>JAUJYX010000018.1:3600000-4200000 GCA_030762825.1 Penicillium turbatum
CTGCCTGCAAACTGAATAGGAAGGAACTTCCCTGCAGACTGAACAGGAAGGGACTTGCCTGCAGGCTGAACGTGCAAACTGACTGGGAAAGCCTGAGGCTGCGATGCCTGAGACCAAGGACTCCTCAGGCACCAGGCACCAACTGGGCACCTCAGGCACACCTGACGGACTGGATCCCTGCTGAAGGACATCCATCCAACTGGTCAACCATGGACCAACCAGTTGGCAAAATGGACATGTCCAGAACATGCAGCAAGTCACCTGTCTGACCACCGCCAGAGCCTTACTTTGCATCCCGCCTTCCTTCATACCACTCTAAGCGATTCCCGGCTGGCTCTAAACGGGCGGCAACTCTACATCTCCCACATTCAATCTCATCACGGGACCCGTCATCCGCAATTCAACCGCAGTTACTCCGGAGCCAAGCGCGCATTCGCCAACAACCGCGTCTTCGTCATGAACTGGAGAGCGAGTGCTCTGCGTATTCGCTCCAATTCCAGGGTTATTCGCAGATCAGGGATTCCTCCCCAACTTCCTATTTCCGCGTGCCGACTGATCTCCCCCTTTGATCGCAAAACAGCGTGGTCGCGTCAATGCTCATCACAATGGACATCCAATCCGAGAGTCTTCCCAGTCTTCGATCTCGGGTTACTGGATTCATCCCTCAAAGTTGAGGAAGAGCTTGCGAAGGGATACGAGCCCAGCGAGATATACACATATCCCGCCGAGGTCGAAGAAACCCTGAACGACAGGTACCAAATTCTGCACAAAATCGGCTACGGGCCCACGGCAACTGTATGGTATGCTGTTGATTTAGTGTGAGTGTCTCATTTGAGCCGGAACAATACTGCTCTAATTCGCAGTCAACCATAGGGAGCCTAGAATGGTTGTTTTGAAGATCTATGTGGTGGACGATACGCTCAAGACTTATGGGCGGATCCACCCACCAAAATTATACCAGCAGAGCGAGTGCCCTCTTCACGAAGTCAGCGATCGTTTCTCCATTAAGGGTCCTCGTGGCCCTCATATTTGTGTTGTTCACGAGGCACCCTCGGTAGACCCAGAACAGATGCATGCGGGGGACAAGCTGGATCTCGAGTCGGTGAGGTCTACAATGAAACAACTGCTGATCATGGTGGATTTCCTTCACACCGATTGTTATCTGACTGCCCGTATCTTCCCTCGCCATTGTTTTTGAAGGATGAATGACTGATTCCCAGAGTAGGCATAATGCCAAACAAAACACTCAATGTTGATTCCGGCGACAGACGACTTGCTGGACCCAGCAATGACGAGCTTATCACCCCAATGATACTACCGGGCGACGGCGTTCCCCTGCGGCTGGACTTCCCAGACAATGACATGTCCGGTATCGAGGAAAAACATTGCAGGCCTCCTGAAGAGATCCTGAAATCGAAATCGGATCACAGGGCAGACATTTGGGCTGCTGCTGTCGCTGTGAGTACTTTATTCGAGGCAAAAGAAAGACACTTACATAGTTTGTCCAGGCATGGAACTACACCAATTCCCAAGGGCTCATCGACGGACGAAACTTAGAAGGAGCCTTTGATGACCGGGTCCACATCGCAGAGCTGGTTTCTCTACTTGGCCCTCCTTCACTGGAGTTCCGCGAGAAGGCGCGACTAGGCTCCATGTTCTGGGACGAAGAAGGTAATTGGACGGGCCAGGCTCCCATACCAGAACGAAGCCTCGAGAGCCTGGTAGCTGGCAGTGACGAGGAGGTGGGGGGTTTCTTGCAGTGGATGCGAAAAGCGCTACATTGGGATCCTGAAGATCGGCCAACGGCTCTGGGGCTCTTGCGTCATGAGTGGATGTCCCGGAAGACGAAGCCTGTTGAGAAAGAGGGTATGGATGTATCCGACGAGAGCACCCAAGTCTAGTCTTTCCATTTTGTATGCCATCTGTGACGACTGTATAAGTAGTATGTGTACATATAAGAGAAGCTCCACTCAGTCAAACTCCGCTCAATCAGAGGCCTATTGGACTATAAGTTGAAAAGAACCCGAAAAGGTACATATATAGATAGAATTCCAGTCAGCACCAAAAATTACCAACTTCCTAAACAATTCAATTGCTCCCAACGGATGCACTTCGACATCTTCCAGTCAATAAATCTCGACAGTATTCTCATGTACAAAATGACCATTGTGTAAAGCCGGGAAGCAACAAGCTATACGTTTGTATCCAATTGTTCGTTGTTTGCTCCCTGGTCTCGCTCTTCTAGCTTCACAGCCAAGGTAGCATGCACAGACTTCTTCCGCAGGTCTGTTTTCTTCGTATCTCCATTCATCAACTAGACCTAGCAGTAGCAATGAAATCCTCCTTTCTCGTGGCCCTGGTTCCTAGTGAGCCAGGCAGGGGAATCTGCTTGTTCTTCCTCTTCATGGTGCTTAATATGGAATCTCCACACATCACCAACGAATCAGATCTCCGATTCGCCTGGTCCTTCAGCATCATTGGTCTAGTGGTAGAATTCGTCGTTGCCATCGACGAGGCCCGTGTTTGATTCACGGATGATGCACTTCCATTTTGTTTTTGTATTCAATTCAGCCCTTCTTAATTGCCGAACGGAGAATAGCTTTTTCATCCTTCTGTGAGGAAAATTTGATGTTCGGATGTGAGAAGGGTGAAAAGTGTGAGTATTTGGTAGCGATATAAACTAATATCGCCATTCTGTCTACTTCTCCTTATTAATACCCATGTCATATTATCCAAGGTAAGATTAAAAGTAGAACTTCCAGGGCATATACAAATCGTCAGAGCATGCGTTATTATGACTCGCACGCGTTGACCCCTGATAATATAGGCTCTTGCATCACGAATGCCCAACCACTGCTAGCGTGTCAATTTCCCTCAGAGACAAAAACATCCATATATACAGAGAGTGCACTGACTTGTTCATTTTTCCTTTTCACTTCTACTTCGAGTGCAGATTTTCTTGCACGATTCCGCTCGCGCTTGCTTATAGCGAAAATGGCAGTATCAACCATTAGGCCAACCCTTGCGTTTCCCGTGCTAATGATAGCGCTATAAAAAGCCGGACCTCAATAGCTTTGCGGCTCTCGTCAGTTGTGCTAGGCATACTGGTTGTGCAGGGATGAGGAAATTTGATAAAGAGGTATTACAAGTTGTAAAAGTTGACCTCGCTGTACTTGTTGTCCAAATCCTTCACTTAAATAGTAGCCACAGTTGTTAGATTTTGAATCATGAGCGAGAAACACTTTTTCTCCAGTAGCTTTCAAGGCTATTCACGTCCTTTGTCTGATTAGAACTAGCGTGTTTGAATCCGGCCTGCTATGTTCCTTTCACCGGAGGGTAGCTGCAGCATCAGTACGATAACACAAGTATGGGAGGGGAAGGACACGTCAGCGATTCAGGGGCGTGCAGGATATTCAGGGGTAGAATAGTGGTGTTCAGGGCATTCAGGAGAATAGGCTGAAGGGACTGAAGAGTAGGGCGGCAAGAGTTTCCTAACGTCTAGAAGAAAAACAAAAATAAAAACATACAACAGTGAGGATTCGCTGGTGGTCACCCACCCAACTACTAACTCACCGGCGTGTGGCTTATGTGCGGCCAGTAGTCGGGTGGGTGTCGCCTAGGTGAGTTTAGGGTGAGAGCCGCTTTATGGTCGCGCGACCGCGGGTGATAAGGGTGAGTGTGCTATAGACGGGGTGAGAATCAGGGTGAGAATCACCCAAGTCGCGCGACCACTGTATTAACCCCCTTAGCTGAATAGCAACAGAATGTCATTGGGTTATGCCCGCTCCCCTGAAACGCTCGGCATCTTGGTATCTGTATATAGCCACGACTAGAAGTATCATAACTATACGGAGTACTTTATGAATATACCCTCCTATCTCACGTGTTAACTAATTGCGAAAGTCATATCACGTGGTGCGTATTTATGGCCTATATTATAGCGGCAAAATTCCGATAGATATAAGTTATTCCGAACCGGAGCTAAAAGCGTCGGGCATTGAACACGTCGGGCATTCCTATCCTACCTCGACTTCTACCTACCCCGCCGTTAGGGCCTTTCATTCCCTCCCGCCTATCACGTTATATATCTACAGATACTAGTCAAATGTTCCTTCCCACTCCGCCCCACTATATTGGCCTAACAACCAACCCACCATTTTATTTTCCTTCCTACACCTCCCCTATTGCTCCGATCGCAATGAAAATAGGGCCAAAAGGTAGCAAAACGGCGTAGCTATCTCCGGTCCAAAGGTTAGCTATTGTATATGCTTCCAAAAATAGCGCTACGTAGGTTCAATTGGCTAATGACTTCGGCTACTCTCGGCGTACAATTTATAATACGCTAAAGCGCTACTCGGAAGATGAATTGCTAGAAAATCGCGGAAAAAGCGGCCGACTAGCAATAATTAGCGAGCGCGCTACACACTACCTCTATTTATAAGCCCGCCGGCACCCGTTTTAGACCTATAAATAGCTAAGTGCTGCTACGGCTTAGAATCCGTCACCCTCCACGATACGTCGAATTTTAAAGCGATTCGGACTCGGAAAACGTCGATCGAAACGGAAGATCCTAATTAAGCCTCCCCTTGCTAGGAAAAGGCTAAGATTTGCCCGAAAATAGCGACGTAAAAGCTTCTAATCGTGGATCTTCTCGGACGAGTGTTCGGTATAGCGAATGTCGAACTTTAGACTATAATAGTGCTTCTATACGACCTCGGAGGGCCTTCGAAAGGATCTTATAAATACTAAGGTATACGTTAAAGATATTTCACAAATAGTTTACGCTAGAATCTAGCTAGGAGGTCGGACGGAATTAGTAATAATAGAGCGCGACGAAGAATCGCCTTCGGGGAGAGGTTATACTATAAAATCGTATATTTCGACTCTCGAAAAAGGTCTGTTACTAATCTACACCCCCGGAATAGTATTTTAGTAAGATAACGTAAAGATTTACCTAGCGGAGGCGACGAAAAATTAGTTTCAAACGTACGGAGTATACGTCGAGGATTAGCCCGCGCACTTACCCGATTTGAACCTAATTGAACTAGTATAGCGCTGGTTAAAAGTGAAGCTTTTTACGTTATTTCGGGAGCTTATTGGCATAGGAAGGTCAGAGGAGGACTAGCGCTATTTTAGGAAGTGCCTAGTAGAAGTATAGAACGCATTAGATTAGTCGAAGATAGATACATTGATATTAAGCATAGGTAGACGTTTGAAGGCAGTGCGGAAGGCTAAGGGGTATTATACAAAATATTAAGCGAGCATTTTATTGTGCTATTATTAAGCATTCCTCAATTTTAATTATAGCATTATAGACCATAAAATGGTGGTGCTATATACTATGTAAGTGATATATATATTTTGCATAGGGACCCGAAAAAGTGGAGTGGGAAGGAACATTTGGTAGGGGATGTATGTTGATATTCTTTAACTATATTATATTTTAATAAAAGTAAGCTTTCGGGGTCCTCGGGTTCTCTAAATATAGATACTAAGGTGCCTTTTTATATTTTAGCACGATCTTATTAGTCCGACTACGTCCTATCCTAGCTATACTAGTGACCTAAATTGATAATACCGAAGCCGTTACGAAGTTCAAGGATTTAGTAACGTAGGATACATGAGGATGTACATATTTTTTGTCAAGGCAGAGAGGCGTTAACCGAGCCACGACTATACACCTCCAACCTCATTCCAAAAAATGTCCAGATGATCAAAGAGCGGCAAGAGCCAATGCAGCTGCAACACCACCGGCAGCCCAGCGCGCGTTTCCAGTAATCATAGGCATAGCAGCGTTACCAGATTCAGTCTGGCTGGTGGCAGCAGCACTGCTGCTATCCGAGGAGTCGCTAGTGCTAGTACCAGTGCTAGTACCACCGGTAGTCGAAGCGGAGGTAGTCAAAGTAGCGCCGCTAGTCGAGGCAGCGGTAGAAGCCGATACGGAGGCACCAGTAGTGGCGGCAGCCTTCTCCGTTCCAGTTCCGGTGATAGTGACAGGCATCAAAGCGCCGCCACCGGGGATTTCAGTGAGGGCGACGGCGGAGGTGAAGGTGGTGGTTATGCCTTCCTCGTCGAGGCTTGCGGCGCAGGTCACGCTTACGGAATCATACTTGCAGTTCTCAGCGATGGACCTGTTTCAGGAAATGATCAGCTATGACTTTTGGGGTAGAAGTGGATTCCTTGTAGGGGTGGATATACTCACATACGTCCCGTGCTGTATGCCAGGCTGACGGTTGAAGAGCCTTGGGCCACGGTCATGCCATTAGGGGGAAGGCCGCATTCGGTGGAGTCAACGCCAGCAGCACACTTGATGAGATATTTGGTCATGGAACCGGTCTGGGATAACTAACACAGAGGTCTTCGCTCTTGAATTTCCGACATCCTATGAGAATGGCGATGGTGGGAAGGATCCCGCCGCGACGAGAGTCTGGGACGTAGAGACTCTGCTTGTTCCGGCTTACCTGGCCCGGGGGGTTTCTTTGCGCGTTGAAACGCTTAATCCTGGCCAAGAGGATGGTGAACCTTTTCATGCTGCGGACTTTGACCATAGGGACCGTTATAGTGTCTGGTATGTTAAGAAGGGGCTGCAAATGCGATTTTATGTCGAAGGAGACTGGGATCAGAGTCCGGACGGAGTGGCTGCAGTGATGGTCTACGGGAATATGTTAGGTGAACCGCTCGAGGTTGTGGACGAAGAGAGCGAAGATGGTGAACATAAAGAGTAGACGGACGTGCATCCTAAACCCGGAGACGGCACTATGCTACAGTATAAACTATGTCCTATAGTTTCCAGTTCTATTTCTTCGAAACTCTGATATTCACCAAACTTTTACCGCTCTTAGCATGCCTCAATCTATAGTGAATCAGTGAGGTACGAAGTCTTCATTGTAACATAGATCTCTCCCAGGAATTCTTCACATTCGAGATTTCATCGAGCATGTTGAACCGGATCCAACGCGCCCCCGGTAAAAATCTCTTTATGCAGCTGCGTGTTTCACTCAATATACCGGACAAAGCCGTACACTGTTGAAAGGTGGAAGCTACCAGGTTGTATTTTAAAGCGATCTAGTGAGCTACCCCTCCATCTGGTCCAAGATCTCCCTCAGATAGCTGGTACAATTCCTTTCCCAATTCCCCATCGACGCGATACTTTTCGCCCACAGTGGAAAACTCGTAAGGCTCAGTAGGGACAGTATAATGCTGCATAATAATGTCGTACATCTGCCAAACGTCCGGGTCGACACGAGCCTCTCGGACAATATTTCGTTTCCCATCCAAATAGAGCAGCCGAAGTTGCTTGGTTTGGAAGGCTCCCTCATCCGCGATGAGAAGATAGACCTCGGTAACGACCCTATGCAGACTACTGGCCCAATCCAGAATAATCTCATCCCGGCTTTCCCTTTCTTTCCAGTCATCTGGACAATTCTGCTTCACGGTAGAGATATGCTTCTTAAAGTTATTTCGAAACAACTCTAAATGATCGTGAGGTATATATCGCAGCTGTCTTGAGTTCGTTGGGCCAGCAACCTCAGGTAGAATCTCAAAGATTTGCCTCCAGTCATCGCCGAAATTGAAGAGTTTCTCGTCGTTGAGGCATGCCCAGTCTGAGGCTTCTTCAAACGTCTCTTCATCTATCCATGCTTTCAGTGTCTCCTCGTCTTCTAGGTTGGAGCTGTAGTGGGTTCGAAGAAGGACGGGTATTCCATCGCCGCTATGCATCCACTCGGCCTTTTCACGGAGGGCATCGGGTCTCCAAGGCTGAAGGATTATTTCAATTTCTTCGGCGGTTGGCTGTCGAGAGGGCGAGGTCGCATGTAAGTCCATAAGCCATTCATACGGGATCTCGTCTAAGTCAAGGAAGCCGTAAATAAGTCGAAGACGTTGCTCAGAAGGAGACTCTGGCGAGGCTGAATCCCAGTTTCTCTGTTTAAACGTGTTAGCGAGTTCCAAGGTTGAGGCTCTGAGACATACGATCAAATATTGTTCAACGGCTAGTCCGCCCCATGGAATGTGTTCCCTCCCCATGATGGAAACAGTGAGAAGAAATAGGAAGAAACACAAGGGAAAGGTATCTCGGGTTTATTGAGGTAGTGGAGGTGGGGCTTTAGTGAGGGGGCCAAATTGGCTTGGCTTGGCTTGGCTTGGAGAAACAAGGAAAGAATATGAAACAAGCTATTTAGTAGTAACAAAGTAAAAAGGATATGCTTGAAAGCTCCATCTATAGCAATTATTTACATGTATAAGGGAAAGAATCAAAGCCAATTTTATATACAAGCAAGCCGACTACGAGAATGTTCAATAACGGCTCACATATATTTGCTATAAAATATTTAACACCCCACAGTTATCTATAACGCCAAAATTCAATCGACAAATTCCACGCCTAGGTAGGTGAGCCACGGCGTTTGAAATATTGGGGTATATTGACTTACGTTCAACTTCCCAGCCATTCCAACTTTGGCTATCTCTCTTGGTATTGGTCGAGTCCGGGGTTTGGCCCTGCGTGTTGCCAAATGTGATCAAGCATTTGCCCAGATTGTGCATTTGTTGCCAGTCGCTCGCCATGCCTGAGCCATCATTCCTAAGACAGAAGCCATTATACTTTTTCCCTTTTTCAGTCTCCAACTTGTACACATTGTCCTGACCGAAGTGATTCATTGCGCAAAAGATCGCCTCGCCTCCTGCATCCCCCTCGTAGCCTTCACTGTACCAGCGGCGGCTAACAAAGTTCCACCAGTCGTCAGGCTTGGAGCCATCAGCGATCCATGTAGCACGATAGTCTCTCTTGAACGTCCATGATTCTTTGTCATTGTTCTTGTTTTGCATCATTTGTCAGAATTAGGTCATTGGGTAACGCATTTACCGCCAGTATCTAGACTTACCCGCACTGAAATACCATCCGGAGGCGGTTGTTTCACTCCGTATTCCTTCAGTTTCTGCGCAAATTCGTTGTTGGTTCCAAACGTGGCGGTTCTAGTCCACTCTAGAGGGTTCCAAAGAGAGTCAGAAGGCTTATCAAAAGGATTATTAGGGAACCGTAAAAACATACTGTCGTTTCTCCATGGCACCCAAAAGTCTTCCACATCGTCATTCTTGGCGGTGTCGGCATCTAGCATTTTCCAATTGGAGCTCATGTCACCGATCATTGCTAGAATTTGTCAGCGGAGTGTCTATTCCAAAAAGAAAAAGGAATTCATCGAGTCGTCATTCAACAGGTACTTACCAAGGCATTGCCCATGCCAGTTATTCTGCCAGCCACTGTTGAAATCTCTCGTCCGGTTTCTTGTCTTCATCGCCCAGGCAAAATGGACAAAAGCCAGGGGCAACAAGCGTATAACGGAATGTCAACATGCCACATCGAGGGTGAAGATTATCAAGGTGGCTTTGGCAGTGGCCAATCCAGGCTTGCTCATCACAGTACATTTCCGCACAGAGATAGCAGAACTGCACAAAATCCCGTTGAACGCGCCTATGGGCGCGCTTCTCATTCCTATAGCGTTGCTGGTATTGTGGGCCACCCAGGGATCGTCTTCGACACTGCAAGATATGTTTTGCCCTCCCTTGAAATGGTATTCTACTTTGGTTAGTCCGAATCTACAATAAGCGACAGAGGATACGTACTGTGACATAAGCTTGGAACATATTGGACATCGATTTTCCTCAGGTAAAAGTCCGGGATAGTAAACGACGCGTTCCGTGGATGTACAAAGCGCGACCATATCCTCTAGGCATTGTTGGCCGATAACACTATCCAATGAGGTTTCCGTGAAAAGGGATTCTCTGAGACGAGCGCGTTCTGGTAGATACTTCTTGTATATATTGAATAAAGGGGTCCTATCGCGTTCAGTGAATTCGTTTCCGGAGATGTATTCGTCGTAAGCAGAATGCCACCAATCTTGTATGAATTCCTTCTTCCAAGCTTCTAGGCATTTAGCTTTTCTGCTGTAGAGCTGTGCGCGTTCAACAGCTAGTTGCTCATGGAGCTGGGGCTTCCCAGCAATCTCTGAAGTCAGAGAAGCAATTCTCTGGTTCATGGCCTTGATCTTATCTCTCTCTTCAAATGCTGTAATAGCAACCGCGTCCAATCTCTGGGGAGCATTAGGATCTCTGTGGTGAGCCATGCTCTGCTCCATGTTACGACACTCATAATCAGGTTCCAAGTCATAGAATAAGGCCTGAATATCCAAAGACTTGAGCACAGATTGGTATTTAATATACGTGTCATGGCTTTGATGGTCAAGAGCCTGGCCACGGGTCGCTTCCGACGCCTTGGCTAAATGAGATCAGCGTGGATTCTGTAAGAAGACTCAAAATGACTTACGGTCAATACAGTTTGCAACACCAGCACGGATTCCGTGTACGCGTAGTCGGTCCTTAAAGCATTCGCGCTGAGCCAGACTCGCAAAGTTGTAGCGTATAGAGGAGAAGGACAATACTTTATTTTACTAGGGTCCTTCCGGAGTTATCATCCTAAAGAAAGGAAGATCCTTTTTATTGTTATTCTATTTAATTGTATATAATTCTCTCCCCTTCGGAGGTCTCACGGCGAGTACGTCGGTCACCGTACTAAGCCCCTTAAAAGCGCCGTTAGCTACACTATATACTATTACCCAAAAAACAAAGCTTATTCCGAGAATTAGATATTCTCTGAACTAGTTCTTTGGTCTTTTATCCTTCGGATTAGTATTTAAACTTCTTTACGGCTTATCTATAGACTTATAAGTCTTTATCGTCACAGTCGCGCTATCCTTTTAAAAACTTAGGATTAATCGTTACCTAGTATTTTAACTGACTCTTAGTACTACGTTTTATATTGAAAGTAAGATACTATCGGTCTTCTATTAGCTTAACCGGTCACTAGGGCGTGAAGAGGAGGAGATTTAGGATAAAACTAACCCTATAATATAGATATTTATTAGAATAACAATAAGCGCTTAACTCTACTATAGTACCTACCCTAGTGCCTAAGCTAGTAAATAGTGTAAGAGTACTCCCCGTTTATACCTATACTCTCTCGTACTTATAATTGTGCTAATCACCGCCGAAAAGGCCACGAAGAAGGTAGTTAATATCCTTTACTATGACTATAAAGCGCTCTTGTGGCTTTATAGTAAGTTAGTATTTAACTATTAGGTCCTGCCTAATATACTTTAACTTGTTAGAAAAAACAATACCGACGAGATCTAGGTAGACTTATATTTAGAATATTATCCTTAACGTACTTCGGTAGAGATCGATAAGTCTCTCACTCCTATCTCGAAGTGAAGTTAATAAAATTCTAATATATAGACTTCTGCGTAGGTAGATTTTTTCTTATTGCAATATAGTCTTTAGTAAAAGATTCTAGAAGTTGTAGGGTAGGATTAGGTTTATTTTTGGAAAAATTGGCATTAGTCGCTTCTTTACGGGAAAGCCTCTATCTACTAAAGTGAGTATTATAATCTATACTTATCGATAGTATAACTTATAATACCCAATTTGTTGCTGTATCCTTATATTTCTCTAGAGTTGCCGGAGCGAGCTGTTTAAGGTATATAGAGTTGTCTTCGTATTCCCGCTTATTCTGATAGTCGTGGGTGAAACCACGTGACGTAGCACGTGCAATTCTTTCATTAAGTTTCTTCTAGTAGTCCTTTGGGAGTATCTTCTTTCGAATGGCCGAGAGTTAAGAGAATAAGAACAGTAAACCAGACTTACGCCCTACGACTCATATTTATGGCCCGGACTCAAGTAAAAGTGGGAGAGTGGGTGACTAGGGTGAGAATCCTCGCCCTATTCTCACCCGCTCTCACCCCGTTCTCACCTCTATCACCCCAGTCTCCAAAGTTCTCACCCCTATCACCCACACTCACCCTAAGATCAAATCCGACGCCATTTTAGGGCTCAGGGCGCATTGAGAATTGACCGCGTACTATAATGGGCTTAAGTACGGCTGAGCGGACGGGAAGCCCTGTTTTCCACACCCTATGGTCGTATGTACTTGCTCCTATAGTAAATATATTTAAGTAGGTAATCAATCTTCTGTAATGCTACCCTTGACCGACCCTACCGTAGTGGGGAGCCAGGCTCTCCCCTACGAGACTTCCCGTGTCCACCTGCTTCGGCTTCTTGTCATCTTGATCACATCGACGTTTCATCTCGTCTGGCATCGGAACTGATGGCGGGCTAGTGCGGCAGTCAATTCTAACTATGCAGTGTGGCTCTGTTTCTCGGGTCTCTTCAGCTTCCAAAAGCGAATATGTCGCTCCACCACCTTGTACATTAACGCACAACTACCAGGCAAAATACACAGCTTTACTTCGGGTTGGACACATTTCAATCTCAATTCAGATTGATTCAAAGCAGCAGACACGCTTCTCAATTCATAACCAGAGTAGGAGTTTTAACAGCATTCGAAAATCGAGCCTCTTATCTCTCAGCATGATCTCATCCCTGATCGGCGCATTAGGGCTGGAATTACCGCAGTGACTGGCTCTGTTGTCAGCCTTACATCTCCCTCCCCAACCTTGGGACACCACACAACATTGAACCGGCATCAAGCAGACTCACAAAAGCCAATTACCCAAAATGGCCAAACCAGCCACATTCAAACCCACCCTAATCCTCCACGGCGGCGCCGGCAATATCCAACGCTCCAAACTCCCCCCAGACCTCTACGCCGCACACCATGCCTCCCTCAAATCCTACCTCCACTCAACCCACGACCTCCTAAAGAAAGGAACCACAGCCCTCGACGCGGTCGTCCACGCCGTCTCCCTCCTGGAAGACGACCCCCTTTTCAACTGCGGTCGCGGCAGCGTCTTCACAAAAGACGGCACAATAGAAATGGAAGCCTCGATAATGACAACCTCCGTCAACGAATACGACCCCACCCAACCAGGCGCAATGAAACGCGGCGCCGGCGTCATGGGCCTCCGCAACGTCCGCCACCCAATCAAGCTCGCGCGCGAATCTCTTCTCAGAACGGGCGTCACCGCCGACGGGACACCTACCAACGACGGCGGCTGCATGCATTCGCAGCTAAACGCCCCTTATATCGAGGGTCTCGCGCGGGAATGGGGACTGGAGTTCTGTCCCGATGAATGGTTCTTTACGCAGAAGAGGTGGGACGAGCACATGCGCGGCTTGAAGGGCGAGGAGGAGGATCCGGTCTCGCTGAGTCAGGGGACGGTCGGGTGTGTCTGTCTTGATCAATGGGGGAATCTCGCGGTTGCGACTAGTACGGGCGGCATGACGAACAAATGGCCCGGCAGGATCGGGGATACGCCTTCTCTAGGTGCTGGGTTTTGGGCGGAAGCTTGGGATGAGATTGTTTCTGGTGCTGCGGCGTCCGGGGAGTCATCGGTTGGTGATATGTTTCGCGATGCGAAGAGTTTCTTGGGCGATTGTATGCCGAGGATCCTGAGGGAGAAGACGCCGGCTTATGCGCCGCTTGTTGCGGAGGAGCGGAAATTGGCCTTTGGGGATGAGAAGGGTTCGAGGGTGTACCAGGCTCCGGCTGCTGAGTGCTCGCGTCGTCGGGCGATTGCGCTTTCTGGGACTGGGAATGGGGATTCGTTTCTGAGGGTTGCGGCTGTGCGCACGGCTGCGGCCATGTTGAGGTTTTCTTCGCCGGGCAAGTTTCCGGACGGTCTTGCGGATGCGGTGACGGCTGTTGCTGGGCCTGGCGGTGAACTTCAACGCTCGGCAGGAGCGAGATGGGAGAAGACTGGTGAGGGTGAAGGGGGTATCATTGGTATAGAGGCGGAGCTTGGGCCTGTCGATGAATTGTCGGGCATTAAACTACACCGGGGCAAGGTTGTGTTTGACTTTAATTCCGGTGGTATGTGGCGTGCTTGGGCAGAGGAGGATGCTGCTGGTAATGATGTTGAGAGAATCATGGTCTTTCGCGAGGAATATCAGTGAATATCAGTAGAAAGATATCCATCAATGGTCATTGTTAGATCCATATATAAAGCTCATGTATCTTTCACATTCCTGCTAATTCTGGAGCGACTTTCACTGAATGCAGCTCCGTTGGTTGTACCGGGGTCTAACACAAGCAGTCCGGATATCACCCCATTCTGTGGATGGGAAACACTTTGGATGCAGCCACGCCACTCAAGGAGTAGGCTTCATGGTTCGATATTCTTTTGTTCCTGGGTCGATTGCTCATTTGTTTGATTTAGTAAATACAAAATGGCGGGTAAATTCTCGGGCTCTGTTGTTCTTGAACAGGACTCTGAAGGCATGGGTATCACGTATTATTTCGATGTGAGTCTTCCCTCTGCGTGTAAAACCACTGACCATACTCTCATAGCATTGCACCTCGCGGCCGCTTCAAAATGCACAGCCGAGAATGTTCGCCGGTACTTCCACACCGAAATGCTGCCTGATCCCGGAACTCGGTGTGCTCCGGACGAAACGCCTTTTGGCGTCTAATAGCTAGAGCCGGGCACTCGAACTGAAGAGAGCAGTTACTGTCTTTTCAAATCTATGCCTTAAACAATCGATTATATCTATCTGGTCTACCATCCCTGCAACGGCGTCATCAAAGCAAGAACCCCGTCTTTCGGAGAAACAGTAGCTGCTTCCCGAACCTCCAGTTTAGCATCAGGGAACTTCAACTCCATCTGGAACCTCCCAACAACAGCAGCAACCAAGCAAGCAAGCTCCGACTTCGCAAAGCCCTGCCCAATACAACTGCGCGGACCATGCAAGAACGTCAAATAGGCATAGTTGCTGACTGCTCCACCGGTATTGGCTTTACCGGGGCCCATAAACCGGTCTGGGTTGAACTCATTCGCGTCCGCTCCCCACAGCGCTTCCATACGGTTGATGATCTGCGGAGAGAGGAACAGTAGCGTGTCCTTAGGAATGTGCTTGCCGGCAAGTGTGGTGTCACGAACTGCTCTGCGGATCGTGATGGGCACAGAAGGGTAGAAGCGGAGGACTTCATTGCAGACTGCGTTGAGGTATGGCAGGTTGTCGACTGCAGCTGCAGTGATTGGAGTCTGATCATCCAAAGAGGGGAGATTGGCGCGAACCTCATCCCGCAGACGGGATTGCACGGAGGGATTCTTGCAAAGCGCGTAGACGGCCCATTGCAGGGCTGTGGCGGTTGTCTCGTGGCCTGCGCCTAGGAAGGTCATGGATTGGTCGACGAGGTTCTCTTCGTCGAAGGTGCCGCTGCTCAGTGCAACGGAGATAATGTCAACGCCAGTCTCTGATTTGGAGTCTTGCATCTTTGCTTTCTTTTGCCGGATCATTTGGCGTGCAACGTTGCGGATGACATCGCCGCTTTCTTGAATCTGCCTGTTGCGTTTGAATGGTAGCTTCTGAATCCATGCTGGGTTTGCAACTAGCATTGTGACCACAAAGAGTAGTTTCATGTAAAGAGGCGGCGCTGCCACAATTTGTCGGTAGGATCGGTTGAGAGTGTTTTCGGGGTCACGGAGGGAGTCGAAGTCATGATCCATACCGGCGACTCCGATGATGTCCAGGGTTGCCCGACTAGCCCAGTTACTGATTTGAACTGTGTTGTCGTTGTCATCACGAGCTTTTCTGCTCTTTAGATCTTCCTCGATCATCTTGACCATTTCGATGCTTTTGGCCCAAAAAACGGGGTAAAGATTCTTTATATGGCGATATGCGAACGCTGGCATAAGATTCTTGCGTTGAATCTAGTGTAGATGTTGTCAGTCTGCATTTTTAATTTAGAATAGTCCTCGAATAGCCAAGCTTACCTTATGCTCATCGCCTTCAGCAAGTAAAATGCCTTCCCCCACGACACGCCGCAAACTTTGCCGAACCAATTCCGGTTTCTCGAAATCATAGACTTTCGTAACAAGCAGTTCGCCCAAAGCTTTTGGACTAATCGGCAACAATCTCTCGAGGTTGCCGACAATGTAGTATCGAAGGAGATCTTGATCGGGCATGCTTTTCACATGCTTTTGTAGCTGTGCATAAGGGGTCTCGAGCAAGAAACTCCGAGAATTGCCAGTGAGCCAGCTTCGACCCTATGGATTATCAGCGATGGGTCGATCCTGTAGGAGAGAATTGCTGATTTACCTCGGGAGACTGAATGTGTTTCAATGGAGTAAAATAGTCGGGGTACAGCACAAGCCGATACACCAGCCTCGATACAGTGATGATCCCGAAGAGGATGGCAGCCGTCGCAATTTTGGAATTGTATATGGCATACTCTGGCTTGAAGTATATCCCGGCGGCGGCGCCGAGGTACAGGATACTGAAGCTGTCGCTGATATGTCCCATTGCTGGATTTGCCCTGAGAATCAGGGGCTGATCGAAATTATAATTAGATCGGGATTCCCTATGATCTCAGAGGTCAGGTACACTTAAATAGTAAGTGTATAACACTGACACATGTTAAGCTGGGATAAGCTGGTAAGTTGATGGTTTATCGAAGATGACAGGAGGAGAGATACTTTTTAGATGGTAGCCTGGAAGTGACATCGGACAGTGCGGAGATAGTCAAAAGTCCGAGGAACCCAATTAGAGTAAGCTGTCCTTTTCACAGAAATACTTCCAGAACACTCAACTAAATTATTTAGGTATTAAGTATGAGTTAGTTCTTAGGTTACAGAGATAAATCTCCCTCGCAATCAATACTGCATTGAGCAAAAAAGGTCCCTGCGCGATCAGATCTTTGCCATTCATACAATCTACGATGCCGATCTATACCCTTGTACAACCACCATAGAAACTGAGCTGTTGACTTGCACAATCTCGATATGTATACATAACTTGACCTTACAAGACTAACATCCTGGCTTCTGAGATTGTTAATATCGACCTGGAATTCAGTATCATTAACACTACACGACTCCTGTGGTTGATTAGAACTTCTTATATTCACTGAGATGCTTTACTTCATACCCGGTCCCACCAATTCAAAAGTCCAGCTTCATGGAGCTCACGCCTGGATGATATCCGACACAATCTTTGCAGCAGCCAATGTCTCCTCATCCTTAAAATGCTTTCCTGTAAACTGCAGACAGATCGGCGCACCCTCAAACTTCTCCGGCACATACTTGACAAACTCTCTCTCATCGACCGCATTTCTAGGAAGATAGCTGGATTCCGCCTTATCAATCTTAGGGTCCTGGAATAGTCCTGTTGGAAAGACGGCAGTGGGTTGATCCAGGATGTTCCAGATGGCGGTGTAGTTCCAATACTGGGAGGTACCGAGCTCAGGAGCGACGCCCACGTACGTGGGACTGAGGATGAAATCGACCCCGCGCGCTTTCATCAGAGCATGGTAGTCGGCACGGTATTTCTCGCGCTTCACGTTGTACTCCCAGTTTTGATGGATCGTCAGGGCCTCTGGGCGTGAGTAATTAAAGGCCCACTCGGTGAGGGAGCAGGGGCTCGCCGGAGTCGGCGACGATCTTGCGTTGGCAGGCAGCACCGTCGGGAAAGTAAAGCGTTGACTGTGTCACGGTGAGTGGACTTGGAAGGAAAAAAAAAAAAAAAGGGCAGGCTCGGTACTTACGACGATGTCCCAGCCGAGGGCGTGATCCATCGGCTCCCAGTCCACGACCTTAATGCCGGCGGCTTGCATCTTTTCTTTGGCATATCGTAACCCACGGGTAATGGGAGGGTGAGGGTGTACAATTCCATCGTCCCACATGATTGCGACTGTAAAGTCCTTGGTTCCTTGCACACGTTTCCATGGCATTGCCACCAGGCTTGTCTCGATATCCCACGGCTCTTGATCAATGACTGCTGACATGAAAAGATTCAGGTCCTCCACACTTGAACTTGCTAGAGGGCCAACAACGCAGCGGATAGATTCTTGGCCCTCGCCCGCAAGGATGATTCCATCGTATGGATTTCTCAACGCAGTAGGGCGGAAACCATATGCTCCGTTGAATGCAGCTGGAACACGGATTGAGCCACCGATATCAGTACCAATTCCCAGAGGCGCACACTTGAATCCCATGGAAGCACCCTCTCCTCCAGATGAGCCACCGGGAGAGAGCTTTCGGTTGTAGGGGTTGACCGTCATTCCAGTAATGTTGTTGTTGCAGTCGAGGTGCTAAACGCGTTCGTTCGTACTTTAGCTGGAACAGACAGGCAGACTTCTAACATACCATGAGGGACTGAGGCTGGTTTGTTCGAACATGGAAGACGGCCCCAGCTTTCTTGAGAAGCTGGACAAGCAGAGCATCTTCCGGAGCAATGTTCTTAATCCTAGAAGGCAACAGTCAGAGACGAGCTTGATGGTTTTCACCGAGAAATTGCTTACCATGAAACGTATCCAGTGTGGCAGATGCGCCCCTCCAACCCAATATGCTCCTTAACACTAATTGGAACACCGTGCTTGAAGCCGCGTAAGAAATCTATCTCATGTCCTGATGACTCAAATCACTCACCAAAGGCCCCACCAACTTTCCTGTCTTCTTGTAGTATGCATCAAGCTCTTTCGCGCGAGCAATGGCCTCATCCGCCATGAACTCGGTAGCAAAGTTTAGCTGGAAGTTAAAAATATTGGTTAATTTCCGTCAAAAAATGTTCATTGCTTGGCCGAGATTTGACTTACAAGTTGTTGTCCAATAGTTGCTCTCTTCAAGAAAGCAATAACAACTTCTTCCGCGCTGAGGGCACCTTTGCCCATCTTTGCGACGAGATCGGTTGCCGTCGATTCAGTGATGGCCAACTCATTCTCTGACAATAGCCCGCTCTTGCGACAGAAGTCTGCGACGTGGAGCTCTTCTCCGCCTGGAAGGGCACTTTCTGCAGCCACATATTGCTTTGGGATCGAGTTAGCGAGGATCTCCTTGCACTTGTTAGCTTCGATCTCCCAAGACTCGACAGCCATGGTGTATGAAAAGTAGGTGAGAATAGGATATCTTGATATGTGAAGACTAGGAAATGATGTCAAGTTACGATAGTAGCGAGTGCTGGGATATCGGACATATTAATAGGGCGATCTAACATTCATCAAGTTCTAGAGGCTATGGTCAACCGGAATTCTTCCCGAGGTATTATACAGCTCCACCCCATAGCCCCTCTGGCCACATCGGCTAAGTAAATTAAGCGGTAGAGAATTTCATGTTTCTAGCTATATAATAGCATCGTTCTCATCATTCTTAATGTCATTTCGCTAGTAGTTTTGCTAGTGCATACTCCTTTCCGGCACTTCGTCAGCTATTTACCTACCAAAGGGGGAATGAATAGACCAGGAGAATCGAGAGCAATTCGAAAGGATGAAGGCTGAATGGAAGGAGGTTGAATTGACGGAGGGAAAGCCGATAGAGTTCCCCGCACTCGACTAGCTATATTTGGTAAACCGATCCGAAAGTAAGTTTCCATGAAGTGATTGATGATAAGGTTGAGTCTGCAATTTCATGATAAACTTCAGGTGTTTCTTGGGACCGTAAGCTAGGTGGAGTCCGCGGGGGAGGGGGATGATAAGGGTTCGTGGGGTATATCCTGGGGTGTCCGAACTAGTGAACTCTAATCTCCAATCGCCAACATGCCGCTCTATCTACGCCTATAGAACATTTCTCGGATCAGGATACCAGTTAAGTAACTTAACATCCGGATAGGACCCGAAACTCTCCTGAAATCGCAGATTCCTGCTCTCATACTAGCTTCCCAGTCTAGGAGGGACTTTGACTTGGAGGAAGGCTGCTGCATATCAGCCGAGTATAAGATTCTACAACTTGAAGCTATATAGAGGTTGAGAATCTTGGCAAGTCTAAAAACATTTCAACACCGCACTTTCTTACAATATCCATTTTCTCACCAAAATGGGTCTCAGCTCTCGCATTGACGGAGATGCCGTTCCTGGTACCGTACACTTAGTCGACGTCGATGGGACCTCGCATGCAATGCACTCCAAGGGTCACCAAGATATCATTCTCGTACCCGCTCCTTCGAAAAATCCTGACGACCCTCTGAATTGGACGCCTGGAAGGAAAGCCTTGAGCACTTTCTGCAATTTCACGTAAATATACCTTAGCCGATCCTTTACGTTCCCTTGCTGAAAAGTCTCAAGATATGTCATGACAATTGGGATCTCCACCGCAACCATCTACTCTGTGATTGTTCCCATCTCCGATGCCACAGGCGTCCCCGTGGGAACATTGAACTCCGGAACAGGCTACGTATGGAGTCCTTTGCAGTCTTTCTCATCGTTCCATGCCAGCTCTGATTTTGTGAACTACTCGGCCAGATGCTGACTGCAGTTACAGATGTTTCTCTTGCTAGGATGGGGTCTTCTTATCTGGCAGCCCCTAGCTCTTGTATACGGAAAACGAATTGTCTACCTAGTCTCCCTTCTGGCCACAGTGGTAAGTCTAGCAGGCTTCCGCCCACATATGAGTATTCACAGACTGACATCTCGGGTAATAGGGAATTCTACTATGGGCTCCGCACACCTCGACTAGCAGTCAATGGCTGGCCAACAAAATCATCCAGGGATTCTTCGCAGCCCCAATCGAGGCGCTCTGTGAGATCTCCATTGCAGACATATACTTTAGCCATGAGAGAGGCACGTATATGGGTGCATATTCACTCTTCTTATTTGGTAGCAACTTCATTGCTCCAATCATTGCAGGGTTTATCGATGATGGTCAGGGTTGGCAATGGGTCCTTTATTGGTCTGCCATCATCCCCGGTATTGGCTTCATAATCTGTTTTTTCTTTATGGAGGAGACCAATTTTTATGGCCGCGGCACAGAACTAGATACAGCAGCCGGCGCGAGCACTGATGCGGTGACAACCCCACCGATTAGTTTACACAGCGACTCGAAGAACATGGAGCTGAACTCGGATTCCGAGGCCCCTTCCCTCGGTCAAGCTTATACTATGAAGACATATTGGCAGAAGCTGGCTTTGATAGATCGTCAACCCAACCGCCCCAAAAACATCTTCCTCATGATGTATCGACCGATTCTCCTGTTGCGATTTCCGGTGCTTCTGTTCTCCGGCTTCCAATATGGTCTGACTCTCGTCATGTTCAACATCATGAATGCTACCGCCTCTTCGATCCTCGGAAGCTCGCCTTACAACTTCCGCGCGTCCATGGTAGGATTGTGCTACTTTGCTCCCTTGATCGGTGCCTTCATTGGAGCTTCTTACACTGGCTGGTTTGGAGATAAAATCGGGCTCTGGTTCGCCCGACGCAACAAGGGCATTCGAGAGCCCGAACACAAGCTTTGGCTTTTCAATGTCTCTCTCATCCTGGTGCCAACTGCCTTGATCCTTTGGGGCGTGGGCGCATATCACCATGTCCATTGGTTTGGCTTGCTATTCGGCATGGGTATGCTCGGATCTACGAATGCCATCGGGGCGACGACAGCCATCAATTATGCCGTCGACTCATATAAAGACCTCAGCGGCGAGGGTATGGTGACGGTGATCTTGATCAGAAACACCATGAGCTTTGCAATTGGATATGGTATTACACCATGGATAGCGAATACAGGTCTTCAGAACACGTTCATAGCTGCAGCCTTTATCGGTCTGGGTTTCACGGCTACTTTCTTCATCATGATAAAGTGGGGCCGGCACTTCCGACTTTCTTCAAGGGAGACATATTGGAAGTACGTCGAGACCAGTGTTTTGGCTGGTCACTAAAGATTCGGTAGGTCAGGCGAGCGAATTGAGGAGTTTACAGGAAGGCTTCATGTTCTTAATTTTAGGCGGTAGTAGAAACACTAAACAATTAAATGTCTGCAAGTTTTAGCTGAATCGAAGAAACATTGACTCGGAAATAAGAAGCGAAATGCCAGACGCCCCATTTTCCCAGCAAGTCGAACACACCGATTCGATCAAGTCCTTTTGATATAAAAGAGGTAACGCTGTCGAATCTGGGCCGCATCGTACAAGATGTATTCGTTGTACTGGAGAAAGGCCCCACGTGAGTGCGCGTAGGGTTTGTCACATCCCGCATCTTGACCCTCCAGGTCCTGGTACAATGGCAGGGCGGCGACCATGGCAATGCACTCCAGACTGCATCCTGGAGTGGTCACGAAAACGTGGTGCATGTGCTGTTGGATCAAGGTGCTGATGTCAACCTCGAGGGTGGTCACTTTGGCAATGCACTCCAGGCTGCATCCTGGAGAGGTCATAAAAAAATAGTGCAACAGCTGCTAGATCAAAATGCCGACGCTAACATCCAGGCTGGACGTTACGGCAACGCGCTCCAGGCCGCATCACGAAGAGGCCATGAGAAGGTGGTTCAGATGCTTCTGGATCGAGGTGCAGATGCAAACGCCCAGGGTGGAGAATATGGAAATGCTCTACAGGCTGCGTCGCTTGGGGGCAATGAGAAAGTGGTCCAAATGCTGCTAGATCAAGGTGCCGAAGTCAACGCCCATGGCGGACACTATGGCAGCGCACTCCAGGGCGCGTCACTCGGAGGCCATGAAGAAGTGGTGCAGCTGCTGCTGGACCGAGGGGCCGACGTGAACGACGCTCACGGTGGAGAGTATGGCTATGCACTCCAGGCCGCAGCAGATAGAAATCAAGAAAGGGTGGTGCAAATGCTGCTCGCCGTCTATGCCGATCGTCAGTTGTGACCTGTATTTGAAACCTCCCCGGTAACATATCCTCAGTTGTTTGTAGAGGATCGGGACTCGCCACATGTTTCTTGGATAATAGTGTTGGTCTTTCCCTCTCATCCACCGTTGTTCCTGCTCTATTCAAGCAGCGAGGTCAGGTTCCTGTTGCGTGGTTGTTACTTGAAACCCCGCACGATTCAAGGTGGGTCACCAACAACCAAGCTCCCAGGAACGATGTACACAGGAAGTCACATGCATTTCCTAATACCCTAGCACCCCCCAGAACTTCAGCAAAAATCATTTCGTCCGCTCACTGAGCAGGGGGTGAGCAGGACTGAGCGGCCTGAGCAGAAGATGTGACTCACTGTTTGTCGCAGTCCTCATCTGTCACTGCTCGTGGCACTCTCTTAATATACATGACCTCCGAACTCCGCCTGAATGGCGCCGAGACTACCTCCCCCAAAGCTCGAAATAATTCGTCATATGATTCTCAGCAAATCACTGACTACGTCGCAGATGGCCGAAGCTGCTGAATGTAGCAAACGTTCCATCATCAACATCAGCAACAACATTCGCCGGTTCGGAAGTGTCGGAGCACCGCCAACTCGTGTCGGCCGACGATGAAGCATAACCCCTCCGATGATACAGGCCCTGTGCGACCATCTACTTGAAAAGCCCGGGTTGTATGTGGACGAGATAGTGATCTTTTTATGGGACGAGTTTCGTGTGCAGGTCACAAATTCGAGCCTTAAGCGGGCTCTTGCTTCCGTCGGCTGGTCGAAAAAGGTTGCTCGACAGAGAGCAAAGGAACAGAATGCCGATTTGCGAGACTTCTACCTACATAATATATCGGACTTCAAATCATATCACCTGGTCTACGTAGACGAGTCTGGATGTGATAAACGGATCGGGTTCAGGCGAACCGGGTGGTTCCGTTAGGCGTGACCCCGTTGCAGATATCTCATTTCCATCGCGATCAGCGATACCAAATTCTGCCTACATATGCCCAAGACGGCATCGTTCTCTCTCGTGTTTTCCAAGGCTCAACCGACACCGAATTATTCGAGGACTTTATTGAGCAGCTGCTCAGGCACTGTGGAAAGTGGCCCCAGCCAAAGTCCGTCCTAGTCATGGATAATGCATCTTTTCATCGTTCCAATCGAATCGAGGAAATTTGCGCGGATGTAGGGGTGAAGCTAGTGTATCTCCCACCTTACTCGCCGGACTTGAACCCTATCGAGGAGTTATTCTCTGAGTTGAAAGCCTTCATTAGGCGGAACCGGGGACGATATGAAAACGACATGGAACGCGGGTTTGGAGCTTTCCTCGAGTGGTGCATTCAAGTTGTCGGATCTCGAGAACAAAGTGCAATAGGTCATTTCAGACACGCTGGCCTGGTTGTTGAGGGAGGTACTCAGTAGATTCTTGTTGCTGCATTGACATCATATATACTAACATAGCGTACGCCTCCGCCTACTTGGTTTAATGATATGTAGACTATATATCCCTTAGAGATACTTCGTATCGCTTCTGGAATGATTCAGTCTATAATACTATGTCTAAAATAACACCCTCTTATGCATTCAGTTTGCGGCCTGCGCCGTCTCTTCAACTGGTAAAACATTCCTCACGTCTCTAGCCCACTTACTAATGTCTCTTACGAATCGGCATGCAATACCTACCATAATTCCTTTGTCGGCGAAGAATGACGGGTCTTGGTCCTCGTGGATCAGTTCAAGATCGAGGCCGTATGCCAATGCCACTTCGCACGCTTGCCGGTATTGAGCTTTTAAACCGTCGTCACTGACATTCGCTTCGTGCCACAAGCTGTATTCCCTGACAGCCACGTCTCGTGGTCCAGCGATATTGAGACAATCCGTTTTTGGGCCATTTACTTGCGGAAGCATTTCCAGCACTGTAGGTGGCTTGTCCGCTTGTGCTTGGGGGCCAGGTTGTGACCCATTAATGTTTATGTTTATGGGCGGACAGCTTCCCACGCCACCGGCCATTTTGTTGTTCTTGGAGTGCTTGCTTTCCAGTCGTTGTTGCTCTTCCAAGTATAGTTCTTCCCGGAAGGAATCAGGGCATTAGGAGTCAAGCCTTTTATGCAGTTAATACCCCAATGCGGCTGTAAATGTGTTGACGTCATCTATTTTGTAGACCTCAAAAGTCCGGGGGAACATCGAACGTCCATCAGAGACCGTTCCAACATGTCCAGGAAACTTATTAGTCACTCTTCATTCGGGCAAGTTTAATCTTCTATTTCAACAACAGCCTACGTTGGATTGGACAGAGCATCCCGCAGTCTAAGTGTATCGAAACATCGCGGTGACTACCTTTTATACGATGACCACCTGTCATACGAGATATGTATTAATGTACGGAGTACAGTTTTCAAATAATATCCAACTCCCCAAGTTGAATGTCGGCTTCGACATCGTGCAACGACGAGGTTGGCTCGAAAGGCTTTCAGCCTACTTCGAACTCGTTAATGTGGACATTGACGGAACATTGACCGATGAGGAGAAAATCACTGTTGCGACCTAATATCTGTGTCGCCATTATCGTAATCAATGGGCCCAACACCTAGAATCTAGCGCGCTAGGAAAGCGCCGACACCTCCAAACCACATGGAAAGCCTTTGTGGATTGGACCTTCAACCTCCTATCGATCGACGACGTCGAGTTAATCTCAATGTGGACCAACGACCATCTAAGACGCTACGAAGATCCAAGGCAACTTGCGACTTTCCTTCTCTGTCTAATGATAGAAACCGAAGAGCGACCCGGCTTTCGTCCTTGTGACAAGGTGGTGTCCCTTTCATACCTCGCAGCACTTGATAGTGAGTGGCCTCCAAGACGATATCCGCCGATTTACGCCCAAACTCACAGACAATCTTGACGAGATGACTTAGTTGGCATGGGAGTATTCGGAACTCAAGAAGTCGAACTTGAAGCGCAAGCATGCGCTATAACGGGCTTAAACGGGTAAAGACGTCATGGAAAGCTTTCGACAGTTGATTTGTATCCTATTGTAATCAATGAACTTCGTCTGATGGAGATGTACAAGAATGCCTATGATATATTTTCCCAGAGCCCGTTCGTTGATGATTGCTATTTTACTTGTACGACCAATCATTAGCTTTGATCGCGACAACCTTGACGGCAACATGAGAATATACGAGGATCGGGCTACAACAAGTGGTCACAAAAGCTCCAAAGGCGGATGAGGAGCAATGAGACTGTTGACAATCCGGCAGTTCGGATCTACGTTTTGGAAGCAAATTGGCACAAACTCGAGAAAATCGATTATTTATCCGGACTTTCCATCGACAACACTATGCAACATAGGACCTGGGGATGGATGAAGAATGTACCATACTGCAATTTCAATCGCAATACCTCAACACGCAACCCTCAATCTAAACTCCCGTAGACCCAACAATTCTCTCATATTCCCCGAGAGTATGCTCCCAAACCTTCTCCTTCATCCCCTCCCCCTCATCCCAGCCAACAACTCCACAACCCCCTCCCCAGCAGCCTCCCCCTTCCAACCAACACTATAAACCCCACTCCCAACGACCCCATCCGTCCCCCTTGCAATCTCTCCACCAGCCAGCTCAACACCAACCTCATCCCCAACACGAGGAGGATAAATCGCACTCGTCGCAAAGAACAAATGCCTCTCCCCAGACTCCCGAATGGGAATATAAATCAGCGGCCCGATAACGCTAAGCACCAACCTCATAACCCAACCAATCAGCGAATTCGCCTCACGCGTGATCCCCGTCTTCACAGGACCGGGGTAATCATTGATAAAGGTGACTTCGGGCGCTTGCTCCGCCAGCGTCTCCAGCGCCATGTCGGTCATCGAGACCATCTGCCCGCGCCGCTTGAGCATGGACATGTTCTTAACTTGGAAGTCTGTTTCGTCGATGGGGCCTTCGTGTGTCCCGGCTAGGACGGAGACAACACGGCGTAGGTGTGTTGCACGCTTCAGTTCTGGTAGGAGATTGAGGATGAAGCGTGTGCGGGCGTAGTAGGCGGCTGCGACGAGGGTGTGTAGCCCTTCGGGTGTTTCTGTATATTTTATTAGAATCGACTACAACGTTTACAACGTAATTTATAAATTTCTTTTGGTGATGGGGCAACGATGTATGGTATAAATGGGTTACTTACCCTCGCCAGAACGAAGAGTCCCGCAGCTAAGGAAGAGGATATTAATGCTCTTCTCTTTGGATTGGATTTCGCGGGTAACATTGTCAACATTTCGAATTAGACTGATGTCCGCTTTTATGAAGATGAATTCGCCTTCTGGGTTCAGCTGCCGGCATTCTGCTGTGATGCGGGCTGCGGCTTCTTGGGAGCCGCCGATGAAGTAGGCGCGTGGGGAGCGGGCTGAGCGGGCGAATTCCTTCAGGGCTGCTTCGCCGATGCCATTTGTTGCACCTACGAAGACGGCGACGAGGCCTGCGGGGAGGGCGTTGGCGATTTGGGCATTGGATGTTTGGACCTCTGGTAGAGAGATCATTTTGGGTGGTTATTGTAGTGGGGGGTTTCTAGAGATGTTTGAAATGGAGCACTTGTGTACAGCTGTGGATTTTCCGGAGGATATCATTCAACATTCAATGTATTTATATTGTAACGCAGGGCTATCCCCTGTGCTTATGTTTGTCGGGAGTCATCCGGCCCATTTCTAGGCCGCCTCGGACGAACAACGGACCTAACCCAATTCGAAGGAATCGAAGGAATGACACATTCGGAACTTCAATACGAGGTATGATGATTCATCAGTCTTATTCTCTAGACACAATTCAGCATATGTCTACTCTAAACCAAAATCTAATCTACATCTTTTCCCGTCGCTTCTTCAAGTAAGGACCACCACCGGTACCACGACTAGCAAAGCCCCATCGAATCTGGTTCGCCATGGAGATCTCAACATTGAGATCATCAGCCCAAGCCCACACCAAACCAGGATTCTTCTGGAACCCGCGACCGACAAGCACAAAGTCCAATCCCTCCTTCTCGAGCAGGGAGTTGGCGAGCTCAGCATTGCTGATCATGCCGACCGATCCAACCTTCAGCTTATCCCCGACAGCTTGCTTGACGGCAACAGCGAACGGCGCCTGGAAGCCGGGCTTGGCATGGATGTGCTGCTTCTCGTGATTACCACCAGAACTGATATCCACTACATCAATGTCGCCGTTCTCAGCCAGAATCTGCGCAAACCGCACAGTGTCCTCGACACGCCAGCTCGGCTTGTCAGGCTGCACTTCTTCCAACCAATCGGTAGCAGAGACACGCAAGAAGATAGGCATATCCTTAGGCACATTCTCGCGCGTCAACTTAGTGATCTCCAGCGACAGCCGGATGCGATTCTCAAAGCTACCACCGTACTCATCGGTACGGTCATTGGTAGCCGGCGACAAGAAACTCATAAGCAAGTAACCATGAGCATTATGAATCTCAATAAAGTCAGCACCAGCTTTCACAGCCCGCTTCACAGCCGCAACCCAATCCTTCTTGAACGTCTCAATCTCATCCTTCGTCAACGCCTGCGGCGTCGGGAAGTTCGCATGGAAAGGAACATTCGACGGCCCTTTGACGTTATCCGGCCACCCACCGACTTCCTTGACCGCGGTATCCGCCATACTAAGCCATGGCGCGACCGTGCTCGCCTTGCGGCCAGCATGGGCAAGCTGCACGCCGATAATCTGGTTCTGGCTGTGGACGAACTCGACGACGCGGCGGAACGGCGCGATCTGCGAGTCTTTCCAGAGACCAACATCTTCGGGCGTGATGCGACCGTTCGCTTGCACGGCTGTCGCTTCGGCGATTAGGAGGCCTGGGCCGCGCTGGGCGATCCCGCCCAGGTGCGCCATGTGCCACTCGGTCATGTGGCCATCGTCGGCGCTGTATTGGCAGAGTGGGGAGAGGCCGATGCGGTTGTGGAATGTTAGGCCGCGGACTGTGAACGGCTGAAAGAGTTTCGGTGGTTGGGAGCCGTCCGACTGGGGGATTGCCGCGGAGCCGGCAGGGGGGTTTTGGGCGGGGGTGAAGTATGAGATGCCCACTGCGGGCTTGTTCGCGATATGCGGGGTGGCTGGCATGTTGGTGGTAAAATATGTGAGAGATGGAATTGATGAGGTTAAAAATTGAGAGGAGGAATTGAGAGGGTTTATATGTTGCTTAGGACTAAGTAGAGGTATCTAACTCCACCAGCTTATAAATGCGATTTCTATGTGCTGCACCGAATAAACCCTATTGTGTTCTGGCGACGTCACTATGTTGTATTGGGGTAGGGAAGTTCCAGTGTCAAGTTGTCATAGAGGATTGGTAATACCAGTAGGTACCTAGAGCCGGGCATTCTTTAAGATTTTGCCTCCACAGTCTTGGTTCATTATGAATGGGCGAGGTAGGTAGTAGACTTTAGGCTTGTATGGAATCAAACATGCCACTTTGGTGAGTGGTTGCTGTCGCGATCGGGGTAGGATCTCAGTTGGAGTCAATGGCCCTGACTAGCGCTTACTCGTGCCTTCGATTGGGGTCATTCCCGGGCTTGGCAAGCTAAGAGATATTTTCCATAATTGTGATCTTGTGTAGAGCCCGCAATAAATGCCAGCCAAATGGGGAAGTCCAGGAAGTACAACGAACATGGAGTTGGTTGTCTTGTGGAGTCAACCTTGGAATGAGTAGGTCGCCTGAAATATAAGGCGAACATAGAGATAGACACCTGAGGTGTCAACATGTTGATGTTGAACCCACAACAACCACTCTGGAATCAAAGATAAAGTCCCAAAGCAACAGACCCGAGGAAATTGACCCCTTCACATTAATTAGGTCAATGATCCTTACTCTGTACAACAAAAATCTTTCGTTGTATGTATCAACATGATCACTGGAGTAGCGCCCGGAGTATGTACCAGCGCTTAGGTACAGAGACCCTCTCCTGGCGCGTACGGGTAACCAGTGAGCAGTGGGAATGGGCAATCTCGAAGACCCTGTTGGACTCCATTTTGTGTCTCAGAGCAGTTGAGAAGTGGGCCGGTGGGCCATAGGCAGAGAAGTAATGTGAAGGGTTCTGACATCAATGTATGTCCAGGGATAGCAGAAGTGGGCGCCTAAGTCAGCGGCTATTAATTGTAGCCTGACAACATAGTAACCTGACAAATGAAAAGAAAGAAAGAAAGAAAGAAGAAGAAGCAGATGAAGCAATTCTAATCAGAGCAACAAAGACAAAGAAAGACCTCAGCCCTAAAATCCCCAAAAAGGTCGTGCCTGAAAGTTCCCGCGTCTCCACTTCTCCCGAACTCCTCTTCCTCTTCCCCCCCCTGTTGATGTTTCAACAACTCTTCCCCTTTCCTTTTCTCTTTCCCTTTCCATTATCCTACACGGTCCTTATTCAGCGCATCCTCTTTGCAAATCTTGCCAATTCCATTCTTTCAGCCCTCTCACTCGGCAATTGCGCATTCCTTCTCCACAATCCAACCACTGTTGATCCCTTTCTTGGCGTTCAGGGGATCGACACATTGCGCTTGATCTTCAATGAAAGAGTCCCCATTCTCGCTTTGAAGACGTCAATGCATGTCTGAAACACCAGCGCTTTCATTGTCACCACCCAGTACATGTGGCTGACATCCCTCGGTCCCTGACACCTCGATCAGCCTCCCTCTCTACCTCCCGCAGGTATGCGCCATTCGCGCGGTTAAGATATCATCATTCCCAGTCACTCGCTCATTTCGTCTGAGCTCTGCCTCATTCTATCACTTCAACTCTATATCCTGTTTTGACATTGAATCGCGACTTTGCCCGGCTGGCCCGAGGAAGTCGACATTGAACCCGTCTGTGATCTCGCCATTTGTTTGACGCCCGCGATCGCTTCCTGGCAGGACCAGGCTCATTGATGCAATGCTGTGTTCCGGAGACCGTGAGAAGGGGGATGTGGCTATGGAGGAGAAATGGGACTACGTGGTATGTCTAGCAGAAGACAGATTGTACGTAGGATTTGGCATACTGACACGCTTTTTTTTTATCAGAATTTGGACGACTTCAAGTCCGAGTCTTGCTGGACGCCGTTCTCATACTTCTTTCTATGGGTGTTCTTTTTCGTCTCGCTCGCCGTTTATGGAGTTGATACATTCACCGCTATCAACTTGCTCGCTTTCTCCCGATGGTCTGGTAGAGTCGAACCCGCGATTCCGTTCAATATCTCCCGATGGATCTTCGCCGCCTGCATTATTGCTTCCTTCGTGCTTTTGGCCTACCGATGGGTACACGCCATCCGCGCTATACGCTCGGGCAGCATCACTCGCAGCTTTCTGGACCCGCTAGCTGTGCGCATTCAGAGTATCCGTTTCGGCAAGAAGGGTCGTGGATACAGGAGATTCCTTGTCTTCGCCGAATTGACCAAAGACAGGAAAGCAGCGGAATACGTTGCTCTTTATGCCTATTTCGCCTTCCAATGTAAGCTCTTCGTTGCCTCAATAGGCTTGCAACACTGCTGACCGACGTCTCAGTCTGGATGAACACGATCTTTGCAGATGGCCCGCGCCAAGTTATCAATGCAATCACTCTCTATTCGGTCATGCAAATGGACCTCATTCCTGGAGGAAAGAACGCTGCCGACGATGATGGGACTTCTGCGGTCGGCCAGTTCTTCAACAACATCAAGATTTTGGCCGAGGACAACAATCTTCAAGCGGTAGTCTTATTCGGCATGCTTTTCACCCTTGTCATTTGGGTCCTATCAGTTCTGAAGTTGATCTCGGCCATCGTGCTTTATCTCATCTTCCTCTTCCACCATATCCCGGCAGAGGATGGCACTCTTTCAAGATACTGCCGTCGGAAGGTTGGTCAGCGTCTCAAGCGCATTGTGCACCGTAAAAACAACAAAGCCCTGGCGAAGGGACTCAAATTACAGAGCCGAACACCCACTCAGCCAATTCTGGGCGACTTTGATTCAAAACCAACTCTGCCGTCTATCGCCGGGGACAAAGTCCCCGCAGTGGCTACACTGTCACGTAGTACTACCCAAACGACCTTGCCACCTTACTCGCGATCAGCTTCGTCGACAGCGCCAGGACAGAATCCGACACTGCCAAACCTGGACTTTGATGGTAAACCCCCGTTGAGCCGGACTGCCACTGCATCTTCAGCAATGTCCGAGTCCGCCTCGCTGACAGGTAATGCGGCCGGAATGGGGTACAGCCCTCTTGATCGTCAGAATCCGACGCTTCCCCCGATACCTCCCTTGCCGGCCAACGTTACCTCAAGGATGGGCTCTCAGTCCCGCACAACTCCTGGACCATACGGCAATGATGGTCGGAACAGCCCGGCGCCTGGATATCGCAATCTGACTGATAGTAGCGCGGAATCTCGCCCTTACCAGACCTACACCCCAGCGCCCGATTATGCTTCAGCTGACATGAGGGATGGCTCTGAGGATGATGATTATTTCAACCAAGACCATTCGCCTGCTCACTATGATCCCTATGGTCCCCCAAGGGCTATGTACGGCGGTCAGGATGAATATAGAGCAGGTTATCGCGACCCCAGTGGTCAGAGAGGCACGCCTCACGCACAGCAGGACTATTACGCCCAACATCCATATTCCACAAGATCCTACACGCCGGCTAGCACGGGTGTGACCCCCGGTCTTTCTACACGGTCAAACACCCCGGCAAGCTACCGACCTACTCCTCCGCCCCAAGCAGCCGCAATGGCACAGCCTCCCTCAAGATCATTCACCCCAATGAGTTCGGCTACGCTAGCTCCTCAAAATGGCGCTTATGCAGCGTTCAACCCATCAATGCCTTCTCAAACACCTCAACCTTTCTCTCAGAGGCCTCCAGGCCCACCTAACTTCACCCGATCGAACACCGTTTCGCCTTCGGCCATGCACCGCGCCCCACCAGGGCACTCATTCAATCGGGCAAACACACATCAATATTGATATGGCCTATTCCCTATCCAAATTTCAAGGTCATATACCTTATCACGATGAACACCAGGAGCCGGATCTCCTGTGCTTGATGACTGGATCACCATTCTATCCTGATCACGACCAGCGAGCGACTCTTGATATCTTGTACATACCCCCTTTTGCCTACGCAATATCTTTCCTCAAATTCTTATATCCGATACCACGAGTCCATCGATCATTATACTATCCTCCTTTGGCTCATGCAAATGCATAGATCAAATAACTCACAGAAGTAGTCTCCATATCCTAATTTCACGACGTAGAGATTAATACAATAAGAACTAGGAACATTTTGAAGATATTATACATTGATACTCTAGAATATCCCAGATGCCAATAAATTACATTCAACCATTCTCACCACCCTCCACCAGAAAACAAGCCCATCACCAAATCTTCTTGGCAATCATCTCATACCGCTGTACATGATCAACACTAAACTCCTTATCCTTACTCTTATCCTTCTCCTCCTTCTCCTTCACCCGCCTCAATCCCTCAGGATCATCCGCATAAATCAACCTCCTCTTCTCCTCCCCTACCTCAACAACTCCCCACCCCCCAACTCTCTGACTCCCCTCAACATCATAATCACGCACCCTCGGAGGAACCCCACCCTCAACACCAACATGATGCAAAGTCTGTCTCCGCTCACTCTCGATCTTCGTCTTCCGATACCTCGAGCGCGCAAACGAAAGAAGCAACATACCCAGCAACAACTTCAATATAAGCAGGACGACGAATCCAGTTAGCAGGAAGATAGCCGTGAATATATGCACCGATTGCGCGGGCGACGGGATCGCATTCTCAAGGAGCGTGCGGAATAAAGCGCTGACGTGCGCTGCAGAGGCCGGGAGGAGAGTTGACAATGTAAATGGTGGTGCTGAGGGAGCTGGGGAGGGAGCGTAGTGGTTGTGGATGGATGTTAGGGATGTTGCTTCCATTGCTGTTGAGGAGGGGTTATGTGGAAGCAGGGCGGCGAGAAACATTTGGTATGTTTGGACTGAGACGCGGAAGAAGAGGCAGGAGAGTGGGATGACGGGAAGGCCGATGCGGCGGGTGAGGTTTTGTTCGCCGAAGGCGTTGGTGTAGTAGTCCTTTGCTAGGACGTCGAGGAAGCGGCCGTAGATTGCGGGGCGGTTGTTGTTGAATTTGTTGATGTAGGCGTGTTTCAGCCAGTCGACTAGCATTTCCGAGCCGAGGACTACGAGGAAGGGGCCGAGGACTTGGGCGAGGGTTGGGATGAAGGAGTTGACGCTGTTGAAGGAGGAGAGGATTGAGGAGGGGAAGAGGGTGAAGGCTTGTGGGAGGATGGATGAGGCTGTGCGTGGGGGTGTGGATAGGGGTGTGCTGTTTGTGCTTGTTGAGGATTGGCCTGTGAAGCTGGATCCTAGGCCGAAGTTGCCGATGAAATTGAAGGCGCCTGTTTCGACGATGTTGCGTGAGGCGATGATCGTCAGCATTAGCCAGAGTTGGAAGCGTTCCACGACGTCGGCGCAGGTCAGTTGGAAGAGGTTGTCTTTCTCGAATTTGCGGAAGACGGTGGATTTGATCTCCACGAATTGGTTTGATAACAGGAGTGTGATCAGGGCGTTGGAGTATGAGTTCACTGCCACGTTCAATGTCATGACTTGGTAGAACAGGGAGGTTGCATGGGAGACGGTGTACACGAGGGCTAACAAGAACAGCCAGAATGGACGGATAATCTTGCTCCGGCCGTCTGGACGACGTTCAAGGGCCTCTCGAGAGAAAAGGCACTCAAGCACATCTTGACCTATGGCAGCCAAGAGTCTATCGCTGACTTCCAGCACGTTGTAGATGACGTACAACTTGATAGCAGCCTGTCCGCGAATCCAATGGTACATTCGGCTGGCATCGAAGTACATCAAAACACAGCAGGTGGCTATCATGAGCAGACCAGTCAAAATGTCCGCTTTATCGTCTGGAAGTAGTGCGGAGGGCATTGACTTCTTCCGTCGGTGATGGTGCTTGCGGGATTCAGAGGACCTGTGCTTCTTCCTAAGTCCCTCCGGCTGTGGGTGTTTAGAGTCTCTATCTGCGGGGACCACGTCTGGTCCGACTGAAGCGATCGGAGGCAGATGAGGGGTGGCGTCGGATTCGCTTTCGCATCTTTCACGCTGGTCCTCCTTGCCTATATGGTTCCTTCTGCGCCACACTCGACCAATCCCATTCAAAACAAATTTACAGATGAAGCTAACCTCAGCTCCCAGGTTCATCGCCCATGACTCGCCCAAGATATAGACTGCCTTAATGAATCGCAACGGCATTATTGTGAAAGAATAGAGCCATGCATCAAGGCAGGCAAGGCTTCCGAAGCAAAGCACCTGCTCTAGCATGGGTGGAAGCATAAGAAAGTTCATGAGCCTCTCAATTTTCACTCGGGATGATTCATAGGGGAAGTCGTTAGATGCGTCACGGTGAATGTACAGCGGCGAAGGTCGACCAGAGGCAAGCTCAAGCTGAAGATATGTCGGCAGAGAAACTGGAGGCAGAGGGATTGATAATGGCAAGGGAGGGGACATTGGTGATTCTATGAGTTGAGGGGATGCAATGAGATGGCTCTTCAAGTCGCGCTCCACCGGGGGTCGTTCCTGTTTTGAGCGCGAAGCCCATGTATGGTTTAGACGATCATTGATTGGGGTAGACGGTACTTGACGACGCGTGGTACCAGGGGTCGAGACTGTTCGTGCTGGCTGGGGACGATTCCGAGCATGCAAATTTTGAGTGTGTCTCGGGAAGGCTGGACTCGCTGGCGCAGAAGCATCTCCCAACGACACATCCTTAGTTGGTCGTAGTCTTGGCAAAACCTCTGCGGGCGATGGCTTTTCGCTTAGGGTCTGAAGCACAAATTCTGGTATTTCTGGCCGAGGAAAGGAAGTTTTGTCATCAGCGGTGCCGGATACCACTCGTTTACCCGTTTCCGTGTGTGTACCTGCAGGGCGGTAGGGTATAGACTGTGGCGATGAGGTGAGCTCCTGAATCTTCTCAGGAGATAATTTTATGACCCTTTCCTTTTCTTCCGACAGTTGGTGAGATATATCGTCGGTCAGCTCTGCCAAAGCAGCGTTGACCTTGGGACCTTCGTAGACATCCACGACTGACAACCTGCCAGGATTATCCGTCCCGTCCGATGAATGCTCCACCAGAATACCCAGACCCTGCTCTAGCGATCCTGAGTCCGCAGTTTTGTGTCCATCATTGCTAAAGTGTTTGTCTGATGTCGTATGTTCCCGTTGCGCCTTTGTACCGACATCCCCATTGTTTGGGTTCCTCTCAGTCTCGCCGTCGAACAGGGCCATGAGACCATCTGCGCCATTCCGTTTTCCATCTCGAGAATGCGATGTTGGATGGCTGTCTTCTTCCATGGTGCCACACCTCCCTTTTTGAAGCTTATTCTCGGCCATTTTCTGCTGTGGTAGAGCATCGATGCTTTCGGCAGCAGGACTCATTTTGACCACCTTGAGATCTCTCGATGGCCCAATGTCTTGCTAAAAGATGTTCACAAGCTTGTAGAAATCTTCTCATACCACCAGTGAACGCGAATTCCCGAGATGCATCGTCTGAATCTGGATCCGTGACTGGGCGATCAAGCTGTACTCGGATGGGAAGAGCTCTTATTTGAGAGATATGTAGGGGCAGCAGTTGCGATGTATTTTGTTCGTTCGAGAATTTCTGGTTCCAGCTTGTAGCACCAGCTGTAAAGGTGCGGCACAGTCTGCGCTGTTTAGAGCACTTGTTGAATGTCGGGGTTCGGGGGAAGATAAGGACGGCAGATTATCTGGCAGGACGGATCCGTCGAAGGTGGGCCCGTGCCCGTCATTGACGCCTCAGGCAGACCAGCTTAATCACGTGCATGTTTGGAAAATAACCACTTCTAAGAACATTGAAGCTACATATACACAGTATAGACTTAACAAAACACGTGGAATGTCTCTATCTTCACTGTCTGTGGAGCTCCTACTCCCGCTCATACAGCCGAATTTACAATATGCATCTGATCTCAATGCCTTGGCACAGACACGTCGCCCATATCACACCAACATTGATCAGCTTTATGACTACCTATTTGGAAGAAGGCAAACGTAACTTCATATCATTCTAGATTAGCACTCAAATCATGTCTTCCATGTATGTATCTCATAGCTACAATGCATATATGCTATCAGCGATATTTACCAAATGTGGCAGCAAATGAAGTCATGCGCTGAAGTCAAGACACGCTAAATCTACCAGTAACCAGGGAAAAGCCAGTCAAGCTTCTCCTTGGCCTCGGGCTTCCAGTTATCCTGGGATGTGCTGACACCGAACTTGATACCGCCAGCCAGGTGCTTAGCCTGAACCAGCTCAGTGTGCTCCTCGCCAGCGAGGGCGTCGAGAACAGCAGTCACAAAACGGCGAGCATTATCGGCGTTGGACTTCATGTTGCCCATGACCATCTCGACGGTCACATCAGCGGTAGCCTCATGCCAACAGTCATAATCAGTGGACATGCAGATCATCTGGTAGGCAATCTCAGCCTCGCGGGCCAACTTGGCCTCGGGCAGGGCAGACATGTTGATGACGCTGCCGCCCCAAGAGCGGTACATCTTGCTCTCGGCGCGGGTGGAGAATTGAGGGCCCTCTGAACAGTGAAAGAGATGCGGTTAGCTAGTATTCTTACAAACGATAGCCCATATTGGAAGTATGCACGCACCCATGCAGATCAGAGTGCCGCGGTCGTGCAGGACAACACCGTCACCCTCGAGACTGTGGCCGCACTCGCGCACCACCTTGGCAATACCCTCATCGAAGGGGTCACCGAAGGGGACGTGAGCGACAACGCCACCCTCGAAGAAAGTCCACGGCCGCACACCCTTGGTACGGTCAATGACCTGGTCAGGGATGACGAAGTCGCGGGGCTTGATCTCCTCCTGCAGACTGCCGACGGCAGAGAAGGCGATTATGCTACGGACACCGATGGAGCGCAGAGCAGCGATGTTGGCGCGGGCGGGAACCTCATGAGGGGCGATCTGGTGGTGCGCGCCGTGGCGGCTGAGGAAGGCGACGGCGACGACCTTGCCGTTGTGCTTACACTCGTGGTGCAAGATGGTGATGGGTGAGGAGGGGTTGCCCCAGGGAGTCGGGACGATCAAAGAGGCCACCTGGGTGAAACCAGGAAGCTCGCGAAGACCAGTGCCGCCGATGACAGCGATTGGGACGGGCCCTACCAGATTCACTATCGTCAGTTTTTTTATCAAAGTGGGGGGATGAGGGGTAGTGATAGGAGAGCAGGTAGGAGCCCACGTACCGTCGTAAGTGGTAGGAAGTGAAGCCATTCTGCGAGCGAGTTGTTTCGAAGACTCAATTCGAAGAAATGGTTTTGTTATAGAAGAGATTGAACGTAAGCCTAAGATCCAGCGCATCTTGCGCCATCATTAGATCCCTGAAAAACTGCGGACAACCTGCGGATCTCCGATTGGTCGCTGGAGACCCACGTGCGGTATGTTCCTGAGGCCGCCACCTACCCTTTTGGTCCATCTATAAAACTTAAAAATTTTTAATTGAAAGCCAGCCCTGGAGGAAGAGAATGAGATAGAAATAGGAAGAGGGCGAGATAGAAGTATAAGAATAATATCACTGTCAAGATATTGGAAAGGTCCCGAGGTCTCTCACGACTTAGAAACCCAAATTATTCTTCTAGATGGCTACTTGTATACAGGTTGGAAGATATGAGTATTGATCAGATAGTAGTATATATTCTGTCGTAGTGATGAGGACATGTATATACCTGGAATGATAGCTACAGCAATCAGGCCCGCAACCACTCATAATGATGAGGACCCTTTTTCACAGGTCCTGGATCCTCACCAGGAATACCAGGCTTGTTGTAGCTGTGAGCACCAAAGTAGTCCATCTGCGCCTCCATAAACTTGGTTGGCAGTCCTAATCCACCCTCATACTTGAGGTACTCCAAGGTGGCCGAGAGCGCCGGCATGTATTGATCAAACATGGTTCCCTCCATAACGACATGTTTCAGATTCTGGAAATTCTTGTGCAACTCATGCGCAACGGCATCCACAAATTTGGCGTTCAGCAGCTCCTTATTTCCTGAAAGCGGCGGCTGGAGTAAATCCGCAATGTAATCGGACTGAATGATACAACCTGCCCGCCAGATCTGGAGACAATCGCCCAAGTCGACATCCCAACCTTCATCTATCGAGGCCCGGGAGATCAGCTCCAAGCCCTGGCAGAACGATGCCAGAAATGAGCAGTACACAGCTTTTCGTAGGTCTTCGATGATCTCTGAGTGCTCCCGGGTTCCCTCAATCGGTTTCGGCATAGGCATTTCGAGCTTCTTCGCGACACGCACGCGTTCTAGCCGGTTTCCACTTGCAATGCGCAGATAATGGGCGGCTGCTAATGTAGGACAAGAAACATGTCGTTCGGCAGACTCCATGACACACCAGAGTGGAGTGCCTTCGGTGTTATCGTCATCTTGCACGACTTTGTCAAGCACGTCGTCGAGCACGTATCCATCGTCTCGACTGGCTCCCTCGCCGTTGTGGTCACCCTCTGGTGTTCTCCGTGTGTGTAAGATACTGGCGCCAATGCGGACCAGGAAGCTATTTCGCAGCTCGCCGGACTGGTTCCACTTGTCAAAGACGTCTCCGATCTGGGTATGCTCCATGCCAAGTCCATCATGCATGTATTGCCAAGCCTCAGCAAGCACAGAGAGCATTCCGCCCTCGATGCCATTGTGGACCATCTTTATGTAATGCCCGGATCCAGCCGGTCCCATGCGCTTCACGCACGGAAGCTTGGACTTTGGATCCTTGGCGGCATAAGATTCCAAAAATGGCATGACGAACTCAAGTGCTTTGGCATCTCCACTGGGCGAGAGGCTGGGTCCTCGTCGCGCAGACTGATACCCACCCGAAACGCCCATTCCGATCCAACTGACGCCGATGGCGGCGCATTCTTTCTGGCGGCGTTCGGTTCTGCGGTAATGCTCGTTACCACCGTCGAGGATGATATCGCCCTCTTTCAGGTCGGGCTTCAGCATGCGAAGCACCTCATCCGCGGGCGCGCCATGTGTGATGGAGAACATGAATAGTTTCCGGTCGGATTTTCCCTCGAGGCTCTTGGAGAATTTGTTGATGTCATAGAACCCTTGAACGCGGCCCGTGATACTTTTGTCGTCTCTTGCGTAGCCGATCACTTGGTCGACGTTTTTCTTCACAACATCCCACACTGAGACTGCGAGCCCAAGCTCGGCAAAACGGAGGGTCATCATAGAGCCCATGTTTCCGGCGCCGACGACGCCGATACTTTTAATGGCCGCTGGCATTGTGAATGTTTTGATTGATATTGTACAGGGCTAAACTCATTCAGGAATCATAGATCTAATATTGAGCGCAAGTCAAGCGGATGAAACTTGCCCAAGGATGTCGCCGGCCGCTCTTCTTGAACGATGAAGCCTGTGGCAATCGGACCTATGACCCGGGACATTGTCAAGATGCAATCAGAAGCGCCACGAGCCAGTAAAGGGGCGGTGTTTCTTGTGCCCAGATCAAAACAGGTTTGATATAAGAGGCGAACGAGGCAAAATGAGATGTTGTACAATATAATACCGGCTGAAGTTGATCTGGATTGACATGATGCACCTGTGACGACACAAGCTGCAACACAGTAGAATCCAGAATTACATCACGATGGACACAGAATGAACAATGAATTGGCGAAAATAATTCAGATTGAGGCAAACATTCATTTATTGAGACCCAATATGGCATCTTCATAGAAACTCTTCCCCCATATGTCCCGGGCGCTGAATGTCCTCATTCACCGATGTCCAGCAATTTCGAAGACCAAGAATCTCATAACTCTTTAGTACACTTTCATTGAACCGATTTACCAAGAAATCAAAATGTCGATTCCATATTCAAGCCTTCAACAAGTCCCTCTCTCATTCGCCTCCTGCTCAATCGGCTGCTCACCAAACGATATCCTCCCTCTCCGCCTCCGAGCAATCAGCGAAGCAGGCTTCAGGGCCATAGAACTCTCATTCCCAGACATTCTAGCCTACGGCGCACACATTACCGGTCAGGAAATTGCAGCTGATAACTATGTCGCGATCCTATCCGTGTCCACCGAGATCCGCAAACTATGTGAAGAAAACGGCCTGAAGATCATGATGCTGCAGCCATTCTCTAATTTCGAGGGCTGGGCCAAGGGCTCCATGCACCGCGAGCAAGCATTCGCTCGAGCCAAGGCCTGGATGGAGATTATGAATGTCGTGGGTACGGATATGTTGCAGGTATGACAAGACGTCCAATAATGCAACTAGAAAATCTGCATTTGGTTAATCATATATATATTAGGTCGGAGCAACAGATACACCGCAAGAGTCAATTACCCTGGAGCGTGAGCACATCGTCTCAGACCTGCGCATTTTGTCTGATCTCCTCGCACAACGCAATTATCGTCTCGCGTATGAGAACTGGTGCTGGTCAACTCATGCGCCGGACTGGAAGGGGGTCTGGGAGATAGTGAAAGCTGTCGATCGGCCGAACTGTGGGCTGTGTTTGGATACGTTCCAGACTGCCGGTAGTGAATGGGGCGATCCGACCACTGAATCTGGTCTGATTGAATCGGTTCCGCAGCCTGAGCTGCGGAAGCGATTTGATGCAAGTATGGAGGAGCTGGCGACCACTGTGCCGGCAGAGAAGATTTATCTTCTTCAGATCTCTGATGCTTATAAGGTGTCGCCACCGTTGGAAAAAAGGACGATTGGTGGGTTGAGGCCGAAGGGTCGCTGGAGTCATGATTATAGGCCTATGCCTTATGATGGCGGGTATCTACCGATCGAGGATGTTGCGAAGGCGGTGCTGAGGACGGGATTCCGGGGTTGGTTCTCGATGGAGATCTTTGATAGTGGACCGCAGGGGACTGGGAAGAAGTATGATTGTGGGTCTTTTGCGGCGAAGGCTATGAATAATATGCAGAAGTTCTTGAAGAATTGTGCGACGGATTGAGAGCAAGAAATAGTCTAGAGAATATACATCCTTATCTGTGATTTTCTAAGAAGTCATAATTGGTACATTTGGCAGATTCTTTACTGACTTGGGATAAATAGACATGTTGGGACTCCATGGAATCTCGTGGATAAAATTGAACAGAACGCCGGGTAGGATGCAGGGTTGACGCCAAAAAGATCATAACGGTGGATGCGATACCAATCTGAAAGGTCATGGACAGGCAACTTTTACTGTCCTTCAGTTGGCGTTGCTGGGGTAAGCAACGGTATAGGTGGGAACAAACTCCTCCTTGATAGAACGCAAGCTGACGAAACGAGACATCAGGTTGGCACTTCCAGCTTTGTCGTTGGTACCGCTCGCACGGGCACCACCGAAAGGCTGCTGACCAACAACGGCACCGGTGCTCTTGCAGTTGATGTAGAAGTTACCAGCAGCATTTCGGAGAGCCTCATCGGCAGCCTGGATAGCCGCACGATCCTGAGCGAACACAGAGCCAGTCAAGGCGTAAGTGCTAGTGCTATCGATCTTGTCACAGATTTTGCTGAAATCGGCATCGGTGGCATCATTGTAAGAGTGGATGACCAGAATGGGACCGAAAAGCTCGCGCGAAAGCAGGGGGTGGTCAGGGTTGGATGTGCGGTAAACCGTAGGCTGGATGTACCAACCCTTGGAGGAGTCGTAGGATCCACCAGCGAGAAGCTCAAGCTCGGGATCATTCTTGGCCTCGTCGATGACACCGGACAGCTTGTTGAATGAGGCCTCGTGGATGACAGGGCCACAGAAGTTGGTGAAATCAGATGGCTCGCCAACGTTGATCTTCTGGACCTCAGCGACAACCTGTTGAATGAAATCCTCGGCGATCGAAGAGGCAATATAGGCGCGAGATGTGGCGCTACATTTCTGGCCCTGGAACTCGAAAGCACCACGAACCGTCTGGACCGCGGCGTTGCGGATATCTGCCGACTTGTGAACCAAGTGGAAGTTTTTGCCACCAGTCTCACCAACAATGCGAGGGTAGCCGCGGTATTTGCCGTCCGCCACGCCCTGTGAGATCTTGCCGTAGAGCATGCGGAAGACATCAGTGCTTCCGGTGAAGTGAAGAGCAGCAAATTCGCGGCTTGCAAGCACGGTGCTGGTCACCTCTTCAGCTTCACCAGGCACAAACTGAATGACATCCTTGGGCAGACCAGCCTCAAGGAGAATCTGGTGGACGAGCCAGTTGGAAGCAATAGCGGAAGGCGAGGGCTTCCAGATCACAACATTACCCATCAAGGCAGGTGCAGCGGCCAAGTTACCACCAATGGCGGTGAAGTTGAAGGGGCTAATCGCGTACACGAAACCCTCGAGAGGGCGGTACTCAAGACGGTTCCATACGCCGGTAGCGTTGTGAGAAGGCTGCTGTGCGTAAAGCTCCTCGGCATACTTCACGCCGAAACGGAAGAAGTCGCAAAGCTCAGCGGCAGAATCGATCTCGGCTTGCCATGCGTTCTTGCCCTGTCCGTGCATGGTCAGAGCCATGACATCGTAACGGTACTTGGTCGAAATCAGATCAGCGGCCTTGAGGAAAATGCTAGCTCGCTCGGCGAAAGGGGTATCGGCCCAGGATTTGCGAGCGGCGAGAGCTGAATCAATGGCTGATTGAACGTCGGTCTTTGAGGCATTGGAGTAAGTTGCCACAGGAGCGTGGGTTGCGGGGTTAGTCTGAGTAAGAGTTTCATATCCCTTGAGCTGTGACATTTTCTGTTAGAAGATAAACTCCCAGCAATCACATGAATGAAAGATTTAGTCTTACCTCCTTTCCAGCAACTACTAGGGGCACATTCAAGGCCCCGTTCTTCTTGTAGTTTGCCAAAGCCTCTTCAAGGCCCTTGCGATCTGGTGAACCGGGAATATAGTGTTTCTAGAGATTGGAATACGTTAGACTGGGTCGTCATAATTCGAAAGTAGTGATAAGACTCACGTTAGGTTCATTGTTAATTGTAGGCACCTTGAAAGTGGCATAAGTGCCCATGGCACGTGTGCTGGAGCTTGGAATACGACATGTGAGCCGCGAGATGGGCGCGCGGGCGCGGACAACGCACGACAGCATCTTGATAGTTAAGATTGAACACGCGAAGCAAATCTTCCAGTTGATAGAATGAGGAAGTCTTGGACCAGGAAAGGAGAAGTATTGGAGAAGAAAAAGTAGACGCGGGGAAGGACTATGATGGAATGGCCGGCTACTACCGGTCAGAGCTCATGGTGTAGAACAGGGATCCCTGCAGGGCGAGCGGGGGCGAGCTTGAGGTGGGAACCAATCAACTGCGGCCGGCAGTCGACCCGGGTGGACCCACCGGCCCGGGGTCTATTGTTGCGACACTCCGAGATGATTGCTCGGCCCAGACTCCATCCGACAAGCACCTAGGTATAGACAGTTGAACGGCTATTAGTCGAGATATACCATTTCCCAATTCTGGAGGTTGTCAAGCGAGATAATCTTGATAAGATTGATTGAATTTTTCTAGATTATGGGGAGCAGATAAGGCATTCCACCGAGTCGGCAGTATATCGATCCAGGACCGGAATAAAAGACCTGTGACAAATACATGTGTGACCTCAAGCAAGTTTGTGTAGTCTTTTTATTAAACATATGTAGCTCTGTAGGTATCTAGTATGAACGTACGACAAATATGTACCAAAACATGCATACAATTTCAATATGCAACAGGAAACATGCCCAGGCTATGAAGCGCTGTTGATATGTAATGAACTTCCATATTGTCTTCCATCTTTATATCTATTTTGATTTATGTTACAAAATCAACCTTTAGTTAGATAGGGTCCTTAACAGAAAGAGAAACGAGACTCCGAAACAATCTATGCAATCCACCACCATACGCGCTCCAGCCAATTTCGAGGGTGTGCTTCAATATCCTCTTCTTCAAGTCGGTCCATCTCGTCCTTGCCGGTGAAAATGTCAAGCTCTGAAGCCTTAATCATCCATGGTGTCTTGTAGTAAATCTTGTGGCCAATGTATAGCACGAAAAAGATCACGAAGACAATATATGAAACAAGGAAGTCGGATGCTGTAAATGAGCCCGGGAAGAATATAGTATAGCCGTTGGTAATAGCGAGCAATGAGATAAAACCCATGGCATAGTAAGTGCCATATGGCTGGAAGGGAGTTTTGAATGGTCGCGACTCCAGTAGCCCGTGAAATTCCAACGCTTTGCGGAAACGCTAGAGGCTTATCGTTAGCAAGATACTCACAGGCGTGATGAGAAGGAACGATGCGACGTACCAGGTATGCCACTCCCACAAGGACCCAGGAGAGGAAACCACCAATTGTAGTGATATTGGTGAACCAAAAGAACACGGTCGAGCCTGAATTAGACAGATTCAGGAAGGAAAGCAGACCAATAGACCATGTTACTAGTACAGCAATCCATGGGACACCGTTCTTCGTACAACGAAGGAAGAACTTGGGAGCTTGGCCCTCGGACGCAAGCGAGTACAGTGTGCGAGATCCAGCAAAGACCCAAGAGTTACCCGACGAGAAAGCGGAAATCAGAATAGCGGCATTGATAACGTGGTCCAATCCAGAAATACCAGCGTTCTGGATGCCAACAACGAAGGGACTGGCGCCGGCGCCGGCACTGCCACTCGCGACTCCCTGCAGAAGATTCTTATCGTTATACGCAACTGTCACTCCAATGACTAGACTGCCCAAGATGTAAAATGCAAACAAACGGTAAATGAACCGATTCGTCGCTTTCGGGATGTTGCGACGCGGCGCGACGGCTTCGCCAGCAGCTGTAGTGATCAATTCTGGAGAGAAAATGAAGGAGAACCCGGACTTGATCATAGCAGTCCAGAATGCCAAAAAGCGGCCGGTACTGACGTTCGATACCAAGTAGGGCTCTGCAAATGCACCTGGTGTTTGCCAGTATCGGAAGCCGAGACGGTCGTGATTAGGGCCGCCACCGAAGAACAGAACTACCCCAAGGACGATAAGACCGAGGATTGCGAGGATCTTAAGGGATGCAAACCAGAACTCGGCTTCGCCATACCAGGCTACCGCGACAATGTTCAAAAGCAGAATAACTAGGGTGATTGCGTTAGGAGATGCAATGAATACAGGAAATAGGGAATGCTCACCAACTAGAATTATAGCAATCCAAACACCCACGCTAACTGGTGACTGCCAATACTCGATGACAAGACCGGCTGCAGTAACTTCTGTCGCGAGTAACATGGAGAATGAATACCTAACGGAATCTTGTTAGTTCGGCGGACTCAGCTGGTGAGAGAGAAAAAAACGCAAGTACCAGTAGTTGTAGCCTGCAGGTGTTCGAGTCAGCATTGAATTTCTTCGTTTATTCAAGATGGTTTCAACTTACCAACAGCAAATCCAAGACTGGGCTCCGTGAAACGACCAATGAAGTAAGGCACAGAGACACCGCGGACCGGGAGATACGTAGTCATTTCACCAAGCATGTTCATAACAAAGTATACAATACTTGACATAACAATGTAACCCATGAGCAAAGGAGCTAGCACGTGTTAGTCTGGTTTGGGCTCATCTTTCGAGACATTTGATTCTCACCAGGACCAACGGTTGACAGTGCTTGACCACTGCCGACAAAGAGGCCTGTGCCAATACATCCACCAAGTGCTAAGAATTGAATATGGCGCGAGCTCAGACCTCGATGGGTTTCCGAATTGGGGCCTCCTGAGAGTTCTCCCTGTTCAGCTTTAAGGTCATCGTATGGCAGTTCGACAGGATCACCCATCTCGGTACTCTTGGACGGGTCTTTCATGATGAGCAGAGGAAAGAAGAAAGACGTCGCAGCTTAGACTACAACCGAGGAGCGAAAGAGAGCGACAAACAAATGATTCCAAGCCAATATCTGGGGAAGTCATATCTCTTATTATACGAGGGATCTAGCTCCTAAAATTGTTATCTTTTCGAAGACGAGACAAGCCACAATAGTGTGCCCCAATGAGGGGACAATTTCCCAGAAAGATATCACAAAGGCCTAGAGTGTCAAGCTGTGGGAGACATAAATTCTCCGTCCGTCGGCGATTGAAGGTCCCGCACATTGATCAAGCGCCCTGAGATTGTAGGTCAATATCCTAAAGGGACCTAGGATGGCGCGCCAGTGTGGGGGCGCTGAGCGATGTTCTGGAATTGATTGGCCTCGCTGGCCCACGTTACTGTTCAGTGCTGGCCAGAGCTTGGTGAGCTGCCTATCGGCTACACAACTCATATCTTTGCGGGATTTCAACACTGCAGGTACTAAGTAATCGTTATCATGTCGTTGACACACGATATTCCGACCACACTTCTCGCAGTCCTTAGCGGCCTCCAAATGCTTAGCCCCAACTCTATGGCAACTAAGGAATCTGCGATTGGTGCTTGGCGGGCCAGATTGACTTTCAATGTTTGATCCGTTTGCCATTGGGATCACGTGAACCATGTCCGGGGTAGAATCTGGGGTAAGATAACCGGTCTCCATAATGGATCACCAGTGCATCTTGAGAAAATCAGTCATCATGAATACACTGGAAACGAGTGATTAGCTCGACTACCTACCAGAACCTTCGGTGAGCTACTAGACCGAAAGTACCCGGGAGCCAAAGTCACGCGCGAGCAACCGGGCCGGTCAACTGCTTATCGCTTATCAGTGGCCCGTGCCCAATATCAAACCGGGCCGTGACCGTTCGGCATCTTGAACTGCAAACCACTAACTAAGCGATGCTAATTATTTTCAAGGTCAGGTGGACGAATACGGGAAGGTCACCGTCTCGCTCGGACGCTCTGATCTACCTAAAATTGACTCCATCATATCTCATACATAGTTTCATCGTAGGTTTATAGATCTATGGGATGCAAAAGGCTAGGAGTATAGTTCCAAGGATTAAAGTACCTATGAATCACAGCAATACCAACCTTAATGTATGTATGTACATGTATGTACATGTATGTACTCCATAAAACGTAACAAATTGACTTGAAGTGGCTCTTCCGGCCCGTCAGATTGGAACAGCTGACCGTACCGGTGCCTGGCGGTTGCCACCGGCCCTTACCCAATAAGTTCCACCGACCATACTCGCCATATCTAAAGGGTCGCCTTCAACCGTGGCGCTTTACTTCCTCTCATTTTGTCCACTCTCGATCCTTCTGACCTTTGATCTTATTGTCCTATCGGTTTCTTCCAAATAACCTAATCACAAAACAATACATGAAATGCCACCCATGAGAGTCGCACCTTCCGCGCGCGTGCCCCTCAAGGCCGCCCGAAACAGTCGACTGGTGAGCGGCACCAGCAACTCGCGATCTTCAATTGCCTCAGTTTCCGCCACCAACGTATGGCAACCCCAGACACGAGGCCCGCCTCCACAACCACGGAAGGCGCTGACAGCTCCTTTGGCTAAACTGCCCCTCTCTTCTGTCCTACGCTCATTGCTGGTTCTGTCTGTGTCATCATCCTCACTACTCCTTAAGCCATGCATCTATACTCTCTCTTTGTTGGCTCACCCACGCAATGCGTTCTGGGATGTTGCCAAGAACCCGTTGTTGAACATGCTCGTCAAGCACACCATTTACAAACAATTCAACGCTGGCGAGAACAAGTTCGAGGTGCAGCATTCGATCAACAAGATCAAGGAGCTCGGATGCCGTGGTGTACTCTTGGGATACGCCCGAGAGGTCCTTGTCGGCGAGGACTCGGATGCTGCATACGATGCGAAGACTGCTCTAGCTGAGATCCAGATGTGGATGGATGGCACCTTGCAGACAGTCGACATGGCTCAGCCTGGCGACTTTGTCGCTTTGAAGTATGTGCAACGCTGAAACTCTCTGTAACTGGCTTGGAACAGTAACTGACTGACTGCCTTAGATTTACTGGAATGGGCCACGATGCCCTTCGCCTCTTGCAATCCCAGACAATGCCTACAGAGGTCATGGATGCTTCGATCCTCAAGGTTTGCGACCTTGCCATCTCCCGTGGCGTTCGCCTCCTGGTGGATGCCGAAGAGCAGGCCGTGCAGCCTGGCATTGAGGCCTGGATCATGAAGTACCAGAAGTACTGCAACTCGCAGACCCCCGGTCGTGCCATCTTCTATGGCACCTATCAGGCATACCTGCGCTCGACCCCGGCCACTCTGGCCCGCCATCTTGAGATCGCTCGCGCTGAGGGATATACACTCGGCGTGAAGCTGGTCCGTGGTGCCTACCTCAAGACTGAGCCCCGCCACGTCATCTGGGCTAAGAAGGAGGAGACTGATGACTGCTATGATAAAGTTGTCGAGGCTCTTCTCACCCGCAAGTACAACTCTATGCTCCAGGCTCCCTCCAAGGATACTCCCACTGAGCTTCCCCCCGTTAATGTGATCATCGCTACCCACAACCGCGAGTCTGTTCGCAAGGCCCATGCTTTGCGCATGCAGCAAATTGCCCGCGGTGAGAACTACGGTGTCGATCTTAGCTATGCTCAGCTCCAGGGTATGGCTGATGAAGTCAGCCTCGAGCTTCTTCAAGGATTCGAGAGTGCTGAGAACGGCGTCGGTGTTACTCCCATCGAGGCCCCCAACGTATTCAAGCTGTTGACCTGGGGCTCCGTTAAGGAGTGTATGGGCTTCCTTCTTCGCCGCGCCGTTGAGAACACTGAGGCTGTTGGTCGTACCAAGGATTCGCAGATCGCAATGTTCGGCGAGTTGAAACGTCGCTGCGGCAGCGCTTTCAGCAGCCGGAACTAGGCCCTCGGTTTTTCCTGATTTTCTTTTGCCACTTTCAAGGCTCTTTTGCTTCTCGTGTCTTTACTTTGCAGCCTACGGGTTGTTTCGCTGCATTTTCATCTGCGTCTGGCTGTGGTGCATCTGTTCTAACGGCGTTTTATTTTTGCTTCATGGGAATAAGTCTACTTAGACAATGATCAATGAAAACAATTCAAGAAAAACCTACATTAGCTCTTAGTCACAGGTAGGATTTCTCGTACATGATAAGAATCAATAGATAGTAAACAACTAATTTCAATGCCAAATCTGCGTGAGGTCGAATCATGTAGAATGCAGCCCCCACTGAGTTGACTTGCCCCTCAGTCGAGATGGCGGAAGGTCTGTCCGATAGATACTTGGCCTGCCCCATATTCTCTTCAACACCTCCAAACTTCCCATGACTTGCTTGAAGTAACAGAATAACTTTACATTGCCGTTCTTTCAAGCGATCTAGCCCAGAGATCAAATCCAGCCTAACAAAAATGCACATCCTCTCTGAACCAGATGTGTCGAAGATCTTCCGCGGTTTAACACAACAACAATGCCACGCCTTCATCTCAGTCCTGAGCAATGCTTTGATCAGCATAACAAAAGAATCAAACCCCTTAACTCCAGCATCCGACAAAAGAATCCATCAACCCCTCCGCACAGTCTTCACCACCAGTGATGACAACACCTGCATCTTCATGCCGGTATCGGACACCGCATCCACCGGCATCAAAGTAGTAACAGCCGGCGCCAAAGGAATTCAAGGCGTAATCAACGTCTTCAATCCCGAAGGCCGTCTCCAAGGCCTCCTCGCCGCAGCAGAGGTAACAGCCTTCCGCACCGCACTAGCAACAATGACCCTCTTCGTGCGCTGCACGACCATCCGCAAAGACAACGTGCTTGTTCTCGGCAGCGGCCGACAGGCAGAGTGGCACGCTCGCCTCGCGCTCCTGCTCTACCCGGAGCAAGTCCGCCGCGTGAAATTTGTCAACCGCGGCGCGAAGAGGCTGCAGGAGATGGAAAGGGAAGTTATTCCCGAGCTGCGCGGGACTTATCCGGGTGTTGTCTTTGGGACGTTGGCTAAGGAGGGCGTTTCAGACTACGAGCAGCGATTTGGCGAGGAACTTGCTGCTGCCGATGTTATCTTTAGTTGTACACCGGCGACGGAGCCTAACTTTAGGTTCGCGGCGCTGCGGGCCAACCCCAAGCAGCGGTTTATCTCGCTTATTGGCTCGTACAAGCCGAATATGCATGAGATTGATACTGAGACGCTGCTTTCGGGTGGTGGGAAGGTTTATGTTGATTCTAAGTCGGCTTGTCTTGAGGAGGCGGGGAGTTGATCTCTGCGGGTCTTGGGGAGGAAACGTTGATTGAGATGGGTGACCTTTTGGGAGCGGATGGCATTGCGGGGGGGACGCTTGATATCCCTGCTGGGTGTAATGTTGTTTATAAATGTGTTGGTATGGGACTCATGGATCTTGTTGTCGGGAAGAAGGTGCTTGATGTTGGGGTGGAGATGGGACTTGGTACTCATGTCGATGGGTTCTGAGTTCTTTCCATGGTTTGTGTATATACATCTTAGTTTGAGAGGTTTTATTGTTGATTGGAATGGACATGGACGTTTGTTTCAGTCTGGCCTAAGGATAGGCTAGTTCCAAATGGCGATTCATTGGAGCCAGCATTCCCTATTTACATAGTAGTAACCAAGTGCCCAGGAGCTGAAACAACGAGAATGTTATTCCGACCCATGCCCACTAAGTCATTGCGAAAGACACTTATCAGATTGGCCTCACTTTGAGGGCAGCCGCTTGTTTGTGGACTTACCAAGCCAGGGTTGAGTTGTCTGTCGTTGGATATCCATTGCGCAGGTTGAAGACCGGCTTCGAATAGGGAAACCACCCAGCAAACAAAAATGGGTTGAATAAGATGATGAGCACTTAAGAATAGTAATCATCCCATGGCTATACCTGTGTACAAGCTCTACATACATCTTGGTTGTAATTTAGACTGAGACCAAGTAGAGCGCCATTGTATATATTGTAAGCCCAATGTTGGTAGGACCAGATCGATGAACAAACGAATGTTGAAAAAACAGTCTTCTGATTACTTTTGATCAATCTAGAACCTGTTCAATGAAATAGTGCATTCAGAATCAATATGGACATGGCAAGGCTGAAACATAAGGAAGCAAAAGCATGGAGATTGTATAGAAGCCACCGGGCCCGACGAGCGGAGCAAATTGCGCCCGGGATGCGGGGGTGTTTTACTTTATCGATCGACTCCGATTTCTCTTTCTCCTCATATTTATGGACATCTCCTGAACACCGCCTGACTCGGGGAATTTTTTAATTTCCCAATATACACTTCCGTCGCCATACTCGGACAATGCCCTGACCATCTCGCTGACATTGCCGGCAATGGACGACTCGACCCCGACGCCCGCCCAGCAAAAACGACCTCGTGTGGCCGAAGAAAACCGCAAGCGAGCTGTCCGAGCGTATGCTGTCGCCCTATTCTGCGACCTCGATTAGTTCTTCAATTTTCTAACACATCACTCTTGTGCAGGTGCGATGGCTGTCGCCGGGTGAAAGAGAAATGCGAAGGTGGTGTGCCGTGTCGAAGATGTCTGCGATACCGCCGCCAGTGCAATTTTACCCACATCGACCACAATGAGAAGGGTCGGTCAACATCCGTCTCGTGAGTTGACCGCGTGATCGTGCTTCGCTATTGTTCAGACCGCTAATGGCGCATCGCCCGCTACCAGGCTTTTGGACCGAGCCGCCGCACTGAGTCGACATGACATTGCTGAGGCGGAACGGGTGCGCTTGATGGAACGCCTTCTGTCGCATTATGTACCCAACATCACTTTCGATATACAGTCTTTGCGCCAGGCTGCGGAGGACCTAAAAAGCAAACACCGCGATTCTGAGTCGGATGCGATATCTACCAGAGAAGACCCAAATGACTTGGAGGATCTTGCGATTGATGACGAGGATTTTACAATCAAGGCTATGCCTGATAACACAACTCGTATGTTGATATGTGGACCTGTGTGGGAGTTTGTTTATTAACTATGTGCATCAGAATATTCTGGGGAATTTTCATATCTCAATTTTACAATGAAGATTCGGAAGAAGATCGATGAGTGGATGAAGACAGCTGCACCCGAGGTAGGTTCCAAGAACTGTCGGTGAGCGAAGTTACACACGTTCTAAACCGAGTCCTGCAGGCAACCTCCGAAGTTGAACCTTTTGAAGAACGATGGCGAAGTACACAACTCCAGTCCGCGTCGCCTCAAGTGTCTTCGTCAATTACATGTCTTCCACCGCGATACGTAGCCGATTTCCTTGTGCAGATTTTCTTTAAGTATGCACAAACCAACAATTTCTACATCGAGGAAGACTGGTTGCTTGAGAAATTAGACATTTGCTACACCGACCCTGAAAGTTTGTCATTTGACGATGCAGGCGCGGTGTGCTGCATTCTCATGGTACTGGCCGTGGGCACTCAATTCGCACATATGGAGTCATCCACGCCCGTGAATTGTCTGCCCTCGGGCTCTACAGCAAATCAGGACCACCACTTTTCGGAAGACGAGGTTGGCCTAACGTTCTACCAATTTGCCTCGAGGCTTTTACCAGACATCATCGCCACGGCTTCTGTTAGAAGTGTGCAGGCCTGTTTACTAATTGGAACGTACTTGCTTCCGTTGGATACTTCCGGATTATGCTACACATACTTCGGCCTGGCACTGAAACTGGCCATACAAAATGGAATGCACCGGAGGTATCACGGCGAAGGCCTTTCTCCGCGCATGATCGAAGTACGGAATCGGGTCTTTTGGACAGCTTTCACCATCGAAAAGCGTATAAGCATCCTCCACGGCCGACCGTCATCTTTGTCAGACCCCGACGTTGATGCTCCTCTGCCTGTCGATTTCCCTGGGCTCATGCCCGCCAATCAAGTTTCAAATCACACAAACATGGTAACGCTGATTACTTTGACTTTGAAACTCGGTGAGGTTTCCAATGCCATCACGTCATTGCGGAAATATCGCAAAGATCAACAGCAAGACTGCCTTGAACGATTGCTCAGCTTGCGCAAGAATCTCGTGGACTGGTGGTCTACCTTACCAGAAGAGATCACCTGCCGTGACTTGAACCCTGGAGGACCGCTTTTCAGGTCCAACGTTCATCTCAAGCTAGACTACTGTCTGACCCGAGTTTTCATCGGACGCCCTTTCCTCTTTAGTAATATCAAGGGCATTTATCAAACTTCCTCTCAAGGCGCACCATACAAGGGAGCTTCCGGGTTGTCGAAGAGCCGTGCGACACTTGTTACAGATTGCGTGGAGGCGGCTTTGGAAATCATCAATTTATGCCGCTTACTACGCGATGAAACTGGTCTTGCGCGAGCCTCCTTCACCGAGTTTAGCTCATGCCGTGCAGCCTTGCTGGTCATCCTGGCCCAAGGATTAACCAAACGAACCGAAAGGCTCGGTGCTGCCCTCGAACAGGGTATCTCCCTGATAAAAATCATGTCTATGGGTGTTGGTTCAGCCCGCTCAGCTGTCAGTGTCATCGAAGCACTCGAGCGTGCCATTCGCCGCCTCGAAGCATGGAGTGAGACACAGCCGGATATAAGCAACGGAGGTACCGTCGAATCCGCCTATGACAGGTTCAAAAACTGGGAAATGCTTTGGAAAGCAGGCCCCATCTCGCCGTCTACCCTCGCGTGGCAACAACAGGAGAACTATGCATCTAGTGAACAGAATATTCCTCAAAGCGTGCCCTCTCACACTTCTGGTGGAACAGGCCCTGCTACTCTTCTTCAAGGCATGGCCATGACGCCTCCTCCCGCAGCAATGATTGGTGCTATGCCAACTCCCGGCGGATCTGGCCAGGGCGTCCCAGAAGGCGATGTCCCAGGCGGACTCCCTGACGCCTTCAATATCCCTCAGCAATCGCTCTCACACATACCACACTTCGGGTTCGACCATTTTGTTTCTAATTTCCCGCAAGAGTTAGGCGAGTTCACTGCCATTCCTTGCTTTGAGCCAGATGCTCAGACTCAAGCGAGTGGGTTGGGTGGTCCGGACATGAAGGGGCCAGGGGGCGCAGCTGACCCTCAATGGCTTCAGTTCATGAGGAACGGTTGATCATCAAGAAGGGTGTTTGACTGATTTTGTTTAAACGGCGCCTCAGCTACACAAAATGTATTGGGTTGGCTCCTCTGTCTTTTGGTGTTTATTTGCTTGGTATACCATCTTGCGACTGTTTATATCTTGATGTTATATGTTGCGCGGGACTGGCTGATAAAAAAAAAACAGAAATTGCACGATAACATTTCCACGCCTGCGCCAATTTCCATTCCTACGATGGGTAATCTACTTTCAATATGTTGCATAGGTGGCTAGAAATAAATCACCAGGGCTTGAGCATACTTGCTCAGTTGTTCGTGTAGCTACTTCAAACAGCGGTTGATAAATATACATGACGACATACCATCCTCCTAATCGAACGTAACCTTCTTTCCAGCAAAGGCAGCCGTAGTCTGCTCCTTGGCCTTCCGCTTCGCCTCCCAAGAGGGATGCAGCGGGCCCTCATCATCCTTAGATGGTTTGGGCTTACCAGCGAACTTTCCAGCGGGAGCACCAGCAGAATCATCCCCATGGTGAGGTCTTCCAAACCCACCACCAAACCCACCACGCCTGCCACCTCTCCCACCTCTCCCTCCCCGCGCACCGTCAGTTGCACCGCGCTTCGTATCCCATCCATTATCTCTACCACCGTACTTCGCAGCAATCTGCTCTTGCTTAACATGGTTCGCAGAGGCACCAAACTTCTTCTCCCACAAAGCCCGACGCGCCTGCTGACCCATACGGTTCTTGCGGACAGGCTTACCGCCAGCACCTTCCTCGTCAGTAGCTTCTTCCGATCCAGACCAGTAACCACCGTGCATCAAAGACGGCAGGAACGTCGTACTCTGCACCGGCGCCGAAGAGCCCTTGACTCCCTTTACTTTCTTGGGTTGCGGAGAGTCTGAGGTAGAAAAAGATGGTGAAGGGGAGCGGGAGATAGAGTCGGAGATATCGTTATCGTCTGCGACGAGATCTTCCTCGTCGCCTGATTCCGAGTCTGCGTCAGAATCTGGCGCAAGTCGTGAGGTGAATTGTGAGATGTCTTCGTCTCCGGATTCGTCGGAGCCGGAGATATCCATGTCCTGTTCTGAGCGGGAGACCTGCTCGCCGCGCCGGGACTTCGACGTCGCTGCTTCTGATTCGGACTCGGAGTCACTCTGATCTTTTCGTGCCTTCTTCGCTGCCGTGTCCTTCTTGTTCTCTTCTTTCTTTGCTGTTCCATTCGGCGCATCGTCGAGTCGCAGTAGTTTCTTGATACCCGCCATGATTCCGGGGATATCCTTCTGCACTGCTGTGGATTTGAATAGTCGCGCTAGAATATTGGCTTCGGCGGTACTTTTCGGACCTTCCTGGGAGACTTTCTTGACTTCTTGGAATTCTTTGAATGTCTTCGTCTCCGCAATTCGCTTTGTCCTGATCAGTTGTTTGAACAGGTATCGCTCTGAGGTGGCATGGTAGTCGAGGCCCTATCAAGACAATTATTAGCAATTGAATTTTTCTTTTCTGGAAGATATTCTCGACCAGAACCTCTCGGTCACCTGTAAACGTAGCGACATACCTTTAGGGTCTCGATTTCTTCCTTAATGCGCGCCAACGCCTTGTCATCCTTCTGTGATTTCGCTGTCTTCTCTCGCCGACTGAGCTTTTGTCGCTCGAAACCTCGCGATGTCTTGAGTGCACGGGTGATCATCAGCACGCCGTTCTCGAACATCTGTGTCAGCCGGGTGCCGTGAATGGACATTTTGCGGGTGTCGCTGGACCGCGCGGGCGCGGGGCCGCGGACGTCGTCGAGTTTGCGCTTAAGCATGCTGTCGCTGGTGTGGTTGTATGAAAATAGAAGGTGTGAAGATTACTGAGCCAAAAGATCTCTGACTTGCAATGGGGAAAAATTCCAAGGCAGTCTCGAAGGTCGTGTTGATCGTCAGATGTTGCCGTAGCTTAATTTTTTTCTTGGGCGGATCCCGGTGCCAAGACAGACGCTTGCCATAGACATCCATCGCAAACTGATCGCAGTGATATCCATCTTCCACTGTATATTTTCGTCTTGAATTCTGGTTAGGAGGTTGATGTCTCCCAAGGAACGTACGGTGCTTTCTTTATCTAGAGTTATGCAACTAGACCCCTACGTTGGCTACATGGATTGACATATACGTGCTTGGACAAAAAAGACCATCGATTAACACTGACGGATATGTACATACAGATATAGCAGAAAACATGATACGCAAACAGAACCTTTCTATTTCTTTTCCTCCTCCTTCTTTTCTTCTGGCTTGGGAGTGGGAAGCTTGAACTGTAGATGAAAGGGTAAGACAATTGTTCCGAAAATCGAGGGAGATACAACTTACGGACTCAGGAGTGCGGTTCTGACCCGCGCCAACAGGCTCCCAGGCAGTAGAACCGCTCTCAAAGTTACGGAAGGCCTGGGTGAGCTCAAGGGGCTCAATAACGATGCGCTTCTTCTCCTCGTCATAGCGCAGCTCAGTGTAACCGGTCAAAGGGAAGTCCTTGCGCAGGGGATGACCGTCGAAACCGTAGTCAGTCATGATACGGCGCAGATCAGGGTGGCCAGAGAAGAAGACACCGAACATGTCGTACACCTCACGCTCGTACCAGAGAGCACCCTCGAATAGACCAGTCACACTGGGCACGGGGGTGGCCTCGTCCGCGTAGGTCTTGACACGGATACGGGAGTTGTAGCGAACGCTGAGCAAGTTGTAGACGACCTCAAAGCGCTGGTCGCGGGTAGGGAAATCGACACCGGTGATATCGGAGACCTGGGTGAACTCGGCGGCAGTGTGGTTCTTCAGGAAGCTCATCACGGGAACGACACCGGCGGGAGCGGTGTAGACGGTGAGCTCGTCCTTCCAGACGGTGAACTGCTGGATGTATTTGGGCAGGCAGGACATAATGTACTGTCCGTAGGTGTGGAGGCTGTCGGCCATGGGCTGGTACTTGTCGGTAGGGTTGATGACGGGAGCGCGGAGGGGTCCCGAGGCTAGCAAAATACACTTCGGTTAGCTCAATTGCGGTTTGGTTGATGGGCCTGTCCATTGCACATACGCGGGCGCTGCGCCTGGCGCATGTTCTCAGGTTCCGGGCCTGGGTTTGTCGCGGCTTTGGGGGCACATTGAAGGGAGGCCGAGGAAAAGGTGCGGGCGGCCATGGACCTCGTGGCAGATGCCACGGAGCGTCCAGAACCCAGGCGCATCAAAGTTCGTGTGGAGGCCATTGTGTAGAGGGGGCAATGGCAGATGCAACGGAAGGAGGGGACGGACGCACGTAAGTTGGATTGTGAAGGTTCAGAGTGGTCGAGCAATTTGATCACGTGAAGTGGGTGCGCTAAGCCTGATCAGGCAATGCCAGCAAAATGAAGCCGCGCTTTACAATTTCCTTCCTTCTTCTCCCCGTCTACCCTCTATCAATCAACCATCTCCACCTTTTCTTTCGCCCTCTCTTCTTCTCGCTCCTCCTACAACATCTAATCATCATTTCTCTTCCTTTGGTTTACAGGGCAGCGCATTTTCTTTTATTCTCTTTTCTTTCTCATCCGACTTGATCAAGTCTCGGCGTTTGAGATCTCGTGTCCCTGTTAGGTCCTCACTGTTTCGCACCGATCATGTCCAGTATGTCATTGATCGACTCCGTCATCGACGACGATGATGAGTTCTGGTACGTGTTGAGTGTTATTTAACCTACGCGATTTGTGTACTGATCACCCCACAGCCCCCTGTGCATTGAAGAGTTCGATCTGTCGGACAAGAACTTCAAGCCGTGTCCGTGTGGATATCAGGTATGTTTAAATTGTGAACCTTTGACACGTATCCGCACGCCTGTACTGTGGTGTGGCGTCGACAAATACATTGTCTTTGTCTTCCTGTGCCAGATCTGACATGTGATATTCCTTAGATCTGCCAATTCTGCTACAACAACATTAAGACGCAGAATGAAGAAGGAAGATGTCCTAACTGCCGGCGCGGATATGATGAAAGTACCATTCAGTACAAGATTCCTGACGTTGAGGAGTGAGTTACCTGATGTTCAGCAATATCTTCGCCACGTCCCGACTAACCTGCTGTTCTCACTAGATTCAAAGCAGATTTGGCTTTGAAACACCGCAAAGCGGCCGCCGCCAGAAAGAAGGAAGTCGAAAAGCGCGAAATCGAGACTTCCAGCCGAAAGAATCTAGCGGGCGTCCGTGTCGTTCAAAAGAACCTGGTCTACGTTATTGGCCTCAATCCTACGATCCGAGACGAAAACCAGCTACTTCAAACACTTCGTGGTCGGGAATATTTCGGTCAATATGGCGAGATTGAGAAGATCGTGGTCAGCAAGGCTAAGCCCGGTGGCAACCCCAACCAGGGGATTGGCGTTTATGTGACTTTCTCGCGCAAGGCCGATGCCGCGATGTGCATTAACGCCGTGGACGGTTCCGGGAATGGCGACCGGGTTCTCAGGGCGCAATACGGAACGACTAAATATTGCTCGTCCTTCCTACGCAACGAGCAGTGCAACAACCGAAATTGCACCTTTTTGCACGAAACTGGGGAGGACAGCGATAGTTACAGTCGCCAGGACCTCTCGTCTATGAACACGATCTCGACTCAACGCCAGAACCTCCCGCCTCCCCCTACCCACGTGCGGTCGGCTCAACCGATCTCTCACCCCATGCGCCGGCAACCTAGCAAGGATGACTCAATCAGCAGTCGCTCTGGCATACCAGATGGCCCGGCTCTCCCGTCGTCTGCCAGCTGGGCTAATAAAGATGCTGCAATTCAGCGAGCCAGACGGACTAGTCTTACAGGCAGCCAGGCGTCTAACAGCCCACGGCCCGCGACGGTCAATGTCGCAACGCCGCCAATTGAAGAACCAAAGCGAGTAGAAAGACCCTCTCCGATTACATCCCAAGTTGAACCTCAAACCCCTGCGCCGAAGCCACGTCCTCGCCGTGCAACTCAAACCCCGAAACAACCGTCGCCATTCGAAGCTCTGATCAAGGATATCAACTCGCCAGATTTCAAATTCACTTTCAGCATGGCCGAATTGAGTGCTGAAGAAGCCAAATTGATTAAAGATTACCCATCTTTCATCGATCCATATGGTGGTGTCAAGCGCAGGGCAATGCGTGACAAAGTCGAGCAGGAGCGTCTCAGTCGCGAACAGGAATTGCTTCAATCTGTTGCAGCTGAGGAGGACAGTCGTGAAGCCGGTAGCCTGCAGCTAGGTGGCGAGCCAGAGGAGATCAACCCCCCACGAAGTCGCCAAACACGGGAGTCTCACGGTGCTATTCAACCCCCTTCGCAGCAGGACACCGCAGACAACTCAACTGTTGGATCCCCTGTCTCTGCGACTAGCCATCAGTTTCAGGCTCTGAACCTCGCTGGACGAAGCCTAACTCCCTTGCAACAACAGCAGTTGATGCTACTCAAGTCAGCCGGAAACCAACAAGCTGGTCTGGCCGACCCTTCAAGCTCTGCCGCGCTGGATCAAGCCGCCCAAGCTCGCCAAGGTCTTGTGCACAACCAGATGGCACAGTTCAATGCGCTGCAGGCAGCACAGAACCGACAGTCTTCCCGATTTTCTTTCGCCAACGATGCCGGTTCCAAGAATATCCCCAATGCGCGCATGTTGAGCCAACTGCAATCTGTTTCTCCTAATCCTCTTTCCGCTCCAAGCCCTCAACATGGTATTGCGGCGAGCGGCTTCTATGCCAGTGGTGTCCAAGGCCCCCCGCCAGGCCTAAAGACCGCTGGCACCCCTCCGATTAGTGGCGGTGGAATGTTCGCTCAGGGACATGGGTTTACGTCTGGGCTTGGCGCCAACGGTGTGAAACAAGACCCAACTCCGGAGCTAATGCGCGAGCTACTGCGTGGACGAACTGGTACAAATGTTGGTGGATTACAGAGCCAGGAGGCCGCTAAGCGTGAGTTCATGTTTCCTTTCCTTCCACAGCACAATACCCCTCCCCCCATGACTCCTGCCAATGGCCTTCTCGGCTCCTTCTACGGGCCGCCAGCGGGTGCAATGCCTGATTCTGGTGGTCCGCAGAAGCAGAAGAAGAAGGGGAAGAAGCACAGACACGCTAACACTTCCTCCGGTGGAGGTGGTGTAGTAGATCTTGCGGACCCGAGCATTTTACAGGCGAGGATGCATCAAATCGGTGCCAATGCTACAGCTGGGCAAGCGTTGTACGGGAGTCAGGGTCAAGGTGGGTACAACTCCTCGATGGCGTATGGTGGTGGCATCAGTCGGTGGTGATTCATCACGGGTTTTCTTTTTACTTTGCTTTGCACTTCTTCGCGCGTTTCTTTCCTATCTTGCATTTGCCTCCTTTGTTACTCTCTTGCCATGACGTTGTTCCCTTGATGGGCCTGCTTTATCTTGATGACATGATATCATTTCCCTATCTTTTTACTTCCAATAGGAGGTCTTGCATTTGATGTTTTCCTATTGTTTGTGTTCGGATTGGACCAGCAATCCTGATCTATGCGATGGCCAGGCGAGCACATGGCGAACTAGGGATTTCCCCTTGCTATTCTCCCTCGGTTTTCCACTATCTGTTTCTTGCATGTTTTCTACGGCTCTTCCCAGGTGTCTTGCATTTCATGGACATACCAGCATGCCTGCGGGTCTTCATTTGTATTCGGCGGCTGTCTATTCGCTTTCTACCTGTTTCTCAATCCCGGACTTTCATCACACGATCTGCTGAGTCTTGAAGACCGCGGCTGGTGACTATGGATTAATGTACGTTAAGATCTCCCTACCCTGATACCACAAGCCGAAAAAGGGTCTTATTCGAAATCAGTTTTCCTCACAGCCGCCGCTTACATAGACGCCCTGTTCTGCAATGTTCCTGGTCCGGGAGATCCTATCATGTAAATATGTCGTGCTCTTTTCTTGTATTGTCGCTTAGTCGTGCTGTTGCTTAGTCGTTGCTGCTCGTCTCCGGGGGCGATTTTGATCCCATGTGCACCACCTGCACCTACCCATTCACATCACCACACATCAACTGTTGTTGGATCAACGCTGACTGAATGTTTTAGTGAATGAAGACTTCCCTCCTCTTGTTGATCAATCCAAGGATCGGCGGACCGTTGACAGCTTCGGGTTTCTGAAGTCTCAGTTGCCTGGCGAGTCAGCAGTTCGTGCTGGGACTCCAACCCTACCACCTGGACTGCCTTTGCCCCATGCTCATCCCTCGTCTGCCGTATTTCAGGAACACACTGGTTCCTCACAGCCATGCTCTCCTGCGCCAATGCTGCCCCCTGGTCTGACAGACAGCATTTCGCGGCTTAATAGCCCCTCGCAGAACCCTATTGACAGCTCGTCTCGTGCCTTGAGTCCCGAACTCAACGCGAGCGGCCCTCTGACGTCAAGTCGCGTGAAAGATGCTTCTCAGATTTCCCTTGGCTCGCCCGTGCAAAAGTCCGCGAGCAAGGCCCGAATTCAGCGGAAAAGCGAGTTCAACATTGGTCCCGATTTCAAAGACTCCCCTTCCAAAGCGGCAAATCAGTCGCAACCGAGTTCTGCAACGTCAAAAGGGAGTCCACTTGATTTCGGCATGCCGTTAGCCCCTTCGACCAAGATTGAACAGGTACCGCGTCCTGGCTCAGTTTCTGTAATTGGGTCGCGGCCCGACACACCGCAAACCAGTGCATCTCGCCTATCTGACTCCCCTGTTTCTCGTCAGCCTCGTATCCTTCGCGTGGTAGACACACCCAAAACCGAAACTCCTCCCATTGTGACAGCGCCGTCTGTGCCCGGCTCTGTGGTCGGAGGTGCTAAGTCGCGCTCTCGGAGGCAAAGTCTATCGTCTGTCAGCATCCCTGACACTCCTGGTGATGCTGGATGGGAGGGTGATTTCTATGCTTCCACATCTGCCTCTCGGGCGAATTCCCCTCCCGCCTCTTCTCGTATCGGCTCTGCCCCCGTTCGCACCATGACCAAGAGCCAGGTCAAAAAGGAACGGAAGCAGAAGGCCAAGGAGGCCGAGGCTAAGAAGGTCGAAACCCTAGTTGTGCCTGAGGAGCTTGTCCAGGCTCCTATCATGGGACGAAAGCGCAAGACTAAGAAGGCTCCCGCAACCACTGTGAGCACAGCTGGTGGACCCGCTGCGAGTGCTCCTGAGAAGACGAGCCCTGTTAAGCCAGCAAGCGCTTCTCCAGTCAAGGTGGAGCCCAAGGCTGACACTACGAAGAAAGCGAAAGCCAAGGAGACCAAGCCTGTGAAGGAACCCACTCCTCCCCCTGTTCAAGAGCCACCCGTGCAAAAGGAAATTCCCGTGGAGCCGTGGCGCTCTAACAATACTGTTGGACAGTTGGTCAAAGATGCCGAGGCCCTTGGAAAGTCTATCAAGGATCTTTTCCTGGAGCGAACTAAGCCTCTCCACGAGTTGCTTGCTGAGATGCACAAATCCGGCGAACTAGATCTCAACAAGAGTTCACTCTTCAATCCCAGCAACCTGAGCCAGCGCACCGACATGAAGTGTACTGCGGAGGATTATGACCTTCTTCAGTGTCCCACGGAGCTGACTGAGGAAGATCGCAAAACCCTGCTTCGCGGAGAGCCTGTTCGAATCGGCAATGAAATGCTCAAGACTCGATGCTTGATCACACCACGCGGGTGCGTCCTACGCCACCTCGAGCCGGAGGAGGAGGAGCGGTACCTCGAACTGGAGAAGAACATGGCCAGTATCTCTGATCCCTTCATGATTGGAGATGATGATGCAAGCAACCCGAGTGGAGGGTTGGAAGCGCTTTTCGCGAACCCGGAGAAGTTCAATATCTGCTGGGTCGACGATATGCCCACTCGCCTTGGCGCCACATCGCCGTCTTCTTCTCTAGAGGCGGCGGAGTCCGTGATTCCGCCGAACGTGCTCTCAGCAATGGAAGCAGACAGCACCCGTAACCACGACTGGGCTGTTGCGAACTCGGCGGAATTTCTCAACACCACCCCTGCGGCCGTCCGTTCGTTCGCTGCAGTTACAGCTCAGCACATGCTGGGCAATCCGGGCATGCTCGGGGCTAATCCCACCTTGGATGATGTCGCCGGCCTAACCAACGAGGAGCTGAAGGATCTCTCCGGTCGTTCCCAGAAGGATCTTGAGCTCACCCGGAAAGAGATGGAATCTCTGGACAAGAAGTTCGCCGCGCTCCTCCGTCGCAATAAGAAGCTTCAGCAACAAGCATTGAGTTTTGCTGCTGGGTCGGAGGCGTAGGCAATCTTCGAGTTCCTGGATTGGGGATCCGGAATTGAAGGTTGCTCGGCCTGTTTTTGAATCATAATGTTTTCGGTGATTTGGTCATTTCTGCATTTTTGTACGTGTACATACGGGTTTGCATGATACCCCAGATGGAGGTCCTCACGGCGCTTTGGCCCATTATGTATGATTATCTCAACATGAATGAGTATTGTACGATTGTCTTCATCTGTGTTTTCGTAGTTTACGCTGAAAATTGCCTTCAATGCCTGGACTCCGGCGTGCAGCGTCCGGAGTCAACCCATGCAGCTTTTAGGAATCCCGCCTTGGCAAGAGCAAATACTTTTTGGTTCTTTAGAAACAGCTTCATCCCTGACCTTTCTCACGTGCCCTGAAGTCCTCCTCGCTTGGTTGTTTCTCATACAACGATAGGAAAGCCACTGTTTCTCTGGTAAACTAGCCCTAAGTGGATAGGTAACCCATCTGCGCAAAACACATCACCTCATACCTCACACCCACGAGTCCCCAATGCAACAAATCGCAAGGAGCCAGATTCATTTTCTACCGAAAGATCAGATAGGAGACCGGAGATTCAACGTAGCACATCGAGGCAGGGGCTGGCTACTTGTGGCGTCGACCAGATGAGATCCGATCTGCCCAACCCGAGACAGACAGCTGCAAGTCAGAATCAGCGACATCCCAACTCCGACATATTGGCCGATATAGACCGAAAACATTTACAGGCAGATCAACGTGGCCAATACGCCTTTATGTCCCCAACAATGAGAAGTCTCTCACTCATCATTGCCTCCCTGTCTCCCATGGGGTCTCGGCCTTATTCACACATTCCTCGCATACATTTCAATCTAGACCAGACATTTGATGAGGGCATCATTCCTCCGAGTCATACGGCGTTAGTTCATTTCTCATCTGGAGTCCCTTGAGCCTTGGCATTAGTCCACGATGTCTGCTTGAGTGTTCTGGGCTCCGGCCCACGAAGCCTTTGCTCTTTTCGCGTCCCCATTGTGACTGCCGTCGGCTCGTTGAAACATGTGGCTGATTGATGTTATGCCAGGCCCGTTTGAACTTCCGGTTTGGAGATAATGAGGATTGAGACTCATATTTTGACTTTCTCGTTGCTATTTGGTCCTATCCTTCCCAGAGGACCTTGTTTTTCTGACGGGTCTTACAGTGGCATGTATAAACTGCGCTCTACTCACTGATTATAGCTCTTGCGCTTTCTCGATCTCGGTCTTTCTTTACATCCCCGAACCCCCCGTGGATACTACATTCATAATCGTGACCTTCGTTTCCAAAGACCGCACAAGCAGCAACCAATCATGCTCCGCTTCCTCTCTATCCTAGCCATCGTACTCGTTCTATCCTCACCAGCCCTCTCAACCGGCCTCCTAATCCCCCTCTACTCCTGGCCGGGCACAAACGCCTGGGACACAATCTACACCTCAATCGCCGCCTACCCCACCGTCCCCTTCTACCTAATCATCAATCCCTCCACTGGCCCCGGCGAAACCGTCTACCCCGAAGCAGCCTTCATAACCGCCATCGCAAAACTAAACACCTACCCCAACGCCCGAGTTCTAGGCTACACACACACACTACACGGCACTAGACCCAGCTTCGACGTCGAAAACGACATCGCCGCCTACGCCAACTGGTCCAGCTACACAGAGCGCAATATCGCGCTCTCGGGTATCTTCTTCGACCAGGTCTCTGACGGCGAAGACGGCAGCAAGCTCGCGTATTTCCAGCGCCTGGCGCAGATATCGAAGAGCGGCGGGTTGGAGACCGTTGTGTTTAATCCAGGGGTTCGGGTTGTGGGTGACGTTGAAGGGTGGTTTGCGGCTGCGGACTTTGTGGTAGAGTGTGAGGATACTTACGCTAATTGGATTGCGATGGCGCCGGATGAGCATTTTGCAGCGGAGGGGGATTATGGGAAGGATGCTGTTATCTTGAATCGGACGCCGGTTGATGCGGATATTGGGAGTGTTGTTGGGTTGGTGAAGGGGTTGGGGATTGGGGCTATTTATCTTACTCATGATGATAATTATATGAGTTATGCGTCGGTGTCGAAGGTTGCTGTTGCTGTTGCGCAGGGTCGGCGTGTTGGGGAATATAGTTGATGCTAGGGATGGTTGTGTGAATTTGTATATTTTCTCATTGACTAGAAAGACATCATGATAGAGATATATGTGGCTTTGTGATTTCTCCAAGTTCTATGTAGAGATAGCTCTTCAAGACCGCTCTATGCTTCAAATGGCCACCTGTGTATTTTGCGAGAACAAGTGCCTCAATCCAATCCCTTAATCCCATCCTTGTAAGGACGCAGATCATACTCGTCTGGATAAGTTTCCAGAATCCGCTTCAGCTCACCCATCTGCTCCCTCTGCTCCTCGGTAATCTCCTCATAAACATCCGCAAACGCCTCCTTAAGCGAAGGCTTCTGCTGCCTCTCCGCATCCCCAAACTCCTTCAAAACAGCCTTCCGCATCTCATCCCTCGTCGTCTTCTCCAGGTCCTCATTCCAAAGCCCTTGATTCTCAAGCCACTTCCGCAGCCGTATAATAGGGTTATCGCGGCGCTTCCAGTCCTCGACCTCCACGCGCGCACGGTACGCAAAGCTATCGTCACTGGTACTGTGGTGTGAGACGCGGTAGCTCATAGCTTCGATGAGAACGGGTCTTCCGCCCTCACTGAGCGCAACTCTGCGCGCCTCTTTCATCGCTTCGTTTACGGCGAAGACGTCGTTGCCGTCAACGCGGATCGTGTCAATACCGTAGCCTACGCCGCGACTGGCGATTCCGTCGCCTCGGTACTGCTCGAGGGTTGGTGTTGAGATGGCGTAGCCATTATTTCGGCATATGAAGACGACGGGGCAGGAGCGTGTTGCGGCGATGTTGAGTGCCGCGTGGAAGTCGCCTTCACTTGCTGCGCCTTCGCCGAAGTAGCAGGCTACGATGCGGGGGTCCCGGTTGGGGTTTTGGAGGTCTTGGAGTTTTAGGGCGTAGGCTGCGCCGGCAGCTTGGGGAATTTGTGTGGCTAGGGGGGATGAGATAGTGTGCTGTGTGTTTTGTCAGTTTGAGAACACGGGTTGCTGTACCACAATAGCGGTGATGTGCTCACCATGCGGGGGTAGTTCTGTCCGTAGTGGACGGGCATATTGCGGCCCTTTCCTGTGTCGTTGCAATTGGCGAAGAGCTGGCTCATGAAGTTCTTCAGTGTGAAACCTCGTTGCTGGAACACACCAGCTTCGCGATATTGTGCGAAGACTACATCGTCTTGTGTCAAGGCTGCGGCGGATCCAACTGTGATTCCTTCCTCGCCAGCGGAAACCTGTAAGCATCTGGTTAGATCGAGTTGTCCTTGCTGTTCCTTAAGATGCTAATACATACCATGTAGAAACTCAACCGACCCTGCCGTTGTGCCTCGAACATTACCACATCCATAACGCTTACTACACACCTCATAGTCAGCCCCTTGATCGGATCACATCAAGCGCGCCGAAACGAACCTGATAGCATATTCTTATACCACGTCAGAACCTCTTCGTTTGTCACATCGGGCGCCGGTCTCGTCTTATCAACCATCTCGCCGTCCGAATCCATCACTCGGTAGGTAGGGATGGCAGGCAGGTCCGATGCCTTAAGGAACGACATCTGGGTAGTGAATTTGCTGTTGACAGCGCCAGGGAACCGAACGCTACACACATCCTCTCGTCAGCTATTTTCATCCCAAGCCATTTTTTGTTGCAGCAATCCCTCTCACCTATCTGACCCTGGCCGCTGCGAGATGGAGCTACTCCACCTCCGTGCGGGGGCGATGCGTGCTGTAGTTACGGGTTGGCTGCGGAGGCCGCTCCACGTCAGAATCCTCAAAGACATTTTGGTGTGTTTTGATATCAACATGATTGAGCTGATTTGTGTCAATGGAAGAAAAAGTAGGATGTTCTTCTCTTTGAATGTCAATATGGGGGTGAGTGCGGAGGAGCGGTTGGCGTCGGGGATTAACCTCCCGTGGCCAACCGAGTTGACGCGGGGAAAATAAAATGTTTACGGGGAAATATCAAAAACGAGACCTTGAATTGAATTGATCTCTGTTTGACTGTGTCCTCCCTTCTTCGCTTGATGGGCTTTTATCGCTGAATGATAATGTCTCGCTGAAAAGAATGCTTCGCTGCAATAATTGACGCCTGCACGAGTCCCTAGTACCAGATTGACTCGATACTAAATGCATCTTGAATCACCTCCTTCGTCGCCGACGGGATCTCGTACGATCTAAGATGTGGCAGCCGCACCCATCGATAATCCAAATACCTGTCGTGATTGAGACTGACCTCAGAGTCAGAGCGATCTCGAACTCCGAAATTGAGTTGTATGTAGGGCTGGTCGCCCCAAGTCCACCTCAGTGGCTCCACCTGCTCCATGATGTCGACCTCCATGAGATTGGTCTGTTCGAAGATATGGCGCCGTATGGTGTCCGCAATGGTTGTGTCGCTGTCTTCGGGTCGAGCTACGAGTATCTGCCAGGTTCCCTCTGGGGAGTAGCTGTTGGGGCGCTTCATCAAGAGGACGCATTTGCGCGAGGGATTCCCTTGGTTGCGAAATATGGCTATTGCGATGCGCCACTGCATGTCCTGAGGTAGGTCTTCGATCTTTGTGGTGAGGTTAATGTCCTCCATGGTTGGTCGGATGTAGCTGGAGATTGGGTGAGATGAAGGAGATGGTGTTAATTGATAGGTGGATGATTGATGAGAGAAGCATATCTGTCGATTTATACTGTTTGCTATTTGATGTTTGTTATTGTCATTTGCTACCTACATTTCAGATATGGTTGACTACAGATCGAAGAGCGATCTCATCTCTTTGATATTTTTTCAATATGCATACTCGAAGTGTATCAAAGTGTAGGCCTGGATCTAACGGCCAGCGAGAAACATCTAGACTGTTAAGGACCAAGTGTAAGACTTAACCAATGAGCGAGTGAATTATTTCTCTAGAAAACAGATTGTTCCTGGAAGTAAAATTGACGATCTCGCTCAATGTCATCACATATGATGACATTCGGTGCCTACGCCAGGCTTCGGCGGCCCCCACTATTCTTTCTAGTGGAGACGATGACATCGTTGAAAGGAAGAATAGAAAGAAAGAATAGAAAGATAGAAACGCCCTGTGTGAATTCGTGAGTTCTTCAATTTCATTTCTATCTATTTGCATCATGCTCGAATCTGCTCAGATCCGCGAGGTACTAAACACCGATATCAGAACTCCCATTCCCGAGGACCTGGTATCCAAGATCACATCCCTACCACCATTCATTCCTATACCAGGAGTTTCCAACTTCCGCGACCTAAGCCATGACAACAACAAGTTGCGCCCGGGATATGTGTATCGGTCCGGGAACATGTCAGACATTCTGCCATCAGGAAAAGCCATTATCGCAGGAGAACTAGGAATCACGACGATCTTCGACCTGCGCAATGAGAGCGAGCGAGAAAAGGCCCCTGCCCCGTCTATTCCTGGCGTTGACACGATATGGCTTCCATACGGAGCGCGACCGGCCACTCTAAACCTCCGCGACTTCGCCGGCGAAGATAAAGGCTCTGCTGGGTTCGTGAAGATGTACATGGGCATCCTCGAAGCGGCGGCCCCGTGTTTCGCCGAGATATTCAAGCACATCAGAGATAACCCGGATGATCCGTTTATTTTCCACTGCTCTGGTGAGTTCTGTTTATATCTTTCTACGGCCTTGTCTTCATTCGCATCATCGCGTGCTATTTTTCCCGTCTGTGTTCGATCATAACTGACCAAATATTCCTGTCTACAGCCGGTAAAGATCGCACAGGCGTCTTCGCCTCCCTCATTCTTCTACTCATCGGTCGGCCCTACGAGGAGATCATCAACGATTATATTCTCACTCGGGTCGGACTCGAGAGCGCCCGGGAGAACCTCATGGAGGCATTCGCCGTCAATTTGGGAGACGATGGACTCGACATCAGCCAGTTGAGCCCCGAGGCACTCGGCATGCTTGAACTGTGTGGTGTACGGGCTACGGCCATGATGGCATTCTTGAAAACTTTTGAGGATACCTATAAGAACGGCGTTGAGGGCTATCTCATCGATAAACTTGGGTTTTCGTCAAGTCAGATATCGACGATGCGGAAGAACCTGTTGTCCTCGTGAATTAGCCCAAAGATTGAGGATTTCGTATAAACATGCATGAGCCTGTTTTACTAGATTATATACAACTGCATATGCGAATTTGAGATAGACGAAGTTTATGAGGTTATGGCCTTTGGTTTCATGGTAATCTTTTTTTATCGCTTGGGGTCTAGGGGTTCATTCCATTTGGGTGATTCCATCTATCGATGTATTCAGACTGTCTTAATTGACATGAATTAAACCCATGCTCACGGTACATCCGTATAACTCGACGTTGTAAGTTCATCCCGAGAAGCTAAGAGAAAGGAAGCCCTTGAGACCCTGATCACCCTCCCATCCTTTGCGTAGCTCCACCACCGCCGATCATCTATGTCCCACTAGCCAAATCAAGGAAGTGGAAATTCTTCGCCCGGTGATCGTCGCATTGGGCCCCTCGGCCCTGCGATGGAGGGCATTTGGAGCATTGAGCCTCCTTCAAGGCCCCGGCTAGTTTGCCCCAGACTGTGTCACTCCACTGCATTCAACCTGGAAGGCATCTTCGGTCAGTATTGTGCCTCGTGGGCCATCTGCACCATCTTCTTCCGTGTGTGACGGGCCCAAACGGGGGATGTGCCGTACTTAATGTATCACATTCCTCGCTCTTGACAACATCTCGCCATAATTTTCTTCAGACGCAATGCATCTCTGGAACCAGCTTGTGCTGGCCCTGCTTCCACAAACAGCTTCGGGTCAAACTATTTTGGACCTTAACGGCGATGGATGGTTTGTCAGTAACAAGGCGCTGAATATCAGTGTCCCCGGCCGAGTCCCATCGCAGGTGCATTTGGATCTGCTTGCTGCGAATGTCATTGGCAAGTTAGCCCCAAGTGTGTCGTGGGCCAGGTCTGACAATCTACAGATGACCCGTCAGTTGAAACTCGTATTTTGTACTGTGCTCGATACTAACTCAAGTCACATCGAAGTTATCATGGGTTGAATGACTTCAACTTGCGTTGGGTCGCAGACAACAATTGGACTTATACGAGTGAACCAATTCAAGGCTTGTATGGCTCATGTTGTGTCGACTGGAATCACTGCTAAGCCTGTCTACAGAAAATCTAGCTCCAAGTCTTCCTGGCTGGTGTTCAACGGGCTTGATACCTTCACGACAATCAAATTCTGCGATCAATTCATAGGAACTACCGATAATCAGTTCCGGCAATACACTTTTGACATCTCCGATGCACTGAAACATTGCAAAGGCTTTCCAGCCGTGTCTTTGGAGTTTGGAAGTGCCACTAAAATAGCAAATGCGATTGCCGCCGATCCGAAGTCGCAAAGTAAGTCTTCAAGTGACACATGAATTATTACGCCTAACGAATCCTCAGAATGGCCTTCCGGTGTCCAAGGAGTCTTTGAGTTCTTCAATCGTTGGTTCATTCGCAAAGAACAGTCAGACTTTGGCTGGGATTGGGGACCGGCGTTCTCGCCTGCTGGCCCCTGGCAGAACATTTACATTGTTCAGTTTGAGGGCGTGGGAGGTGCATATGTTCTCAACACGGACATTGGCATATACAGAAAGGGCCAAATTAACCATCTTGCTCCCGATCAGACTCAGCCATGGGTCGTCAATGCGAGTATTGACTATCTCGGTTCTCTTCCCAATAACCCCTCTATGGCCATCGAAATCAGAGACCTTGACTCCGGCAGATTACTGAAGTCTGAATTACTCGACAACGTCGTACTATCTGGAAATACTATCACCGGTACCACCATGATTGATGCAGACACACCGAACCTTTGGTGGCCCGCAGGAATGGGAAAGCAAAGTTTGTACAACATCACAGTGATGATCCAGAACAAAGGCCAGGACGTCGCCTCTGTTACCAAAAGGAGTGGGTTCCGTACTATTTTCCTGAACCGCTCCAACATTACCGGGGAGCAGTTGGGGCAAGGTATCGCCCCCGGCGCCAATTGGCATTTCGAGGTAAATGGCCATGAATTCTACGCCAAGGGCTCGAACCTGATCCCACCGGACGCATTCTGGCCGCGAGTCACAGAAGCGAAGATGCAGCGACTTTTCGATGCCGTCGTTGCCGGAAATCAGAATATGCTCCGAGTCTGGGCTTCGGGCGCTTACCTTCCAGACTTTATGTACGATCTCGCCGATGAACGCGGAATACTGCTGTGGAGCGAGTTTCAGTTCAGCGATGCTCTGTATCCAACAGATCAGCCGTTTCTCAACAGCGTAGCTGCCGAAGTTGTCTACAATGTGAGACGGGTCAATCACCATCCATCGTTGGCGTTGTGGGCTGGCGGAAACGAGATTGAGAGCTTGATACTGCCAATGGCGAGACGCCGCGACCCTGCCTCATACGCCCGCTTGGTTGGTGATTACGAACATTTGTTCATCACCTTGATCCTCCCACTTGTTTACGAGAACTCGCGATCGATCTCCTATATGCCCAGTAGCACCAACAATGGCTTCCTGGAAGTTAATCTTTCTGCGCCAGTCCCTATGACAGAGCGCTACAATAACGGAACATATGCAAGAGGACATTACTACGGTGATACTGACTTCTACAACTATTACAGCAACACGGCATTCGACTTCTCCAGCTATCCAGTCAACCGCTTTGCCAATGAATTCGGATACCACAGCATGCCAAGTCTACAAACTTGGCGACAAGCCGTCGACGACAAAGACCTGCATTTCAATAGTAGCACCGTAATGCTCCGAAACCACCACTATCCACCAGGCAGTCCAGACACCCACAACTATGGTAGGTCCTTGCAAGGCATGGCCGAAATGACCACGGCAGTGAAGAGATACTATCCCACCCCCAACAAGCCAGACCCCATCGCCAATTTCAGCGCCTGGTGTCACGCAACACAGCTCTTCCAGGCCGACATGTACAAATCTGAAATCCAATTCTATCGCCGTGGCAGCGGTATGCCAGAGCGCCAGCTCGGAGCCCTATATTGGCAACTAGACGATATCTGGCAAGCGCCGACATGGGCGGGCATTGAATACGACGGGCGCTGGAAGGTCCTTCATTACACCGCGCGCGATATCTTCCAGCCTATCATCGTGTCGCCATTCTGGAATACACATACTGGTGCTTTGTCTATATACGTCACGTCGGATCTGTGGGAAACGGCTCATGGAACCGTGAACCTCACCTGGACTGATCTCTCTGGTAATCGAATCACGGATAATGCAGGTACACCCATTACCAGACAATGTTCCGTCGGAGCACTAAATACAACCCATATATACGAGACGAACGTGGCAAACCTCTCGTTGGCTGATACGCAGGATGCGATCCTGCTCATGGAGCTTATTGCCCAGGGTCATTTTCCAAATGCTGAAAGCAAGATCCCGACGAGTTTCACGCACAGGAACCAGTTTACACCTGTTCCTGCCAAAGATCTGAAATTGAGAGATCCGCAGCTGAAACTGTCGCATAATCCTCGCGCGGGTACTTTCACTGTCGAAGCGAGGAGTGCCGTCGCGCTATATACATGGCTTGACTATCCTGCGGGCGTGGTTGGGTATTTCGAGGATAATGCGTTCACTTTGCTTGCCGGTGAGAAGCGGACGCTTCGGTTCGTTGTGCAGAAGGATGAGACTAGTGGGAAGTGGGTGGATGGTGTTAGTGTGCGCAGTCTGTGGGATCAAACAACTAGGTTTTGATCGAGCTTGTCTATCAGTCAGTTCGGGTTTGAGATTTGTACCTAGATGTCGTAGGAAGGGTGAAGCCAACTGCTCTCCGAGAGGATACATGTATATATTCGCGGGAATAACTACATGTAAGTTTGGTACGAACAAATGCCGACGTTCTCGGCCGTGGACCTTCATCGGCGCAAGGAAGCATCAATATGTACTGAAATAGCCGAACCTGATATTGACAGATGGTGTACATGTATATATTCGTAAGATAGCGCCAGAAAAAGGCCACCCAAACCGATATGCAAAGAATCCGCGACGAGCAACACAACTACCACTTGTTATCGAAGACCTTACCGTCAACATAGTTAACCAACTCCTTAACCGGTGCAAGATGGTCCCGGCCAGCACCAAACATCATACCCTGACGCATGACACTGCGGTAGTTCGCACCCGGAGACACCTTTCCAAGGACATATTCCCGCCGCGTCTCGACACGAGTAGGCACAGGGATGGAGCGACCGACCACAGCCTCCATACCCTGCCAGGCGAACGTGATAGCCTCCTTCGCGCCACCGGGAATACCCGCCTCGTCTAGCATCATGATGCGGGTGTCGGGGTAATTTTCCTGTATGAAAGCCGTGATGTTAGGGTTATACGCGCCACCGCCGCACATGAAGATCTCTGCAATCTCAAGATCCTTGGGCGCATAGCGCCGGTAGTGGTCGACAATAGCCTGTGCAGTGACACGGGTAATAGACGCAACGACATCGTCCGGCTTGAGGCCCTTGGCCTCCGCCTTGACGATGAAGTCGTGGGCAAGCGTATCGCGGAAGACCTCGCGGCCCGTCGTCTTAGGCGGTTCGAGTGCGAAGTATGGATGTGTTAGGAAGTCGTCGACGAGTTCCTGGTCGACTGTCCCGCGGGCTCCCATCTCTCCGTCCTGGTCGTACTCACGCTTTCCGTTTGTATAGTGGCGGACGACGGCATCAATGAAGACATTACCTGGCCCCGTGTCGAAATCATAGCAGGCATCGACGCCGCCGTGGGTGTCCGGCAGGACGAAGCAGACGTTCGCGATACCGCCTATGTTCTGGCATGCGCGCAGCTTGGTCGGGTGGTGCAGGACCAGCGCGTCGAAGAAGGCGATGAGGGGTGCACCTTGCCGTCCTGCGGCTTGGTCGCTTACGCGGAAGTCGGTAACGGATGTGATGCCTGTGCGGGATGCAAGGAATGTACCTTCGGCCATTGTTAGGGCGCTGCGGGTCTCGCCGGGTTCGGGCATTGAGAGGAGCCAGATTGTCTGGCCGTGAGAGCCTAGGACGTCGATTGATTTGATGTCGACTTTGTAGTCCTTGCAGAATTGGTGCACGGCTGATGCGAAGGTCTCGCCTAGGATCACGTTTACTTCTGATAGTTCAGATGGGGAGGTTTTGTTGTGCAGGATCATGTTCATCACTCGCTTCTTGATCACGGGCTCCAGTGGGATTTCTCCATACTGCGTTATTGGTCAATATTGTTGTCGTACGTTGTGGAGCAGTGAAAGTACTTACCTTGAGTAGTTCGAAGTGCATTGGAGATTCGGGGGTCTCCTGGCGGAATCGGCAGAGGGCACAGTCAATGCCATCCTGGAACCGATGAGTTTGATATTCTGCATTTGGGTGAATTATCACATACCATGGAAGTTCCGCTGTTTAGCCCTAACACTGTAATATCCAAAGCATGGCTGCTTGTGCCATTGACGGATGTGGAACCCATGGTGATTCTGCGTTGAAGCAAAAAAGGTATCACTATACAACTAGTATCAGAGAACAACTCGAATCGAAAATCCACATTCCGAGGGCCGAGAAACTATTTAAAAGACGCAAGTGTGTCCATGGTGGAGACCGGAAATGCGCTTCCAACATTCTCCATCTTTCTGCTACATCGTTTGCCTAAACAAGCGCAGAAGGGATGAACGGCAAAAGGGACGAGCGGCAAAAAGGATAAATGGTAAAACGCCGATTTGTAAGAAAAAAGAAAGATCCGGTGGCTAAACGGTGGCTAAACGGCTACGCGCTTGAGCTCGGGGCCCCGCGTGAATCGCTCCAATTCGCCCCGGATCGTGGTGGAGCTTAGCTCGTGAGATCTTCATCCATATGCCCGGGGGCGGGACCCATACAAGCATATATCACTAGTTGATCCTTCGTTACTTTGATGTCTCGATCTGGAGAATTTGCTACTCAGCCATCATGGGTTATACCACGCTTTGGAAGCGACTTTCGCCGCGTCAGCTGAATGTCGCCATCCAGACCTTCTCGCTGATTTCGATATTCTTCGAGGGTTATGACCAGGGTGTCATGGGCGGCGTGAACAGCTCACCGACATATGTGACAGAGGTCGGAATCGGTAAAGCCGACGGCACAGTGACCGATACCACACACCAAGGGGGTATTGTCAGTATCTATTACCTGGGCGCGATCTTTGGCTGCTTTGCCGGCGGATGGCTTGCAGACCGAGTCGGCCGGATCAACGGTTTACTTGCCGGATCATTGTTTGCACTGGTTGGCGGCGCCCTACAGGCCGCCGCTCAGAACTCGAATTTCATGTTGTGCGCTAGGGTGCTCACCGGTGTCGGCACTGGCGGTGAGGCTCCTTGCTATGTAGCCCCTGCCCTAGCTTGGGCGTAAGAGAAGTCAAGTTTCTAATTCGTTATTTTGTTGTGCACAGCTCTCACCGGCATCACCCCAGTGTTGGTGTCGGAGACCTCTTCTGCCAGCCATCGAGGCGGTTATTTGGGTTATGTCTTCATTGCAAATTGTGAGCCATCAATTCTCTATTTTCACAGCGGGAGCCGTGGCTGACGTTCGTTGTTCTCAAGATTTAGGAATTTCCGTCGCATATTGGATCTCCTTCGGTCTCGCTTTCGTCAATGACGGTTATTCGGACGTACGATGGCGGTTCCTCCTCGCGTTTCAGTGCGTCCCGGCACTCCTTCTGGTCGCCTTTATCAAGATGCTGCCGGATAGCCCCCGCTACTTGGCCTCAGTGGGACGAAATGAAGAAGTTCGAGATTTGTTGAATCGTATTCGCAAAGATCGGGTCTCTCAGGAGGATATCGACCGGGAATACCTTGAGATTATCACCTCTGCGCAGGGCAGCAAGCCCAGCTCTCCCATTGAGTTTGTAAAAATTTTGTTTGGAAAGGGCCCAAAGCCGGGCTTGAATCTCGGCCGACGAGCTTGGCTGTGTGTATGGCTTCAAATAATGGGGTCCTGGACTGGTATAACGGTGAGTGCAAAGTTGGTCGGATAAAACCCCAAACCTATGTGCTAATGATGACCTAGGCTGTAACTGCCTATTCTCCGGTACTGCTTGCACATGCAGGATATAGCGATATCAAACAAAATGGACTTTCTGGAGGAATCAACACAATCGGTATTATCGGCACTATTATCAGTACTCAAATCGTCGATCGCTTCGGTCGACGTCCATGTTTGATGGGCGGGGCGGCTGTTTTATTTGCCGTCAATGTTATTGTCAGTTTACCCCCAGGCCGATGTGAACCTTCTTTCTGACTGTTAGATAGGCCGGGTCTGTTTACGAGGGCTCACTACAAAACCCTGAGAGAGCAGAACAGTTTGCGCCTGGTGCTGTTACGATGCTGTTTTTGTTCAACCTTGCGTAAGTCCTGCGCAAAAAAATGATAAACACTGTTCTCTCATACTAACTCGAAACCCAGTTATGCTGCCACCTGGGGCACAGTTGCTTTCTTAGTTCCCACTGAGATCTTCCCTAGTGATTTGCGAGCCCAAGGCAATGGATTCGGCATCACGGGGTGGGCCATCGGTGTGGGCATGACCACGTTGGTCAACCCGATCATGTTTGATGTCATGGCCGTGAGTTCCCTGACCTGAGCTCTTCAACAAAATACTGATAGTGTCTCAGAGCCGTACATATTTCCTGTTTGCTGGTCTCAACCTACTGTGGATCCCAATGGTCTACCTCTGTATGTTCTATTTCGATCAACCCATGTCTATTTTAATGAGCTAACATGAACCTTCTCTCAGTCTACCCTGAAACGCGCAACCGCTCTCTTGAGTCTATTGACGCTCTCTTCTCGACGCCCAGTCCCTTCTATTGGAAGATGGAACAGGCTTACAAGCTCCGCGGCGATGTCCTTGCCGAATATGGAGTCAACCCAAGCGCTGTCCTCAATGATGACAAGAGCGAAGTCACAAAGACAGAGACGTTATCCGCATGATCCTAGGGTTGTGATCCACAGACACCCCTTTGGCTCAGTCTGCAGATCCAGATGTCCCTACTGAACTCTCAGTAGGAGGGTTGGGTCGAAGCTCCGGGGGGGATCCATCCATCCATGGATCCATGGATCCTATTTTCGCTTATATAAACAGCGTTTGGAGGTTCCAAGGTTTGAAGTGTACCTATCAGGTGATGTACTTGATCAGGTGATTCCGATTTAGTATGGAAAATGTATTATAGATAGAGCTTTTCATAGACATTCCATAGACATTCCATAGAACATTTCATAGAACATTTCATAGAACATTCCTGAGTGAATCTACGTTAAGAAAAGTAAACAAAGACGCGTGAACTCAGTCCTATAACCATCGTGGAGAGACTCGAGAGATACATGTAAAACTGCAACTGTAACGTTGTAGTCACCCTTTGGCTAACGGGACACTTCTGCCTGACTTCTGCCTTATGCTGCCTCATACCTCAGGCATTAATATGTTCTGCCGGAACCTGATTTCCCTCCCCGGTCTATAGACTTACACAGGGCTGCATTCAAAGACATCGCATGTATGAGATCATGTACCGAGGTTGTTCCCGCACATAACCTTGGAATATACATGTATTATATGAAGATTTGAGGGTCTCTACATTTCTCGGTTTTGATTCATTTCTTTTTTCGGTTGTCTCCAACTTCTACATGGAGTACTTCCGGGGTGTCTTGGGTACAATTCAAAAGTCTCTCCTTCTACTTCTGAGCTTCAAGGGTAAGGATAGTACATGTATGTTCATCTGTCTACTGCATTCATCTTGCGCTTAATATTACTTCCCCCAGAGTATATGTCACCATCATTCAACTCCCCTTCCCTACGATGTACTCCACTTCTCTCCATCGTGCAGATCCAATGATCGTCGAAATCTCCACTGCATTCGATCGATGACACGCTGCTGAGTCAGCTTCTTTGTTGGAGTCGCCCAGTAACTCTAATGCGGAATTTTTACCTGCGAACACCATTTCCAGCGATTGAATGGATTGCACGTCGATGTCATCGGAAAGGATTATTGCTTGAGAATTGTCTTCTGTCATTTTTTGGGGTGCCTTTTTCCCATTCCGCATCCCTGCTGTACCCCAGATTCTGCACACGCGAGCCGTGTCTCTGCACCCCCGTACCCCATTTTTCGACCGAAGCTCGGGGGCCCGCGAAATCGCCCTCTTTGCGCCAACACAGCAAATCAGCAGTTGGAATGAACTAATGATTTGAATGTCGCAAAAACCCCGAAAGCTTCAACGCGTCTCCAAAGCCTGTAAGTCATCTATGTCTCTATATTAAGCACCAATGGCTGGTGGCAATTGCCCGGGAGTGCCAGCGCAAACGTTCCAAAGCTCATATGGACACTTATAGGCGACTTCTGCAATAGGCGCAGCATTAAATGCGGCAGGAGTGAAGACCCGCTAGGCAGGTGTCAGAATTGTACAGATTTTGACGTCCCGTGCACCTTCGATCGCCCGGCTAAACGCCGTGGCGTCAAGGCTGGCACCAGGGCTCCTATGCGGGATCCGCCGTTGGTAAAAACGCCCGGCTCGGATCATGTTCCCCCTGTGCCGCAGGCTCCGCCGGTAACGGGGAGGACATCCAATTCCTCCGCGTCTAGGAGCTCGTATTATCCCGAGTCAACCCATCGCCCCTCGTTGGCGGGAGACCCGTGGTCTACGTTCAATGTCGGTGATGTGGCAACTGAAGGGTATGACGATGATGGCACGTTGCGAAACTCGTGGAATGCATTCGCTATTGCCAGTGATCGCCAGGTCCGCAATCTTGTGCAAGTATACTTCGAGATTGTCTATCCAATGTAGGAATGTCCTTGTTATTCCTCCTGTCCTTCTCCAATGCTGATTGTCTTTCAGCTTCCCCCTTTTCCACAAGCATTCTTTCATCGAGAGGGTTCACAATAAAGAACATCTTCGAAACCCAGGGTTGTTCGCTTCGACAATGGCAGTTTGCGCATTGGTTTCTGGACGCGCGCGAGACGGCGCCTTGTTCACTAACAGATGGCGTCGAGATGAACTCGCGGAGCCCCCATCTGAGGCATTCTATGCCGCGGCAAAGGACTCTATTCCTCGAGATCTTGCCGCGGCAAAGGGCATAAACTATATGCGTGCATGTGCTATACTCGCAATTGCGAGTATTCAAAACGGCCAGATCAAGAACATGCAGAAATACTCCGGCATGTATCATACTCTAATCAGTATGGAGGGTCTACACGATGAGAAGCTTTGGCCGAAGGATCTGAGTCCTATCGAGACCGAGGAGCGTCGAAGATTGGTATGCATCAATTTATACCATACTTATGCTTTGCACTAACCCGTCGGTCTGCAGTTTTGGTCTATCTACACGTTGGATATATATTCTACCATAGTGTGGGGAGGCGTGATTCGATATCGCGAAGCGCACTCACTTGTACGATATCCAAGCGAAGTCGATGATGAGTTCATCACACCACACGGCTACGGCTTGCCGCCCGCGTCTCCAGACTCGGGGGTGATCAGCCCCGGCGATGTGACCATCTTCTCACGCCAGCCCGTGTCATGGCTCCGAGGTTGGAACTTTACCACGGATCTTTATCGAATTCTCGAACATGTTGTCGATGGAAATCGGCGTCGTTTCTCGTCTGCCAACGGAACATCCCAGGTGTGGTCTCTATTCACCCCAGCATTCATGTCAGAACCGGCAGTTATGGAGCGTGTACTATCCATGTACGCCGCATTGCCGCCACAGTTCAAGGAAACCCCGCCTACTACAGGCGACATGGCTAAGGATCTATTCGGGTTTCAGTCGGCCAATATTCAGGCAACACTTCAGCTTCTCCGAATGTTGTTGTTGTCTGCCGAAGAGCTTGGCGTGGACCGCAAATGTGACGTTGCTGGAGAACTTCTCAGCGTCTTCAGCAACGTCCCGTTGGAGTATCTAAATGCTATCAGCTCCCCTTTGGTATGTCCACCGTCCTCTTTTACCCCCAAACCCCAATCTGACCCACCATTCACAGCTCCACCACCTCGGCGGAATTGGCTACATCCTCGGCTCCGTAATGGAAGGAAGCCTATCAGAAGCATCCTACCAACGAGTCCGCACATTACTGTGAGTCCCTCACTACATCCCCAACCAACCACTCAAACCCGTCTAACAATCCCCCCCTCAAGCCTCGAAATGGCCGACCTCCTCGGCCGCCTCGAAACAGGTCTCCAGCGCGCCTCAGGCGCCAGCACCCGTCTCCGCTCACAGGTAGACCGCATTGACGGCTATATGCGCACCTCGGGATGGCCATTATCAGTCCCCCACCCACCCCTTCACCGCAATTCGCTCTCTAAACCCGAGCTGCCCCTGTCATCCGGACCGTATACTCCGCGTAGCGGGCAAGGCCCGCCAGTTGGTCCGCCGACGGCAATGGGCGAGCAGATGATGATGTTCCAGTTGCCGCCGGAGTTGTTGTCTGATTGGCCGTGGCCGTTGGATGGGGCTCATTCGGAGGGTTTTATGCCGCTGGCGTTTGAATGATTCTTCTTTTTGGGTGGTGGTTGGGTTTGTGGGTTTGTGGGTTTGTGAGGGGAGTTGGCGGCTGTTTGTTTTTTTTTATATATATTAAAGTAGAGTAATGGCAATGTATGTAATCATTTTAATGGATGTTGTTTATAGCATGGTCTCAAGGTTGTTCGGCGGTGGCTGGGTTGAAGATATGGTGTGGTCGTTATCGTTTCTTGCTGCTTTGGATATGTATTTCCAAGGTTGCCATGTCTTTATAGGTCTGATAATAAAATGAATGATTGACTTGGGATTTAGGTAACTGCAATCTTTCGTCTATATATACCACTTTCTCCAACAGGTATATATCATCCTCGCCGGCATCTGCTCTAAACCTAAACTTGGCGAATCCAAGGGTACACTTTCCTAAGTGGGTAAGCCACAGCTAAAGTGCGGGGTATTATATCTTGGCTTCGGCTTCAGCCGATTGCTCAAGCTTTCCAAGGCTGAAGGAGGGAGAAGTTGGCCATATGTTGTGCAGTAGTGAGAAGACCATATAGGACAATAGAATATAATAGACCCTAGTCACTTAGGACGGGACATTTTAGCATTGTGACTGCAAGTCCCTGTTTATATAAGGTTTGTATGGTAGGAGATAATCTCCAGGGCTCCTCTCTAAAATCCCGATATCAACGTTCTAGAGGGCTTTGACTCAGAGCTTACCCCACAAAAACCAATCCCCGTGAGATACCAACGTCTCCCCGCTTATCACACGTTGAACCTTTGTCACTTTTCAGTTTGGCGCAATTGAAGCCTTGATAAGCTTATCACTTGGCAGATCTTAGCATCGCCTTCTCTTCCCCCTTTAGGGATAACACCGATAACTTCTATAACCCTGGTCAATCCTTTCCTTATCAGGGGATCCTTAGAGTTGGCTCTAGAATGGTCGGACCGTCTCCGTAGCATTTTGGCCATCGTCAATGGTCAACCTCGCATGATCAACACGGATAACGTCTCTCCTTGGTATCAACGTCCTCCTTGGCATATCTCTCCGCACCGAGTCGTGAATGTAGTATCTTTTGTACCCCAGTATCAGTGCGCATATAAAGGACCATGTTCCCCGCGCCCTGTCATGATCGAGTCAATCCAGGCTCGATCAGCATCTCGTCATGGAGAAGAAAGATACATCGGTCCTCTCCGTCCCGGAGGATGCCAGCTCAGGCGCTGGCGAAATCGTCCCCTTTCCACAGACAAAGCGCGGTCTGACGTCCCGTCATGTGCAATTGATGGCTATCGCAGGATCAATTGGTACGGGGCTTTTCGTAGGTATTGGTTCCTACCTGCGGGATGCGGGACCGCTGTCTGTGTTGCTTGGTTTCCTTGTTTGGGGGTGTTTTATGATTTTGCCTGTCAATTTGTCGGTTGGAGAGATGGCCGCATATCTTCCTATCCGTGGATCTATTTTTGAGCTCGCTGCGCGCTTTATTGACCCGGCATTTGGTTTTGCTATGTGAGTCCTGCTTCGCCATCTCCTGCTCTGCTTCGAGTCCAGGACACTGACAGTTTTAGGGGTTGGGTATATTTCTACGCTGGTGTAATGCTAGTATGCACGGAGTACGCATCGGTCGCGACAGTCATGCAGTACTGGGACACTGGCGTCAACCCTGCAGTCTGGGTAGCCATGGCGCTAGTCGTCTGCACGGCACTCAATCTCCTCGCCGTGAAATGGTACGGCGAAAGCGAGTTCATCATGGCGTCAACCAAAGTCCTCCTTCTCATCGGCCTCGTTCTCCTCACCTTCATCACAATGGTCGGCGGTAACCCCAGACACGACGCCTACGGATTCCGCAATTGGACAGACGGCGTGATGTACGAGTACTATACCGACGGCGTCACGGGCCGCTTTCTGGGCTTCTTCTCCGTCATGGTCTACGCAGCCTTCTCCGTAGCCGGACCCGATCTCCCTGCCCTAGCCGCAGGCGAGATCCAAAACCCACGCGTGACCATCCCCCGAGTGGTGCGGATGACCTTCTGGCGCATCGTTGGATTCTACGTCTTCGGCGTCCTGGCCGTAGGCATCATCTGCAACCCGCACGACCCCCGTCTTATTTCCGCCCTCAACAGCGGCTCTGCAGGCTCTGCCGCTTCACCATGGGTCATCGGAATCGAAAACCTAGGCATCGGCGGCCTGCCCGATCTAATCAATTTCCTGATCCTGTTATCGGGCTGGTCATGTGGTAACGCCTATCTGTACAGCTCCAGCCGGACGCTCTACTCCCTCGCCCGCGACGGTCAAGCGCCCAAGTTCCTGTTGAAGTGCACCCAATCCGGTATACCCATCAACTGCGTCATCACCGTCTCTCTTCTCTCCTGCATCACCTTCCTCGTGGCTAGTAACTCCTCTGTCGAGGTGTTCTACTGGTTCGTCGATTTGACGACTATTGGTTTCGTGCTCACTTACACCGGCATGGCCTGTGTCTTCCTTGCTTGGTATCGCGCCATGAAAGCGCAGGGAATCGACCGCAAGTCGTTTGTTCCCTGGGCTTCGCCGTGCCAGCCGTACGGTGCTATCGTTGCTGTTACTATCGGCTCCCTGACGGCCATCTTCAATGGCTTTGCGAACTTCAAGCCTTTTAGTGTGCAGGGCTTTATTACGTCGTATTTCGGTCTGGCTTTCTGGATTGTCATGTTTGTCTTCTGGAAGCTTTATCATCGCAGTTCGTTTGTGGATGTTGCGACTGCGGATCTGTATACTGGGAAGGCAGAGGTGGATGAGGAATGTAAGATTTGGGAAGAAGGTGGTTATGAGGAACGGCGGAAGGAGGAGCTGGCTAATATGAGCTTTATCAAGCGTTCGTGGGAGAGAATGTGGTGATTGCATAGTTCGGTCATGTTTTGTTTTTGTATATACAACAATCATACTGCTAGATCTCATTTCACCAATAGACTCAGTGATGAAGTATTATCGTCTTCTTCCTAGCTGTAACTAAAGTTTTCGAGCGATGTGTTAGAGATCATGACCGTAAAGGCTGGTTACTTTCAGCGCTACATACATATATGTTCATTAGCCTTCGAGGGCAGCATGCAGTTCTCAAAGCTAGATAAATTCCAACTTATACTAGATCTTTCACCTAAAATTCCTCTACATCGACACACCCAAAAGAAGAGAGCTGTCTGGCCTCGGCCAAACCAGACACTCTGATTGGCCCGGGTGGTTATGGACACGCACCCGGTGGAGACCGGAAGTGGAAAAGAGAAAAGTTGCGCGTCGCAGCTTCTCCAGACTGACCTGCAACTTGCAACTTGCAACTCACTTCCACCATGTCCACCATGTCCACCCGCTCCGCCTGGCGAGCTCTGCACTACAGTGCCAAGCGTCGCGCTTTCCAACCCACTACCGCATACCGCTGTTTCTCGTGTTCCACCCGCAGCTATGAGCAGAAGCCCGAACACGACCGCATGACACACTTCGGCTTCACCAACGTGCCCGAATCCGAGAAGGAGTCACGAGGTAAGAACTCTCATCACCAATCCCAATTAATCAATTCCAATCCCAATCTAACAATCCCCCAGTCGGTGCCGTCTTCTCCTCCGTCGCAGCCTCCTACGACCGCATGAACGACCTAATGTCCCTGGGCATCCACCGCCTCTGGAAAGACCACTTCGTCCGCTCCCTCAACCCGGGCTCCTGTCTCCCCGCGCTAACAGCCGACCAACGCGGCTGGAACATCCTCGACATCGCCGGCGGGACCGGTGATATCGCCTTCCGAATGCTCGACCACGCAACAAACATCAACCACGACATGGACACCCGCGTAACAATCAGCGACATCAACGCCGACATGCTGGCTGAGGGCCGCAAGCGCTCCCTCGACACCCCATACTACAACACGTCGCGGCTGAGCTTCGTCGAAGCGAACGCCGAGCACATGCCGCACATCCCCGACGCCTCGGTGGATCTGTACACTGTTGTGTTTGGAATCCGTAATTTCACGGATAAGCAGGCTGCGCTGAATGAGGCGTTTCGCGTGTTGAAGCCCGGTGGTGTGTTTGCTTGCATGGAGTTTAGTAAGGTTGATAATCCGGTGCTGGATGGGATTTATAAGAGGTGGAATTTTAGTGCGATTCCGCTTATTGGACAGGTTGTTGCGGGGGATCGGGACAGTTATCAGTATCTTGTTGAGAGTATTGAGCGGTTTCCCAGTCAGGAGGAGTTTAGGGGGATGATTCAGAAGGCTGGGTTTTTGATTCCTGGGCAGGGATTTGAGAATCTTACTGGTGGTATTGCTGCTATTCATAAGGGGATTAAGCCGAGGGCTTAGGTGGGTTTGATTGGGGGGTTTATGTACTATAGGTAGATCTTTGCATGTTGATTTCTGTATTACCATAAATTATTATTGGCGTTGATTGACACCTGGGCATGAGTGTGTTGTAAAAACAGCCTTTCGCCGAGAGGCTTGGGCTTCGAAGGTAAATGTGCATTTTGTGCATATAACTAACAGGCAGAGAAAATTATGCAAAAGCAGAGTTGGGTGGGCGTAACATCGTCAACCGGATGCATGATAATGCAAGCGATATGTAAAAACAAATGAGTATGTGCAGGGAAGTAGACGAGAAAAAGTGGTTTGCTTTTGGGCAATGTCATGCATCCAATAGATCCTCTGCTTCCATTACCCCTATGCAACTGTCGGATGAGGCCATATCCTTCATGACCGCGATCACGGAGATCGGGTTTGATCCACATCTGGAGTCGGAAGCAAGGCGCCGGAGTTCAGCGAGTGGTGCTGAATGTGGCACCATGAGCCATTTGCTTCGAGGTACAACAAATGGAGTACTGGGGTTCCTGGCCATAGCGTTGGAAACACTCATGTCCATATCTTCCCCAGGAGAGATGAAAGAACGAATGTGGCGAGGAGGAATGATCTCAGACGGAGACAGAAACACCCATGATTTGGCATTGGGATGCTGGATGGCTGTGAGGAGGATATCAAGAAGTCGGACATCGGTAGACGACTGCGATGAAGGTGCAGAGGCAGTAGGAATTTGGTCAAGCGGAACGAGTATGTCCAGAGAAATGATCCGCTGTTCAGGTGGCCGCTGTAAAGTAAAAGGAGGAGTCAATGGTGTATTGGCAATCTCCTCCCACGGGAGAGAGACCGACGACGTCGGAGAATCACATGTCCCCATTGACATGTCGATCGACGGCGTGGTCAATGGCGTCGCTGCTGCCGCTGCTCCAATGGCGCCGCCAGGATGGAAGCCCCGAAAGACCTCTGCAGGGCTCTTCCCTGTCGCGGTGTGCAATTTCCGAGCGGCAGCAATAGCCAGCGCATCGCCGAGAGACAAGGCAACGGTCGTCGACGATGTAGGCGCGCTCACGCCGAACGACGTCTCCTCGTCCTCGTGTATAGGCGCCGGCAAGAGCATCCCCATCCCTGCCGGGCCATGCAGCGCGAGAAGCGGACACGCCTCAGGATGTGTATGCGAAGTAAGCGCGATGATCGGGACAGTCACGGGAAGATGCGGAAGCAGCGATAAAAGCTCTGGCGAGCGCCCAGAGAAGGATATTAAAAGAATCGTATCATTCTGAACACACCACAATCAGTACGTAAGTCCCCAATGGCTCAAGAACTGATCATTTCGAAAGCCACCACCGACCTGCAGGTGCAGGCGCAGAGGGAAAAAAAGGCGTCTTACCGGCCGAACCAATCCCAAGTCACCATGCAAAGCCTCAGTCGGATGCAGGAATGCACAGTATACACCGAGGCTATTCATCGTCGCCTCAATTTTGCGTCCGACCTTTCCACTCTTCCCAACCCCGCAAACGACCAGTTTTCCTCCCTCGCGCACGCTCCGCGCAATCTGGTCCACGGCCCGGGCGAGATCGGCCTGCGCGCGCGCGTCCGTCTGGTAGATGTGCTCGAGATGGGCGAGGGCTGCTCGCTCCGTCGAAATGACGTGGATTGCTGTGACGACCGAGGAGACGTCTTTCGGCGCTGGCGGATCGGAGGAATTAGGAGGGGTGAGCGGCCACGCGGGGTGGCCGTGGAAGGATTGTTCGGACATAGTCATGGCGGGGGAGGACTGAGATTCAATTTGCTATAGCATAGTTGGGAATTGCGAAAGCTGGAAGGGCTGGAAGTGAAAGGTGTTATATGGGGTGTGGTGAACCTGAGAGTTGTTTTCCTTTCGTTCTCGTACGGAGTGCAAATTGTGGAGGCCGAGATCCCAGAGATCTGTCGATAACGTGCGATAACAGTGGGCGATCGGATCGGACTTTCGCGCGAGACCCGGGGATTTATAAGAGGCGTTTTTCAGGTTTTTGAGGGGGAATTGGCTACTGATGACTCTTATATTAATTGGCTTTTTTTTTGCTGGGCGTGCATGCGCATATTTGTTTACATATATTGATTTTGAATTGGCAGTGTGTAATCTGAAACCATAGCGCTGCTCATGATATGGTGTCATTCGATGTTGCAATGGTGAAAATGTGGAGATAGACTTGCCTATTCGAGTGCTTCCGAGGTCGATTCCTAGAATGTCCATGAAAGAGCATTTGTAATGATGTTACTCTGAAAAGAATTGGCGATTATGGTCTAACCCAACAGAGGTCTATTGCGTCCCCATATGTACAGAGGGTATTACAGAAAATGGAACCCTGGTCATATTATGTACATCAAGCTTGCCGTCGCAGCTATATGCGGGAATATTTGCAAGGCTCCCGATGATAGCTTCACAGGGCATAGGCCAACATTCTCAAAATTGGAAAAAGTACTCCAGAAACTCCAACAAAAAAAATCATCATCTGTCATACAATGGACAGAAGGCAGGGGTATCGCATCAGGATGTCGCGTCGCTAGGGGTCGTTATGTGTATGCCTGAAGAAGGCAGCGTTGGGACGTTGTATCATCCTGATCGCCCCTCCTGCCTCTCCTTACCCTTCTCTGCAGTGCCATCATCTTCATAGAGGTGATGCTGCTCAATGTAATGAATGACTGGCACTGGGATGAGGTAGCGAACACTCATCTCACGCCTCAGAAAGAGTCGGATCTTGGTGCTGCTTACGTCATTTTGGATAAGTTGTTGAATGACATGGATGTTGTCCTTCCAGGGCTGCAGACTGGCAAGGGCTTCATCGATATCTGTGCCACTACGCTCCACAATGAAGGACTGGGGGAATTGTTAGCAGCCGTTTCTCAAACCCGGATTTAGCTGTTGATAAACATACACCGTATTTTCCGAGGATGTGGTCCAGATCCTTCTCACTCCACACACCGGGTGTAGACATAGTGTGGATCAGGTCCGCGCCCGCGAGCAAAGCAATGCGGACAGGCTTCCGAGTTCCATTTCCGGCGTCCACACCTTCACGCACCACATTGATTTCATGGTCGAAATGGTCCAACACCACAGCAGTAGGCTGATACTCCTTCTGGGTCGGTTCCCAGGTATCCACCATCAACCAGTCGGAGGTTTGATCGACAGCAAGTTGACACATCGCGACACTGTATATCGACTGTCATTAGCCTTTGGAAATCATCAAATCAGCCCAAGAGGAAGAAAGAGTTCCTTACCGATGTTCCGCACTGGCCAGACCAGCCTTGCGATAGGCATCCGAGACCGGCGACAAATATCCTCCAATGAGTTCGTAGTCGGTGCTGAATCTGATATGGTCGGCGGCCATCTCGAACATCCGCAGGTGTAGATAGGTAATTGGCGAAAAGGAACCACAGGCGACGAGCAACAAAGGAGTCTTTTCTGGGTCACTCATCTTGCGCTTGAGGCGCAATTCCGGTAAGGTGTAGTCCTCCATCCTAGCGGGGTGACATCGGCGGGACGCTGATGGACATCATCGCTTTGCTCGCCGACCATTTCGATTGTCATATTGGCGATGGAGGAGGAGGGTGAAGGTAATTCGGAACAGTGATTCTATTTCCCTAACGTCAAATTCCGGGGAAGGCAAAAAAGGCGCTTATGGGGCTTAGGAAAGCGGGGAGGTGAGAATGCAAAGATGAATTCTGTGAAGTTGGCGGAATGGCGGGGGGGGGGCGAACCGAAGGCGGCAAGAGAATGCGCCGGAGAGGCGAATATGTTTTAGTAGAGAAAGTGAGAATGAGAGTTGGGTTTTGGTTTTCTTTCAACCCTTTTCCTGAATTATCCTGGGTGCAAATTCCAGTTGGCAATATGTCGTGATTAATAAAATGGTTCCAGAGCTTGCAACCTCGGTGAGTCAATCGAGGTCTTTGTCTATCGGCATGTCTCCGTGATCCGCACTCCGGATCGGACTTGGACAAGTCCATTGAAGGGAAGAATGGAGTTATGGAGTTAACGGTTAATTGCCGAACTTGTTTAGCTCTCAAGGTTCTTATTTCCATCGTTCTTAGTACCTATAGTTCTTCTGTTGTTGGGAAGGAGGCATATTCCCCTAATGTAGGTAACGTAGGTAGCAATACACGGCCTATGACCACATGAACTGATTGAACTACACCTATCTACTACAATAATAGTTTCTCAATGCAACGCATAGGATCCTTGAGATATTTATTGCCACACGTCAGATAGGTCTCGGGCGCTCCGTGCCCAATAGCTGTCTAACCCAGGCAAGATGCCAATTTGTGATAAAGCGAAATATAGAACCGATGAACCTTTTGTAGTAGACTGTATACATATGAATGTAGAGTATCCATCTAAATATTAAGAGTATTGTCTACTAAATAGTGTACAACGTTCAATATCTACAAAGCAGAATGTACGTTGTAGGTATACTGTGGTAAAATGTATGTGGTTAGATCATCGAAATGTTGCACTTCCGCCGCCTGACGCTCCCCGAATCCCATCACCACCACTCTAAACCTTTCCCTTCTTTCCAATTCATCTCCTTTTCTTTTCTTCTTTTTCCCCCACCATCTCATCCACTTTATCGTGTCACGGGCATTGACATCATTCTTTGTTTTGTTCGAGGTGATCTCATAGTCCCAACGGCAACGGTGACACCCGAATATAAATCCCTCCCCCCTCAATCGTTCTCGCCAGCTCGCCCTCTCGGCTAGCCTAGGACAGGTTTGCGAATGGCGGGTTAATACGGTGACGACGAACACCTAATTGAGCTTTCTTATACCCGATAACTTATGGCCAGGCAAAGGCCTTCCGCCAACCGCCAGGACCCTCTCGAGGATTATCCCGTCTCCCCCGCAGGCACTTCCACGGCCTCTTCTTCCCTGAGGTAGTTTCCCACCCGTTCTCTCCGCCTTCAAATACACTGGTCATCTGCGAGGATCAGACTCTCTCTCTGTGACCGCTCACTGCCGAGAAAAGGGTCGATTAGTCCACACCCCTCTACATTTGTCTTTTCGGTTGTTTTGAGGTGGATATTTTGCTAGCAGTTCCGCGAGCATCATCATCATCACCTCTACATCTCCAATTTCGTCAACTGTCTACCAGCTATCTACCTTGCGCTTTAATCATCAAGGCGTTCGCTCTCTCTTTTCCTCTTTCTTCTTTTTTTTTTTTTCCTTAACTCGCATCTTCATTTCATCACACAATAAAAAAGACAAGACCACTTTCTCATGTCATCCAGAATCACTCGCTCCTCTGCGAGACTCGCCACAGACCCCCCTCCTGAGTCTGGTACACCGCTACAACCGACCGGCTCAACCTCGACTCGCAAACGCAAGGCATCTTCCCGTCACGATCGACAGGCGGACGCCCCAGCACCCCCCTCGCCACAAAGGAAAACCAAGCGACCGCGCACTGCAGCACCACAGACAGCTCCATCCACTGGTCCTGCTGCAGCAACCCCCCGTCGAGGCGCCCGCAGCCGTACCAACATGTCACAACCAGGGTGAGTGGATGAATCTGAGTGATGAAGAGGAACAAGTACTGACTTAATCTTCTGATCTAGACCTTCGTCTCGACCGTCGGAGGAATCAACGAAATCGGCAACGTCTCCACAACCCTCGAGGCGAAAGTCCAGTCGGCACGGTAAGTTACGGGAATAGAGCTTCACCATCTCCTATGGCGTTTGTATACCTGACGGTTTCTGATTGAATATAGATCGACCGGCGCCAGCACAATCTCCCCCACCTCGACGCTCGAAGAAGCGGGCCGCAAAACTGAATCCCGATGTTGTCATGCGAGATGCGGAGGAAGAGGATGAACAGGATGATGACCACGTAGAACACCAAGGCTCCCAAACGGGAGAGAGTAACGATGGCACAAACCCCTCGGCGTTCGACGAAGAGGAAATGGATCCATTCCACAGCAGCCTGTTCGGTGGTCGAACTCCTATGGGGCTGCAAAATACTCTCCGTGCACTTACCGGCATGATGACTGGGATGTCATCCCGCCTTCGAGACATTCTCTGCAACCTGAGGGCCAAGGATGACCCATCACTCCAGCTAATAGCCCTTCAGGAGCTGTCGGACCTCCTGCTGGTTTCTAATGAAGATAACCTATCTGGTCAATTTTCGCCTGACCCGTACGTGAAGGAGCTGGTGACCTTAATGAAGCCGAATCAGTTCGGCGAAGAAAATCCCGAAATCATGCTCCTCGCATGTCGCTCTCTCGCGAACCTCATGGAGGCCTTGCGGGGCTCCGTTGCAAACGTTGTGTATGGCGGTGCTGTGCCCATCCTTTGCCAAAAGCTCCTTGATATACAGTTCATCGATCTAGCTGAGCAGGCCTTGAGCACTTTAGCCAAGATTTCGATTGATTTCCCTGCTTCAATCGTGCGGGAAGGTGGATTGACCGCTTGTCTCACTTATCTGGACTTCTTCCCGACGAGTACCCAGCGGACAGCAGTCACCACCGCTGCAAACTGCTGCCGTAACCTCCCACATGACTCGTTCCCTGTGGTTCGGGATGTAATGCCCACCCTCCTCAATGTCCTGTCTAGCAATGACCCAAAGGTCGTGGAGCAGGGATGCTTATGCGTATCACGGATTGTTGAGAGTTTTAAGCACCGCCCCGAAGACCTCGAAGAGCTCATTCAACCTGCAATGCTCAAGGCCGTTCTTCGGCTGCTACTGCCCGGAACAACGAATCTTATTGGGCCTCACATCCACACGCAGTTCCTGAGGGTATTGGCAATTGTATCCAGAACAAGCCCTCGGCTGTCCAATGAGCTATTCAAGATGGATGTAGTTGACACGCTCTACCAAATCTTGACCGGCGTGTCACCACCGCAAGATTTGGAGAACACGGCTGTCAAGATGGACAGTGTGCTAGTTATGCAAGCCTTGATTCATCGGCCCCGTGAGCAGGTGTTTGAAACACTTAATGTCATCTGCGAGCTATTGCCGGGTGTCCCTACTCGCGATGCCTCAAAGACGGACAACCTGCTGAGCTCATACTTCGACAGTCACATGTCTATTGGCGCAAGGTCGCATAAAGCGAAAGAGACAGTGGAGGAAAGGCGGTCGTTGCTCGTTGGCTGCAAGACTGAGCTTAAGCGTTTTGCGATGATCTTGTTCCCGACTTTGACCGACGCTTACTCGAGCACAGTCAACCTGCATGTCCGTCAGAAAGTCCTGATTGCACAGTTGAAAATGCTGCACATTCTGGAGCCCCATCTGATCGAAGTTGCCCTGCGCACGGTTCCGTATCCCTCATTCCTGGCTGCTATTCTCTCCCAAAAAGACCACCCCTCTCTCGTATCTCTGGCTCTCCGCTGCTCTGAGCTGTTGTTCCAACGACTCGAACACGTTTATCAGCATCAATTCCATCGTGAAGGCGTAATCTGCGAGATTATCAAACTATCCAAAGGCTCTCTGTCAGGGGATAAGGAAATCACTGATTTACCCGATCCCGCCACAACCACACCGCCATTGCGCGGCGATGTTCTACGAATTAGACATGACGAGGATGAGGATGACGATGAAGCCGATGAGGCCGACGACTATGATGACGAGGATGATGAAAATGACGATATATCTGATTCTGAGGATGAGTCTATGTCGGGCCCACGCGGTCAGCAGAAAATGGAAAATGCGCTCAATGACCTAGTCATTCGCGATGCTCAAGCTTTCCTCGAGGTCTATGAAGCAAGTCACGGCGAAAGAGTGCGAGCGGAGGCACTGAGGATCTTGACTGCTCTGAAGTCTCTAGCCTCGGAAATCAAGTCACGCTATTCGCGTGGCGGCGAGGGCGGTCTTCTGCTTTTCAAACAGCTTGCCTCCTACTTCACTGGGGAGGGCTTGGAGAGTATCACCAGTGCTGAATTGCTCAACTCCGGGATCATTCAGGTTCTTCTCTCTGTCCTTGGTAATTACCAGGCTCCTTCGATTCGCGAGGCCAGGGCCGCCTTTTTAAAGGCGTTTATGGGTGTTTCAATTTCGGACAAAGCTCAAAGCCAGAGTACCGCCACCACGCCTTTCAGCGTTCTCATTCGGAAATTGCAAGACTTGCTGAGTAGGACGGAACATTTCGAGGTCCTCACCATCAACCACAACTCGTTGGAGAATACTCGCAGCAACGCCACCTACATGCTGAGCAAACAGCTCCGACTCAAGTTGGCTGCTGACGATGCGTCCGACATCCCTCGCCCGTACCGCAGTATCATGGTATCCATTCATGCTATTGCTACCTTCAAGGCCTTGGATGACTTCCTTCATCCACGGATCACCATGGCAGAAAAGCCTCGCCCTTCACGGGCCAGGGATTCGATTCTTTCCCAAATCGCCAGCGCGGCCCGACTTCGTGACCAGCTTGCTTCGGGATCTGGAGTAGACCTCCCAAGTCACACGGGCGGCCCCCATGGCACTATCGGTGATTCCGGGGATGGGATTTCCAATACTGCAACCGGTCACTCTCGAAGACATCCATCAACTCGTGTTGAAGAGGAGGACGATGATCATGATGACGACCCCCTCGAGTGTGCGGACGAAAGGCAATTGACCGACGAGGGAGAAGAGGGCATCGAAGAGGAAGATGATGAAGAACTTGACGCGATCGTTGATGATCTTGACGAGGACCTGGAAACAGACACCGTCGCCGACCCCTCGGCAGTTAACCTGGAGGTGGGATCCTCAGGGAAAGTCACAGCTCGCAAAGAGGATGGTACTCGAGTTGGGACTCCATCCCAGACGGCTGCATCTAAAGCCTCCTCGTCGACCGCTCCCGTACCCTCTAGTCACCTACGCAACTCCTCGCTCGCTACTGCTGGGCGCCCGTTCTCGTCTTATGCCGCTGCGACGGCGTCGGTTCCCCAAGACTGGCATCTTGAGTTCTTCGTAGATGGAAAACCTGTTACTTACGAGACGACTATCTACCGTGGTGTTCATCACGACCGTGAGGACTTGGATGAGAGCAGTGCCAAGAACGTATGGTCGGCTGTCCACACCATCACATACAAGCGTGTTCCCGGGCCCCCGCCGCCAGAGCCTTCCACTCTCACCCTGGCAACTCAAGGAGACCTTGCCGATGAGGATACCTTCAAGATCCCGGCATCCCTCGACAAAGATCACACGACTTCATCCATAATCCGTCTTCTTCGTGTTTTACACGAGATGAACGCAACAATTGGTGACATTTTGACTGACTACAAAGACTCTGCTGCCATTGCGGCTGAACCCTTGGCCCAGTTTATCAATACCAAGCTCACAGCTAAGCTCAACCGACAACTTGAGGAGCCATTGATTGTGGCAAGCGATTGCCTTCCAAGTTGGAGCGAAGACCTTGCCAGGCTTTTCTCCTTCTTGTTCCCTTTCGAAACAAGACATTTGTTCTTGCAATCCACTGCATTTGGCTACTCACGGGCGATGATGAGGTGGCAGAACTCTCAAAGTGGCGAGGACAGCCGACGGGATCTACGACGCGACGATCGCCCATTCCTTGGCCGGCTGCAGCGCCAAAAAGTGCGGATCTCTCGTTCTCGCATCCTCGACTCGGCGCTAAAAGTCATGGAGCTCTATGGGTCTTCCCCCAGCATTCTGGAGGTCGAATACTTCGAAGAAGTTGGTACTGGACTGGGACCTACTCTTGAATTCTATTCCACCGTTTCCAGGGAATTCTCCAAGAAGAAACTCAAGATTTGGAGAGACACCGATGGCGCCGCTGCTGCTGAATACGCATTCGGCAAGCGTGGCTTGTTCCCAGCGCCGATGAGTGACGAACAGGCCGCTCACGAGTATGGAAAGAAGCAACTGAACCTCTTCAGAGTACTCGGAAAGTTCGTCGCTCGCTCGATGCTTGACTCTAGGATCATCGACATTTCGTTCAATCCGGCTTTCTTCCGTATCGCGGACACTCTGTCTTCGGTCGCTCCATCGCTAGGCACTGTCAAGCTTGTGGACGAAGATCTAGCGAAATCCCTGATGATGCTGAAACAATTTGTCAATGCCAAGCACGCGATCGAAGAGAACAAGTTCCTTTCCCCAGCGCAGAAAGCCGAGGAGACGCAAAGTCTTACGTTCCAGGGTGCCAGAGTCGACGACTTGGGCTTGGACTTCACTCTTCCTGGCTATCCTGCTATTGAGTTAACTCCTGGAGGCAGCGATGTGCCATTGACGATCGAAAATGTCGACCTTTACATTGAACGCGTGATTGATATGACGTTGGGTACCGGTGTCCGGCGTCAAGTAGATGCCTTCCGGGCTGGCTTCTCGCAAGTCTTCCCCTACCAATCCCTTCGAGCGTTCACTCCAAGTGAGCTTGTCATGCTTTTCGGCCAGGCGAAGGAGGATTGGTCTATTGAGACCTTAATGGACTCGATCAAGGCGGATCACGGATTCAACATGGACAGCCGAAGTGTGCGCAATCTGCTGCAGACCATGAGTGAGCTGGACAGCCAAGAACGCCGAGACTTCCTTCAATTTGTCACTGGTAGTCCCAAGCTTCCCATCGGAGGTAAGTGGTTTTTATTCACCTCATCGAATTCACATAACTAACATAATGGGTATAGGTTTCAAGAGTCTCACGCCGATCTTCACTGTGGTGTGCCGCCCAAGCGAACATCCATATACACCCGACGACTATCTCCCCAGTGTGATGACCTGCGTCAATTACCTTAAGTTGCCGGACTATAGTGACCTGACTGTCCTCAAACAGCGTCTCTCGGTAGCCATCAAAGAAGGCCAGGGTGCATTCCATCTTTCTTAGGGTTTGAATGGACGGGTACTTTAATTCTCTGCCGTATCTCACCACTCACGAAGCGACGAACACATGTTTCTGCTTTACCCCCGTCCCCCGGTGAATTCCCAAGGTTTCGGACGGGGCTATTTTGCCATTTTTGTTTTTATTCCTTGTCTGTTTCTTTCTCACATGGCACCTGGGTCGAAAGGCGTCATGGGCGGGAATTCCTTACGATGGTGGTATTAGATAGCAATGATGTTTTCCTATTGAAATTTTTATAGTGATGTAGTACTTTTGAAGTAGTCAAGGCTAACAGCTACAACGTCGATGAATGCATTGTAGCACAGACTATTGCTGGCATAGACACTTTTTATCTTATTTCCTCCGAGCAGCACCGCTCCTATTCAAGGAATTCCATCGCATGTTGGAGCTGATTGAGACTATAGACATTGACGAGACGCATTCCGTCTGTTGCCTCACAGTATAACATCTTCAAGACCAAGCCCCAGTTCTACATAACTAGACATTAAGGATTTTATGTGCTATCAAATGGTGTGATCTTGCTTTTGCTCCGAGAATCCATCCGAACAGAGGTAATATATATCATATGCCCATGATAACAACACCAACCACACAACCCGCGAAACATTCATCTCTCCAAACCATCGCCATGGCCGCTCCACGAGAAATCACCATTGAAAACCTCACCGGCAACTGGGTCCTAGTAAATCAAACATCCCACACCCCCTCATTGGAAGAATCCTTCTAATTCCAGCTAGAACAAATCCCTAACCAGCGAAGCAGACCCCATCCTCAAGCTGGTTAGATCCCCCTTCCAACCCCTTTTTATCAACCCCCAATCCAGGTACCATCTAACATCTAACCATTACCCTGTAACAATAGCAAAAGATATCCTGGCTTCTCCGCAAAGCCTTCGCCCTCGCAACAATCTACATCCGCATCTCCCACTACAAAACCCCATCAGATGCAAACCCAAACCCAGACCAAACCCACCACACACACATCGACTTCACCCAAACAGCCACAGGCGGGTTCGCCGGTACAACCGAGAACCGCATTCTCGATTGGAAAATCGCCGACCACGAGGATTACTTTTTCGGGTGTGTGCAGGCGCAGGCGGAATACGTCTACGGTGTTACGGATGCAGGTGGAAAGATACGGCCGGGGTTCGAGGTGAAGATTGATAATGCCAATGAGGAGATTCGGGGTGGTTGAGGGGGGAGAGGGAGGTTGATGGGGGGTCTTCGGAGGGGTTTCTGGTTGAAGCGCAGAATGAAGATGCGGGACGTGGGGATGGGATTTGGGTTCATACATTTGAGAGGAATGAGGGGGATGGGTGGATGGCTGAGCAGGTGAGTTGTTGATGGATTGTACTGTAGCTAACGGTTGGGGTTGAGGTGTGCTGATGCTGACTTGGGCAGGTTTGGGGGTTTGAAATTATTGGGGGGGAGAGATATTTTTCGAGGAGGGTGGTTGTTATGACGGTCAAGGGGAAATATATATGTGGGAGGATTGTGTTTGATTTTGTAGGGAGGGAGTGAGTTGATGGAGATGTTGAGTCTATGCAATTAGCCCTAAGAGGACAGACATATCGAGGAAGGGGATTTGGAGCGAAGGCAACATGTCGAACTAGGTCTTATCTCCAGTCGATATAGTGGAAACGAAATGATCAAAGGTTCTAACTATGTATAAATCGTTAATTCTTCAACTCTATATATGACTCTATATTCTATATTCTATAACCGTCTAATGCATGCAACCATAACGCCAACTTTTCACAATGAAAGAACCTCAGTTCCCATAAATCGACACCATAGACTGTAGAAATTGTTAGCCAAATTCACTGCAGAAAAAGCACAAAGGAAGCACAACTCACATCCACAAATTTAGGCTCCACAAACAGAGCCTTACCCTCAGCAACCATAACAGCACCCTCACTATCCTCCCGCAATTGACTAACATCCGGCACAATGGTCTGCGCATCCGCAGGCAAAGCCAAAGGAAGATAGCTCATCCTCCCCTCAACCCAGGCCTTTCTACCCTCAACCTTAACAGTCTCGGTGCGCAGCACATAGATCCGATCCGGAAGCGCCGGCTTGCGGAAATCCACATTCAGATTCGCAGTCATACCCAGCCCACTAGGAAACGCCGCAGACACACAGCGAGCAAACACCTCATCGAAGAGGACAGTGAGGAGACCACCGTGGACAAATCCAGGGTGTCCACAGAGGTCCTTACCGATGTGGAAAACCGACACGACGCTGCTGGTTCGCTCGCCAGTCTTGGCCTTTTCGCTGCTCTGCCCGGTCGAAATCCACATGTATGGTGCGAAGGCGAGCTTTGCTGGACCGGTCAGGTTGCCGCCGACGAGGTGGTGCTGTCTGATTGGTGGTGGCATTGCGAGGTGAGGGCGGGTTTCCTTGTAGGAGCTGTGGGTGTCGCGGAGAGATTGGACGAGCGGGATTTGGGAAACGAGGGTTTCTAGGGTTGTGCATTCATGGTGGGCGTTTTGTAGGCCTGCTGTCTTGGGCTGGGTCTGTGAAAGAAATGCAGCTCCCTCTGTTTGGCTATGAGGGAGTGCTTGTTCGTGAACCACTGCTGAACGCGATGGGCCTTGTTGGTGCAGACGCGTAATGGGTGCTGCCTGTGTGTATTTTGTGAATGCGAGTCTTTTTTGCGGTCGCAAAAGTCGACAGAACGTGTGTATGGGGTTTGACATTGTATATAGCGTGAGCCGGAGGCCGTTATCGAATCTAAGTTGATTGCAGCTTCAGGCGTGTTAGAAATGTTTGTTTTGCCGAACGAGGCGCTTACGGCGGAATTGGCGGAAAATACCCGGTCGGCTTTTTGAGTTTGTCGATCTTCTGATGACGTCGAAAGCTCGAGCGAAACAAAGAATGGGGGTATGCTGCAATATGAGGTATATCACACACAAATGGAAGTATGCGATCGCGATGACGGTGATTTGAAGAAGTACAATTGGAAAAGTGACCCGCCACTCTCTGAATTGGCTTGTCCTTGTTTTTCAACGCCAAATTTTCTCCCGGACCGAAAAGTGGGTCAGGACAGCCGAGAATCGGACCGAGAATGCCAAGGAGCTAGCACGGCATGCCGAGACAAGATTGGATCCCGTAGATCTATAGATCTATAGCATAGGGCTGAAGAATAGAATGCGATTGCTCTTTTAACAGGGTGCCTTCCCGATTAAGAAGAGGTGAGGGTAACAGCGATCATGTCGTCGAAACGGGGGGGAGACACCAGGACGCAACTCGTCGTTTGTCCTTTCGTTTCCATCGTGTTTCTCTTCACCTTTTCTCTCGCATCACTTTCGCATCACTTTGTATCATCCATTCTCGTCCTCAAGCGTTCAGATATTGTCTATTGTATCTCATTAGTCCTGTCATCATCTTGTTTCGTGTGTTTAGGTCACCATGCACGGTGGTCAGACTCACTCCACTCCCCCTCCCGAGGAGGATACCCTCACTTGCAGCTCCGATGATTCCTTCGTGACTGCCGACACCCACCCCGGCAGCGACAGCATCAACAGCTTGTCCGCCGTCCATCTCGCCAGCTCCCTTAATATCATTGGGAGTCCCGTCCGAGCTGCCGCCAGTCAATCAACCGGCAGCGTCGGTTCCCGACAGTCTTCCACAGCCGTCCGCCACCCGGCTCCCTGGCTCGCTCCAGCTCCTAGCAGAATTCGGTTTGGGCCTCTGCATCCGACCTCGGAGACTTCCACCTTTAGCCAAACCGTGACCCTGGCCAGAAGGGTCGTTGCTATTCGTGAGATGCTTGACCGGGGAATTGCTGAAAGGCCCGCCCTTCGCCAGCTGCTGGACACTGTCAGCCTCTCCTACCCTGAGTCTGGCCGATCCGCAGCCGTCAACCCTTTCTCTGCTCCTCATGGCCCCGTCATAGCCACTGCCAATCCATTCGCCTCGTTCGCTCCCCGTGGCCCTGTCACAGCCACGTCCAACCCGTTCGCCCCGTTCGCTCCCCGTGGCCCTGTCACAGCCACGTTTAACCCGTTCGCTCCTCGTGGCCCCGTCACAGCCACCTACAACCCGTTCGCCCCGCGCAGTGGCCCTGTCACAGCCACCTCGCCCGGCAACAATCCTTTTGGGAGGCCGTTCCCATCTTCAACCCGTTTGCCCCGGTCCGCCCCAATGGAGTGATGCCCAATGGGGCGGTGGCCAACGAGGTGGTGACCGACAGTTACCACCCCGGTGGGTTCGCTCCGCGTCCGCAGGACTTCAACCCTGAGTACCGCCCGCCAGACAGCGACACCGACGGCTGGGATTGGGAAGGGCTCCCAACCCCCGGGGCAGAGAATGAGTACTGGTCCGAGGCCTCCGGCGAGGAGGACGAGGAGAGGATTCCGGTCGGTGGACCCGTGAGAGGTCTGCTCGCTGCCGTCGACCCTGAGGCCTTGGAGGCCAGCCTGGCTGAGATTCTGGCTGAGACCGAGGGGGACGACATTGACTACGAGGCCGATGACTCCAGTGGCCTCGACGAGGACGATGACTCCAGTGGCCTCGACGAGGACGGGGATCTGGACGAGGTGTAAGTAAGCATGCTCTTACTATTTGCAGGGTAAATCTCACCTCTCTTTCGCTTTCACTTTGGATCACTTTCGTCTCGACCTCGCTTTGATTTCACTTCGCTTTACTCTCACTTCCGGCTCATTGCTGACTCGGTCTTTCTTCTCTTAGGTGCCGAAGGGGAGAGCGGGTGGCTTCCCCGGAGGTTTGCCTCGGCGTTGCGGTGCTCCCACCATGGATGGTCACCGTGGTGGGACACATTGATAATCAACATCTGTGGAGGAGGGGAGGAGGAGGGATTCGAAATTTTGTCGTGAACGTTCCCCGTGAGGGGTTCGCCACCATGCATAATCCGGTCTACGGCGCCGTGTGCCGTTTGCCGTTTCATCTGGGCGTATAGCTGGCACTGCGTTGGTTTCGGTCCACGTAGCTGTCCACCTAGTTCACCTGCAGTGGCGGCTGTTTGTGTTTCTTTCTTTTGTTGCATGCGGTTAAGCGTTGCGTTTTATGTTTTCGTCGTTGGAGTTGAGCTGCCACCTAGGTAGGTAGTAATCAATCGTGTGCACCTTTTCGGACAATCGCTGATACTGTATTAGCTTTGTCGAGCCGGCCGAGACGCTCGAAACGGCATCAAAGCACCAAATCCCGGGATTGGGATTACCCACGCATGGCATGGTTGTATAGCGTGAAAGGGAAGGTCAGGAATACTACTGGACACATTCCCGAAGATGTATGTACACGTGTACGCCGTCGCGGCAATACAATGTTACGAAGATACGACTGCAGCACATACCGGCTCCAAAGGAGCCCATGCGGCGCTTGAATAACGGCTAATGCTCCGGAGGTCCCTGCATGGGACCTACATACAACCAAGAAGGAATTCCCCGATTTCAAATGCCTCAATTTTGGCGTACTACTGATAGATCTATGTATATATTAGAATCCGCATTTTCTATCGACTTAAATTATACTTAGGGCTGCAGCATCCCGTAAAAAACCAACCGAACATTGTCTGCATTGATGTTCATGCAATTGTTGCTATATAACGCAATATCTAGAATAGAGTTCCATCGCCAAAGTTCAGGATAGGACTGCACTTCGTCTCAGGACGTTTAGCAGCTGCGAGCTCACGACCAGCCTTCCAAGATCCCGCCTCCAACACCTGGGGCAAAGACAGCTCGACGCCATCTAAGCGTGCGAGAATCTTCTTATGTAGCTCGTCAAGCAGGGCAACGGTCATTGCTCGCCACTCGACAATCTCGTCATCACCGGCGCCGAAAGAAGGCAAGCTACCACCTGAAAGGCTCAGTCCGCGCGCCAGAGCCTCGGGTTTGAGTTTTAGAACTCCCAGGTCAACAAGCATTCCTCCGTTACGATACTCCGGCAGGCCAGTCCCAAGGTGGGTGTTGGACCAGGACACCGAGAGCAGACGGGTAAATGGCACCATCAATGAGTATGCCAACCACTGGGTGAGTTTGTGGAAAGGTTGGATGTTTGAGTAGGGCTTTGACTCTGCGCCGTCCTGTTCGGCAAGCGCGCGCAAGGGCCATGCATCGCCAATGGGCTGGCCGTTCAGGTGAGTCCGATCTGATGGCCAGATGGGGATCAGAAGGCGCTGCAGTACATTCCAGAGATCCTTGTAGTCGAGCTTGCCATCTTGAGACTTGGAAATGAGGTGGTCTGGAGATTTCGGTGAACTGATTAGCCATTTTGGCAGTTGCTAATGACAAAGACCAGCTGGCTGTCAACTTGCACGGAATGAACACTTACCAACCAGATTACCAGGGCGACCAGAGGGACCAAAGATGTCTTTGAGATTTACCAAAGATTCTCCTAGTTTGCGTAGAATGTGTGCACGCGCGGGTACGCCGATCATAGGGTTGGCTTCATCGACCTGCAGTCCACGGGATAGTACCTCCACGCTGATGTTGCGCAACGCATCGCCTTTCATCAATTAGCGACTATTATATCAGAGAACATGCTCAACACTTACCGCTTGCAGTGTGCTTCACTGCAGAATGCTGACCAGCAAAATCACCATTCAGGAACATATGTAGGGCCGCTACAGCAATGCCCTCACTCCTGTTGAGTATCATCCCAGTCTCTGGCTCCTTGAATTTCCAATGATCCCCAGCACCAGCATCCAAAAGAACAGATACAAAGAAAAGATCAATCAATCTACGTGTCTTTTCGGTGGTATCGCACTTCTCCTCATCCCATTGAGCCAGAAGGGTGGCTATGCGGGGAACCCCGCCGACTTCAAAATGTTGCCAGCGGCCATGAGGCGGGATTGTATGATACTTGTCGGGACCGAAGTCGCGCTGTGCAAAAGAGGCTAGGTGTTAATGCTTAGGGATCAATTGTTCATTCTGTATGTGTTTGCCCTACCTGGATCAACTTAGTTACATAGTCGGTGGCCTCTTCCATCCGCTCGGGGTGGTAGTTGAAATGGTTCAAACGGCCCTGTTCGGCTAGCTTGAGGACAGCATGGGCTCTTGTACGGACGGCTTCTAGGCCTAACAGTTCTTCAATTTGGGGATCCATGGTAATTGAGGTGGAAGGAGTGAGGGGTTGAGTATAGAAGGTGGAGGGGGAGGAGACAAATAGGTGTCTTTCGTACCACCCCTGGGAAGGCGGGGGAGGGAATGCACTTATGTAAATAGCTGCATGTCGGCATGACTTAGGGCACTTTTAGGCCTCTAAATGTCTTGGATGTTTAATACTCACCCGTCAGGTAGTATCTTCTTTGTCACTTATCAACTTTGAGGTTACTATCTTATCTGTTCCTATCGGGGAAGTCCGATGAGGCTAAGATGTGCACTTGGGATTTCGAGTCAAATGTCTAAAGGGTTCAAAGGGTTATTTTGGTATAGACTATATCACAAACACGATGCTTTTTACAAAACCAAGGCTTCCATTCATGTAAATTCAGAGACACCTAGAAAGTTAGAGGGTCAAGGTGGCCCAAGAACGCATCATTGCCCTCTCCACGAAGAAGAGCATCAATGTCAATGCGACCGGCCGTAAGATACTTCTCACTGACACCAATGTTCACGCGCTGGGAAAGGAGCTTTTTGAGCTCTGCGCGAAGACCAGCCATGTCGCTCTTGCTCATCTCGCTGTCCTCCTTCTCACGTCGTTCACGGCCACCACCACGGCCACGGCCTCGGCCCTTGGACTGATCAAACTCATCACTGTCATACTCGACGCCGAGATCATCGGCCGCAGCGCGAAGCCAGTTGTCCTCGGTGTTGACTTTCTCCTTGGCAATGGTGGAGTCGGTGATCCGCTTGGCGAGAGCCAGACGGGGGCGGAGGCGAGCCACCACCCGGCGATCAATGTCAAGAGACTCAAGAGGAATTTTCTTGGTAGGTCCGTCTGATTCCCCAGCCTTCTTTGACTTTTTGGCATGGATCTTCGCTACGAGACGGGCAACGCCGACGACCTCTTCGGGGGCACAGATGAGGATACTCTTTCCGGACTCACCGGCACGAGCAGTACGGCCGGATCGATGGACGTAAGCGTCGGCTGCGCGGGGAACGTGGTAGTGAATAACGCAGTTGATGCCCTTGATATCTAAACCACGAGCAGCAACGTCGGTGGCGACGAGAATAGAGCTAGGGTTTGCAGTAGGCGATGAGAAACGTTCGATTGAGCGGAGACGAGCTTTCTGAGCCATGTTTGAATGGAGTGCGAACACAGGGAGTTGAAGGGCTTGTAAAAGCTGGGTGATGCGACGGACAGCCGAGATAGAGTTTGTGAAAATGAGTGTGCGGTGCTTGGGATAGTATAGGAGGACTGAGTAGAGATATAGATCCTAAATTTTCGGGTTAGCATGAACAAACGAAGGGTTCCATAGAGGGGATAGCTCACCTTTTCCATGGCAGGGCATTCAACGATTCCTTCCTTGAGTCCTATAGCCATTTGTGACTCGGGGTTCACATCAATGTACTTGGGCTTTTCTTCGCGGAAGTTCAGCTTCTTGAGCAGGTATTCCATGGATGCTTTGTTGTCCAGCATATCACTACTTGTCCAGCGGCTTTTGCCTGCAAGTTTTTGCTGAAGATCCTTGTGGAATGTAGCCGAAAAGACGAGTGTCTGCCTCTGGCTTGGTTCTTCCTCCTCGGTTTCTTCATTCTCCATATCGGCAATATCTCCGGCTTGGTGCTTGTCTAGCGCATTGAGGATGTCCTCCATTTCCTTGAAATGACCTTCACTGAGAAGTCTATCCGCCTCATCGACGACTAGGAACTGAATCTTCTGCATCTTGCGGATCAGACCGGATCCTGTGCTAAGGACCTCCCATACACGACCGGGCGTTCCAACGACAATATCAGCAGTTGCAAGTTGTCTTTGCTGCTTCTGGATAGAGAGACCACCAGTCACGAGTGCGATACGAGCGTTGGTGTCCGGTGAATTAGCGATGAGCTCTCCGAGGTGCTTTCCCAACTGGTGTGCCAGCTCTCGAGTGGGGGAGAGAATCAAGGCGATCGGTGACTTGGACTTTTCGGGCTTTTCAGACTGCTCTCCCTGGCGGCCCCTCTTGTCCAAGTAGTGCTCGATGATCGGAATGCCGAACGCCAGAGTCTTTCCGGAACCTGTTGATGCCTTTCCAACAACATCGTGCCCTTCGAGAATGGCCGGGATACTAGCTTTTTGAATGGCCGATGGAGTGCTGAACTTCATTTTGGAAAGGGCTGTGAAGGTCTCAGGCGAAAGATTGAGGCCATCCCACGCCGACACGTCCACTCCATCATCTTCTTCAACATCGTCGAGAGCCGCAAATGACAGTCCGGCATTAATGCTCTTGTCCTTAGCAGATTTGGAGTCTTTGGGCTTCTGCTCTTGAGACTTTGGTTCTTTGGACTTTTGCTCTTTAGCCTTTTGTTCTACTTTCTTGGCTTTGTTCTGCTCCTTCTTCTTTTCCTTGTTCGACTTCTTATTTTCCTTCAGCTCAGTTGCGGCGGGAGTCTCGGTGGCAGGAGTCTTTTCGGACGAGTCATTGTCACTCAAACCGCCCCATTCCTCTCCATCGTCGTCTTCGGAGGGAGTTTTGAGAATCGATTTTTCTGGTTTACCTGCCTTGGCCTGTCCATCAAGCATATGCATTAGCGTCAAGTCCACATGATAAATGGAATCAAGCAGCCTCCTACCTTGAATTGAACCTCTCCACCGCTCTGTTTGATGATATCGACGCCCTCAATCTCTTCCAATCCGAAGAATCCAGTTGCATCCTCCATTCGATCTGGCAGCGCAACTTCCTTCCAGTTGAGGTCTTCGACTGCGACAGAGCCATAATCCGCGTTTGAAAGCGCGGCAGACTTTCCTGCCTTTTTGCGTTTGTTGGCCTCAGCCACTGGGGCCTTGGGATCGCGTGCTCTCTTTTGGCCCATTATAATCTGAATGCAACTTGAGTATATTGGAATGTTCAAGTAGACAAGTGATGCAAATAATACGCCGTCGGGGAAGATTCGCAAAAAAAAGCGGCAGAAATTTCAGTCCGCCTTTGGAATCTTATCTTTTCGTTCCCCACGTTGGCCGCAAAATTAACCCACTTTGACAGACTCCAATTGCCAATTGCGCCTGAGTAGCCTGTTTTGCAAAATGGGCAAATCATCCAAGGACAAGCGCGATGCTTACTACCGTCTTGCCAAGGAGCAAAATTGGCGCGCCCGTTCCGCCTTCAAACTTATTCAGATCGACGAGCGATTCGACCTATTCGAGCACGAGAACCCGGACAATGTGACGAGAGTCGTGGATTTGTGCGCTGCACCCGGAAGCTGGAGTCAAGTACTCAGCCGTGTCTTAATCAAGGGCGAGAGCTTTGGACGACGGGCATGGCTCGAGAAAAAGCGCATAGAACAACAAGGATTGGAAGGCGCGGGCACATCGACAGCCGATGAGGATAAATTGGACTGCGACGAGCAATCACCCAGTGCCGAACTGAAGCCTCGGAAAAATGTCAAGATTGTCTCGATCGATTTGCAACCCATGGCCCCTCTCGAAGGCATCACAACCCTCAAAGCCGATATCACACACCCCTCCACGATTCCTCTCCTCTTGCGCGCTCTGGACCCCGAAGCATACGAGCAGTCCACCACTCCCTCAGACTCCCAAACTCCAGCCCCAGAAGCTATAAGGCAACCCCACCCGGTCGACCTGGTCATATCCGATGGTGCGCCAGATGTAACAGGTCTCCACGATCTAGACATTTATATTCAATCACAACTACTCTACGCAGCCCTAAATCTTGCCATGGGCGTTCTCCGACCGGGCGGCAAGTTCGTCGCGAAGATCTTCCGCGGCCGCGACGTCGACCTTCTCTACGCGCAGCTACGGACCGTTTTCGAGCGCGTGAGCGTCGCGAAGCCGCGTAGTAGTCGCGCTAGTAGCTTGGAAGCCTTCGTAGTCTGCGAAGGCTTCATCCCACCCGTCAGCGACAGCGGCGTGGTCGGAATGGCCGCATTGAAGAATCCACTCTTTGGCGGTGCAGCGGCTCCGGTTGCTGTATCAGAAGATGGCAATGTGGGCGTCGAGGTCCGCGAGCAGATCGACCAAGATACACAAGTCCGAAATACTGTCGTCCAACCTGCGCAGACTACCAGCCCTGCGTCGAATCACACTACTGAAGTCCGTCATCTTCAGACCACAACCTCATCGCAAGACCAACCACGGCCACAGAAACTTGCCAATAAATTCTCGGTTGAGAACCGGTGGATTCCGTCTTTCATTGCTTGTGGTGATCTTTCCGCTTGGGATTCTGATGCATCGTATACTCTGCCTCCGGATTATGTTAATCTGGATCCTATCCAGCCACCCACTGCGCCGCCTTATCGTCGGGCATTGGAGCTGAGGAAGGAGAAGGGTGGTGCATATGGAAAGACGAAGTATGGGCCCATTGCTCAAGTTTGACACACACTTTCCAGGAGTTAAGAAAAAGTTGTTATGTATAGACGATCTAGACACGATATGTAGCATTTACACGGTTCATGCTAGAGGGATATTTTCTTAGAGCAGATACCCAAATCAGTTATTTGAATGATACAAATCCCTAATGATCTACGTTCATGGAAGAAACATTTGAGTCAAGATCCTGAAATTGTATTAAAATTCTAAGTGCATTTTGGAGTGTCTTGATCAAACCAGGGCTATCTAATTGCAAAGTTGGGGAATAAAAAGCAGTAAAATGCCAATCATCGAGTCATGTCATGCTAGAGCCGAGCGACGACGTCTAGTAGACCTCCAGAACATAGCGCTCCTCGTCCTTCAGCTTCTCGATCTCCTTACGAGTCTCGACCTTCTTTCCGTTGTTCTTGGCTTCGGTGGCAATAGCCTCCTCCAAGACAGCGGTGACATCAGGCACAGGCCATGTAGGACCGCACAGGTAGAAGGCACCCTCCTCACGGATGTAGGCCTGGATAATCTCAGGCAGTGTCTGGCGCATGCGATCCTGGATGTAAATCTTCTCAGGCTGGTCACGAGAGAAAGCAGCACCGAGGAGGGTGATGACACCAGCCTCCTGGTAAGCCTCCCATTCCTCGCCGTAGCAGTACTCCTCGCGCTGGTGACGAGAGCCCATGTACAGCAGGACAGCGCCGATCTCCTTGCCCTGAGCCTTCTCGAGGGCGCGGTGCTGGACGAAAGCACGGAAAGGTGCCAAACCGGTACCCAAACCGGCCATGATGAGGGGCTGGGTGGACTTGGGGGGCAGCTTCATGACGCTGGACTTGACGCTGACGGTGATCGGGGAGCCGACTTGGAGGCGGCTCAGGAAGCGTGTGGCCAGACCGAAGCGATCGCGGCCATTGGGGTCGACCCAGTTCACGGCGACGATCATCAGAGCGACGGTGGTGGGGGTCACCTTCTGGCACGAGGCGATGGAGTACTCACGACGCTTGAGGGGACCGACGATGCGGACGATATCGTGGAATTCCGGGTGAGCGGAGGGGTACTCGAGTAGGATGTCGGCGAAGGTGACGGTGTCGACCTCAGCGCGGCGCTTGAACTCGGTGGCACCGTCGGGACCGCCCAGGGTGAGCAAGGCGGTCTTCTCCTTCTCGTCGGAAGCGAACTCGGCAAGGGCCTCGTAGAAGCGCTTGGGAGGGCGACCGTAGATGTCGACGTTCTGGACGAGAGCCTGGTAGACAGTGCGGTTCTCCAAGACGGCAGGATCCTCGCGGCTAGGAACCTCGACAATCGCGTCGGAGTCCAAGCCGTAGAACTCGATGAACTTCTTGATGTCCTCGGGGTCGTTCTCGGCGTGGATACCGAGAGCCTCACCAATGTCGTACTTGAGACCAGTCTCACCGAGATCAAACTCGATGTGGAAAATGTTGCGATCATAGGTGGTAGGGGTGAGACGGCGGTTCTCCTTGACGTGGACAGTGAAAGTCTTGTGGGCAAGGTCGGGACGGAGGGCAGTCTTGGTGCCGTAGGCTTCCTTGAACGCGAGGCCACGGGCAGCAGTCTCCCAGTCCTTGAGAAGGGTGGCAGGCTCGGACTCGTACTTGTCGAACGAGACGAAGCTGTTGGCAGTGATGTCCTTGGGGAGTTGAGCGGCCTCTACAACGCCCTCGGGCTCCTTCCATGACTCCGGAACCTCGATCTGGCGCAGTAGCTTCTCGAGATCCTTGGTAACATTGTCGAGGGCCTCAGCATTGCCAGTGATCGCGGACAACTTCTTGGTAGCAAGACCCTCCTGAGCAGGCAGAGCGACGCGCACGAACGAAGCCTGGAGAACCAGAGCATCCAGAGACGAATCTTCGACGGCAGATGAATCAAGAACGAAGACGGAGATACCACGCTGGGCAACGGTCTGCTTGAAGGTAGCCGGAAGCTTCTTCTCCAAGTCTTCATCGCTGATGCCGGGGGCATTCACAATGACCTTGGCATTGTCTTTGACAGAGGCCAAAACATCAACGTCGTTCAACAACGCGATGCTGCCAACGTAAGAGACCTCAGCAGCAGTGACCGCGTAAGGTGCGTCGACGATCTTAGCGCTCTTGCGGATGTCCACACGGATGGCACCGCCCTGAACCAAGTTGTCGTGAGACTTGCTGGTGGTGACGTTGCTTGCGGAGTCGGCACCAAGAGCCTGGCCCAAGGTGTGAGCGGCGGACTCGGTCACCGAGGTGTCAACATCCCAGAAGGTGTATTCTTGCACGGAAGCAGGATCCAGCAACTGCAGAGAGGCATTGGACTCACCATTGACGGTGAGGATAGGCTGGTCGTAAACGCGCTGGAATGCAGCAGCGGTAGAGATGAGATCCCAGCGCTGGGAGCGGGGGTACTTGATCTCAACACAGGCCGGGTTGTGTTCACGGCCAGTGGCGAAAGTCAAAGACGCAAGAACATCCTCGTAGAGAGCAGAGTGAATGCCCTCTTCCTGAACAGCTTGCTCGGAAACAACCTGACCAAGAACTGCGACAATCTTGGTAGACTGGGGGAGAACGCGCAGGAACTCCTCCTCGATGAAGGGGCGGTAAACGCGAACATTCACAACACCGACACGGACACCATCCTTTGCGAGGGAGCGTGCGATCTGAGCGGTGAGAGTGGCCTCAACGGTGCCGAAGGCGACCAGCACAGAGGTGGGCTCAGAGTGACCGTGGTACTCGAAGGCACCGTATTCGGTTCCGAGTTCGCCGTTCAGGGTCTTCAAAAGGTCAAGGACCTTGCCTTGTGCATCGAGGTGACGGTTGCGGGAATCGTCGAGGTTCTTGCGAACATTCTCGTAAGTACGAGTCAGACCTTCCTTGTCGAGAACATCAATGACACGGGTGGTATCACGACCAACACGAACGCCATCATAGATGTGGACCGAGGGAAGAACTGTGGAGAGCAATGTCGCGAAGAGTGCCATGTGCTGGGACTCGTGGACAGACGCGCTGGATACCAGACCCAGACCGAGCTCCTCGGCCAGGGAGAGAGCAGAGGCATAGTCGGAGACGAGGCCATCCTCACCAGCGTAGTCAACGGCGGCGACGTGTGCAGCGACGGGGCTAGCGACGGAGTAGAGCAGAGAGAGCTGCTCCAATGCGGTGCGCATATAAGGGAGGGTTGCCGAAGAAGCAACAATACCCTGGGGGATGTGGCGCTTCTTCAAGTCGAAGTCCTGGGAGAAGAGGTAACCAAGGGCCAAGTTACCGGCACCCTGGCGGGTTTCCAGGGCCTTGACGGCCGGAGACTCGCCATTGGCATTGGTCTCGCCCTGGGCAGTCCATTCCTTGAGAGCGGCATCAAGATCGAAAGTCTCCGGCGAGTAGGAGAAGATCTTGTCACTCAGCAAGTATGCGACTTGTTGGATCAGCGTCTGGGCTGTAACGTATGTCGGACCATTCAAGGCCGACAGAGCTGGAACTGTTGAACCCATGACTTCTTCTTGATACCGGATATAAGACCGATATCACCTTGAAAACGAGAATAGTGAAGAAGGTGGGGAGAAAAAGATTCTCCCCTCTCCATAGCTTGCTTATAGTAAAATCCCAAGGCATTTTGCCCAAAGCGGTTAAGTGGCAATTGCGTGCTCGTTATCGGGCGATAAGTTTCTTTAAAGGGCGGTGGAAAGTGGCAAATCCACCTTTTGTCTGGACCAGGGGCCGCTACCGGAGCATTACTAAGGGAGCGGGTGCCTGAAAGTTATGGATGCCTTAGGTGTCAATATGACCATGTGATGTGCTGGGCTTGTGCACGGTGTGAAACGGTGTGCACGGCATCGGGTCTGCACAACTCAAGAAACCGCCGAGCCTCGGTCGCCCACTTTACCCCAGAATGCGGAGACACCATTCCCTCAGACCGCCGTAGATCACTCTGATACATAAACACGCAGCTTATTCAATGCCTATTCTCAAACACTTCCTCTGATAGAATTTTTCTATATAGAATTTTTCATCATGGCCGATACTTCCTCTAACCCTATCCCATTCTCAGAGCCACCTTACCTCCGTGGTCTCCCTTCGCCCTATATCACACCTGCCCACCGTCGGTTCCAACAAGCATGCCGTAAATTTGCAACGGAGAACTTGATTCAGCATGCTCTGGAGTGGGAGCGTGAGGGAACAGTTCCTTCGCATGTTTTCGACACATTCTGCAAGCATAACATGCTGCTGCCCAACATGCCAGCCCCATTGCCCGTGGATTGGCTGAAGCGCCTGGGAATCCATGACATCCTAGGTGTCAAGGTTGAGGACTGGGACTACATCTACACTGGAATTTACTGTGATGAGGTATGTTGCAAACAGTAACCGAGGGCCATATCTCAACGCAGGGTAATAATCATTTGTTTATCAATAGATGGCCCGTTCCGGTCTCAGTGGCCCCGGTGGCTCACTCAACGCTGGATTTGCTTTCGGAATTGCACCTATCTATAAGTTTGGTAGCACCCAATTGCAAGAGCGGTTTTTGCCCGAACTGCTCACAGGTAAAAAGCGAGGATGTATCGCCATCACAGAGCCCGAGGCCGGCAGTGATGTTGCGAATATCACCACAACTGCAGTCAAGAGCGCCGACGGCAAGCACTACATTCTGAACGGATCTAAGAAATGGTAAGTTGCAGCTCTGCAACGCCGTTTGAGATGCATGCTGAACTAAACAACCAGGATCACGAACGGTATCTGGTCAGACTATGCCACCATGGCCGTGCGAACCGGTAAACCAGGAGCCGCCGGTCTCTCTGTGATGGTAGTGCCTCTGAAGGGCCACCCCGGTGTCACAATGCGCCGCCTCAAGGTCTCAGGTCAGATCACCGGTGGAACCACATACATCGAGCTCGACGACGTCAAGGTTCCGGTGGAGAACATCATCGGCAAAGAGGGCGATGGCATGCGCATTATCATGACCAACTTCAACCACGAGCGGCTCGTCATTGCCGTTGGCGTCACTCGCCAGGCTCGCGTGGCCCTGGCTGCTGCTTTCTCATACTGTCTCAAGCGCGAGGCCTTCGGAAAGACGCTCATGGACCAGCCCGTGGTTCGACACCGTCTTGCCAAGGCAGGTGCTGAGCTTGAATCCATGTGGGCTTGGGTTGAACAGATCCTCTACCAACTGGTTCACCTCAGCAAGGAAGAGGGTGATCGTCAGCTTGGTGGCTTGACGGCGTTGGCTAAAGCGAAGTCTGCTATGGTGCTGAATGAGTGTGCTCAAACGGCCGTGTTGTTGTTTGGCGGAGCTGGCTTTACCAAGACTGGTCAAGGTGAACTGGCTGAAGGTATATTGTCTAAAATCCCAACACATGTTCGAAACAAGCTAACAAAGCTCGCTCCTAGCCATTCTTCGCGATGTTCCTGGTGCTCGTATTCCTGGGGGCTCGGAAGATGTGCTGCTCGACCTGTCTGTGCGTCAATTGGTCAAGCTTTACCAAGCAGAGGAAAAGAAGCTTTCAAAGGGCGCCAAGATTTGAATGGGTCTTGTATACAATAGACCGACCCTGGGATAATTATATTTTACACGATCTGTTTGCTTAGGAACTCGAATTTCAGATGACAAGGACAATGTATCAATTTCAAACAAGATGGGTTCTCAAGTCAATGTCTTCAGCAGTTATAGGGCTCGTAAAGAATTTCCCACCACACTCTCCGTCTCTTAGGGCTGTTCTAGACGGCTCTTTTCCAAGTGGTACCCAGCTCACACACGCAAGAGGATTGAATGGCAGTCGTCGAGTTAATGTTGCATGCAATAGACTCCCGAGGTCTCGGCCCAGTTGGCTTTAAAATATTCGTAACGATGAGCTCAAGATACTCATGTACACTGCCATGTCATTGACTGGGTCTTCTCGATGCTCAATGGGAAAGTATAGCAACTAGATGCTAGGTGGACACTAAAACGTGTTCAACTAGTTAGCGAGAAGCTAGAGACGTCGTAATGTGTACCTAGGTAAAGGATATGTGTTGACCGAGAATCTGAATTTCGTGTGGAGAGGCCTTGAAACCCTATCGAGTCTCTTGCTTCCACGTGGGTCTGATTCGTCGTCACCTCTCATTGCAAATTCTGTACCTATATAAAGTCCATCAGGACAGTATCGAGTTAAGGCTTACGAAAGTTAATGTTGAGACGGGTATAATATTTATGGCTGTAAGGAAGGATTTATATACATATATACCTGTGTAGGTAGAACCGAAAGTCGCAATGCATGAAATGATAATCACAACGAATAATACAATTATCTGTGTTCTGAGACATCTCAAAACTCCGAAAGACATAGTAGAAAGACTGAGACCATTCTATCAAGACAAGGCTGCATCACGTTGCCGCCTTTCCAAGACCAGTGGCCGCAGCACGGGAATTAGTCCAGCAATAGGGAGATCAAGCGGACATTGGCCCGACTCATCCACGCAGTCTGCACGAACACCGTATTCGAGAAGCAGGCTGATCATACGATCCATGCTGATCATACGATCCATACTCATTCGATTATGTTGGACGTTGACACTCCAGTCCGGGTCCTCGTCAAGGTCCTCCAACCATCCCTGCAGTTCATGTCCATTTGGGTCAATCCAGCGGTCTTTGCGCCCAAAGGGCTCCATCAAGATCATATTCAGCATCTTAGCTCCTTGTTTGCCTTGACAATGGGCTTTGCCACCTGAATCAAGGAGCAGTATCACCATTTCGGTGTCCCATGGCATCAAGATTGCGTATTCCAAGGCCGTTTTCGAAGTGTAATCTCTCAAGAGTACATCGGCACCTCGACTTAAAAGCGACTTGACAAATGATTCTTTCGTCTCGCGATCGAGCACATCGCGATCGTTGTGCTCGATCACGCTATGCAGGGGGGTCATTCCGGTGTCCCTATCGGGCACGTTAACGTCCGCTCCGTATTCAAGAAGTAAGTCGAACGTCTCTCGTTCATTGCCATAAATGAGATATCGCAGTGCATCCCCCATTTCCTGTGGGTCAAATATGGCTCCGCGAGACATAAAAAAGTCTACGAAGTCTTTACTTCTTTGGTAACTGCAGTATTGCGAGTCTCCAAACACCGAGAAAAGGACTGATTCCCTCATATGATCTTTTGAGTTCAAATCCGCGCCGAGGTCCAGAAGGAGTTCTATGATACCATCGTTGAGAGAACCATGATACGATGCTGCAAAACGAAGAATACCGGTATCATTCACGTTGGCGCCCCAGAGGTACAGCGTTTTCACCACATCCTGGTAATTGCAATCGGGGGCTGTTTCAACGGCTTCGAGTCGCGTATCGCTAGCAAGAGTATAATCGCTTTTCATCCAAGCGAGATCGCCTGCATAAGCTACCGCACGAGACAAAGTAAGATCGGTTATCTTCGCGCCACTCTGGAGAAGCATCAGTGTCATGGCACAATCACCCCGCCCTGCAGCCACATCCAGAGGAGTAATTGGTTCACACCAGTACACACTTCCCCTAGAAAGGTTCACATCAGCTTCAAATGACAGAAGCAAGGATGCCATGACCACATTGCTTTCATTGGCAGCGTGGAATAGAGGGGTTGTCGAGGGGCACATGCAACGCACTTTGGAGTCGTGGCGGAAATAGGACTTGTTCACGTCAGCTCCATGGTTCAAGAGCCAGATGACCATAAGAAACTGGTCATTCCTGACAGCTTCAAAGCAGACGTTGACTGTGGATAATCTTTTGCTTTTAGAGGGTCTACCTCGTCGTTCAAGGGTCTGTTCAGGTTTACTCCAAAGTGATATAGGCGTTCCATCCCTTTTATAGAACCTTTCACGGCACACCAAACCAATGCATAGCACAATGGATCTTTTTCAACAGCCCATTTGTAAAGATCGAGAATCAAAAGGTCATGAAGCAGGCGGTTGGTGCAGATCAAATTGAGTAAATCTCTGCCGCATGGCAGCTCCGACACAACCATGTGAATAAGTTCACGCGGTAAACACAAAAGAGACATTCTGAAGGCCGAGTTTTTTTTTAGAGTCACAGAGCTGAAGTTTGTAAAAGGGCTCAATGGAGAGAGAAGACAGATTTTACCCTCAGACGTTGCAAGTCCACGGCTAGCCGCCTGCGGTGTATTGTGAATTGTGACAACATCGGAACTTTGTCGATCGCCTCCGACACCATTGTCTATTGAATCATAATTCCCAGATATACCATATATGACATGAGTTTTATTCCTCGGAGTAATCCATTAATCCACAAATCCACACAAGGTGATGAACAGGGAGGACGCTGTAAAAAAGGACGCATGGCCTGAAGTCGATATTGCTCAATTAAGCTTAGCTCGACCTCGGGATGACGAAAGGGCTCATCTGGACGCTTTCACTGCACTCTTTTTGTAGCATTGACAACTACATGTACTCACACCACCAAATATATACACAATGGCGAACGTTGCATTGATCGGTGGAACCGGCATGGTGGTAAGTACAATAGCTACAAACAAAAACTCCTCGATCAACTCTGCTTCTGTTCCGAAAACCCCCAAAACAAATACCGCCCTGCCTCAACAGAACTCCAGCTAATGCGCCTAACCAACAGGGCTCCCACATCCTCACCAGTTTGATTGCCAATCCCTCCGTAACCCGCGTGGACACCATCTCCCGCCGCACCCCGCCCGCCGCCAGCGGCTCGCCCCCAGCCAAACTCACCAACTTTGTCTCCGGCGACACCGCCACCTGGCCCAGCCAGCTCTCCTCTCTAAGCCCAACCCCCAGCATCTTCATCTCCGCCTTTGGAACCACCAGAGCAGCTGCTGGTGGCTTCGACAACCAGTACAAGATCGAGCACGGGGTGAACGTCGAGATGGCCAAGGCTGCGCGCGAAGCCGGCACCCGGGTTTGCGTGTTGGTCTCGTCTAGCGGCGCCAGCAAGGATTCCAGTATGGCATACCCGCGCATGAAGGGTGAGATCGAAGAAGATATCAAGAATCTTGGCTTTGAGCACACGGTTATACTCCGTCCTGGGCTGATTGCTGGGACTCGAGAGGAAAGCCGGCCTCTTGAGGCTGGGGTTCGGTTCATTGCTAATTGGGCTGGCAAGCTGCATTCTGGTTTGAAGGATGGGTGGGCTCAGGAGGCGGATGTTATTGGCAAGGCTGCTGTCAATTCTGGGTTGAAGGCGCTGGAGGGTGATGTTCCTGCGGGCAGTGAGAAGGTTTGGACCTTGTTTGGTTCCGATATTATCAAGTACAGTAAGGACGGCTCGTCTTGAGTGTTTTCATGGTTTTATGAATATGACTATATAATATTTATGCTTCTGAAGTCTGCAGTCTTACGCTATTTTGCACAGAACTGTGGTTGAATAGCAACATTCGAATTTCAATATAATATTCATTCCGGAAATCCCGGTTTCCCTAAATCACTTTATCCTCCATCGCCCGCTGATCTATTAACAGAATAAAAGGAGCATTCAATCCCGGTACGAAACATGAGTCCCATCCTCCTTGACATGAACACCACGGCCTTTCTTCGGCGCGCCACGAGAGCTATGAGCCTCACGATCCCGGTTCCGATCAGGGCCGCCTTCAGTTGGGCGTCTCCAGTCGCTCACACCCTTATTGGCCGGGCTAACGTCGAGAGGACTGTCTGTCTTACCATCTCGCTTGCTTTCTTCCTCGGTAGCCTTGAGCTCGGTCTCGGGTGCTGTGTTCGAAGGGTCGAATGCAGCAGGGTGCTTAGCGACTTCGCCATCCGTGCCAGACTTGCTGGTCTCTGAGCGCTCTGGGTTTAGGGTTTCACGGTCTTGCAATTCTGGTCCCTTTTCAGTTTGGGAGCGTTGGGTTGTGCTGAAGGGCGTTCTTGTTGCTGTTGGGGTGGCGAGGGAAGGGGCGGTTTTGGCGAATTGGTTGCGGCTGGCGCGAGTGGCTTGTTGGCCAGCTGAGATGATGGATTTCCACATTTTGTGCGATATGGATGGTGATGCAAAAAGATGGGTTCAGACGCGAAAAGAGGTGGTTTGTTGAGTAATCTTGTTCGGTATAGATGGGAGAATGGAGAAAGTGGATTGGGATGGGTTGGAGAAGAGTAATTGAGTGGATTGAAATAATTTGCTTGTTGTTTAAGTACTGACAGGGGAATGGGTTACAAATTTTATTTTATTCAAGTCTTGTCATTTTGGTTCGGTCTGCCTTGTTCTCTGGACTCTGGGTATGATCATGTTGACGTCACCTTGGTCAAAAGCAGCCAGGCTAACCCAATCAGGTAATAAGCTTGCCCTAAGTCGCAGACTGGCTTTATACAAATGAATGAGACTGACTGTACCTACAAGCCTCAGCTTCATCTATATTGCCCTGGTCAGTGTATTGTTCCGCCCGAGAGATGCTGTTAGTGTGCTAAATATTTGCCACGTCAGTGTCCAGGGCGCCTTCTGCGCGACGGTGATCTCGTCTCCCCCGGGTTTCTGGGTTTGATGGCCGAGCATGAATGCACTAAAAAGATAGACTTGATTCCCTCAATCTCTAGCCATGCGTTTCAAGTAAAGTACGTAATCACTTCAGGCTGACTGATGGTTCGCCGATGCAGCCAGCTTGGGAGCACTGAGACAGTTAGTGGCAAGGCCTAGAGCAATGCGGCGTGTTCGTTGGCTTGCAGGAAGTCAATATTGAAAATTTGGGTGCAAATCCCTGGAATACAACTCGTTCTACACAGGTCATGTTCCACAAGTGGAGTTTCCGGTCACTGATTGGGAAGAATGGCATTTGGAAACACGCGAATGTGAGGGCCCGCGCCGAGACAACCACGATCCTCCAATGAGAGATAGACCTCGGGCTTACTGAACGCAAGTGCTGATGAGATGCACATGCCTCTTGAGTGCAGGAAGGGTGGGGAAATGTATCGTTAATTGCATATGACTGGCATCCCGGCGAGGGTTGCCATTGGACGATGAACCCGGCTGCAGATGAGGATAAGTACATAGACAGACCAATCCGCGTGCACCGAGTGAAGATGGAAGCGGTGGGATCTCTGCTTTCCAGCGCCGAAGGTCAGGTTGCCATCAACCATTTGTCGCCGGTTAGAGGCAGGCGTGTGGATGGTGCGGGAGTCTCCGTTCACTTTGAGATCACGGGATCACAAGAGCCCGACGCTGTGGGAGCGTGTATGCGGGTCCGGAAATTCAATTTCAACGTTCACTTACGGGCTTCCCGGGATCATAGCTCTCAAAATTGGCCCGCGGTGGCTCTAACCTGATCAAAATTCTTCTGGTAATTCAGCCGGCAACTTCGCTTGTTGGGCAGTAACCACAAGCATGCTTTACCCACACCTTCGACCTGATCCTTGCCAGGAAAAAGTTTGGTACACTAGGGATGTAGGAAAGTTTGGTGGTAAGACGGAGCGAGAGGCAAAAGAGCAGGGGGACTTCAAGAGTTGATTCGAGAGATTTCAGGACTGGATGCAACCAGCTCGCCGCAGGAATGAAGTGATCCACCGTGTGTGACGACCCTGTTGAGGCTGTGAGCCATGTTCAGGGATGCCAGTTGCCAGCTCAACATCATGTCATGGATCATCTTCCTGGGTTAAGTTCTGAGTGTGATTGAGCGGCATCCGCCGGCGATCACTCGCCATCTTGGTGAAGTTCTCAAGATACTGGCGCTGAATGGCAAGCACGGAGAGTCCACAAAGCCTGCCAATTCGTATTGACGATCAGCCATCTTTCGTCATCTTCGATAACATGAAAGGCATATGGATCTCCGGTGGAGCTTGGGTGCAATCCGTAAACGGCAACCCACTGCCTTCGATCCAGGCCTCGATACCAAAGGTTCACGCAGGGAACCAGAAGTGAAGTGCCACGTCAGAGTCTCTGAGCATTGGTGCAGCTGCATGTGGTTTAACAACATGTGGAAGTGTCACGGTTCGTGTCCGCGGCGAGCGCCGCATAGCAACCCGGTCCTATCATTTTCACCAAAGAAGGAAGTGGATGACGACGAACGCACACACATGAGCGGGGACAGATGCAGGATCCCTCTTTTGCAGGAGTGAGAGATCAGCTGAATGAAAATGGATCTATCTGGCCTGCATCCGTTTATTTCAGGTCTCGCAAAAAATTTCAATTTCGTGGCCCTTGAACCCAGGTGCCAATGATAGAGCCTCAGAGACCCTAGGATGGCGACCCAGGCAAGAGCTATTGGCTGACATCAACTGAGCGGGAAGGTGCGGCAGGCGTGGGACGAAAAGCAAGTCTTATTTTTGATAGACTGACGGGTAAGGCTCGGTAAGAATAACACAAGACGACAGGGGCTAATGGTTGCAACCACATGCTGAGACCCAATATGGATTTGCGTTATTGCCCAAATGCAGACGACGCAAGAGGTCAATGAAAATGGAGTGAAGACAACAACACAGGATGCGCATGCGTATGCAATCACACAGACAGCAATATCGGATAGACACTTCTGTGAATAAACCCATGGCGTTCGGTCGAAACCCCGTGTCAATGCCCATGACAGTTGAAGCCGTGGACCAATCAATAATTGCAGCCGAAAGAGATTCGAATCAAGATAGAACATAGTATTGTGGTGGAGTCACAAGTGCCGCGCAGAGTCCCATTACATTCGCGAAGGCAGTAACTTTTCTCTTGCATGGGGCCAGGGTTATCCCTGGGTATGAAAGCCTGATTATTGCATCAATACGACAGCTGGCAAATGCCGAGACCGACTCGACCGTGCAAGATCAGCCATGCAAAACGCAAGAGCATCATGGAGATGCGAGTCCATGCGAACAGCATCCACATGAAAGCGGGGATATGCAGCTGGCGACAGGATGATTGCAGTAGTCTAATCTGGAAATTGGAGGATTGTATCCTTGGATTGAGGCATTTTCCACCCATCGTACATCACCATGAGGAGGAAATCGCCACACCTGAGGGTTGCATGCATCCATGAAGCAACCGGCTGTTCATAGTGGCTCCATTCGAGATTCAATTGCCATCATACCGTCCCCACTGCCCGGAGAACTGCTCACAGCCAACCGGATCACCCGTCAGGCAAGTGCAATGTGAAATCCATGGACTAGAACCACGGATGATAAGCCATCGGGCACTGACGAAGGTCGATCAACAGTGGAACGACGCAAACATGGGATAACAGAACCGTGGCATCGAAACTTCGTCCGAAACATAAATAAGCCTGTCAACGCCCCCAGATATCGTGAGGTTCTCAACCATCCCTTTCGGTTTCATGATTCGAGTCTGAAATCCTCAAGCCAGACCAATAGATATCCTTCACGAAAAGAATCCACTCCCAAATTCGTTTCAACTTTGTTGAGCTTGTCAGGCCCGTAGGAAACCCAGACAACAGGCCAACCTATCAAATCAGACAAGTGCAGGTGTACTGGCAGGTGCAACCAATAGTAACCCTGCATTCAGTCTGAAACAAAGACAGGCAACCGTGAGCAAGTGAGTTATGTCGTACTTGCATATTGAGCAGCACTGACAGATATGATAGGCATGTGTTTTTACAACCAAAAACGATTCGCGTGTGGAGACTGGAGCTGGACCAGCTTCGCTCACCGATGCAACTATGAATATCGCACCGGCGAAACATGCGGTATGAAACTCGTCAACATGACTGAGAACGACAAGAGCAATTGCCGTCTCTGTGAGAAAATCGAAACGAAATATCGTCGCCGTAGCGCCGAAGTCGACCGTTTGGATCGGTGGAAACGAGAGGGTGCCACACTTGTGGCTTCAATGGATCGGTCTCACAGGCTCATCCTGGACCTGGAGAAAGAGATTCGCACTCTGCAACGGGAGCGGGATGACCGAAGGAGCACTCTCACAAGATAGGATTGGCTTGAAACTGCAGAACCGGTGTTTCTTTTGTTTTTTCTTTTGTTTTTCCTTCCTCGCAGTCCAACAGCAAGCGTGCTGGTCTATTTCCGGTCCATCTTGGCCAATCGTTTTCTTGTTTGTGTCTTGGTGCTGTCTCCTGAGGTGGAATTGCAGCGAGTTTCATGTTTCACCATTTGTCTGTGACATCAAGTCCGAATCGAGTTTCTGCAAGCAGATGCGAGAACCACATCGCTATTGAAAATATTGACGAGAAATATAATTGGTTCGGGTCCCATATTGCCGTCTGCCCATAGGTTGTCGAACTCCGAAAAAAAATGTCAATAGGGACTAGCCATGTCATAAGCGCCCTGTTCTCCTGGGTGAGCGGTTCGCTAAGACAGATCGAGTCTCACAGGGTGGGGTTGACACCCGCTAGAACCAGACGAAAAATCCATTGAAGCCCCAAAGAAGATAAATGGCCATCCAAATCCAAGTAGGCCCTAGACTTGAGTTCGATAGTGTCAGAGTGAGGGCATATGTATACTCGGCATAGACGATGTGCCCCTCATCACATCCCTCACACGTGACGGTCATCCATGCTCTGCTTATCTAACCTGAGATCAAGCCCTCCTGCGTAGGTCGTAAACGAGGAGATCTGTGGGAGATCATGAAAAAAAGAGAAGGGAAAAAAGGTCAAAGTAGTGCTGCTGCTGGTCAGCCGATAGTTGTGTTGTAATGGGGGATAATCATACCTCTAGGGCTGGACGAGATCCACTTTCCTTGGTCGATTCTTATACTGTGGTAAACAACACTATCACTTCAACTCACGCGAAGCCACCATGACTCGAGCAATATGAGTAAACTAGCAATCATTTTGGTATGAGTTGATAAAATAGATAAGTAGATGTTAGTCGAAATCCACTGGATGAGCTAAGAACTATATATCACCATATAACCTTGTCTCGGAGTATTTAGTACCTGGGCAGGTTGAAACATGCATGCCCCTAAGAAGATCCACATCTCTTCAGCCTACGTGTGACCCATGTTATCAAACATCTTCGAGGTAAACAGCGTCAAATTGGGGTGCAGAATCGGAGAAGAGCGCTGAGACTGGGCCGATGTGCATGCCACGTCACAAGAGAACAACACCAGATGCAGCCATAAACGAAAGCACATTCGATAGAGGAGATACCAGTGATTTGTTTCGACATGAGGTGATGCTAGTAGAATGCAGCTGGGTGATTATAGCCAAAGTATTGGATTCAAGTATCTGGAAACGAAAAAGAATAGCATGAGAGAATTTGATCTATTTTATGTCACCAGCCTCAGGCTCATCATCAACCTTGGCGAGCCCCTGTTCCCGCAGAAGGGAATCAATCTCATCCGCAGTCCATAGATGGTGGTAGATCTTGCCATCTTTGGTCTTGCCCACCGTTGCAAACTCGACTGCGTAGGGTTGAAAGGTTAGTTTAACGAGATTTGAGACGAAAACACACATCAGGGAGACTTACTCTTCTCACTGCTCAGCTTTGTGGAGTCCATAGTCTTGCTCAGCACCTTGACAGCCATAGCACAAGCCTCCTGCAGATTGCAGTCCTCCTTGTAATCTTGCTTGAGGAGACTCTGCGCGCTTGCATTGTTTGCGCCAACGCTCGTGGCTTTCCAGCCTCCGTAGTTTCCACTGGGGTTGCTCTGGTACAGCTGGAATTGACGGAGGTGGTCGTACCCAGCGTAGATGAACGAGACACCGAACGGACGGAGACCGCCGTGTTGGGTATATCCTTGCTTCAGATCACACAGCCGGCGGACAAGCTGTTCACATGGGATGTCTTCGTTGTACGTAAGGAGATAGCGTTGGGCGTTCTGGCGAGCATAGTTGATCAGAATGTTGGCATCGGCGTTCATACCAGCAACGGCGCAAATCATGTTACTGGAAAGTGTTAGCTGCGAGTTTCTTACACCAAGAAGAAGGCTGTAGCACAGCTAGTCATCCCAATTTGAAACAGAGGATAGGTGTCGTACTCATTGATTGTGTAAAGCTTCTCGGCGGAGGTATCCTGCTCCAGCAGCTTGCTGGTCACCTTTCGCTCCGCAGCAAGGACAATTCCATCCTTGGCTAAGATACCGAGAGCTGTACCGGCATGAGAGATAGCCTCAAGCGCATATTCGACCTGATAGAGTCGACCTTCTGGGGAGAAGATGGTAGTCTTTCCAGCATCGTCATAGGTTAGCTGGAGCCGAACAAAAGGAATGACGGTGTGCACAAACCCTCGAATCGTATCTCCGAGACATCGTGTATGAATGAAATAAAGCAACAAAAACTCAAAAAAGATCTAAGGTAAAGGTTGAATGTGCGAAGGAGGTGGTTCGGGATGGTGCAGGTCGGTGGTGAAGTCGTTAGAAGCTCCAGGCAACTCGCCCTGGCGCGTCCTCTGTCATCCGCCAAGCTCGGACCACTTCACCACACCAAAGCTTCGATGCGACAATTTCACTACGTCGACCCGCAACGACGGACAGCGAGGCCGATTCTCATATTAATTTGCGCACAACTTGATTGATTTCGATTGCCATGCTCAAATCAACATACTCCGCTCCTCCCCCTTTGCCTGAAGGGTGGACTCAACATCGAGCCCCTACAGGTTGGTCTTGCACCGGCTTCATGCAAAGTTTTGATTCTGACGATTGGAACAGGCCACTGGTACTATTATAACGCTGCAACGAAACAATCCACCTATACACGCCCTCAACAAACTGTCTCCCACCCCATCCAATCCGCTCCTGAAATATCACACGCAACCTACACACCGGAGACACTACCCCCGTTTTCTTCAACGCCCCATGGTCCGCCAGGATTTGGCCATGGGCCGGCGCATACTAGCCCGTCGCAGAGCTTCCGTGGTCGGGGAGGGTTTCGTGGAGGAAAGGGCTACCACGATCGTGGACGAAGAGAGCCCGAAGATCGGCCAAAAAAGAAGCATCCTATACCTGACTGCGCCCCATGGCTCCTAGTCAAGACCAAGCTTGGAAGGAGATTTGTGCACAATCCTGAAACCAAGGAAAGTTTTTGGAAATTTCCGGAGCAGGTTTTGAAGGGCGTGGTCGAATTTGATCGTCTCGAGCGCGAGAAAAAGGAAAGGAAGGAACGAGGCGAGCCCGAGGAGGCAGTTAAAATGGAACCATCTGCACCACAGGACGCTCAAACGGAACCCCAACCGGTACCACCGGAAGCGGAACGTGCAGACTACGACGACGAGTATGAGGAGGTCGAGGTTACGGATAGCGAAGGTGAAGAGGGTCAACTGTCAAAGCGTGCGCGGGTTGAAAGCGAGGGCCTCGAGAACCAGCCGCTAGAATTCAACGAAGAGGACATGGAATATCAACTAACAGCCATGGGCGAAGAGTACGGACTGGACCCTGGGGAATACGGCGAGGTCGGAGAGGAGGACTGGGAAGAGGGTGCAGAGGGCCTACCGCTGACAGAGGCCGACGCTGAAGCCCTCTTCCGCGACCTGCTGGATGATTTCCAAATCAACCCATTCACGACATGGGAGAATGTCATCGAAGAAGGCCGCATCATTGAAGACACTCGGTATACCGCACCCGCGAACATGAAGATGCGACGAGAGATTTTCTCCAAATGGTCCAGGGAAAGGATCCAACATGTTAGAGAACAGAAGGCGAAGCAGGAAAAGACAGACCCGCGCATCAAATATCTGGCGTTCTTGCAGGAACATGCCACTCCCAAGCTTTACTGGCCAGAGTTCAAGCGCAAATTCCGAAAAGAGCCTGAAATGAAGGACTCTCAGCTTACGGATAAAGAGCGCGAGAAGTTCTACCGCGACCATATCTCGCGTATCAAACAACCCGAAAGTACTCGCAAATCAGACCTGTCTGCCCTTCTTAAGTCTGTTCCGTTGGACTTGTTGCATAGGTCTTCGAACGCTGAAGCTTTACCCACTGTGATAATCACCGATGTTCGCTATATCGGACTCGCGCCGGAGGTGCGGAACCCGTTAATTGAGGCATACATATCTACACTGCCTCCGGCGCCGGAGGTACAATTGACAGCAGAGGAGATAGAAGAACTCGACCGAAAACGACTTGAACGAGAGAAGCGCGAGAAGGCTTTGGCAGATCGGGAGAAGCGAGTGGAGGAGGAGAAGCGGAGGCAACGCGGAGATCTCATTCGTGGCAAGCACTTGCTCAGGGAAGGCGAGGCCGAAGTTGAACAGGCAATGCGTGTCACCAAGGACGGCCTACGGAGCTACATGGATGTTGATCAGGTGGTAGATGAGGAGCCGAAGCCGAGTCAATAGGTAATCTCTGATTATCACATGTCACTTTTGCGGAAATAAGGACATCTTAGTTAATATTATACATCAAGAGACAGATCGCATGTTAATGCCGTTAGGCTCCTGAGGGTATCACTGTGGATGAGGGAAGCCTCCTCCCTTCACGTAGACACGTTGTCATTTCTCATTTCATTTAAACCTCCAATCGTCCCAATCCTCGTCTTCATCTTCTTCACTCTCGCTCTCAGCAGCATCCTGCTCCACAGTGCCTGAGCCCATCGATTCATCTTGTGATGGATCTTCAACGCGTTGCTTCCGCAGCTCCTCGCGTTTCTGTTTGAGTCTTCGCACCCGCTCTTCCAACTGATCCATCTCATCAAACTCTTCCTCCAAAAGACGCGCGGCATCCTCTCGCTCCCCTTCCAGTTCTGCTTCACGAGAGCGAGCTGTTGACGCCTTCGCTCGCTCTTGTTGCGCAGCAAGCTCTTCGGCTGTCACTGGTGCCGCTGATATCGTAGCCTCAGCTGCAACGGCAGCCGGTGCATGGTGTACACGAGTTGGCGCGGCAACCTCACGTTCAAATGCTTCCCACTCGTCCTCGTCAATAGTCATGGATGTATCTGGCGGTGGCGCCGTAGTGGACTCTTCTGCAGGCTCTGCAGCTGACACAACAATGTCTTGTTCGCTGTCAACTGGAGCTTCTGGGCCGGCGACGCCACTCTCAACCTGCTCTGTCTCCTCGATGATTTGTTCGGTGAGCGTGTCACCGGAGGTGGACTGTGCATCCAGTTCAGCGGCGCGGATCTTTTTTCGCATTACTCCATCTGCACTGTCAACCTTGCGCTTTTTGGTAATTCGATTCCCTGCGGTGTTCGGTTGAGAGGTGCCCTTGCGGGAAGCTAGCTCGCTGCGGAGGAGCGATCGGACATCGGCCATATTTTCTTTGAGCTGTAGGGAGTTGGGAGGATGATATGTGTAATGAGATGCTAGATAGAAGTTTTTGGTATGAGTTTGGTTTCCGATCTCAAATTTGCCTCGGAAATAAAAGAGCCTGTGATGAAGAGTGGGGAACCTGGAGAAGCTCACTTAAGATTCACCGAAGGGACTTCGAACCGCCACGAACCTTGCTGTGGCTGGTGACAAGTATCATGTGATATGGATGACAAAGACGGGAGCCCAAGCCACCTTGCCTATTTCCAGCTCTTCTCCTCACATCGCATTACATTTCTCTTCTATCTTTCACCCAACCCCCTGGCATTTTTGCTTTCACCATCCCAGATCTCTAGGGGCATTATTCCCCCAATCTCATCTCAACCCGCTCTTTGCCCTATTTGATCGCACAAAGTGCGCGATTTAAGCTCAACCATTTCACGCGACCCCGCTTAGCGCCAAGTGTCAGTTTGACGCGCAGCAAGGGATTGCACAGTCCACCATAACACCCACTTCGGCGCGTTCTTCGCTCCCGCGTGTCAGTTCAAAGCAATATTGCGCAGAGTCTAGATCGCTTTTTCCTCGATCAAGCAAAACTGTGGGCCAGGCAGTATCGCTGTTGTGCCATCTTCTCTTGTGTATTACTTTAGCGCCTTGAGCCCGTAGAGACTTTTGTCAGCCCCGGGGTAACACCCAAATTGCGAGCAATTGAAGAGAACTATTATTCTCTCACGAGCTGTAGTACGCACCGAAGTACAGCAACACCATCATCATGGCCGGTAAGCTTTCGTACACCGTCGCTACCGACATTGCGCCCAATCACCCCCAAGTGACAGCGCAACCCCAAGTCTGGATTGTGGGCCGTTCACCAGAAGCCAAGCTAACAGTGAGACCAGACGAACCCCGCCGTTCCGGCCGAGCCACCAAGGGCCAACACAAGAACCTCGAACTACCAGATGACACCGGCAAGAAAGGCAAAAGCAAAAGCCCGAAAGAGAAGAGCGCGAAACTATCCACCGAACCCACACCTGGTCCAAGTGACGGCGAAGGAGACGAAGAAGAAATTATCCGATGTATTTGTGGTGAATATGAAGAGGAAGAGGATGTGGAGCGCGACATGATCTGCTGTGATCAATGTTCCGCATGGCAACATAATGATTGTATGGGCCTGACATTCCCGAAAGGGCAGGAACCGGATCAATATTACTGTGAACAATGCCGACCAGAGAACCACAAAGTTCTTCTGGCGAGAATGCAGGCGGGTGAGAAGCCCTGGGAAGAGGTCGCCGAGAAACGTCGCAGAGAGGCAGAGGAGAAGAAGTCCAAGCGAAAGAAGGGCAAGAAGGGCGGCCGCAAAGCAAGGCCCAGTGAGAGCAGGACAGATGCTAGCACCCCTGCTCGTACTGCACCGTCTATTACACCTGGCCCCAGCGGTTCTCCTGCACCTGCCGTATCCGCGTCCGCGGAACCGGAGAGGAATGGCCACGCCATTGATTCTCGGCGATCAAGCACCAACAAGCGCAAACTCGAGGAGACGATTGAGACAGACAACGTAATTATTCCCATAAAACCCAACCGTGTCATTCGAAATGCTAACTTATCTGTTTACCAGGGCCCACAAGTCAAGCAGCAACGGATCTCTCCACAGTCTATTCCAGCAGCCATCCCACAAGCAACCGCGCCCCAAATCAAGGCAGACAATACCCCGGAGCCACGTGCTGTTGGAAGCTTGGATGAACTCATGCCTGCTCGCAAGGGTGTGGCCACACATCTCATCAAGATGTTTGTAGACCAAATTGCTGCAGCTCAAAAAGCGGGCTCCTTTACCTTGCCTGCAAACCAATCAGTGGAGGATCTCGCACGGCACCTTGGTCTTTCCATCGAAGATGCCATCTATGAGACTTTCTGCGCACGGTCAGGCGAGCCAACAGATTCGTATAGGCTCCAATTTCGGACGATCATGTTCAATGTAAAGAAGAATACTTCTCTGCGAGACCGTTTGCTCGTAGGTAATCTCTCCCCTAAGGTGCTATCCCAGATGGCATCCAAAGAGATGGCCAGCGAGGAGTTGCAGCAGAAAGACGCCGAGATCAAGCGTGAGGCAGACAGACAGCGCATCATTATTCAAGAACAGGCTCCTCGAATTCGACGCACCCATAAAGGCGAAGAGTTGATCGAGGATGAGGCTCATGGTGCAAATGAGTCCGTTTTCTCCCGAGGACCCCGTTACGCTGCGGCCGAGGACGGCAGCCCAGATGAGACTCCCACGAGCCCAACGGGACTGCAGCAATCCAAGGCAGACGGATTTGCCCGTGGTCTCTCGCCCGAGGGCGCTCACCATGACCATGTCTTCCCGGAAATGGAGATGGCCCCCAGTATTCACGACCCAGTGCCCAGTGGCAGGGTTCAAGCGGATGCTGAGATCGATCAGCTCTTACGCGACGATGAAACCGACTCACCCCCATATTCGCCGAAAGACTTCAATGATGACGGGACCATCTGGCGCGGCAAGGTCACGATGCCTCCTATTGGAGAATTCAATTCTACCGCGAAGCATGTGGGTGGTGCCGACCTGAGTGGCCGGATCCCATGGAGCCAGTTGGTGCCGTCAACTCTGCATGTTGATGGCCGTATCGACATCAAACGAGCAACTGATTATCTCTGCGGCCTTCAGTTCAGCAAGTCTACCGATGTCTCTGTTATCGCCGTCAGCAGCCCTGATAAGCCCGAAGACCAAGCCGGCTTTGACAAAATGTTCGACTATTTCCATAGCCGTGAACGCTATGGTGTCATTGGAAAGCATCCACTGTCCGCCGTGAAAGATACCTACCTCGTCCCCATGGAGGTCGGCACCACGAAAATGCCGGACTTCATCGAACTCCTTGAAAACATCTCCTTGGAAGCACCCATCACTCACCGCATGCTTCTCACCATCTTCGTCGTCAAGACTAGCGAGTCCAACCCTTCATCTGTCCAGCCGCCATCTCACCAGGCTAGCCAGGAACCTCCCACTTTCGCTAGCCCGGTCACCGGCGCAGTGGGAACCCCCCAGCAACCCCAATTCAGCACTGGAATTGCGCCCACTCCCCCCTCCCACTTTGCCGGATACAACCAGAACTCTGCGCCATATGGCGAGGTAGCCCCGCAACACCAGCCTGCCCTGACAGGGCTCCCCGCTGCGATGCAACTCCTAGGCGCACAAGTTGATGCACCCGCCATCCAACAGCTCCTGAAGACTGCACCCAATGTGGACATGGCCCAGCTCGAAGTGGTTCGCAAGATTCTGAACCGTCAACCTGCCGCCGCTCATCATTACGATACCTTGATGCAGGCCATATTCGAGGCCCAAGCCAATGGCACCGTGCCTCAGCAAGCTGTTTGATGGAATTATGCCTACGATAGCCAACTTCTTTTTTTTTTTGTACAGTTTTATCTCATTTTTGTATTTCCTTTGACAAGGCTGCGCAATACCAGTCTGGTGGTGTTTGGGGATTATCTGGAAAAGGGTTTGTTTTAGGGGAAGTGAAATGAATACCCACCGCCAAATGTTTTCCAATTTTATGACCGCTGGCTTTTTACTTACAAAAATGGAGTCATTGCTACTAGTCTATTGATTGTTCCGGTATCTCATAAGGCCTTGTAGCCAGAATAATCTTCCATTGTAATCTCGAGCCCTGCCAAGAGGGATCACAGCCGAGTCGTTTGCTAGGAATGCAACTCTCCTCTGATCGTTGCCGCGTCGCGTAGCTCTTAGAGGTAACAAGTGTTAATGCATTGTAATAAAGTATGATGCCATCTGCTATACAATTCGGTGATCTTAGAAGAGATAGAAAGTAAAGTCAAGAAACGTGATAAAGTGCCTAGCACGCGGAGATTCTACCGGGGATATGTGGGGTCGGAGACGTCAACTGACAGTAAACAGTCGCATGCAACTAATTCTCCGACAACAGACCCTTTAGTAAATTCAAGAGGCAACGAACGGAGAAACAATCGATTTATATTCCATCACCAAGCAGATATTCTTGTTTCGCCAAAGTCGATGGGAACAAGGATTCTCATACGGTAGAGCTCGGTTATGGAGTGCCGGTTGACTAATGAATACCCCGGGCTTTCTCCACAGTGGAGAGCTGGGGGGTAAAAGGATTCTCGATTTATAACTTGCTCGGCCTCTTGTCTATCGCAAAATGGACAAATATCGAAATGAAAGAGGAGAAGACCATACGCGATGGCGCCCAACCACATCCAACCCCCGTGGCTAACTCGTCCAACAAAGATGGGAAGGAATATGACATCCACAAAAGAAGAATCAACGGAGGTCTTGATGCATGGCTAGGCGTTCTTGCGGGCTTTTGTGTCTTTGTGAATTCTTGGTTGGTTAATCTATATTTCGAATTGGAATGCTAGAAACCCAAGCTAATATCATGGTCAGGGGCCTGTTAACGACCTATGGCGCTTTTCAGGAGTACTATCAAACAGATCTCCTATCCCATGAATCACCATCCACGATCTCATGGGTGGGAAGTATCCAGGCCACTTTAATCCCGCTGGTCGGTATAGCTACAGGACCATTAGTGGACGTCGGATACTTGCGCCCTCTAATTCTAGTCGGAAGCTTCCTAACCGTCTTCGGAATGATGATGACCAGTTTAGCGACTTCCTACTACCAGGTAAGCATGTACATCGTACATGTAATCTAATGAGAAACTCAATCTAACAAGTTCAGGTCCTCCTCGCACAAGGTTTCTGTGTAGGAATGGGCGGCGGCATCTCTTACATCCCCGCCCTAGTCGTGATCTCCACCCACTTCACGACAAAACGCCCCATCGCCATCGGCTGCGCCTCCATCGGCTCCTGCGTCGGCGCCGTCATCTTCCCAGTCATGTTCCGCCAACTGCAGCCGCGAATCGGCTTCCCCTGGGCCGTCCGCTGCATAGCCTTCATCAGCCTCTTCCTCGCCCTCGTAGCATGTACAATTCTTTGTCGACACGCAGGCCAAAAGGCCCACGCAAGGAGCCTCATCGACTGGAACGCCTTCCGCTCACCCTCGTTCATGATGTTCGCTGTCTCGCTGACGTGCGTCATGCTCGCGTACTACGTGCCCATCTTCTATGTCGCTTCCTACGCCCGCACGGTCGTGCACACGTCCACCAGCCTCAGCTTTTACATGGTTGCAATTGTTAACGGGTCGTCGGTTATTGGGCGTGTTGTGCCTTATCTGCTTGTTGCGTATATCAAGCCGGTTGGCATCTTGATATTCTCTGTTGCGGCGTCGGCGGTTGCGATGTTTACTTGGATTGCAGCGACCGGGGAGGCCGGGTTCATTGTTTGGTCGTGCTACTGGGGTGCGCTTAGTGGTGTTTTGGTTACGGCGCCTACGTCTATTGTCGCGCATCCGGTTTTCTGTCCTGATCCGAGCTTTTTGGGGACGCGGTTGGGGATGATGTGGGGGATATCGTCATTTGGAGCTCTTGCTGGAACTCCGATTGCCGGTGCTTTGGTTAATCTTGAGACAGCTGAGTTCTTGCATGCTCAGGTCTTTGCGGGGTGTATGATGGTTGGTGCTGTTTTGTTGCAGGCTTGGCCGACTTTTAGGGTGGTTCAGTATGATCGGGAGCATCCTCGAAAGAAATGAGGATGTAACACTACCCCCGTCAAATGGCATAGCTTTGAATAGTATATACCCTTCAATTTGTACAAATCTCAAGTACTACCAGTTATCCAGAGACCAAATAGACCTAATACAAGATTTCACAGACCAAAACCAGCGTTGTGACGACGGTCAAGCTGATATACACGTGATTGCATCATAGGGCCAATCACCACGAACGAGGCATACTCATCATGACTTCATCTGGGGTCGTGGCAAACATTAGGTCAACGCCATGGAACCTGGGGATATAAAGTGAAGTAAATCGTACTTGACAATGTGTATTGATCCTTTGAATAATTTCGCCTTTGAACAATTTCGCAAGTAGTCCAATTATCACCCAACTACATCAACATATCTAGATCGTGAGTATACCGACTATATACTCCAATACATTCCCATACATCCATCATTGCAAAAAGAATGTACCTATCCCTACTACCTACATTTTACTAACACCCCCAGAAACACATCAATCAAATCCAGCCAACCATAAAAATGGGCCAAGACAGCACCCCAAACCGTCAACCAACCTCCGTCGCCGGCGGCAGCAGCGCCGAACCAACACCCGCCAACAACTCCGGCAAGGAAACCGGCTGGGGCGATAAACTGTGGATGGGCGGCACAAACGACGGTGTCGGACATGCCCCTGTACGTGCCTGCCTGTGACTTCACCTTCCTCCAGAACATGTATCCTCAGGATGACATCGGGCCAATACTAACTATGCATTGTGGACAGGCCCAAAACGCCCGCTCAACAATGGGCTCCTTCCTCGGTCTAAGCGACCAGAAGTCCCGCTCGGCGAACAAGTACCTGCAGCGTGCGAACCAGGTTGACGATGATGCCAAACCTATGACTGCTGCCGGGGAACCGACTTGTGCTACGGAGGATCACAGTTTTATGGGTAAAAAGGCTGGGGATCCGGATACGTATCCTGGTTGGGATACGTTTAAGAGTGTTACTGGCATTAGCGGGTGAGTTGTTCTTTCGAGTATTTTTATAAAAAGCGTTTGTGAGGATTGTGGCTGACTTTGGGGTTGGTAGATTGACTGGGAGTCGGTAGTTGGAAGTCTAGGAAGTGGAAGCTCGAGATGAGTGTATTATAATGGCGTCTTTGGAGTTATGTCAGATTTGTTCAAATGGGAGAGTTTATTCGATAAGAGCAGTGCATGTAGAGGGAAGAGTGGGGAAAGGAATTGAAATGGCTAGTTCCAAGGTCTATCCGAGTAAGTACGTGTAAGTAGATGTAGGTAACTAGCTGTATCTGCTATCCTAAGACCCGGAAGACGCAGAGACCATCTAGTAGGTGGACTCCCAGTACTGGCCGTCAGCTTTGTTGACATGAACAAGACAGAGAAGTGGGAGTTGACAATGTGTTGCATTTGAAAGAGCACGTTCGACAAGCCTTTGCGTCGGAGTCAAGGTATATCTGGGCAGGGGAATTAAATCAACGATCATGAATGTACAGATCTCTGGTGCAATATGAATGTGGGTAGACTAGAGGTCGTTGACGTCCTCAAAACGTCTCCGACGCTGAAGCTAGATTGTCTACGGCTCTCTTTTGGTGCTTGAAACCTGGACAGGATACTTGACTTATTATTTGCATATGCGAACTACTCCACTTTAGTACCCTTGCCACGGAATCGATCACGAATGGCCACTGCCTTCCCAATGAGGCGGCCTTTCAGACTCTGGGTTCCAAGAACAGCGGCTTCATCCAAAGAAACCACTCGTCGAACCAAGATATTGAATATGGTCCCGAAAGCAAGGGCAATCACAGTACTAGTGAGAATGATCACGTTGTATGGCATGCTGAAATCCGGGGTTGGGAGTTGGAGAAGTAGACTCGTGGAACGGATGTATATCGGCGAGTTATGAGCCGTATCCAAGATCCGAATCACTGCAGGCGCGACGTTGAATCCACGGTTGGCATCTGGCGGGTATTCAGTGTACCGAAGAATGGCTTTTTCGAAATCATAAGTCAAGGTCACAGTTGACGCGGCGGGCACCGACAGCGACAGCTCCAGTTGTGTTCCGCGCTCGCGATCAATGGCCGGGCGGTAGTATGTCTCCTTGACGATTTCGGAGGCTGAAACCTCACGCGGCACGCCGTCGAGTCCTGTAATGGTAGCATGTAAAGTATGGATATACGGCCGCAGGAACCACGGGAGAGACTCGAAGTAGATGAAATCTACTGCGCTGGTGTTGGAAGGGTTGCCGAAAATGATGCGCATTCCGCCGCGCTCCTGGCCGTGGCCGACGATGGTTCGCTCTGCGTGCAGAACGGGCTCGTCCAGCGGGACTTGCGTGTTCACTGGCTGCTGCGGGATCGAGAGATCAAAGGGAGCCGATGATGACAACTTGAAACAGCGGGTAAAACCATCTTCCTTCTTGATTTCGTCGGCCTCCTCAGATATGAAGACGCCACGCTCATGAGGCACGCGAAGACAGACGCTTTGATCGCTGGTCCCGTGAGAGTCTGCAAGAGGACACACGCCATTCAGGCTTCGTCCGAAGACTTCTGTCAGGCTCCACGCCTTATCGCTTGCCTTTTCCAGCGGGTAGCAGGTATCGTCTGCGTTGTAAGGCTTGGACGTGTCACAGATCAGCTGCTCATTAGGCACAGGCCGAGGAATTGGGTTTGCTAGCGCCATGTTAGCGACTTTGAATCAATGTACACCGGGAAAGATACTCACAACGAGAGCGCTTGGACCGGTCAATATCCAGGACCATGTCCACCGTCTGCTCGATCTGAACCACACATTCACCGTCTGCATCGCAAACCGGCTGGATGTCCACTGACATACTCTGCCATGCGGCGTCGAACAGCTTGTGCCCATCAAAGAGGGAGGAGATTCCAGCCTTGCCTTTGCAGGGGAGTAGCTTCAAGAAAGGGGTCAAGTTCTCTGTGCAGACCACTTCTCCAGGGAGTGTTCCGTGGAGGAGATGCAGCTGATCTGCAGCTGAGTGGTCCCCAGCGGGCTCAAAAGAAACAACAGGTCGAGTAGTTCGGGTCGAGTCCACGAAGTTCAGCGAGGCGCAGAACAAACCCGAGAGGGATTGTGTCAGAGTGATCCACTTGGCAAACGCCCTAAGAAATTAGTATTGCGCTCCTTTAGACAATGCCTTCTAAATCACATACTCTTCGTCGCCTGGTGCATCAATCCACGCCCAAAGCTCCGCACCAGTGCCTCCTTCTTTGCTGCCGTTCCATGGCCGTGCACCCCAACTTTCAGCGTCCCATCTTCCAGTGGTAAAACGAAGGTGGAGCTCTTTTGTGTGGGCGTGTTGTAGGATTTGACCAAGAGCTCGAGGCAAATATCTGAAATGCTGTTGGTCGAATGATTGTTGCGATGTATTGCTTCGGAAGTTGAATGAAGCTAGCAGAGAAGATTGCGGAAGAGGTTGTAGGAGGAGTTGTTCATGGTAGTCCGAAGAAGCTAAGACAGAACAGCTCCATAGCGAAAGAACAAGCGCAACAAAAGGCACTGAGAATAGTGAAAGGACCGTCATGACTTCATGCTTGCCGGAGCGCGGTCTTTGTCCATGCAATTATCACGGCCAATTGAAAGGATAGGGGTGTCAACAGCGATGCGGTGGGCCTAAATATAAGTTGTAGCCCCGGAGAGTCCGACTCAATTGATCATCAAGTCAAGATAAAAGCTCCGTCCGCATCGATAAGAAGACCGGAGCCAAACTCCAAATCCCCCAAGATGTCCATCTGGTCTGTTGACTGTGGAGCCTCACCGCCTTCTTGGCGCCAAAGCATCAAAAACGAAAGACTTCGTCGGTTGCCGCCAATCAAGTCCGTTGACACAATTTCGTCTTCTCCTTTTCTTTTAAGCCTACTGCAGAAGCTCTATCAGCATGGCGGCGGAACAGCGAAAGCTGCTCGAGCAGCTCATGGGAGGTATGTTGATTTTTTTTGCGGCTCTTCAAATCCCCAAGCTCCAGCCCACCCCGACGAGTCTCCAAATCGAGCTAACATTTGATTCATTTTACAGCTGAACAGCTCAGCGGATCAGGCGCACATGGTCGCAATGCCCAACTCTCCATCACAGACAGCAAGGTCTGCCGTTCCTACCTCGCTGGTACTTGCCCGCACGACCTGTTCACCAACACCAAGCAAGATCTCGGCCCTTGTCCTAAGGTTCACAGCGAGGGCCTAAAGGCCGAATACGATACTGCGTCTGACGCCGAGAGAGCGAAATGGGGGTTCGATTTCGATTACCTGCGCGACATGCAGAAGTACATTGACGACTGTGACCGCCGAATCGAGACTGCGCAGCGCCGACTGGAGAAGACTCCGGATGAGATTCGACAAACAAATGATCTGGTACGTCGCTATCGATATTTACTTTCAGATTCATGGCCCAACCATTTAGCCCAAGTGTACATTACTAACATCCTATACAGCTCAAACAAATCGCCGACCTTTCCAACACCATCAACTCCGGCCTCCTCGAAGTTTCCATCCTCGGCGAAACAGGCTCTGTCGCACTGGCGCTTAATGAAATGCACAAGGTCAGAACAGCCAAGCAGCAGAAGGAAAGTCTCGAGCGCGATCTCAAGAACCTGCAAGATACATCTGGTCCATCCGGCCACCAGAAACTGCAAGTCTGCGACGTTTGCGGTGCCTACTTGTCTCGTCTTGACAATGACCGCCGCTTGGCCGATCACTTCTTCGGAAAGATGCACATGGGTTACTCAGACATGCGCACGAACTGCAAGAAGCTGAGTGCAGAGCTGAAGGGCCGCGCTCCGCCAGTGCGTCACCACGAAGAAGATGATAACCCTTACGCCTCTGGTGGTCGCCCGGGTGCTGGTCGGGGTCCTCGTTATGGAGGCGGTGGCGGCGGTGGTGGAGGATATCGGCGCCGCGGCGGTGGAAGATGGTGATTTGCACTGTCTTCTCTTCATTCTTGAGATCTTGGGCTCCGGCCCGTTGCATAGCGCAGGCGTTTTTACTTTTATCTTGGTTGTGATGCTCAGATGACGGTTAGGGAGACCAAATGATAAGTGCTCAATATCCATTTTATTTACAATTTTCATTCTTCTTGCTGCCGATATGGCATAAATCACTGAGTCCAATAACTTTGTATATTAGATATCCATCATCTCTCGCCTCTGAGCAGCAGTAAAGCTTCCTGGCTATCTGCGGTGACATGTTGTACTTATCTGTACACGTTTCACCGCGTAACACAGGGGAACATGGGGTGCTCAACTCGCAGTCAAGTAGAGCTCTGGAGAATTGCAAAGTGTAGTTGCAATGGACAGCGATATACAACATGTAGTATTGAAGAGCTTTTGCATCTCGGCCTTCTGGGCCACTAATCAAGATCCAGAACAGGCGGGATATCAAAGTGCAAGTGCGAAAAACAGGATATTTTGACGTCGTGATATATGCATAAAGAAAACCGTAATAACCAATGTAAACAGAACCTAAAAAGGGAGATGAGCCACACCAATCAAAGATTTCATCACTCGTCCTCAAACTGGTCTGCCCAAGTTCCAGTAATGGGTGAGAACGTGGACTCCAACTTGTCCATTGTTGAGGGTGACTTCGGAGCCGCAGAAGCTGGTTCAGCCTCGACTTTAGTTTCAGCCTTGAGTTTAGTCTCCGGCTTAGGTGTAGATTTCGTCTCTGGTTGCTTGGGTCGCTCCGGCAAAGCCGGGAATGCACTCTTATCATCCAGCCCATCTGCAACAGGGATCTCCGTAGCATATATACTGTCGGCCAGGCCCTTCTGTCGTGGTGTATCTCCCTGCGAGGCACGGGGCGACCCACGGTCACGGCCACCTCGACCGCCCCGTCCACGGCCCCGCGGACTCCTGGGGTGATCGACAGCATCCTCTGGGCGGCTTTCTTCGAAGTTCCGTCGGGCTACGCCAGACACACCACCATGCATACCACGGCGGAACTGGCTGCCGCCGCCGCGGGGATCATAATCCTCCTCGCGCTTCTGCGAGTCCCATTCACGCCCCGTTTGGGCCTTGAGCTTGCGTTGTCTATTCTGTTCGCGTTCGTTGTCCATCATCCGGCGATGCGCGACTTCTTCGCGCCGTTTCTTCGCCGCTTCTTGCTCGCGCTCCATGAATGAAGCCTGGTCGGCTTCGGCGCGGGCGTGAGCAGCAGCCTTCTTCACAGCATTTTCCTTAGCTGCGGCAATGCGTTTGGAGAGTTCTTCTTCCGTGAGTTTTGGCTGCAGAAAACAGTTAGCTTGCTGCTCGCGTAATCTGCCAGATAAAGCACAATCATCTCACCTTTCTCAAGCCACCAGTGGCACTCCGGTCACCGCGAACAGCTGGCACACGCTGCGCCTCCGCGCCACTCGGGCTCTGTTCCTCTCCATTGCCCTCTTCAACAGGGCTGGGCTGCTCCTTAGGCTCGACGGACTTCTCGCGCTTCGACGTACTAGCCTGGCGCACATCGGATGCGGGTGACTGCGTAGAAGCCTTTTTCCGCGGGGAGCTTTCTGAGCGCTTTTGCTCCGACTCCCGTCCACCACGCGCACCCTTCCCCCGGCCCCGTCGCCCCCGACCTCGTTCTCCTCCACGGCCACGCTGCGGGGTCTCCCCGCGTGGAATTGGCTGCTCTTGGGCTGGCTTTTCGGGCACAGGCACCTCCTGCTGCTCTGGCTCTGGTTCGTGTGCAGCCACCTCCGTCTGTGTCTGCTGCTCTTCTGCGGAGATCGGGATAATCTCGTCGTCGAATAGGTCGTCGGCGCCGCGTGTCTGTGCGAACTCATCCATTCCTGAGTCTGCCATTACGATTGGACCCGTATAAGATAAGTAATAGTTAGAGTTGGTCACAACTGTTCTATAAACACGAGACTCGAAATTGCGCGGGATTGGCGCCGCTATATACGCGATCCGAGGGGTAGCTTTGGTGGAGTGGCCTATAGGTGGTGATCCGTGCGCAGGCTAGTGGGGAGTGAGATATGTAATCGTTTCTCGGATTTCACAATCATTCATTCACAGGACGTATATATGGTAGAAATAATTATCGAGGGTATCAGTGGTCGCACAACTGCAATAATCTGCAACCCAGCCGGAGCAGTCTGCCAGGCGGTCTATCGTTGCTGGGTGCGGAGGGCAATGTTTTGCCAAGGCTTGCCGCCTGCTTTCTGCCGGTATGACGTCCTGCCAGTTGACTCCAGGGCTGGAATCTCCACTTCGTCATATACAGTATTAGGTTGCGCTGAGCAGTTGTGGCATTGCTGTGGCGCCGTTCAATGGAGAGACTCTTCATCCAGTTTGCCCAGCTGGAATACCTACACTGTCAAGGCTCTACATTGGTGTAGCTCCTAGGACCCTCGAGCAAGCAATCTGCCACCGAGAGTGTAGGCTCTGGACAAAACACAATAGCATGAGTTGCACTTCATGCCACAGACCCTCGTATCGCTGGCTACCTACTGGGCTGGACTATGTCTCTACTTCTAGCTCCCTTCACTCATGGTCCATGGGGCTACGTGGGTGGCTTCATTATTTACGTCTGAGGACAGAAAGGTCTCTTATTAGGCCCGAACTGAGAGGTTATATCAGAAAGGAGCACTAATGTGAAATCCGGCACGCTTATAGACATTTGAATTCAGAAAACAGTAAATGATGTGTTCGCAGGCTCACACATTCGTAGTAAGGGCCATGAACATTGCCTTCAACTTTCCTTCCTTGCTGGGACTGTGACTGGCTGGGGGAAGATGATGATGTATTGGTCCCATGACGGGAGAGCTACCTATACTCTAGTATGACTAATAACCCTCAACGTTTCATTTGCATCGCAGCCCACGCCGCAGAGTGCTCAGCGTCTGCCTTTGCGGAAATGTCCGGGGAAACAACCTGTTTCAGAAGGGACCAAGGGTGTCGTAGCTCGAAACCGTAGAGAAGTTTATGGGGAGTGTGGCCAGTGGTAGCGCTAATAGAGCTGTTCAATGCTGCCTGGATAGCTGGGAGCATCATGGTCCAGTCTCGATCTGGGTGGAGCGCGGCCGCGTACCTCACTGCAATTTCCGCAGTCTGATTGGTTCGTTCAGACTGGCCGTCTGTCTGCGGGTGGTAAGCAGTGGTGTAGAGTAGCTTCGTGTTGATCATGTCAAAGATAGCCTTCCAGAGACCGTGAATTTAGGGTCGCGATCCGAGATGATGACTGTTGGCAGTCCCCAGTTTGCTGTCCACCAAAACATAAGAACTCCTTCTGCCCATTGTTCGCCTGACCAATCTCCGCGGCCCGGGATGATACCGATGAGTTTTGTGAATTTATCCGTCATTGTCATAGGGACCCTGGTGTTGGGAAAGGGTCGGTATGCGGTAGCCGGATGGATATGAATCAGCACCTCTGACGGCAGAAAATCTGGTACCGGCGCTCCATTTTGCCTCGAAGCGACGTCGCTGAAGGCCCGGGAGCCCTCTCGGCATAGCCTGTCATGATGCTTAAGTTCCTAGGTGCCCATAGATCGAAGTTTGCGCGCTCGCTCTCGGTCCGACGCTAAATGGCAATCTGAGTCATCTCGTGTGTGACGGCTGGCCGACGATGGTCCCGAGAGTTGATTCTCGGTCCCGGCACCATCACTTGCTGGGGAAGCCACTGCTGCCTCGGATCTAGCTCTTAAACCGGCGTTCGAAGTCGATCCCGTTGTCGGGCCACGAACGGTTCCACAATGCGTAAGATGTCTAGGGCGTGTTAGCAGCTTGCTCGCAATAGACCCTCCCCGCGGAACTAGCAGGTTGGCAGGGGCTGGGGAGCCTCTTACACTCGCAGCAGTCTCGGTGCGCGGCCTCTTGGTTGGTCGCAGGGTCTCCCCTGTCACTCTACCTAAACTCGTAGCATGTATGTGATCATTCGTCTGTGACGGAGCCTTTCCCTTCGTTGTGCTTGTAGATGCTTCTCCCTCCGCATTCTGCGGGAACATAATCGATGACGGCACCGGCGGTGACCGACCTTTCTCTACTAAAGCATTCAGCCACTTCTGCACGCTCCTGCCAAGCCAGATGCTGAACGACCAAGTGAGGATTGCGACCTCTATGAGTCAGGCATGGGAATCAAGTCCCTAACTATCGACTATCAGTCGAGTCAGCATTCACTTAAGTCAATCTGCCGTCTGGCTTAAAGGGTCCTGTTCACTTACTGTAATCATTCGTGGGCCTGCTCGAGGACGTCCAACTTCACACGTAACTCAGCAAAGGTCTCCTGAATCTTCTTCTTTGTCCTTGAGCAGGCTAGACGCTTAAGATTCATCTCACGTCTATAAGATTTCCACCGTTCAGTCTCGGCCATGACGGCCTGAGCTTGCTCTGGGGTGAGCGTGCCTTCTATGTCAGGCATCGGTCAAGCATCGCCTCTTGTAACCAAGCCGCGAACTTTGTCTCTTCCTCAAAGATCATTCGCTCGACGGCGAGCATTTTGGCCCATCTGCTTGATACATCTCTTGACGCTCCAGACACCCCTTGCCAAGAGGCAAACGCGAAAGGTATTATGTGGGCCCCCTCAGTCGGGCCAAAGTGAACGTTTTCCGGTTCCCCTTCGTGCTGCCATCGATCAGTGTTTAGTTGACCCGTTATCACACAGCGATAGTTGTCCCGCAGTTGGAGCTGTGCCTCAAACGCAGGGTCACGCTTTTGTGATTGATCGAGTGTGGAGGCGACTATATCGACGTGCTCCTGGCGCTCTGGAAGTGGACTTTCAACAACAGAGGGTGTTCTTGATCGGGATTTCACTATTCAGCAAGGTCAAGAAAAGTCAACTGATACCTTTGAACGGAACGTACTTACTCGGTGCAGCAAGTTCGGTGAAAAGATTCAGGAAAACATCGTATAAATGCCGGTCGGAAGATGTCTCATTAATATCCCTCGCGAGCGAGGTTCTGCCGGCCTCCGGTAGCCACGTAAGAAATGCATTCAAGCCGCTTTGCACAGCTTATCGTAGGGAAGAGACTGATTTTCATAGTCTCGGATCTTGACCCGGGCGCTATCCAAGCAATGAATCTTTTCTCGCATCTCCTGACCTCCTTTAAGGCCTTGATCCTCCAGCGTAGGGTCCAGATGCGCCACTTAGTGACACGGGGCAACACGGGACATGACCGGAAGCCCTATGATTGCTAGGTCTTCTGAGGATTCGGATGTCGAACATGGCGAAAAATATGGATGTTTTGAAGTCGAATGAGGAGTGCTATTTATTGAGATATATGAGAAGGGAAGAAATTTGAAAGGAAGAAAGTCGACGTTCAGTGGAAACTATTAGGAGAGTCAGCATCAAGTTAATCTGATATCTAGCTCAAACGGTCACCACGTTCACTCACTGTAATTGACAGCCTGCTTAAGGACGTTCAACTTCCCACGTCTTCCCGGGCAGAGATTGTGAACAACGACCAAGAAGACGGCAATGTCTGACAGATAGGCGTCCTTGGGGGGTAGATCATCACCGTGCGCACTTTGGGAGGAAGGCATACCGTTGTAGAAATTGCGACGCTTCTCGATTGCCCTTGGATGTCCCTTCATTTTGATCAGCGATCGTGCATGCTGGTGTAGCTCCTTGATCCAGTCTGGTGTAATTCCTGCATCACGCGGTCTGCAATAGACAGCGGAGATCCGTACCGGAACTCCGTAAAGGTCTCCTAGATCTCCTCCTTTTCCTTGAGCAAAGGGAGACCCTTAAGATATATCTCACGTCTGTGATATTGCCACCTCCCCATCTCGGCCAAGACGGCCTGGGCTTGCTCTAGGGCAAGCGTACCTTGCATGCAAGGCTGCGCCTCTTGTAACCAGACAGCGAACTTCATCTCTTCCTCAAAGATGAATCGCTGGAGGGCCAATATGTATGGCCCTCCAGGCCATAAATCGAGGTGATGTGCACTGAGGAAAGCGAGGTGGGAATTTCCTCCTCAGTGGTACGGGCTACTGGCCTAGGCGGTTTTTTCCGTCCCAGTGGGCGTTCAGTATCGCACACTTGCGGGGGAATGTCAGCGGCGGTGACAGAGGTTGCTAGTCTCAAGAAGGATGCTGTAGCGCGGTGTAGGGTTGGCCGATCGATAGCCCAATCGGCAGGAAGCCTACACGCTCCAGGACTTTAAACCGGCCGACGAACCGTTGTGCCAGCTTCCGGGGCAGGCCTTGGTTTGCCTGAATATCGTAGCCATTGCCGAGTCGTAAGTAAACGTAATCGCCGACGCTGAACCACTTGTGCAGGTGGGTTTTGTCGTAACAATTCTTCATCCATATTGGCCCTCCAGGCCATTAATCTCTTCTCGCACCTCACGATTTCCTTTCTCACGGCCTTGATCTTCCAGCGGAGGGTCCAGATACGCCACTTAGTGGCACAGTGCTGGATGCATGGCACGGCCCACGAAATGACAGGGAGGCCTATGATCGCCAGCATAATGAGAATTAGGACGTTAAACATGGCGAAAAAGTCACAAGATTGGGACCTAAATAGGGAAGGGGAGTTATTGAGATATTGAAGAAGGAAAGAGATTTGAAAGGTAGAAAGTCCACGTTCACTAGATACTATTTAAATTTATAGGGACTCATCCTTCGTGTACCTCTCTCCTTCCATCATCAATTACCGCGTCAGGGCTGAGACCTAGACCTTCCCTAGTTTGATCATAACGCACCGGAACAATTGCACTGCCCTTTCCTTATGTAAACATCCTTCCATAGGTAAACTTCTCTCAGACCCCGGGGGTCTGTAACTCGAATCTCATATATTAGTCACATATAAATCTACCTTCCAGCTCCCTCTACTCTGAGTCAAATATTCCAATCTGGTGTCCTTTTGTTGTTTGTTCAACAAAATCTGAAGACCTTGGGATCTATTACTTAGTAGTAGACTATACTGGCCTATAGGGCTATGTATGTGACTTCTTTATTCACATCTTATGGGAAGCAAGGCTCTGATTGGGACCGAATTGAGAGTCGATTTATTTCTGAAAAAAGTACTAGCTTGGTGTCCAGCGCAGCTGTAAAATGTTGACTGCATAAAAACAGCATGTGAAGTTTCCAAGCCTGACGAATTCACATAGGGTGGCTCCGGAGTGTAGGAGATTGAGTCGGAATACCTGGCTGCCACCGTCCTAACTCCCAGCGACGCGGTAACGAGCCATTGGAATCGCCTCGAAGCATATCCTTGTTGAAGACAGCTGTTGAAAAAGCAGATTGTGTCGTGGCGTAAGAGTGGCGTAAGAGTGGCGTGGTGTAAGTGCATGTGCAGGCGGATGCAGGTGGGGGAGAAATATGTGAAGATTATCGGGTGATTCCACCAAGAAATCGCAACGGCTACGGCTACCGGTCACGGGTCAGGAGGGAGATGCTTTCCTATTGCCTATCAGGAATGTCAGCATCATTCTGGTCAACCTGATGTCTGGCTCAAAGGCCATGTTCACTAACCGCAATTCGTCGATGGCCCGATGAAGAATATCTAACCTCGTACGTAGCTCCGCGAAAGTCGCGTCAATTGCCTTCTTCTCTCTTATCAAAAGAAGATGCCTAAGGACCATCTCACGTTTGCGGGCTGCCCACCTATCCGTCTCGGCCACGAAGGCCTGGTATTGCTCCGGGGATGGAGGCAGTTGCATGGAAGTAAGCGCGTTTCGTTTCCAAGCAGCAGCCTTCATATCTTCTTCGGTGATCGCGCGCGCGGCTGCAAGGATATCGATTGCCCAGACCGTGATTCTTTCCTCGCATTCTTGCGTATGCTTGTTTATGGCCTGAATCTCCCGGCGGATGTTCCAGATACGCAACTCAGTGACATAGAGCTGGGTGCGCGCCGCTGCCCACGAGATGACTGGTAGACTTATGGTCGCCAGCAGGAGGAAGATTAGGACGTCAAGCATAGTGAACGACATGACAAGTTTGAATCAAAACGAAGAACGCTAGTTGGCGAGGAAATATTCATTAAACAAGAAGATGTGAAAGGAAGAAAGTACATGTTTACTAGGAATTTGAATTTATGTGGACCTATACTTCGTGCGCTCCTCTCACTTTTATTCTGAGCCACGTGGTCAGGGCTGAGATCTGAATCCGTTCCTGATTGATATCACGGACGGGAACAATAATATAGCTCTTTCCTTTGGCCTGGTTTCATACAAATCTCTTACTTTCATCACATGCCTACTATCGGGTCTGCGAGATAGATCTCTGGTGCAAGTATATTTCCAGCTCCTCCTACTCAGAGCCATATTTCGATCTGGCGTTCTTGATATCTGACCAACATGACCCAGAGACCCTGGGATCTATCGCTTAGTAGATTAAACTGGCCTACGGGGCTGTGTATATGTCGTCGTCATTGACGTCTCATGGAAAACATCTCTCTCATTGGAGTCGGATTGAGAATCGTTAGAAGCACTAGCTTCCAAGGCTAGTATCACACACGGTTGTAGATAATTGATTTCAAAAGAACAGCATATAGGTAAAGGTACATGTATCCAGGCAAGAATTGTATTCCTATGGTGTTGCAAAGTACATTGATATGTGGCGGGAATAGATGTTCAGGTCGATGGACATGAGACATCGTGGATTATCCAGCAAGAATTCTCAACAATTATCCCTCACGCCCAGGAGTCATCTGGCCAGCTACCTATTGACTAACAGGGGAGTCAGCATTAGTCAGGTCAATATTGCGTCAAGCTCAAAGGCTTATGTTCATTAACTGCAACTCTTCGAGCGCCTGCTCGAGAACCGCTAGCTTCGCAGGTGGTTCCGCGAAGGTCACCACAACTTGCTTCTTCTGTGTCAGTATGGGAAGACGCTCAAGGAATAACTTAAGTCTGCGAGCCCTCCACCTACCCATCTCCTCCATCACGGCCTAGGCCTAGCGCGGGGGTTTCCTGCATGATGGCCAGTGCCTCCTGACTCCAATAGCGAACTTCATCTCTTCCTCAAGGACATTTCGCTCGACGGCAAGCATGTCATCGCCCCAGCTGTGAGCATAACCTCACAGTCTCACATCTGCTTATTCAGGGCCTCGATCGCCCGGTGGAGGGTCTAGATTCGGAAGTTGGCGATAGTGCTGAATGTGCCCCGCTGCCCATGAAATGGCCATGAGCGCCAGATCGATTAAGATTAGGATCTCGATTATATATAACGAGATATTTGAATTAGGTTGGATGGTGGTTGAAAGGGGGAGTTGTTGAAGTATTTGAGGAGGGTAGAGATGTGAAAGGGAGGAAGCTCTCTACTTGAAACTTCTTGAATTTATAGAAGCCCGTCTCTCCGTGCACTTCTCTCATTTCCATCTCAGATCACCGAGACAGGGCTGAACCCCAGATCTTTCACAGCAAGGTTGGCAGAGAGCTGGAACAACTGTACAGCTCTCTACTTAGGCGTACTTCTGTACATTTCTCTCACATTCAGCCCATATTATTGAGTCTAGCTACAGCTTGGACCTCTCATATAAGATGGACATTGGCGTTATTTCTTGGACATAAGCGTAGAGTGCGACCAAAGTGAGCGGCAATCATTTACTATTATTTCTTTTTTTTTCCATATAAGAAGCGAATATTGTTCTGTCATGCTCTGTCATGCAAGTCAGGCATTGGCATCGCTTATCAGGTATAAGTGGAGAGCGAGATTGAAGTGAGCGACAATCACTCAGCATTATTAGACATTATCTGTATAGAGGCAAATATTGATCTCTCTCGTAAGTCGTATATTGGTCGGGCACAAGCGTAGAGCGCGACTAAAGTGAGCGACAATCATCTAAATTGGAAACAAGATAGAATGCTGATCTGATCCACCCAAACCTAGTTCTTCCCACGTATGATATCAGCAGCTCTTTCAGCCACCGCATACACCGTCGCAATAGGATTGGCACTGGGAATGAGTGGGAAGACACTAGCATCAACAACCCGCAGATTGTCTGTCCCATAGACCTTCAGGTCTTGATCCACCACGCCTCCCGCTTCACGCGGAAGCATCGCAGCGGTGCCACATGCATGGTGGCACGACAACGCCGTCGCCTCACGCAGCTGGGTCTTGATTTTTTCCAGATCTGTGGATCCAGTGCTCGCTTGCAAGAACGGCTGCAGGGCTGGTGCAGTAGTCAAACGGTGCAGGCTTTGCACGTGGCGAGCCAGGATTTCGATGTCCAGGTCATGGCTGAAATATTTCGTGTCGATGCTGGGCAGTTCGTTTGGATCACTGGATGTGACATGTGAATTTCCTCGAGAGAATGGAAAACTTGTGACAACACCGAGGATTACCATGTTGCCTGGTATCACAGTCAGGAGAAGGATTCCTGAGGCTTCATCGGGGTTTTCCAAAATTGATCGAATGACTTGATCAGACGTAGTTGCGGATTCGACGCCAGCAAGCACGCTATTTTGCTCTTCTGGGTCAAGTCGTGCAAAGGTCACGCCTTTGAAGCCAAATGACATTCCCTCTAGATCGGGGTGCGAGTTAAGAGGAACAGGCATCATACTCATGAGATGGTTCTGGAGGTTCTCGCCCACGCCTGGTTGATGGATAACTAGCGGAATGCCAAGATTGTTTAATCTATCTTTGCTGCCGATGCCTGACAGCTCTAATAGCTTTGGCGTGTGGAAAGCTCCTGCGGCTAGGATGACTTCCTTGGTTGCTTGAATCTTCAGGGTCGCACCCTCATGTGAGAATTCTGCTCCAGTTGCAAAAACACTCCCAGAATCAGAAGAAAACAGAACCCGGTGAACGGTTGCTCCTGTGATTAAACTCACGTTGGCACGCTGAGATGCCAGTCTGCCGTACTCGCTTTCTGCGCTGCTGCGAAGACCTGTGGTCGGATCTATCGTAGCCATGAAATCGCGGGTGCCGACAGTCTTCTTTTCTGCAAGAATGTCGACGCTATGCTCATACCCCTGGTTCCTGAAAGCCTCTTTCCAGGCTTCCACGAGAGGTGTGCTCTTCTCATCCTCCAAAGCAGGGAAAGAAACATGAATTGGCCCGTGAGCGGTATTACCTTCAGTCTCCCTTGCAATAGAAGCAGACTTTGGCAAATTCAAAGTATAAGACTTCCGAAGATATGGACGCAAACTCTCCCAGTTCCACTCCGAATTTCCCAGTTGTGCCCAAGCATCGATTGCGGCCGGAGACGGGGGAGTATAGATCAGTCCATTGATGGCAGAGGAGCCACCTAGAAGCCTTCCCGCCGGATGATCCAACTCTCGGTTGTTGAAGCCAGACTTGAGCAGGAGAATGGTGAGCATAGCGGTCCATCTTATCAGAATATCAGAGCCAACGAACCTGTGGAACTATCTGTAGTTTCCAGTCAAGTTCCGACCCGCTCAGAGTGCTCCAAGCCTCTGGGTCTCGAACTCGAGGATCATCGGATGCATCAGGACCGCTCTCGAGGACGGTGACATGAATCTCAGGGTCCTCCGAAAGACGGCAGGCAACCACCAGCCCGGCAGTTCCTCCGCCTACGATGAGATAGTCGGTGGTGGACGGGATATTTTGCGATGTCATTCTCAATGCGGTCTTGCTTTATATGGCACTAAATATGAACGTTGATTCGAAAAGTGTAAAATCTCCTCTGTTTGTAACTGGCCTTAAATACATAGGGGCCTCCTTATGTGCAGGGGGCCACCCTGTCAGCAAAGCGACATTCCGAATCGCGCGTATTCCAGGATCAGGCTGTGCTATGTAGTAAGCTTGCCGCCATCAGTTGCTTTCCTAACTATAAGACGTTAGGAACCTTGGGATGTAGGCGCCTAGGCCCTGCTTTGGTAGATACCCTACGTTGTAGAAGTTAGCCAGATGTCAAGAATAAGCCCTAACCTTCGAAGGAGTGGCCGGCCCCACATGTCCGTAGTCGCCAGTTCGCCGCCTTCGGAAGTCCGGCCAAATCGCCGAGCACGTCATTAACAATCTTTTCGACCTGAGAAGAACTCCAATCGGAGTTCACTTGACATCATATTGTACAGCATGTCTGCAGACAACACTGCCAAAGATCCTGTATCTGAGCAGACGCCTCTGCTTAGGGATGCGCCCGACGGCAATGCCAATGAGGATGCCCCACTACCCCAGGAACCAAGCACCAAGGAACTGATCTGGATCCTTGGGAGCATCTGGCTTGGTGTTTTCCTAGCTGCGCTCGGTATGGAACATGATCGTAATTTCATGGGAATAAGAAGCTAATGCTGCATTCATTGCAGATACCACGATTGTCGCGACACTTTCCGCGCCCATCTCGTCGTCTTTCAACTCCTTTTCGCTACTTTCGTGGCTAGCCACCTCTTATCTGATCTCCAATGCAGCCTGTCAGCCTCTGAGCGGCCGATTGACCGATATTTACTCGCGCCGCTGGGGCCTAGTGTTCTCTAATGTTTTCTTCGCCATTGGAAACTTGATCTGCGGCCTCGCCAGAGCGCAGTGGGTCATCATCCTTGGTCGCGTCGTGGCAGGTGTCGGAGGAGGTGGTCTTACCGCAATCTCGACCTTCGTCACTTCGGATTTGGTGCCCCTTCGCAAGCGAGGCGTCTGGCAGGGTATTGGAAATATCTGCTATGGTGCTGGAATGGGACTCGGGGGTGTATTCGGAGGGTGGATCAACGACACTCTGGGGTGGCGGTGGGCATTCTTGCTCCAGGTTCCTTTCCTAGTTGTGTCGTGCGTTCTCGTTGCTGTCAAGGTCAAAATCCCTGTGAAAGAGTCGCACACTGCGCGCATCAAGCGAGTTGACTTCCTCGGCGCTATCACCTTGGTTCTGACCCTGGTGACCTTGTTGCTTGGCCTCAACACCGGCGGAAACCAGGTACCTTGGTCCCATCCGGTGGTAATAGCATCTTTGGTTGCGTCTGCTGCCTTCCTAGGTCTCTTCATCTACGTGGAAGCCTGCGTTGCTACTGAGCCTGTCATTCCCGTGCGCCTTTTGCTAGACCGCACTGTGGCAGCTGCTTGCTTGACCAATTGGTTCACCACGATGGCTGTATTTGGCCTGCTCTTCTATTTGCCCGTCTTCTTCCAGGTCCAGGGGCTTTCCGCGACTGCTGCCGGCGCACGATTGATTCCACAGGCGATTGGCACCTCGATCGGCTCTTTGGGTTCGGGCATCATCATGCGCGCCAGCGGTCGGTATACCTTCCTCAACTATGTTGCCATGGCTCTGCAGGTGATATCCGCTGGCCTGATCTGCACTTTGAATCTCCACACCCCGGTTGGGCTGCCGTTCCTCTATTTCTTCTTAGGTGGTGCGTCCTATGGCAGCATGCTAACTATCACACTGGTGGCGCTCATATCTGCTGTCGACCACCAGCACCACGCGGTTGTGACCTCTGCCTCCTACGCTTTCCGTAGCACCGGTAGTACGATTGGAATCACAATCGCTTCCGCTGTCTTCCAGAACACCTTGAAGCTCGGGCTTTGGTCTCGTTTTGGTGAGCGGGAGGACGCCAATGAGCTAATTGGACGCCTGCGGGATAGCTTAGACGAAATTTGGAAGCTTCCCGCAGACTGGACACCCGGAGTGCTTGATGCCTACATGAACTCCTTGCGGGCCGTGTTCGTGACACTGTTGGGCCTCACCGTGCTTGGAGCATTATCGAGTCTTGCCATGAGAGAGCACAAGCTGCACAACAACCTTGCCCGACGATAGATCGAGTCTTCGGTTGGGTATTCATCGAGGGAAAAAGTACATATCTCCACTAGATAGACTAGGACGACCAGCATACATACCTCACACAACACCTGGGCAAGGATTTATTGGTCTATCCGACTCAATTCCTTCTACACCAGATGCTCTGGATATGCTCCTTTCACATTCAGACAAACATGACGCGAGTGTTCCATGGCAAGACCTGTAGAAGACTAGACCGATCCAAAAATTATATATAGAAGGGAGCCTCTGCAAGTTGTACCCAGCGTGTGCGGTGCGTTGTAAAGTGGATCATCTCAGGCATTGACCGCTCCCAACTTGCATGCCCGAGGACTCCACCACCAATCAACCAGAGCTCTTCCTGCTCGACCGCCATTAACCGCCAGAGACCCTCCCACGATCGTTTCATTTCACTGCCATTGGTGGGTCCCTCCCGTCGACGAATATCTCGGCTTTTTTTCGCTGATGAACTCGGGAGCTCTTCAAAGTCGTGAGTGGCAAAGACGTGGCAAAGCCAATTACTTCACCGCTCGAACCCGGTTGATCGCCGTTGCACACGATAAAGCGCCAGTCTCGATTGCAATTTTGGAGTTGCATGACTCGATCTTTTCGATCAGACTGTTAGTCTGATAAGTATTTATCTGTACAGTACGAGATCCCCTTAATTCGTCTCGATTTTTCGCGCCGCCTCGACTTCAACCTATTTCGTTTTGCGCCTCTTGCCTCGTGGTTGTCTTCCCCGCGAGAGTTCCAACATTCTTCCAACAACCTTATCTTCACACATACGGTCCAGCCCGACGATCATATCGGTTACCTTGGCATGGCAGTTGGTTTTCGGTCTGATACCTCGACAATCACAAATAATATTATCGCAAAGAGATCGGGGCCAAGTGAGATGGAGGTGGATGGTGACTGCGAGGACACGGTGATTAAGAGAGGGCATCGGGCATGCTCCGATAAAGCGTTGGAAGATGCGACAGGCTCACATCCTCGGCGCCGCCGCTTGCTCCTGTCGACGGATAGCGCATTCGCCGATACAGTCCTCCCGTCTCTCGTTCAGAACCCATACATCGAACTTCGGTTGATCACAGACGAACCGTCGGCTTTGCTCACGGGCACGAACAAGATCCCACATTATATGGATACGGTCGACAGCCAAACTTTCGATAAGAAAACCGGCGCTCGAAAATGGCTCAAGGCGAAGACGGCGGAGCTTTGTGAATGGGCGGATATGCTTCTGGTTGCGCCTATCGATGCTGGGGCTCTGGGAGCGATGTTAGCTGGCTTGACGAACACTTTGACACTGGCGCTCCTCCGCGGCTGGGTCTCGAAGAGGCCAGTGGTTCTCATTCCTGGAATGACAGTTTCAGAATGGGATCACCCGCTCAGTACTCGGCAACTCGATGAGATAAGCCGTTTCTGGCCATGGATTCGCATCGTCAAGCCCGTGCTCTGGAAATCAAACGGGCCCGAAGACCTGACGATCCTACCATGGGACGGTTTGAAGGTGTTACATGAAACACTGGAGACCACATTAAAAGTGCCGCCATGGGAAGCTACAATGTCCACAGCGAATGCCAACGGCACCGCGGTCCCAGCGAAGACGGCATCAACATCCATATACCCACCCTCGGCATCTGGAACTGCCACCGGATCCATAACACAAACGAAACACGAAGGCAAGGCTGATTTTTTACCACTTGAAATCTGGCTGAACGTTTTCGAGGATCAACTGCGGGACTGGGAAACAGCGAAAGCCGTAGGCATTCCGACCCATCTCCCTGTCCCAAAAGAATGGCAATGCCATCTACCCAAAATGTCAACCCCAGCTTCACTAGAATACACTATCCTACGAGGATCTTTCGCTGCAATCAAAAGGCGCATCGAGGCGCTCCCTCGCTGGAAACCACTCTCCGACCTCGCCTGCCATCTCATTGTCAAATTCTCTCGCACCGATATTCTTTCATATCTTACCGAAAATCACTTGGACCTTCTCTGGACAACCTCCCGACTTACAAACATACCCTACCGAGCATCCGCAATCTATGGCAACCCGAACGTTTTGACATGGTGGCGCGATGCGCCCGCCCTACCAAACAAAGAGTACATGGCAGATGCCATGGACGGCGCCTCCCGCGCCGGGTTCACCGATGTCCTAGACTGGTGGCTCCACTCGGGTCTTCCGCTACGATACAGCGAGCGAGCACTGGAAGCCGCGAGCGCTGAAGGCCGAGTTGCTGTCCTCGACTGGTGGAAGGCTGCCTCCGACAACGCCCCACCTCACAACCCCTTGCCTCTCAAGGTAGGCAAATCGGTCCTTCTTGCGGCCCAGTCGGGCCGCACCGCATCCCTTGCTTGGTGGGATGCATCCGGGATCCCTTATAGCCATGCTGAGAATGTTGCTCGCATCGCGAGCACGCATGGCCACGTCCATGTCCTCGAATTTTGGTATAAGCTCAAGGGCCCGAAGATGATCTTCGATAACCAGGTGCTGGTTGGGCCGACGAAGAATGGCCACGACCACGTTCTGCAGTGGTGGAAATCATGTGGTATGCGCGTCGAGTTCAAAACTTGTGATATCGAGGAAGCACTTGAAGATGCGGATCCGAGTTCCGGCGCCGAAGGTCGTGTTCGGCGCTGGTGGGAGCGTAATGGTTTGAACCTTGGGGTTGGCACTAGTGAATGGATGAGATCGAAGGTTCTGTGAGCTGTGAGGAGCCGCCTGGGCAACTTGTATCGCTGCATGGCTTGGGGTTCTGGCTTTTTGGTTTGGCGTCTTGGGAAAGGAAATTGTAGTATTCTGTTCCTGCGGTTGCGGTTTGTTATTTTTTTTTGTTTCTTTTCTGTTTTCATATCACGACTTCAGATGATGACGACCCATAATACCCATTTGAACATTCACTACACTGTTACTTACATTGCTCGTTACAGCTCCGATATTGCTTTGGGGCTGGGCGAAGAATATATGTTGGGTGTGATCCACCTTGAATCGACTTTTCTCACATATCCTATTGAAGCTTTAGTATTAATTTGTTCCCTATTTAATATATAACAAATTGAAGCAGCTAAACTTCTTCGTTTGAATGAGTCTCTATGTTAAATCTATCGACGTAGATTGAAGGCCATTGTATCAACCCGCGGACTTCAAATTGCTGAGTCAAGACAGCTCGTGCCCGGTGGCTCCCGTCAATCGCCATCATCCAACAACAATCCAACACTCAATCAATCAACAGCGAGTTCTCCCCCAAACACAATTTATGCTGGTACGCTGGGCCCTGCAACGCGTGCCACGCGGCTCAGGCCCAAGAGCAATATCAACCCGCACGGGACAGTCAATACAGCACCCTCCCAACATCCAATTCAATGGCATCAATGGCAACTATAGCATCACCAGAAAGCAAAACAGTGTCGCTCAAAATGTACAACCAAAGCAATTTCAATCGCGGAGCCTGATGACAGACACAATTCCCACCTTTGCCATACCCCCTCTTATGTTCATCGGGCTTCTAGTCGGCCTATGGACATGGAAATGCTTCTGGATTATCGTCATGCAAAACAAGCTTCTCTACCTCTCCTGGCTGCCTCCTTTTACCAGATCTGAGGCCATTTCAGATTATGAAGCTGAGTGTAGACCGGTGCGATGGAAGGAGAAGCAGATCCGCAGTCTGGATGGGACCAAATTGGCTGTGTGTGAAGGCCATATTCCGCTTTCTCACAAGAATCTCAAGTCAACAAGGACTGCTGATCCCGCCACAAATAAAGATCAAGGATCAATGAGTTCAACTCGGAAAAAATCCGTCGTGATTTGTTACTTCCAAGGCAATGGCGGATCAACGCCTATGCGGCTGCCTCTGCTTTCTCATGTCTTGCGCGCAATTACAGAGACGACAGGTTCAAGCTCATCTCGTATGTCTGGCTCAGAAGTCACGCAATACACTGTTGTGGCTCTATCATATCGCGGCTACTGGAAGTCCTCTGGTCGCGCTACACAGTCTGGCATCGAGAAGGATGCCCAGGCGTTCTTGAATTGGGTGTCGAAAACCTATGCGGCCCCGGAGACCGATCTTGAGATCGTAATATGGGGGCATAGCCTTGGCGCAGCTGTTGCAACGTCAGCAGTTTCTACATATCTCGTCCGCCAAGCTAACCACAGCAGCGACGAGCCTCTTGCGCCCATTTCCAGGGTCATATTGGAGGCACCAACATCCAGCGTCAGAGACATGCTCATCAGCCTATACCCTCAGAAATGGCTTCCATATAGATATCTCGGGCCATTTTCCTGGAATCACTGGGATATCAAGGCAGACATGCAGAAAATGGCTAGGTGGAGAGATCAACCTGCCTCCCGAACTCCCAATTCTGAACCTGCAAGCTCAACACCTCGCTCGCTCCCACCGATCCTCCTCCTATCCGCCGAGAAAGACGAAGTCATCCCATCGTATGTACCGGAGCAGTTGTTAAAGCATGCCAGTTCTCTCGGCTTGCAAATCGAATGGAAAAACGTCACCGGCGCAATGCACATAGAGGCACCACTCAAACTGGACGGTAGGAAAACAATGGTGCAATTCATCCTACATGGCCATATCAACCCCATTATATGAAGCAATCCCCCAAAGTACCATATAGACGAACGTATGTACTTGATTTCCTCTGTCACTTATTGGCCTTCCATTTCCGTCTTAGTATTCAGTCCTTGCCGCTTGCTCCTAGGAATACGACTTCAGCTCTAGCGATGGACATGTAGTATCTCTATTGGTCTTCTTCGCGAGGGGTGACGTGCTATATCAGGTACCTGGGTAGGTAAGCCTTGACCCTGGCCTCCTCCCATTTCTTCTCTCACTTCGAACCTGCCCCATTTCTTCTACCTCGGTCCATATCGACTACCCCATAATGGATGAATCTCAAGATCCAAAAGGTAGAGGACTCAAGACTCTGTACCTTCCCTGTTTATCGTTTGCTTAACATATCCTTTTCATCACGCTGCGACCGACCTTCCAACTCAAGAACCGCAAAATGACATCTCTAATAACTAATATCTCTACAGGCCCGGATATTTCTCTTACTGAGCGCGCTTCTCCTACCGCTCCTCCGTCATCTTCTATCATGAGCAGTCTGCCGGGTGGATACATCGTTCACCACTTTTCTAGTTTCAAGTTGCTACGCGCTTGTGCCGAAACTCTTGTCGAGTCCCTTGAGTCAATGTCAGGGAACCAGTGGCTTATCGTTCTGGGCTTGCCTCAGTCAGCTTTACGAAAACTCGATGAAGGCCACAGCTGTCTGGGAGGGATTGATTATCGGGTAGCATGGGAAGGCAATGCTGCACTTATCAAGATTGTCCCTTTCCTTCCTACACGACTCGGTCACGGAGAAGCTTACTAGGGTGATGGATCTTTCTCTTATCCAAATGGGACTTGTGTCGGTAACCAGCGGAACATGGGTAGCCACTACGACGTACAAGCCGGCTGTGAATAAGGGAAAACAGGCTGACCAAGAATTTCTTCCCCCATCTCGCTACCCGGCTACCCCTGGGCTTCCTCCCGGCTGGCCAACCCTCGTTATTGAGACGGGCTTGTCTGAATCGCTACTTCAGCTTAGACAAGATGCTCGATGGTGGTTGATTAACTCTTCTGGCGATGTCCGAATCGTCTTGGTCGTCTCTATCTCGAAACGAAATGATAGAGTATTCATTGAAAAATGGCAACTGGGACCACCAAACTGCCCAAGCTCCCTCACAAGGGCACACATTCAAACCCTGTGCCAACAGAGTCCGGACATCCCCCCGCTCATCCAACAGCACGCAGTGTCGCAACAAGCATACTGCGCGCACGAGGTCGAGGTTACCGCAAATAACGTAACTGGTGCCCCGCTCACACTGCCATTTGTTGAGGTGTATGATAGACCACCGGCACAAGGGGAAGGCGACATTGTTCTTACAGCGCAGGATTTTTTGGATGTCACCAATAATCTGTTTTGATATTGGGGCGGTTTGGTTTTGTGATATGCTTTGGGGGAGAGATTCGCTATACTTATCAATACCCCCTTTTTCGTTTATTTTCAGTACTGTCTGTAATTGAACTGTTACATTGGAGTACTTGGAAATCATATACTAAAGAATTATCCGACCAGGAAACTCTCATTGATCTGGTGAGAGCGAGGATAGAGAATAGAGGATACATAGCGAAGAGAGAGAAGGGAAGGGAGGTTCAGTTATCGGACAAAGTTGTGGTACATGTAGTTGACCAGGTTGGCAGGATGCTAGGAAGAAGCCCAGCGGGATCCATAAAGTGCATCTCTTTGGTTACTGCAGGACCCTCTTTAAAATGCCATAGGCAGCATCAAGAATCTTACAATGGAGAAAAGAATAGTCGCCGCTTATGCGGCGTTGTGATGATTTTTTAGATGTCTGCTTTTATAGATATTTTGCCATTCTCGGTTTCATAGATATAGACGGTACAATACGGTTTAATATACGATTTATACCTTGGGGTAGAGAAATAAGAATGCAATAATCATAGTCGCTGCTGAACAAAAGCAAAAGCGAAAGTAAAAATAGAGAAAAGAGAAAAGCAAATATGACTCATCCGTGGCTTATCCTCCAGGACTGCAGCATAGCAATGATTCAGAGATTCTTCATGGCAAGAATTGCGTCACGGACATCAGCTCCAAGCACAGTTCCAGCGTCGGTGTCACGAGTGGAGGTATCACCGGAGTCAAACGTCTTGTCTTGAACAAGGAATTCAGGGAGTTCCGATCCTGAAACACAACGGGCTAATGTAACCAGTGTTGACCGATTAAGGTACTCGCCGGCGGAGGGCCAAAAACGCGTGGCTTCAACCTTTTTCGCAACGGCGTCACTGGCTCCTCGACTCTTTGCATTCAGGTACGCAATCACGAAACAGAAGTACAAATACCGTCGGCGAGGACGGTTGTCGGAAACGAACGTCAAGGGCTTGTTGTCAATCTCCTATTATATCATTAATATAATACTCAACTCTAGCTTTTGCAATACTGACCTTCAGTTTCATATAGGATCCACCCATGGTACCGATGATGTTCTCCTTCTTTGATTCGTCCAAGACAACGCACCTCCATTGAGTTGGACATTTCATTGGGCCCGGCATAGGTACAATCGCGATGGTACCTTGGTCGAAAAGTAGCTCAATATTGTCTGCCAGTGTGATGCCTAATTTGTATGAGTCAGTCATTTCCTTGGCCACAAAGAGAACATTCTTACCATTGCGGGGGTCACCAAGAACTCCATCGCTGACTCCGAATAGGTGGGAAACTTCCTTGGATGTCAAAGATTTGGGTACAAGATGGGCTGCTTTGATATTCTTTTGGGGAAGTACAGTGCCCAACACATGACACCACCCAAAGCCAGGGCGACAATACTCATTGAGACCATAGTACGCATAAACTTCCTTCTTGAACGTAGTTTGATCAAACTTGGGACCCTTCTGTTTTGCACTTGCACCTAGCACACGGGAGATTATAGCGTCGCGGTAAGCATGCTCGAGCAGGCTTTGGTCAACCGGTCCTTCAATCCTCTGACGTTTCGCTGAAACTTCTTCATCAATGTCTTCGATGATCAATGGGCGTTGTGTCTTCAGGACTTGAATAGTCGATGACGACGAACGGAAGGACTTCAAGAAGGGTTGGATTTCTCGCTGAAAGGCATCGTGGGAGATCTTTCCAGTCTGTCTTGCTTCGTTGAGGCCGTCTCGGACACATCGCATGTATTCAAGTTCACTTTCCATTGCGGCGAGTTTCACGTCAAGAATATCGGATGTTGCCGACTCAACTGACATCTCAGAAAGGCGGGATGCTGCACTCACAGACCTCTGTTTGTGAATCTGTAGCGCTGACTGACGAGAAGGCGCCATGAGAGACCATACTCTTTCGGGGATCACCGGGGGCTCGGCAGGCTTGTTCAGGGCTGACATGTTGGCGGTATGATGCAGACAAGAACACGAAGGGCTGATCAAACTGGACGAAAGAAGAGGTGGCAGGCTGTTGAGGTATTGGGAGAAAAGTAATACCAGTGGTTAAGTTGGATGGAAAAAAGGCAATAAGCTGATGAAAGGTAAGACAGACTTGATGCCAGTGATGGACTTGATGCCAGTGATGAAAAAGGGATGATAGACAGGTGAAGAACGGTGACAGACTGATAGATGATGCCAAGCTGGAGTAAATAAAAAGCAACTAAGCCCAATTCGGATTTGACATGGCAGAGCCGCCAAACATCGGGTTCCTTAGGTAGGCGGGACTCTCCCATGGGACTGTAAACTCTGCAAAAACATAGCCAAAAACCTGACTTTTAAATTACACTATGGTTGATACCTGTATTTAGGCTTTATACAAAGGTAGCTTCTGGTTCTTATAGTTAATCTATACTAAAGGGTACCTGATTTTTAAAAATTACTACGAGAAAATGCATAAGTTATACATTTGAAATTCTTAGCATGTTTGTTTAGGTTGTAATCCAATTTGGGGCCCTAGACATAGTACTGGGTTGGGTCTGGGTTTTACTGGGTCCTATGGAAGAAAGGACACTCATTTATATACTTAGTTTAGTCCTTCGTCTTCAATCATATATTGTCACTTGTGTTTACCTTTTAGATTAACTACTGTGACTCTTAACTTGATTATAACTTGACAACACTCACGAGCAGACCAATACTCCGGTATAGATCTACTCGGCGCTCTACATGGCATCGTTCCTCCATACCCCAAAAGGACCTATCCTGTAGTAAGGTCTATTAGGCGACAGTACGGTTGAAAGGATAGATTGTTGACGTTGGACAACCCGAGGAGTATTAAAGCAAGTATACCCTGAACCCATCTAACCTAACTGTGACCAGTTGGCAGTGCGTAACACCTAGGAATATAACCATTCTTTTCTCGCCTGAGCACCCTCATAGAAGCGGCGGCAGCTCAAATAGGAAAGCCCTACCCGCCAGGGAAAACCTGGTACGTATAGGCACATATGTACATAGAGTAATCTACTCCCACTTGTCAACACGCACATACCGAACTTCCCTTCCCATGATCAAGCGCTCCAAACCCCCAAATTCCTTGAAAACACTCAACTCCAAGACATCCGAATGATCCTCAGCTTGACTCCACCCACTGAAAACAACAAACTCATCCTCGCGCGCTTTCTCAATGCGCCACGCACCGCAGACAGAGAACGGAGCCGTGGAGCGCCTCAGCTGCGCCAACCCAGCTTTGAAAACAGCATCGAACTCGTCTTTCTTGCCGGGCAGGATAAAGTACCTGCTTATAGCGAGGATTGCCGCATCGAGTGGGATGATTGATGTAGATGGCTTTGCATCTGTCAGCTAAGTTCTCGTTCAAACCAACTTGAGACCCTTCCAACCCCCAGGGTTGTCCAACATCAAAAGGAGGGGGGGGGAAAAGAGAAAACCAACACTCACCTCAAGATCCAAATGGAACATCCATTTCACATCAAGATCATCCTTCAACTGCGACAGCAGTTTCTGATTCGTCTCGGAGGAAATCCATTCCCCTTCGCCCGTGTGTTTCTCGACGGATTCCCACCCACCTAGGAGAAAAAGTGACGTTGGTTCTTGTGTTTGGCATAGGTATGTTACCTGGTAGCCTGAGTATTCTGTTTGTTGCTTTTGGGCTTGGAGGAGTGTGCTTTTGGTTGAAGGTGAGGGGTCTGATCTGAGGCGTAGGAGGGCGAGTTCGGTTACTGCCATGTTGGTCTCGCTCTGGTAGTTCAGTACGGGGTATAGCTGGAGGTTGAGGTGCTATTGGTATTTGCGAGATTGGGGCTCGCTGGAGTTGTATGGGGTTTTTAAAGTGCGTACTGTGTCCGACCTGTTTAGCGCTTACACTGCAGGCAGCCGCTGGACGCGTCGTCTGATCCTCGAATTTATTTCCTGGTGAGGGTCTATGCTGCTGTGCGTATCCTCACTGGCTGGCTTAGAAAGTTGGGGTTTACTTCGATATAAGCGAGGGTTGGTGCGAGTGGAAAATGTACTCTTCTTCGCCCAGCAGATGGGTGGACCAAAGTTATACTATGCAAAAATGGTCCAATTGACTTAACAAAACAATCAAACTGTAAGAGTGGGAATCCAAATTCAGCAACACGATAGCCAGTGGCCTTGGGTATACCGATCAAGCATAAAACCAGACAATAAACCAAAGAAACTAGAACCGCAAACCGCATGTTCGAGTATCATCGAACCTTCAAAACGTAGTCAAATGAATCAGACCTCCCTCCTGTAGAGAAGTTAGTAACTCGATAAATAAATGGGAAAGGGGAATAATGTACCAAGTAGGTGCCTCTTTCTCGATGGCAGGTGTCTTGATAGCATTCCTGTCGCCAAATGGATTGTCATCATCATCATCTTCTTGTTCCGACTCACTCTCGCTATCGAAGATCGGGCGTGAGTGTTGCGAAGAAGAAGCAAGAGGCAGGCTATCGGGACGATTCGGTCGTGGCGGCTTCGGAGGATTGATGTTCAGACCAGCAAAGCCCTCATTCATATCATCATCCTGCAGACCAAGTCCATGTCTTTGTTTCCAACTAGGTTCCAAAATGTCGTCCTCGCTATCACTGTCATAATCCACGCTTTTATCAAGCACCTCGAATGCCATCAATGCATCCACCAGCTCTTCATTGGCATGAATGAGGCCACCCAGGAACTCTTCGCTTTCAATGTACTGAATGTACCGCAGAATCCCATGGCGAAGCTGCTTACATTTCTCGAATCGGTTACTGCATTCGGCGTCCTCGCTTACTCGGTGCGTCTCGCGATTGACATGTTTGAGCGCGTTTAACAAGTTGGTACTAGCCACAGAGGAGGCAGCAAGCGTTTGCAGGATCTCTGGGCGCTCCTTCTCCAAATCGAATCTCCTGCCGCTGCTAATTGAGAGTTTCTTATCTTTCTTGACTTTCTTCGACTTGGACTTTTCTTTCGGGCTGGTCAATACAGTAGACGGTCCACTACCCGCTGACACAGAAACGACATGACCCATCGAAGGTTCATTTGAGTTCGAGTTCGCTCCTTCACGCAGAACCTTTGCTTTTGCCTGTGTCGCAGGCTGCTTCCGCTTGGGCAGTTGCTTGTACAGCGCCGTGACCCTTGCCATGTTTGGTGTGTCCTTGAAAGTTGCAGCCCATTGTCCGAAGATCTGTTTGCATTTCTGTTTCACGAGCGGATCTGAAACGGAATCAGTGGCTGCAATGCGCAGACGTTCGAGCAATGCCTCGTCGGCGAAATCGCGTAGGAAGCGCTCTCCTGCATTTTGAACTAGGAAGTCGAGGATGGTAAGTGCGCGTAGCTGTCGGTGGAGGTTGCCATATTTCCTGAATTTGTTAGATCGGTTTGCGGCACTAAATATTCCGCGAGACTCACAGCTTCTTGCGAAGAGCCCGACTTGCTTCTGTTGGGCCGCTGGCTTGAATGCGCACCACTTCCACCAAATCGACGATACCACTGGAATCTTCGACCTCATACTGTTCGCTCGTCAGGACCTCAATTTGTACAGTCACCGCCGAGTAGGGTTTCTAACCAGAGCCATATTAGTCGATGCTGGGAAGGTTGTATGTTCCACGTGGTAACTTACGGAGGACTGGAACATCGTTGCCTAGAAAAGGCACACTCCAAAGTCTGCTATAATCGTTTTGTATATTTTTCAACACAAAGGAATCAAAGACAATTTCGGGATCAAATAAATCCACAACCGCCCCGCGTTGCAATGTCAATATGGAGACAACCCCGCACGGCGCTGTTTACACTGCCGTTCCGCAAAATTCGGGTCGGTATGAGGTAACGGGGGTGGCAGGATGCAAGTCGGTTTCTAAAGGAAAGTGCCGACGAGGATCCAATAGGCCCGAAGGACAACGCAAATGGTTTGTGGCTTCTGCGATACCTTCGCGTGGTGTCGGTGACGTCGGAGGCCCTATGAGGTCTTGGCGGCCGTGAGTCTAATAAGCACAGTGAATGTGCAGCAACCCCAAAATATATATTCAGAGACCCCCAAATTGCTAAACGGAGTATATAAACTGCAAATTGGGCTTGTTACAGGGGAACAAAAGAGGCGAAACAATGCTGAAACAGTTTAAGCTTATCGGCGCGTGACTGCTCCGGCTCAAAGGGGATTAGGGCGGGGGAACTGCCTGAGGCGATATCGGAAAATGTCGTCAACGACGTATGCCCTGGAGGGAACTAAAACAACACTAATAGATCTAAAGCAGTCATTTCTAGCTGCATATCTTGTCAATTGGTCTCGGATGAAGCAGTCATCTGTACACCGGTCAGATCCATCTCCACGCTTTAATTTATTACGCGTACTGTCCCGCTTTGTGATCTTCTCCACCCTCATTCTGGCCGTCAGTGTGGCTCTGAAATCCCGGTCTCGTCTCTCCCTCCTCCTCCCCCACCTCTCCTCCACCCAACCTACAACCATGTCTTACCAACAAGAACGCTACATCGCCGAATTGGCTGTCCAGCGGGCATGCCTTCTGACCCAGAAGGTCTTCTTCGAGAAGGCTAAGGGTACCGTCTCCAAGGACGACAAGTCCCCCGTCACAATTGGCGACTTCGGCGCTCAGGCCCTCATTATCTCGGCCATTCGCAAGAACTTCCCCAACGATGAGATTGTTGCCGAGGAGGAGGCCAGCTCCCTGCGCGAGGACAAGGACCTCAGCGCCGAGATCTGGCGCCTGGTCAAGGACATCAAGCTCGATGACGCGGAGAGCGATAACATTCTGGGTGGTCCTCTGGCCAGTGAGCAGAGCATGCTGGATATCATCGATAGCGGCAACAGTGCTGGTGGTGGCAACGGCCGCATCTGGGCCCTCGACCCCATCGACGGCACTAAGGGCTTCCTTCGTGGCGGCCAGTACGCCGTGTGTCTCGGCCTGATTGTCGATGGTGATGTCAAGGTCGGTGCTATTGGTACCCCTAACCTTCCGGTCAATGATGCTGCCCCGCTTGATGCTAGCATCGGTATCCAGCAGTCCGCGGCTGCCAGCAACGGTGTCCTGTTCTCCGCTGTCCAGGGTGAGGGTGCCACCAGCCGCCCTCTGACCGCCAGTACTCTTGCCGCCAGCAAGCCCATTTCCATGCGCCCGGTTGACAAGATCTCCGACGCTGTGTTCTGTGAAGGCGTTGAAGCTGCCCACTCCGCCCAGGGCGACAATGCCGCCGTTGCTGAGCTTCTTGGTATCACCGCGCCAAGCGTGCGACTGGACTCGCAGGCCAAGTACTGCTCTATTGCTCGTGGTGCCGGTGATGTCTACCTGCGCCTTCCCGTCAAGAAGGACTACCAGGAGAAGATTTGGGATCACGCCGCTGGTGACCTGATCGTCCGTGAGGCCGGTGGCCAGGTGACTGATATCTACGGTAGCCGATTGGACTTCAGCAAGGGCCGGACCTTGGCTGCCAACAAGGGTGTCGTTGCTGCTCCCAAGGAGCACCAGGACCAGGTCATTGCTGCCGTCAAGAAGGTCTTGAAGCTATAATGGATTTATGACCGTGCTTTAATCTCGTCGCCTCGTTCGCAGCATTTGAGCTCCCGGGGAGCAGAGCCAGTCTGATATAAATGTGTGATACCATCGCTTGTGAGAGTAATAAAAGATACAGATGTGACGATAAGAGTACAAAAAGCGGAACCAAACACAAAATGTCCCGCGTAGCTGAAAATAAATGCGCTTCCCGTCTATTTGATCTTCTTCGCCTTGAGCTTGATAGTCTCTCCGTTGACAAAGATACCCTTGCCCTTGTACGGCTCGGGGCGTCTCCATTCTCTGATCTCGGCCGCGAATTGGGTCACAATGCGTTTGTCGACACCCTCCAGCAAGATTCTGGTGGGCTGCGGTGTGCTAGCCTGAACGCCCTTGGGAATACCGAGCTCAATCGGGTGGGAGAAGCCGACCTTAAGAGAGATGAATTTCTGACCGGGGTAGGCGGGTTCGACGGTGGTCGCCTTCTCTTCAACTGTCGCCCTGTAACCGACACCAACCATACTCAAAATGCAGACGTGGCCTTCTGAAACGCCGAGGATGTGATTCTGTAGGAGTGCGCGGATGGTTCCTGAGAAGAGCGCAGTGTTAGGACACAATTGACTTGCTGCGCGGACTAGCCGCCGAAGAGAAAAGACAGGAGAACATACCCCACATAGCACGCTGGTGAGGAACACCCTGATCTTGGACTGCCAGAGTAGCCTTCTGGCCTGTCTCGTCGCGGGTGATGGTAACGAACGAGGGAATGTTCAGGGTCATCTCGCCTATCAACGGAACCAGTCAGCATTGATCCGCCGGTGCTAAATTTTAGCAATAACGCATACCCTTGGGGCCCTTGATCTCAGCGGCGAGCTTGGGAATATCCTTTCCTCGTGTCCGGCTGAGACTCGTGGGAAGATCGACAAGGTTGAATGACACCTCCGGGGGGATGGAAATTGCGGCACCTCCGATTCGGGACTGCGCCGGGGTTGTGGTCGAGAAGCATTGTGTGCGGGGGGAGAATGCGGGTGCGAGGAAGATGGGCAAGGAGCCGCGCTGGAAGGGCTCGCGGAGAAGCTGGCGGGCGCAGCGTTGGGGTATGGAGAACGACATGGTGATTGCGCGTTTGTGTCGGACGCTGCGTTGCGGACTTTGGGATTTTGTTGCAGATGAGTTACCTCAAGGGGGTTAGCGCGCACGTGACTATCTATATCATTTTGTCCATTTTGGCCTCGATTCTCTTTCTTGTTGCTCGGAATATTACCAGTGTAGTAGTATACTTGACTGAAGGGCTGTGGCCTGTATTGTATGTAATGGGTTGGGACAAATCATCATTTGGTGGCTTTGGTCCAGTATGTCCTCGTGTACGGTCTCAACTCTCACTTCTAGCACTCGACTGTTCGTGAACCAGTACAATGAATTTTAAATAAGAACTGAAGAAAAATAAGAATCAATATAGTCAAGCTGATTTGTTGCTTATTGTGTAGTAGAATATAGAGCATGCCATATTAAGGGTAAGGCAGAATGCACTGGGCGTGAGCCAAACATGCACAATATAGACTCTCACTTTCGAAGTCATACTCCGTCCAACTCTTTCCATCCCATATCACTCATCTCACATCCCTCCTCAGCGCATTTATCTCAAACATATAATTGCGTCATCAACAACTAGCCAAGATCTGCCCAATGACACACTCGTACGCCAAGCCAGCCAGATCAAGCCCACAATGAGGGCCGCCGATAGCTTCCAAGTGTTTTCCTGCGTTTTCCTTGCACTTGCTCTTCTCGGTCGAGCAGGTGTCTCTCAACAGAGTAAGGCATCTTCATCAAACTCTCAGGCCGTTGTACTGACCCACAAAGGTGATATTCCTGTTTTTGCACCCAAAGCACCGGACATCGACGCTATCTCTTTTCTCACTTCTCGGAAGCAAGACCAAGACAGCATATTCAATGAAGCCGTCAAGATCCTGGACTCCATGGGCTCTTCACCTTCCTGCAACCGAATCGCAGCAATAAGGCTAGTGAGCTCATGTCAAACATTCAATGACGGGAATGATGACCCTCAAACGGACCGCCCAGAGACCCTCGATTTTCTCCGGTCCGTATATGCGGCACGCCTGGCGTTATGTGAGATTGACGGGACCGGCACCTCGATTCCTCCATCTTGCCTTCCAGTTACTATATCGCCACCTCCGCAGAAGAGTCGATTCGGCTTTATGACTCGATCCAGAGGCTATGGCACTGCCTCAGGTGAAGTCCCACGGGAATTGCTTGAGCAATGTCTCCGAACACTTGAGTCACGGCCTCAGTGGTGGACTTCGTACAGCAACAGCCGACAGAATGCTCTTGTGATCTGTCATGCATCACGAATGGAGGCTGAAAAGGAGGAGCTCATCGACCTACATCGATCCATCTCCAAGAGCAGCTTCAAACTCAATGTTGCGCTTCAGCAGGCTTTACACGACGCAGCGGCACAATCTGCACAGCAACAAGCATTTATGCAAACTGTTCAGTCGCTCCAGGAGACTATCGTCACGGATTTGGAGGCCACAGACTCTGTGTTTAAAAGAACATTCGGGAAATTTCTTCGAGAAGTTGAAGCTGGAATTGGGTCTCTCCAAGATGCTATATCCGAGGCTTTGTCAAATGTGCGGACTCGAACGGGTGATCTCGAAAGCGTAAGAATTTAGAATAAGTCCACTTGGTGTTAACACAAGCTAACAGTTGAATAGGATATTCGGAACGTTTCAACCCATGTGGGAGCACTTCAAGAAGCTCTACATAATGCACATTATGATGCATTGGCTAGGAGCCAGGAGACGTTGCAGGTGCAGAAGAACAATGCTGTCGCCCACGAGAATCTCGCTTCATCTCTGCACCTGTCGCTCGAGTCGCTTGTTGACTCCGATATGGACAGAGTGTACAGGGGTATGCAGAGATTCGACGCTGCTATGGTACGTGAAAGCTAATTCCTAATCTCAGAGTACACTGAAAGACAAAACTGACCATCTACCGATTTTGCAGGAATGGTTGACCAGCCGAATGAATATGATTCTGGAGCAAGAAACCGTAATGACAAAGGTACGACTTCAGCTTTTACTTATCGACTGACATGCTGACGGTGACGCTTATAGCGACTTCAACACATGGAGACCTTTATGCAACAATCCGAATCGAGAGCAACCGAGCTACAAAAAGCCCAAGATCAACAAACGGAGGCGCTTTCTGCACAGTCGCGGGCCCAGGAGGCGCTTCAATTTCACGCGCAAGTATCGCAAGCTTTGCTGGGCAAGACCAGCATCGCAGCTGCCAATCTGCAATCCCTCATCGATGATACAGCTTTCAAGTTCAAGACTGGCCCCGGATTTTCTGTTGGGGGATTCTCAGCATGGTCTCTCTGCGCTATTCTTCTTATAATAATCGCAGCACAGAACCTCAAGGTCGCGATCGCTTTAATTTTCCTCGTTCTAGGTATGTGCCATCCCTTGATTTAAAGTCACTTGATGCTGATCCTCTGACCATCGTTGTGTTTAGGGCATTCCGTTGCTCTGACTGTCTTCAAATTTCTTTAATTATAAACGACCTCCGGCTTAATTTGCGGACCAGATGCCTTAGATACCCCAGCCTGGTCTTTTGCCTCTATCTATTCTGCTTTTCCATCTCTACCATTTATGGCTATGATACCCCATGCATTACATTGGATCTTCAGCAATGGAACAATTTGAACTTTCCCAAAACTTCCAATAAAATGTCCCCGGTATGTATGCTGATATTTATGACCACTATGAAACAGTTATGAACGGCTGAAGCCCATCAGCCCATCCAGGAAATTAATGAAAGCGTAAGCAAATTAGCGCCAGCACAGCCACAATCTTAGCTGTCAGAGCTAAGATAAACTGCGGGATTGGACCCAGTTTTATCCCGATAAGCCAATGAAACACTATCCACTTCACATTGAAGAGACTCGGTGGACATACGAGAGTAACAAAAAAGGGAAAGTCAAAAAGCATACATAGCTCGATCACGTGGAGGTCAATGGATCGACTGCTTCTCCTCCTTTTCGATTCCGCGCTTCGCATCGGCGTCCCAATTTACACCTACATCCTCTATCAATTCCTTACTCCAATCCCCAACCTCATCGATCAACATGCCTGGTGTTCGTAAGTGTTCACATCGCACCTTCTATCCCCCCCCGGCACAAGCTTCGGCGCTCGTTGAACACCTGAGCCACCCAAAACGCGGCGCTAACATCCACCCAGCTCCCGACGCTCTTGAACAGGTCAAGAAGGGCCTCAAGCGTTTCCTTTTCGGCCGCAGGAAGTCCAAGAAGACTGAGCCTGCTGCTGAAGCTCAAGCTCCTGCGGCCAATGCTGCGCCCGCTGCCCCGGTAGCTGGTGCGGCCAGTGCGGCGGCCGTCGGCCCCGCTGCCACCCCGAACCCTCAGCCTGGTATGATACTCCTCACCTAATTTGACGTACAAATCAACGTCAATTTTGTGGTAGATCGCCAACTAATCAATTGACCTACGATAGACACCACCAAGGTGCCCGAGTCGGCCGAGGCAAATGATGCGACTACCGCGAAGCCTGTCGTCTCTCCTGAGATGAGCGCCACGGCTGGCCCTGTCGAGACTCATTACGAGCCTGATGCAGCTGCTGCTGCTAGGCCTGAGGAGGTCGCTGCCAAGCCTGATGTTCCTGCTGCTACGCCCGAAGCTCCTGCTGCTGCGCCTGAGGCCCCTGCTGCTCAGCCCGAAGCTCCTGCTGCTGCTAAGCCTGAGGAGGTCGCTGCCAAGTCCGATGCTCCTGCTGCTACGCCCGAAGCTCCTGCTGCTGCGCCTGAGGTCCCTGCTGCTGCACCTGAGGTCCCTGCTGCTGCACCTGAGGCCCCTGCTGCTGCGCCCGAAGTTCCTGCAGCTACGCCTGAGGTCGCTGCTGCTCAGCCCGCTGACGCCGCTGCTAAACCCGAGGAGGCTGCTGCTAAGCCTGAGGAACCTGCTGCCAAGGCCGAGGAAGCTGTCGCCAAGACTGGTAAGCATATTGTTTCCACGAGCCAAAAGCTAGTACTAACGGAGATGGTAGATGCGCCCGCTCAGTAGAAAGTGTCATGTCCAACGTAATTCGCAAAGACCAGAGGTTTATATGCGAGTCTGATATAACTTGCGAGTGTTTTTTGCCGCTCTCTTATTTGTTTCATACCCTCGGCGTTGTATATTATTCATTGTCATGAAGCTACATGTATGCATTGGATGCTTTGATTCCCGTATTGGTCGCGAGCAGAATGCTGAGGTCACACCATCCCAAGCTCTGCCTAAGTCTTCATGCACTATAATGTAGTCTCAGGCACTGATAAGTAGTACGGTAATGCATTCGTTTGAGACCTCTCATAAATGATATTCATTGCTGGCGGTAAATGGAAGCGAGGTCCCTCCTGCGGGTGTCATATTGGGGCTATGTCTGATCCAAAATCGGTTCATTCCTCTCCCCCGGAGGAATCATTGCCATCATCACCCATGGCAATTTCCTCGACACTGACACCTGCCGCTGCGGCCTTCTGCTCTCTCGCTTTCTGCCTACGCTTCAGTTTCCTCTCGCGGTTCTTCCTAGTTCGCTTTTCTGCCTCGTTTTCTTTCGCAACCTGCGCTGCTACAGCCCGCTTGCGCAGCTGCACCCGTCGCTTCTTCCCTGGCTTCTTGCGAGTAAGGGGGCTCTTCGAGAGAGGCACACCGTCTATCACATAAACAGGAAGGCTGTTGGGTGGCCGCGGCGTTTTGGTTTGATGGCGCTTGAGGTGGATGACCCGCCAAGGAAGATGGCAACCGGGCTATACGCTATATTAGTGGGAGAAATAGCAAACTGAGGGGATATATAATTACCCAGACTAGCGACTGCGCCCATGTCAACATCTGCTGCCCGCTAACAGCCACGGCCTCAAACTCCCTCTTTCTTTCGGCTATCCGGCTCTCTTCCTCGGTCGTAGGCACTTCACGGCTTGTACCCTGCAGAGACGGGGTGGAGAAGTAATAGTCCCATCCGCGCGAAGTTTTCACGAATCGTCCCTCGCCGCCACCGGACCCCGGCGTGGGTGAGTGTAGCCGGATCCTCAGTTTCTGAGTAGTTGCGGCCGGCTTCGATTCTGTGTTTGTGTCCTTGTCTGACTGCTTCATGCTGTCTTCTGTTGATTTGGCCGGGGCGCTGAAGAGGCGGAATTCGAATTCTTGCTCCTCGTCCTCGTCCTCCGCGGGCTGTGGAGCGCCATTCTCTGGACTGGCTGTTTCATGTGTGGTGTTCAGTTGGTCAATGTTGAGGAGCTTTCCTAGACGGGCGTATGCGTCCTGGGCGGCGGCGTCGTCTGGTGCTGGTGAGGGTGAGCGGGAAGATGTTGCGGAATGCATTTCATCGCGGCGGACGCTGTGAGGACGTGTTAGCTGCTAAACCTAGGATATAGATCCTTCGATGCATACCGCTTGGCATTTGGTAGGTCGAACATTGTGGTATGGAGAAGGGATATAGTCGTGATGTTCAAGAAAAAGGATGTTTCCACGGCTGCGGCCACGGCCCGATGACATGGCACGGGCCTCCGCCGCTTAGCGGCCATCAGGGGTTTGGACCTGATTGGCCCATTTTGTTACACCGCCTTCATGTCCGCCTTTTTGACCTTGATATGCAGGCTGTAGATACTGGATCTTCCTACTCATATAACTACCCATTGCTTGATACTGCTAAGTCCTCTAGATACTAGTGAAGTCGACCAAATGGATCATGAATATAGTACCCCTGTATATAGTTCAGACGATATCTGATTTTTTTGGAAATGATAAATAAGGTTTCTGCCCGCAATAACGGCCAATAAGAATAACGTCACAAATGGTCGCTATGCACCGCGATAACGCCCAGCCTCAACCTCCGACGTCGAGAAGTCCTTTTGTCGACAGTGTGACTCTCCCACACTGCGCCATTTGTTTCATTTCATATCTGTTTTCTGCATCTCTCACACTCCTTACCCCCCACTAATCTCCCCTCCTGTTTTTCCAAACAAGACGTCAAAGCATACACCACCTTAACCACTGGGCCGATTAACGCCTCGTGCCCATCGCATATCGCAAACGTGCTGCCCAAATCATCCTCGTTTTTGATATCCGTTCTCGATCTCGATCCCCATAAATGGGTATCTGTGCCTCCTGCCTCGGCGGGAACCGCCACGAGTCTCCTGAGGTGAGTTCCGATTCCAGAACGGGTATCAACTGTCAGCATGTTTAATGCGCATTACCTCGGCGTGATGCGCAAATCATGGGATACGTGCCTAAGACTGCAGCTTGCTAATGTATTTCACTCTCTGCAGCCCGAGTCTTCACGTCTACTTGAAGAAGACCCTTATCAGTCAGGATTTGGCTACGGAGCCCTCAACCACGCCCAGCAGGCCAGCCAGCCGGATCCGGAATATGTGAGACGTGAGAGGGAGGCGCTGGAATCCATTTGCCAACGAACATCCGAGTAAGTGCACTCAATATTTTGTAATATCTTGTCTCTCCCTTGCGGCAAAGAAAAGACTCGATCGGGAATCGAACCCGTGCTAATCATCACTCTCAGCTCCGTCATCGACATCTGGTCCCTCCAACCACAACCACACCTCCAACCCCAAGCAACCCTCCTCACCCCTCTTTCTGAACAATCCGCTCCGTTAGTGCAAGACGGAAAATCACCCGTGCCGTCCACCCACCGCACGTTACTGCCAAGCCGACCCACCTCCGGCGCATCAGGCACCGTCCCGAAACACTGGGGCGAGGTCATCGTCAACCCGAATAAGAAACGGTCCCGTACCGATATCAAAGCAGATTCCAAGACCAGCCATGATGTCTTTGGAGTGCTGAATGTTTCCTAAGCTAGGCCGAGACCGAGGCCTCTAGGACATGCATCTTCTCTGTACATTGACGCTGGACATTGATGATGACGATGTACACGAAAAAAAAGGGTGCGGAGTGTGAGCATCGAATCGAGGGATGCAGATATGGGTACTGGAAGACCCGTTTCCGTTTATTTTTCTTGCGCTGCGCTGCTTGAGGGGTTTCGTTTCTTGCATTGATCGCAGGCCGACTGTTTCTTTTCGCACATACATTACCATTCCTTTCTTTTCCCAGGCTTTCTTGGTCTGATAATACCCGATGGCGCAGACTTTTTCTTATGTTTTGGATCTCTACTTTCCTCCGCGTTGATCTCACAGTTCTGATTGGCGTGTTTTTGTTACCGATTCTCCCCCTTGTTTATTTCCTCATATCATGATGTTAGTTCAGTACGCATTCTCTTTTTTCCGGAGTGTCAGACTTTATCTTTGTTCACATAGACACTAAATTTGAATTAGTTATCAAGTGGCTCTTCCACCTGGGCAAAGGTTCCAGAGCTTGTAAGCCAGGACACCTAGGTAAACTAAGTCCCGAAGATGCCAGCTTTGTCAAAGGACAACATGTCACATGCAGCCAACTCATGTACCCATCTTGGACTTGGGTAGGGCATGTATGTAAAAGGAGTCTCGAGTCCATTGTATTCGAGGGATGCTATAAGGAAGCTGTAAAGAAACGACTATCACCCCCTTTGCCTATAGATAGTGCTACGCCAATTATCCAATCCGTGACTCCAAAGACTGTAATTGAAATAAATGCCCATTGGATGCATCGAAGTAAGTAATGACAAGCAGGGAACAAACCAAATGACCTCGGATGAAATATAAAAAACACCAGTGCTACATGTCAAACCCGTGGTACATGTAAACAACTCCCCTGTGACAAATCAGAATGAAAACGCCCGCTCATCCAGTCCCAGCATGGATATCGAATAGAGTTGAGTGATGCAATATGTGCCGAGTCGATCTCAGACCTGATGGAAACTGTCGCAGTGCAGTTGATCAGACGTCGTCCATCGTACCCGCTGGCTCTTCACCACCAGACTCGTAACTTCCCGCCGAGCTCAGCTCGCCCTCGGACTCGGTGTCCTCCTCGGCTTCATCGACGGCTTCCTTGCTGGCATACTTGGCAACATATTCTAGCAATGACATATTAATATGGGGCGTGACAAATGTAGGCTCAGCGATTGTGACACACCTTTGACCTTTGCTTCGTATTGCTTGGGATCCCGCATCATCAAAGCAGCGGCCTCTCCGTTAAGAGGATCCGAGGGGTTGGGGTAGCGGAGGAGCTGGGGAAGGAAAACCTCGAAGATGTTGAGCATATCGTACATCGGTGACCAGGTTTGGTTGATCACATCAAGGCAGACCGAGCCAGACCTGTGGCGAAGTTGACATTAACTGCTGAACCACCAGTGATGCAATGAAGTTGACTCACAACTCATCGATGTTTGGGTGAAAGATCCGGTTGACAAATCCGATGCTCGGGCTCTTGTATGGGTATTGATCGGGGAGTTCGACGTGGATCTTCCAGAGGCCGCCCTTGAAGGGTGCTATGGACGGAGGTTAGTATGATGTGATATCTCGCAACCATTAGCAGAACTCACTTTCTTCCGGACCCTTGAATCGAACGTAAAATTCTTGCCTGGTTATAGAAATTGGTATGCGAAACCTCCAAATGGTGTATTTTATATATCGTGGACGTGGGGAGCACATACACTAAGTTCCCATAGTTAGCGCATGGAACCACTTTAAGCGGATAAGTCCTTACTGTTATCGTTGACCAGAGTCACCTCATAATCACTCATGAGCCTAGATACACTGTCAGACTATTCCCAAGAACCGAGTATCTTCGTCAAGGCCAACGGGTCTGGTTGCGAAAGGCGGTGGCCACATAGAAAGGATAAGGGTATTGGCGTTCATACATCCTAGCCAGAAGTTAGTACGTGCGCCATTTGAACCAATTAAGAGGTAAGGGAGCATACTTCATGACCTAGAATTTTGTACAAAACCTGTCGTTAGTATTCCAGGAAACTCTTGGACGCATCGGACTGTCCGTGACATCACTTACATCTGTCTCGATTCTGCGCTTAGGGCTGCTCATTTTGGCGATTTGTTGGAAGTTAGTCTGATATCGAGGTTTGCGATGTGAATAACAGTATTGACCACGGGCTATCCACGAGAAATAGGTCCAGTGGTGTCCAGTTGCCTTTGACTAAAGCAGATATGCCGCAATCGGAGCGGGAAAGTGGTGGAAATGGTGATGAGTGTTGTGCAAGATTTCGGCTTGAAAAAAACGAGGAGAGCACGGGAATCAACTGCAAGCCAACAAATGTTCAGATCAGTTCTGAGAGGTCGTTAAAGAGGACAAATGGAAGAGGGGAAATCGCCGAATGGACGACATCCATGATCGGGCCCGCACCTCATGATTCGGCGATGAGTCAGCCCCGCATGCCACCTGGGCACACGTGGAGCGGGGCCATGATGTCGTCGCGACGATCATCACTACATGTATATCGTAGGTCCTGGAGGTTAGGGCTTTGTGTAAGAGATCTTTGGTCAAACAGGCTGCTCGTGGCTCTCTTCTGTGGTTGCATCTACCTTGGTCTATACCCTACTGAATTATTTCCTTGCCCTATAAATCTAGAGAAATATAGACAGAACTTTATCGTCCTCGCATCAATGCGGCGATGTGCAAAACCCGGTTGTATACACACGTACAAAGACGCAAATCGATAGAAGTCTTGCTGCACAGAAGATTGTTCGTAGCAAATGAAGTATGACACTTCTGTTCCTTTTCATAGGGGATTGGCGGCCAAGAATATACAGCCAGTCGGATCGAGAGAGCGGTTTCGGACAATGTTAGACCTTAGTTCATGCTCTATATATCTACATTTGCTGTGTCGAAGGCAAGATTGAGCTGGGAATATTCCTGAGTCCATGGATTCGATGGGGTTTCTTTCCTAAGCACTTGGAGTGACCTTGGGAGACTAGGTATACTTGTGTAATTGGCGACTTTGCAAGACCTGTGCACACAACTGCACTGGGTGACTGCGACACGTATTCAAGAATTCTGCTATCATGTAGATAGGTGACTTTGTTACCAGGGCTAATATAGTCATTGGACTTACCTACTGGCCTATTATCGGAATAATCATCTCCCGAATCAATTTTAGCTTATATAAATCAAACATATAGCACACATATTTCTGGATATAATATTGCTCGTCTATAATTTGTCTTCAACTTATTTTCTAGTTGGATATTTGGTCAATAGAAAGGCCCTGGTGACTTGCATCATGCCCTAACATAAAGAACTCGAACACTTTGATAGATGTCGAAAACGTCGTCGGACGCACCTGCCACTTTCTGACCATGGGTCAAGGAGTGCACCCCATTCATGGCACCTTGGGAAACGACATCATAAATATGACCTTGCACTTCCCTCGACTTCATTTCACCCCAATATCATATACCACAGACAGTGACTACTTGTCAATATGTGGTTACCACTCTTCTTTGACACCGTGACCACCTCATTTCCTTCCCGATATGCCACGCCGAGTCAAGTCCGGGCCTATCTCATTGATGTCCTGGTGAAGAAACACGACTCATCGCTCGCAGACGCCGAATCAATCGTCCAACCATGGACGTATGGTCGCGGGTATGACCTTCTCGAGGCATCTGAATACACCTTTAAGACTTTCTTCGGCGATGTTGGCTCGGCCTTGTACCATAGTGTCACCGAAGACATAATTTTTGATTGGCGTTCCAGTCCCCTCGGTTCTCTCAATATTCTCATGCTATTTTGCCTTCCGGTTGTCGCCATCATCCTCATGTTCCGCCTATATCGACACACTCGAACGGCCAGCTTCATAACTGGCAGCTTACCTCTCGAGCGCCTTCTTTGGGTGTCTGGGCCCATCGTAATCTACTGCACTGCCCAAGAGATGGCACATCGCTCCGAGCTAGGTGATTATCGGCTCATGTCCGCTGGTTTGTTCTTGTGCCTACTTGGCCTCATGGCCATGCTTTTACGCTTCATGGAGGATCACCCGTGACCCTGCACATCGTCGAGATGTGCGTTAGTTGATGTTGTTCCCTTGCTTGTTATTCGGGTCAATTATCTCGAGGCGTTGTTGAAGAGCCAAGCGAGAAAGTCAACGCATCCGCCTTCATCTAGCTTCAAGCTTTCGCTTTATGCAGGGTGACAGTGGCTTGCACGTTCCGATCACAGGGGCCTGAGACTTACAGGGGTAGCCCAGGATTATTTGTATTTTAATGAAGCATGAGCGTGCAAGTATTCGATTTGCTCAAGTACCAACAATAAATTTCCTTGAAATTTCAAAGTATATATTCTAGCCAGCGTTAAAGAACCACCGTAGAACACACCCACAGAAACCTTTACAAGGAGCTAACAGTCATCTATCCACGCGGAACGCAATCAATGTCATTGTATCATACATTGCACCCTGTCAGCATTTGGGTAGTCTTCAGTGTTGCTCCACAGGCGGCAGCTGAACCTTGACCGCGCCCTCGGCCAGAGCTCTATTCTGACTGTTCTTGCGACTAATATAAGAACTAATATACTCAGGCACTCCAGCGACCTTACTATCACCGCTTGGGATAGGTGTTCCAAACGTCTCCCAGACAGGAACAACACCAGTCCAGACACTGCTAGTGACTTCCTCATTACCCGAGTCCTTTCGCTCATCCGAAACACCACCATCCCGAATCTTGCCGCTGCCATCTACAATCTTAACCCTGAGGATTACAGTCGATTGCATCTCAGCACGGTCTGGCGGCACACGCGAGTGATCCCAGCGGTCGTCGAGAACGGAGTTCGTAATCAATTTCATGGCCCAAACTTTCTCTTCATCGTCTGTAACTAGGGTTGCATAGCCGTGTAAAATAGCAGAGCGGTAATTGTAGCTGTGTGAGTTGGGAGTGAGTGACAGGACTAGCCCGTCTACTTTGCTTGTGGCCACGCAGATAGGGAGGCCCTCTCCCTCGCCGCAGTTGCGGGCTAGGTTCATTATCCGCGAGCTGACGTAGCCGTGGAGGTAGCACTCCAGAGGCTCGTCGATGCTGGCGGAGGGGTACTCGAATGAACCCATTTGGCCAATCATAGGCAGAATCGCGGGGAACGGGTCCTCTGGTCCTGGGTTGAAGGATACATGGAGAACCTGAGAGTCATTGATGATTGAATGAATGGGTCCCAGGTCATATGTGGCTGTATTAAGCTGTTAATACTATGTAGATGGCATAGGTGTATTTCCACAGTGCCGCCATACCTCGGTGCTTGTACCTGTTGGCAGTATTGGAAACTCGCTTGGGATAGGTCAAGGTGCGTCCCATGATGTGTGGTAGTGTGTATTATCTGTCTTTGACTTGGGAAAAGCAAGAAGTAAGCAACGATGAAACAAGCATTTATAGTAAATAGATGATGGACTAAGATAAGGGTCCTGGTCAGCTAGGGCAGGCCTTCAAACACCCTTTCTGGCAGGTCCATCCTGCCCATATCTTCCCCGCATAGGCTAGAGCGGATCCTGTTGGATGACATGCTGCGCCCGGATCCATCGAGGCTAGGAGAATACGACAGGGCGTGGGAGGGGACAAGACGGGGACAAGACGGGGGTCTCCGATGCCAAACCCACCCGAGGTGATTGGCCCACACCGCCGACGCGGGCCCCATGAACCTGGCGATAACAACTCTTTCTACAGTTTACTCTTATCACCACTATTATTCTGGAACCTGAAGCATGGCGGCATGCAGGTCCCTTGTTCGCCAATGCGCTGTCCATCTGCGTGCATCATCTAGGCCATTGAGTCATCCATTGCGCCGATTCCCTAGGTGCAACCCTCTGCCTCGCAGCTACGCTACCTCCGTGGCCGCCGCGGAACTCAAATTCGGGCAGCCGTTGCACGAGACGCATCCCCACATCCTCAGTCCTGGCGAACGTGAGTCATTGTCTGTGTCAATTAGCTCCATTGATTGAGCTGATCGTTGAATAGTTACGCCTGGAATCACCGCCCTTGAATATGCGCAACGTCGATCGAAACTCGCCAACAAGCTCCCCAAAGGCGCAGTTGCGGTCCTGGCCGCCTCGGAGGTCAAGTACCGTGCGCAAGGCATATTCACTGAATACCGCCAGGATTCAAACTTCTTCTACCTGACGGGTATGTTTGGTCGGCTCATTAGTGGTGCTGCGAGGAGATCCGCTAATTGTTTGCGCGCCGGATAGGATTCAACGAACCAAATGCACTGGCAATCATCGGAAACGACGGCTCGGGCGACAACCATACCTTCCATCTATATGTACGGGAAAAGGATCCCAGGGCAGAATTATGGGACGGGGCACGCTCCGGCACCCAAGCTGCTGTGGACGTCTTCAATGCGGATGAGGTGCGGAATCCTACTAGCTGGGCAACACGATGAACATGAGCTGATACTGGGAACAGACAGGCAACATCGAACGGATTGGAGACATTCTGCCAGGTATTGTGCAGGGAGCTACGGAGGTTTATTCGGATATCCCCACATTCGATGGCTCAAAGTCATCCTTGAACCGTTATCTGTATGGACCAACAGTCGCATCGGAAAAGCTAAAAAAGGTCATTGACAACCGGCGGGTTAAGCCCTTAAAGCATCTTCTTAATGAAATGCGGGTGTTCAAGAGTGAAAACGAGGTTGTACAGATGCGTCGACTGGGCCAAGCTGCAGGGAGAGCTTTCACCAAGTCTATGCGTCACGATTTCACCAAAGAAAAAGATTTATATTCTTTCCTTGAATACCAATTCAAGGTGAATGGATGTGATGGCAACGCCTTCGTCCCGGTTGTCGCGGGTGGCCAGGTAAGCCTCCCGGTTTGTTCTAGATTAGCTTCATACTGATGATTTCAGAACGCCTTGGCGATTCACTACACTCGCAATGATGATCTATTGAAGTTTGTGTTCCTCCCTCGACCATCATGAGACTATGCTGACGTTGAATTTTAGGGACGGTGATTTGGTTCTCGTTGATGGTGGCGGTGTAAGTCTAGTCATACTATCCGAGTTCAACCTTTGTAGGTTGCATATGCTAACCAAACCAACAGGAATGGGGAAGCTACATCTCCGATATTACTAGAACATGGCCAGTCAATGGCAAGTTCTCTGACCCGCAACGAGACCTGTACAATGCGGTGCTGAAGGTGCACCGAAGCTGCCTCTCTCTATGCCGTGAGACCTCCAACCTCTCGTTGGACAAACTTCATGGCATCGCCGAGACTGGACTGAAAGATGAGCTCAAGTCGCTGGGATTTGATATCTCCGGCAATGTATGCATCCGAACATCTCACACATAGACTACCATGCTGACCTTGACTAGGCACTGAGCACTCTTTTCCCGCACCATCTGGGCCACTATATTGGCCTGGACGTTCACGACTGCCCTGGATATTCCAGAGGCTACAACCTGAAGGCAGGCCAATGTATAACAATTGAACCGTCCGTTCCCAGCCTCATTCCAGTCAAACATTAAAACCAACTAACACATGCCAGGGGTATTTATGTTCCGGATGATGAGCGATGGCCCGCCCACTTCCGCGGGATCGGAATTCGCATCGAGGATAGTGTTTGTGTCGGAGATGAACACCCAATTGTGTTGACCCCTGAGGCTGTCAAGGAGGTATGTGAACTCTAATTTTCTTCAGCTCTATCGGTTACTAATTTGGAATAGGTTGAGGACATTGAGGCATTGCGTAGTTAGATGTGATGTATACGGTAGCTACAAGATACCCTCAATTCCCATGTACAATAGTAGCATAAGGCGTCAAATAATTTATGTTTGAGCACTCTTAATTTGTATTCTGTACTCCATATAGTCCACATCAAGGATCATCCTTGCCTGAATCACTGTGTGGTGGCTGGAATACGGTTGTTTTGGTCTGATCGGGGCTGGTTTGGGGGGTGGGGGGGTTGGAGTCGATTGGTCATTTATTACAGGTGAATGTTAAGTAGAGAAGCATTTGGCAAAATAGCCATTGAAGAGAATGAAATTGAGAATGAATTAAAAGAAGAAAAGAAGCCCGAAAAGAATTCTAGTCGCGGTTGAAGAATGCAATGTTGATGTTCATGCCTCACGCGCTGCCGTTGGTTGTCGGGCCTCCGCCCAAAACAAACTGAGCTCCACACCACACGACTTGCTTTGCTCTCTCTTCCTTTCTCTTCTTTCAGGTCTTCCACCTCGTCTTTCTCTTCCCCCACCCTCGGATACTTCGAACTGTTCCTCTCTCATTTAGCTACTCCTTGTCTTTTTGTGCCACAATGTGCATCCTCTAAACTCCTGAAACTCCCGGAAACACGTGTAGCACGTCGCGTGCTCTTCATCGAGTGCCCCTCTTTGACCTTTGATTACAGTCACTCCACAACATCTACGCGCGTTATTGAGCCTAGGAAGCTGTTTCCCAATGGCAACTGTATTCGTACCCCCTTCGCCACGAAACTCCATGAACATGGCGACTCGCCGGCCACTTGCAAACGTGCCGAATGCAACCAATTCTCCACACACGACTGGCATACTGCCAGCTAAGCGATCCCGATCTACTCAAATGGAGATTCCATACGGACAACCTCCGCCAAAGAAACAAGTGATGGAGAACATTGAATATGAAAGTCGCACCGCCACGTGCCAGACTACGAATACGGACTCGAAACTCTTCACCAGAAGATCGAATAATGCCAACCCAAGCGCCTTTGAAAAGAAACTCGTTGCAGCCAGGGAGAAGGAGCGTCAGCCGGTGGTGAAGCAAGTAAAGGCTGAGAAGGCTACAGAACATACTAGGGAGTCCATTCGACAATGGCAGAAACATTACAGGAAGGCATTCCCTCAGTTTGTCTTTTACTTTGACAGCGTTCCCGAGGATCTTCGACGACGGTGTTCTCGTCAGGTCAATGCCCTTGGAGCTGTAAGTTATGAAGATCCACTAAATACCGCACAGCCGGCCTTGGGCTGGGGTCCATTGCACGTTGCATCCCCGTCCCTCCTCTTTTCAAGACGTTGGTTTGATAATGTCTAACCTGCTTTAATCTAGCGTGAAGAAAAGTTTTTCTCCCGTCTGGTAACCCACGTTATCACTTCCCGTGCTATTCCCCCGGAGTCCACCGCCCCATCAGAACCGGAAGCAACTACCGACGCCAGCAATGGCGATGCCAGCGTGCAAACGGTCAATCCTTCGCTCCTGGAGAGAAACGGCGAGAGTCACCTGCAAGTTTCACTGAAGACCGATGCGCGTCGTGATCAAGGCACCATGGACATTCTGCAACGGGCACGTCAGATGGGCATGAAGATTTGGGCATTGGAAAAGCTTCAGCGTATGATCACTACTATCAATGACAGTGAGATTGCCTCATGGGATTGTGGTAGTCGCTCGAAGGCTGCCGGTGGCCATGCCACGCAAGGCAAGGGCGAAACCGACTTGTCGCGGGTGCTTCGTCAGGAACTTCTCAATGGACCGTCTGATCGTGATCCATTTGCATCAATGGAAATGATAATGTTCAAAGGTCCCTTCATCTACATTCACGACATGAATGAGAAGAGTAAACCAGTCATGGTTCGAGAATATGCCCGAGTCCCCAAACGCCAGGATGGAACTTGGCCACAGTTCAGAAGCGCCCCTCTCGGAAAATGTCCCTTCATCGACGAGCCCCCGAGCAGGAAGGAATATGATCGACACAGATTGCATCAGATCCAAAAGGAGAAGAAGATTGCCTCTCGTACGGCGGATGGAAAGGATGATGCTAAACCGAAAGCAGTTGCGCCAGTCCAAGAAGCCGCCGAAGGCACAGCTACAACTGAGATCGCCGACTATAAGCCGTCGGTGCCACAAGAACAGCGTGCTACGCCCCCAATCCAACCTGAGATGCAAAAGCCATCGGTTGATGAGACACGTGAACGAAAAAGCTCTGAAAGCTTCATTCCCTCACATCCCTCGTACCGGGCCCTTCTACACTGGACGCGAGCCAGCTGCCTCGGGTGTTCAACCTTCCAATATTACATCCGCAATTCGGTCACAGATGGTCTCGTCTACTGCTGCAGTACCTGGCGCAAAAGCCGGGCTCAGCAAGGAGGTTCATGGCCTACAGCGCAAGGTCCTCGAGAAGGGCACCGGTGGATTCATGGCCGGATCTATGGCTGCTCCTCAACGTCGGGGTGATGGATCTACCGCCATCCCCATGAAGAACAACCTCAACCCCCCTGGAAAGTCCAACCTCCGCCAGAATGGGGAACAAGCAAAGCAGTCTGAACTTGCTGGTTCAAAGCGCCAAAGGGATGACAAGGAACAGCAAAAGAAGCCTGAGCGACGCAGAGATCCCAAGCCTGGATATTGCGAGAACTGCCGGGACAAGTTTGACGATTTTGAAGAGGTATAACACAAGTTCCTTTCCGTGGCTTGCATTCCCATCCATACTGACCATTCTTCAGCACACTCTGACTCGCAAACATCGCCGGTTTGCCGCAAACTCGACAAATTGGGCTGAACTTGATGCGTTGCTCTTTGAAATCCGGCGGCGCCCGCTCACGTGGGAATTACTTGACTGGTAGACTTGCTGCTTCGCACAGCATTTCATGATTTCCTTTGGACCTTAACCTCATCTCTGTCCAATACCTTTGCATCTTGAGGTCGAGCTTTTATTTTCAACCTATCTTTCCATTGCCACGTTGAAATTTTCATTTCCGCCCGTCATGCCTGATTTGGATCTCAAACCTCGCATAACCAATACCCTCGGCATCGACGCATATGCATGGTGGCGTTTTCTTTTTTTCTTTTTTATCTTGCATCCGCGGCACCAGGGACGAGTTTACCTCTGACAATTGGTCTGCTTGCTGTCCTCAACCGAGGTCGTCCACTCGTTTACAGCTTTTCTTTTCTTCACTTCTTCCCAACTGTATTGAATATCAACTTTTACACCAGCATCACCTTCGACTTCGCAATCCGACTTCAATCACCACTCGACGGCAATTTTGGATACTGACATCCCAACGTCGATGCTGTTTGCCACCATTCAGCTCTTGTTACGGTCGGTGCGATAGACTGAAGGTACAATGGACCATCTAGCATGAGCCAAAGGATTCGTTCCTTGCATTGCACTCCATTCCACATCACATCGTTATCCCCTTTTTGGTCCCACGGGGCCATCTTTCATCTTCACCAACTTTTCCTTGTGTCTTTTCACTGGTGGTGTATTTGTTTCCGATGGCTGTGACCCGTGACCGCAGCACAGAGGCAGCCTCTAGATGTAGAGACTTTCTTTTTTTTTCCATTCTCGTGACATTACTTACCCGAACAAGCATTTACTTGATTCGATGATCTGTACGCAGCTTGTATCGTGCTAATTGAATTTTCTGCTGTCAATCTCATACAATGTAGATCTACAATGTAGAACTAACTAGACAAGTAGTTACCTAAGCTGTATGTCGGCCCCCTCACTTGTCCGAAAGCGGTAATCACCTCGGCGTTCTCAGCTGCAGGCGGTGAGAGCGAGGTACATTGCACACTCAAGGTTCCAGGGTCTGTCGGCGACATACTTGGAGCTTTTATGGATAATTACCTCTTAAACATAAACATGCCACAGACTTTAGTGTCATTCAAATCATCCATTGACAAATTCCATCCAGAAGATCAGCCCCGGCCGTGCATAGCCAACCCCCGCAAAACGTCTCGGCACTCGGCCCCGTAACCGGCAGAAACGAAGATCTTCAACTTCAAAGAAATTTTGATGCTCGCATCTACGCCGCATAAGACAGCACGTTAATCCGGACGGATGGATGCTTGAATATACAAAGTCGCAGCTCCGGACACACTAGATGTTGTTTACTTGATATATACTATATCCCGCTTTGTGTGAATCTCGCCTGTTCGCTGAAGTTGCGCCGCGCTGCCCCGGTTTGCCGCTGAGGTCATTCGTTGCTGTGCGTCTACTTGCTGCCGTGTCTACTGTGATATTGTACATTTCTTGTATAGGGTGTTCTCGATTACGGAGGAAAAACTCGTTATTTTTCTGTTTTTAGGACGCTGGGAATCCGCACTCCGCACGTCTGTTTCACGAATACACCACAGCACACCATAATGGCCGCGCCGGGCCATGCGCTGCGGCGCACAGCGATTGCGTCGTCGATTCTGAGAACGAGAGTGGTACCCGCGATCCGGACGCATCCCGCACACACGATTCTCTCATGTCCCTGTTTTGCGATATCTTCTACCGCACCGACGCCACATTCCCTCTTCCAGACTCGACATAGCTCCTATTCTGCGCCAACGCCCGACTCGAACGAAAAGGCTCGCAAGAAGATCACTATCCAGACGCTTCAGAATTTGTACAAAAAGGGAGAGCCGATCACTATGCTCACTGCGCATGATTTCCCCAGTGCGCATGTGGCCGATGCGTCGGGGATGGATATGGTTTTAGTTGGGGATAGCTTGGGGATGGTAGCCCTGGGGCTGGAGAACACAACCGAGGTTGTAATGGATGAGATGATCCTGCATTGTCGGAGTGTTGCGCGCGCGGCGAAGGCGGCCTTCATTGTAAGCTTTGCCTGGTTCCCATGATTGCTATCGCGATACCATAGACTGACAATTGCTCTAATATTAGGTGGGAGATCTCCCGATGGGCTCATATGAGGTGTGTGCGGAGCAGGCTATCGAGTCGTCTTTGCGTTTGGTCAAGGAAGGCCGCGTTCACAGCGTCAAGATCGAAGGGGGAGTGGAACTTGCGCCCACAATTAAGCGCATCACGCAAGCCGGCGTGCCGGTTGTAGGCCATGTGGGTCTAACTCCTCAGCGGCAGAACGCCCTCGGCGGCTTCCGCGTTCAGGGGAAGACGGCTGCCAGCGCGGTGAAGCTGCTGCAGGATGCACTGGCAATGCAAGAAGCTGGTGCCTTTATGCTTGTTCTCGAGGCGATGCCGTCGGAGGTTGCCGCCATCATAACACAGAAACTGCGGATTCCAACAATCGGCATTGGTGCTGGGAATGGTTGCTCGGGCCAGGTTCTTGTGCAGGTTGACATGTCCGGGAATTTCCAGCCTGGCCGGTTTGTTCCGAAGTTTGTTAAGCAGTATGCAGATGTCTGGGGTGAGGCTGCCCGTGGCATCTCGCTGTATCGTGACGAGGTTAAGAGTCGGGCATTTCCTTCAGAGGAATACACGTATCCAATCTCGAAGGACGAGCTGGCTGGGTTCCAGAAAACCGTGGACGAGGTCTTCCAGGAGACATGATGGCGTGTCGTCACCGTTCCATTTGTTCCATGCCCATTTTTTACATATTTTGTGTTGAGCATCATTATCATCATCATTTGTACATAGCGTCATCGTCAGCTTTCCTGGCTTTTCATAGTGCTCAGCCAAATGCAGGCGTCATCGAGTAGGCGACAATCAATTGATCGTCCGTTTTGAAGCACTGTCGCCGCAAGGTTAATATTCAACATGCTAAGCTTTCCATGAATGGAATAATAACATCGAACTCACCCTCCATAGTCCACCCATGCCTTCATCAAGCCCGGGCGCAAACACACTGTTGACATAGCAAAAGACAGAATCCGTCTCTTTGCAGTCTAGCTTCTTGCGCAGGAACTTGACGACCGTCTCGAATTTCTGCGAAGCGCTAACCTTAAACACCCGGTTCTTCAGAATCGGGGCGGATGGGAGAGGCTGAAAGCGAACGGTGACTAGGTTATCATTAGAGAAGTTCTCTGGCGCTGAACTTGATCCAGCTGTTTGTTCGTCCAAAACCTCATCTGAGAAGTTGGTTTTTACCTTTCCCCGCATCAATACTCTCAACATCCGCAAGTGCCTGATAAGCATCTCGGGGCAGATTGGTCAGCATCACCGATGCCGACATGTTCATGGGTAGATCGGCGCCATGGTCGTCATCTGGTATCGGGGCATTTGCTCGGTTGGGAGACGGTGTGCCTGAGCCTTGGGGCTGGCGCGGACTCGGGCGATGGCTGAGTGTGCTTGATTGTGGATTTGAACTGGGGGAGAGCTGTCTGGAGGTTGTCGGGGGTGATGACGGATTCATGGTGATTGTGTGAAACCAGCAATTTAGTGAATAGGATGGTGTTAAGGTCTGAGTTGGGGGTTGAAGTTGACAGCTCAGGTGGGGACCTTATCGCGCTTAAAGTTTGGCCCGTCGCCCGTGAAACGTGGCACAACCTTCTAAGGTTGGAGGCCTATAAACAATGGAGAAATTCCTGCTTTATTGTATTCTGTGTATATATATCTGTTTTGGTGGATCTTTAGATAAGATGCGCGATATCTCACACAAAGGTTGACAGTCTATGTACTATGTAGCCTGTTCACTTTCAAAGCCCAGAGCCCTCCGTGACAGTGCACCGGCTTGGTGCTAGGGCTGGATACTACAAACAGACTCTCCAATATTAGTTCTCACTCAGACTCAGGTATTTTGCAAATGGTGCAGATTAGTCCAGAAGTTTTCTGCGTCTTCGTGTGTATCGCCGTACAGACCAAAGCGCTCACATAGCAGTCTTCTAGTCGGAATTCTGGTCAGTCCATGCCCCTGGGATAGGTAGCGCACACGCGCGTATAGTATACGGGGTAATATGCAGAACATCATCAATGCAGTATAACCCCAGCTTTCCATCTTTAAACATGATATCGCTCGAATTAGGATCATAAGGTTCACATCTGACCATGCTTTTTCTCAGGCCTTACAAAGCTAGCGACGCTAAGGGAAGATTTGGGATAGTAAGGCTGACAGCACCCCAGACATCGAGATCAAGTGAAAGCGTCCATGGGGCCCATGACTTCTATCAAGATTCTGCCTAGATGACGAACTGATAGATCGTACATAGCTTCCTATGAATCTCCACGACTTGTTCGGCCATGACTGTTTTCTGGGGTTCTGACAATAAATGCCAGGCCTATGTTTGCGTTTAGCCTTCGAACCCGTCTTAAAGTTTGATATAGTCCTCACTGTGATGAAACGAACCGCAGGTAACTTTCATGCTAGGATGTCGGATGGGTGGCCTTCGAAGTAAGTGGAACAGTGGAAGGCTCCATTGGTGCATCCGACAGCACGCTGGTACGGAAGTTATTGACATCCAGGACATCATCCAACGACATCATCCAACGACATCATCGACGGATGAGTCGCAACTCGGCGACGGCGGGGTTCAAATGACTTGTTCAAAGGATTGGCTGAGAGGAATTCCTCCGCTTTCCATCCTCTATCCACCTCTCTTTCGTTAATTCTCCATTATACAGGAGCACACAATGGCACCGGTTTATCACGGTCATTTCTCGTTCGATAACGGCACCTTCTATGTCACAACCCCCGACGGCCACACTCACCCACGCGCGGATTACTGGCAACTATACGGCATCTTTGGTAGTGATATCGGAGTCCAACACCCCGACCCCGATCATCCCGGTCACTGGTATGAGGCCCAGGTCATTCACTATGGACTGACCCCAACCAACAACGCTGCCCCGGCCAAGTTGATACTGCAGGACGCCTTTCAGAATCGTGTTCTCGAGGTCCCGAGGGGGGTCTTCCAGATTGAAGAGAGACTCCGGAAGGAATGGAATAGGAAGGCTTTGCAGGAGGCTGCTGGTCCCGCTCCTGAGGGCCAATCTTCTGGCTTTGCGACGCTTGGTGGAGCCAGCAAAGACGGCAATTCGCAATCGGGACGCAAGGATATGATCCCCACTTCTCGCACCACGAGCGCTGAAGAACGACCACCCTCCACTCAGAATGTGTCTGCTGCTCCTGGAATGGTCCATGACCGTGTAAGCATCTCTTCGGCTATGTCAAACTCACCATATAGATTGCTGACCAGAATGATAGATTGCACTAGGGCCTTTCAATCCATTCACACCAATCAACACAAACGATGCACGTGGAATCTGGGATGACGACTTAGCAACACTTGTGAACAGTGGACCCCCTGCGCAATAGGTACACCTAAGTAGTTAAAAGCAAGAAGAAGTGTATTCGCATAATGAGGACATTCATTAAGATATCAAAATGAGTATCAAAACAAAATCGTCACATATGCAATCGTAAAAACGTCAACCGAACTCTCCTTCCTCCCAGTTATATCGAGCACCCGGTGAAGTGAAAGTGGAATAACAGTAAAGCCACAGAGGAAAGCTCGCACTGTGTGAATTTAGTTCAAAGCAAAAAGGTGTGTATTTACCTAGACGATGAGGACATTGAGTAAGGCATCAAAGTGAATACCAAAATAGAATTGTCACATCCGTCATTTATGTCTGTAAGTAAGGCCTAAAAGCGTTAACCGAACTCTCCTTGCGAGTCTTTGGTACTACGCGATGAAATGATGGTGAAGACACGGAGGAACCAATGGTTTCTGTGCGTGAAGAATATATTGAAAGGGATGTAGTTTTATAAGATTGGCGGCTTGCTGCTTATATATAGACGTCTTTATGAATATGTACCATCGAAATTTTTGTGTGAATGCTGCTGGTGTGGCTGCAGGTGTTTAAAGGCAGCTTATCTTACTTGAAGCTATAGTAACTGGATAGGGCCATAGGCGGCCGCAGTTCAGAGCACGATAGGGAATGTTGCAGCGGGTAGTTTGTTTGCTACAGCACAGAGTGCAGGTGCAAGTGAATCGGGTCTTGCGGCTGTTGATGCTGCTTCACAGGCCGGGGGTCTGCTTATGACTGCTTGTAATGGCGGTCTGTCATGGTTTCAGCAGAAACTCTACATATACAGATTGAATCTCCTTGCTGAATTGTGTACGTATATACCACATATCGAGGACAGGTATCGACCTATGTACATCGGATGATATTGCCTTATCAAAGGCCAGGGCTTGCAATTTCCTTGGCTTTGGGGAACTTACGAGAAAAATGCACCTGTGTAGCAATGCATTTGATCAATCGGGCTCTTTAGCAATTTACTTACTCCTGCTTCCTATGAATTCTTTAAAAGACTCCTGTCTATACACAAAGTGTTGCAAGTTCCTTCCTTCGTCTTTTAGGTTTGTCGATCTTTTCTGAGATATACTCAGGTTATTTGAGGTATAAAAAAGTCGATAGCACCAGAAGATACCTTCCCTATAGTAATTCTCTATGGTAGGTGGAAATGAAAACGTTGTCTTATCGGATGCTCTCACTTTGCAATACGTTTGTGATAGACCAGACTTGGTTTGTCGCCCTCAACGCCTTACAGATCAGGCGCCAAAATGATGTAAATTCCCCGCATCTCCACTGCGGCTGAACCTTGAAAGCTTCCCTCCGATAAGCTCACCATCCATCTCAACTATTGTTACTTGGACGCGATGGCTTCAGTTGCAAAGAACATTGTTCCGGCCGCTGATCTTCAGTCATTCACTGAATACTTGAAAGGCTGCAAGCGTATCGTCGCTGTTCTCGGGGCTGGCATCTCCGCATCCTCAGGATTGCCCACATTTCGTGGTGCCGGCGGAATCTGGCGTTCACACGATGCTACCTCTCTCGCAACGCCGGAGGCCTTCGATGAAAATCCTGGCCTGGTATGGCAGTTCTACAGCTATCGACGACACATGGCCTTACAGGCCAATCCCAACAAAGCACACTATGCGTTAGCGGAGTTATCTCGAAGGAATGAAGACTTTATCACATTATCGCAAAACGTTGACGGTATGTGTCGATTACCAGGCTTCCGTATTAGTATTTTTATACACTAATAAACTTGCGATTCGTCTAGGTCTGTCCCAGCGAGCAAATCACCCCTCAAAGCAGCTCCATCTGCTCCATGGCACTCTATTCAACGTCAAATGCACCGGTTTCTATTGTGACTACAACGAGCCCAACTTCACAGACCCAATCGTCCCCGCCCTTGAAATCCCCCAAAAGCTATCAGGCCTTCATCCTTCCGAATCCGACAAGACCGGCGAGGCAGCATCAAAAGCTCTAGATGAAGCGCTAAACGCCACCGCAAACGAGGTTGACATCTCAGATGCCAGCAACCCCATTCCCGAACTGGATAGGAAGGATCTGCCACATTGCCCAAAATGCAAGGAAGGCTTGCTCCGACCGGGCGTTGTGTGGTTTGGAGAACCGCTACCCGAGGAGACACTTGGTCACGTCGATAACTGGATTGCGGACGGTCCGATTGACCTGTGTCTGGTAATTGGAACTAGTGCACGGGTATGGCCGGCTGCGGGCTATATTCACGAAACCCGTTCGCGAGGCGCTCGCATTGCAGTGGTCAATATGGATGTCGAGGATTCACCGGGTGAGCTCCACAAGGGTGACTGGTTCTTCCAGGGAGATGCTGGTGTTATTGTTCCTGAGATTTTGAAGGGGATTATTGGCGAGGTTTGAATTCTACATAGGGCATCTAACATGATTTTGGCGTGATAGGTTTTTCTTTTAGAGTTAGCATATCTTAGCGATTCGTAGGAGAGATTCAGACCCATATAAATAGCTTGAGGTGAGAATTTTATTCGAGAATTGGGCGTTTTCAACCAGGACATATAAAGGCATTCCGATCTTACCTCGGATAGGGAGTTTACCTCGAGTTGTGCCAACGTTGATCCCATGGAAACGATTCAGCCTCGAGTTTCTGATGTGTGGGGGGAAGGAAGATGGAGAAAGTAGGTGATGTACCATGGTTGTTCTTTCCACCCGTGGACCTGTCCATGTTTAATCCGTCAGGCGACTAAACTGAGTCATGCTTCTATTCGATCTTCCGTTTGGCTGAGGGATCGTTCGGCGTTTGGATTGTCGGGCTCGTCGAGTGCGCCGTAGTTGCTAGGCAGAAAAACCATCTTTCGTCTAAATGCTCCTACTCATAAGCACCCAGTGCCCAGGTAGATATTGCAAGGTTTTATCTACTTGCATGGAAGATTTCATGGTGGATTGTATGGTTGAATTAGATGTAGACCAAAAGTGAGGGATCTTCTACTTAAAGCCCTAGGTAATCACCGATCTCCATGTACCACAACATACAGAATCACTCTGTATTTCTTAGGCGTTGACTTATTCCATTCTATAGAGTCCTACCTAGTAAGTAACATTGGAAAACGAAGCATACCCCTCGAATATAGTACAGGTAAGAAATGAATGAGAATGATATAAAGCCAAATAGATGGCCAAAGGGATAGCCGAGGAATAGCCAAACAAACAGCAAGAGCTAGACCAGTAAAAATAGTGTTCCGGCCTACATGTTAGCTATTGTGGTTAACTAAGTACATGTAGTTATCTTAAAACCCTACATGTATGTTTCGAGACGTCGTACGTCGCGAACCTGTACACGCGTTGCTGTTGCTTGCCTGAGGCATCGCTGGTTGCTAGGGGATCGCACCCCCCCAAACAAAACCGATATCGATAACGACCTTCGACTTTGATGTTTGCAAACCCCCACCATCGACAACACATCTCGGACCAAACGTGCTATGAATTTAGGTCAGTATTCTTTGAACTCTGTTCGGTTCATCTTCCGATTCCTCTCATTTTGGAATCTGACACCATACTCGGCGCCCCAAGGCTCAAGAATGCTGAAGGATTTCCGCACACACAAAAGACAAAGACTGACCTTGCATTCCAGTGCTCAGATAGTTACCCTTACGCCGAATTGATCTCCTAAGGTTGGAGCATTTCGGACTCTGCTACTCAGCAAATTCAACATCCGCAATCTCTCTGGAGAGATTCATCACCCCTCCGACAAGAACCCTCCGTGCCTCCAAAACACACCGCTTATTTGACCAACATGGCCAGAGAAAGCACCGCGCCAATGGAGCCCCTCACCCCGGCGGTCAAACCAAACGCGCAGCCTCGCCCCGCACATATCCAAGAGCCGGAATTTGGGAAACCGTCGCCGATCGGCCCGCAACAGAACAGATCAAACCACCTTTTCAACATTCCGAAACCGAATCAATCTCGTGCCGAACATCATCGACCCGCTGCTCGACCTCAGCCGCAAGGCCAGCCACAATCACGCCAAGACGGTCCGCAGAGTGGTGCGCCTCAAACCCATCGCCCATCGGGTACTTCGAGTGCTGCTACACCATCAGTGAAACGAAGCGAGCCATGGGATCCATTCAAACCCGTGGCGCCGTCGGCCTACAACAACCCCCGCGGGGGCTTTCAGCATGGCGCAGTGAGCATCAAGCGCCCTGAAAATGTCACTTGGACAACTCCTCGTGCGCCTAGGCCTATCTATCAGTCTAAGCCTCTTCCGCCAAAGATGTCAGGCGCGTCCAAGAACCTCCAACACTTCATCGATCTCACAAAGGATGATACTGCTCCGCCTCCGAGGGCACCGGGTCAAGCGCCTCCAAGTTTCGGAGCTATGGACATGAACGGTTATGTTGATACGGCTATGGCAAATGAGAACATCAAAGCTTTGCTTGAAGGTGCTTTCGAAGATGAGGAGGAAAAAACCGAGCCGAAACGCAAAGGCAAGAAGAAGGGCGCAAAGAAGAAGCAGTCCAAGAAGACGTCACAAAAGAAGCAGAAGGATGAGATTGTCGTAGACAAGAAGAAGGAAGAAGCAATCGACGATCTTGACGATCTTGCTGCTCAACTTCAAGGTGTCACGGTCAACGACCCGAAGGATACCGAGGCCGGCTCTGAAAGTGATTTCCCTACCAAGGCCGAGGAAGCCGATAAGGAGCTCGATGACGAGGAGGACGAGGATGAGGAGGAAGAAGAAGAGGACGACGACGATGATGAAGATGATGGTGTTGTCGAAGGTTTGAAAGTCATCCTACTACCACATCAAATCGATGGTGTGAGATGGATGTGTGACAAGGAGACTGGTCGAAAGACTACCAAAGGAATTTTTCCCAAAGGCGGAATCCTTGCAGACGATATGGGTCTGGGGAAAACTGTACAAGCGATTGCTTTGATGCTCAAAAACCGCAAATCCGATCACGAACACAGCGATAACACCGAGGAAGAGGGCAAGACGACAAAGCTTCCCCCGAACTGCATTGCCTCTACCCTGGTTATTGCACCTCTTGCACTGATCAAACAATGGGAATCGGAAATCAAAGACAAAGTTGAGCCATCCCATAAGCTCCGTGTTTGCATCTACCATGGTACAACACGCGCTAAGACTTCGACCACTTTGGACAAATACGATGTGGTGATCACGACTTACGGAACCCTTACTTCCGAATTCAACTCGTCAGCCTCAGATAAGGCGAAGAAGGCCGGAATTTTCGCGGTCCACTGGTATCGCATCATTCTTGACGAAGCACACACGATCAAAAACCGAAACGCGAAGGCCACACAGTCAGCATATGCCTTGGATGCTCAGTACCGCTGGTGCTTGACAGGAACGCCGTTGCAGAACAACTTGGATGAGTTGCAGAGCTTGATCAAATTCCTTCGCGTGAAGCCTTACGATGATTTAGCTGCCTGGAGAGATCAAATTAGCCGGCCTTTGAACAACGGCCGTGGAGGTCTCGCTATTCAGCGACTGCAGATTTATCTCAAGGCCTTCATGAAGCGACGAACGAAGGATGTCCTGCGACTCAATGATGAGGTCAAAGATGGTGATGAAGCACCAGACGGAAAACCAAAGAAGTCGTCGAATGGATTCCAAATCAAGAAGCGTGAGGTTATTAAGGTTGCTGCTGAATTCATGCCTGGCGAGTTGAACTTCTACAAGCGTCTTGAACAGCGGACGGATAATAGCCTTGGCCAGATGATGGGTGGTGGTAAGGTTGATTACGCCGGGGCTTTGGTTCTACTGTTGCGTCTTCGTCAGTCTTGCAACCATCCAGACTTGGTCAAAGGCGATTTGGCCAAGGACAAGGATATTCTTTTACAGAACGGGAGTACAAACAGCCAGTCAACACAGCCAAAGCCGGATGACCTTGACAGCATCGCTGATCTTTTCGGCGCAATGAGTGTCGTCGCAAAGAAATGCGATGTTTGCCAAACGGATCTGGGTCAAGATGAGATTAAGGCTGGTGGCAGCCGATGCGGTGAATGTGAAGCCGACCTGAACATCAACGTCATGGGCACAGACAGAAAGAAGAAAAAGAAGTCGAAGAAGGGTCACCACAAGAAGCTTGACGTTCCAGATTCACCCTCAGCCCGCAAATCAGAGGCCCAAGCCGCTCGTTCTCGCAAAAATCGCCGCATCGTTCTTGACAGCGATGACGAAGATGAAGAAGGGGAGTGGGTTGTACCCGAAGACCAGCAGAAGATGCCCAGCCTCGGACAAGCAGGTGGTTTAGACGATGAAAACGCCGAAGGAGGTGGCGAGTGGCTCAACTCGGAGGATGAAACGGACGATGAGATAGACTCGCCTTCTAGAAGGAAGAGCCCACCCATTGTTCTGAGTGATTCCGAGGACGAAACCGATTCTGAGGCTGAAGACATCTACAATGATGAAGGAGAAAACGGGGAGTTGCCATCCACCAAGATCCGTCATCTTATGCGGATTCTCAACCGTGAGGCCCCGGACTTCAAATTCATCGTCTTCTCTGTCTTCACTTCTATGCTTGACAAGATCGAGCCCTTCCTGAAACGGGCCAATATTGGCTTCGCCCGTTACGATGGTGCAATGGCAAACAACCACCGCGAGGCTAGTCTCGAAAAACTCCGTAACCACAGTGGCACTCGTGTGCTGCTCTGCAGTCTGCGTGCTGGTGCCTTGGGCCTCAACCTCACTGCTGCTAGCCGCGTCGTCATCTTAGAGCCCTTCTGGAATCCCGTAAGTCATAATCGTTTGCAATAAATCATTGCGCTTTTTGCTAACATTGAATCTAGTTTGTGGAGGAGCAAGCTATCGATCGTGTTCATCGCCTGAATCAGACCATTGACGTGAAAATCTACAAGATGGTCATCAAGGGCACCGTTGAAGAGCGCATTGTTGCCTTGCAAGACCGCAAGCGCGAACTGGCCAATGCCACAATTGAGGGCAAGACTGGCGCGGGCAAGCTCACCATGCGCGATATGATGGCGCTCTTTGGTCGGGATGCGGAATCTCGATTCACTGACAACCAGAGCACTCTTGACTTCAACCAGCCTACACGCCTGTTGAATGCTGGTGATGAGACTGCTCCAACTCCTTCAGTTTCTCGAGAGTCATCAGTGTCTGACTCACGCAACCGGGGACGTGAGTCCCAGTCTGGCCGGCCGCGAACGGAAGACTCGATTTATGGCCGGCGCTGGTGAGCCCTGGAGCAGCGTTCTATGAAATCATGATTTGATAATTGCACCGGAGATCTGGGAGTTTTGGCTGGGGCGATGAATGTTTATAGAAGTATCCCTGTTAGATGTAGCTGGCTATCTTCGTTCGAATTTTCTATTGATTTGGTTCATCTCGTACATTTGACTCCCAAACTACCTATTGTTGTATAAAAGTTTCATCGCAATGTTTCTCAATTAGATGTTAGGGTTGCTCAGACCAAAGGAGAATGGAACCTTGGTCGTGTCAGGGTCCGCCTCCGCCTCCCGTGTCCCCCGGAAAGCATGCCCGCAAGTCAACTTCCAGTCCAACATCAGACATGGCGATTGCGAACGTTTCCCGGGATGTTGGTCCGATTGGCATACCTGCTAATAGACAACGATAACGCTGCGGTTGATGGTAGCGTTCTCTCAAACCCGGGTTGCAAAGGTGAAATGCAGTGCGGACCAATCTCCTGATCAATACGGCACTGAGTGTGAGCTTTGTTCCAGCTAGTTCGTTGCAAGTTGATATCAATACATGAGCACAGCAGCAAGCCGACGATCTCATTGGCAATGAACAACCATTACCACCCACGCAGTCGCCATCCCAACATCCTGTTTGCCAGATCAGCTGAACAGGCCACTCGTTTTTCGTGGAATTTGTGGAGTGTCCTCCACTCAGGCTAAGCTGACTATCGATGGCCAAAACAAGAACCCTCATGTCCGGTCCTACGGTTCTGGTCCGGAGTCACCGAGTTTCGCCTCCATTTTCCCTGCATTGACTGTCAGCAGTGAGTAAGACCTATGTGTTGTTGCGCCGGATAGCAATCGGAAGACAGTGTACTGCCCGACAGGTCACCATTCTAACAGCCTGCGAGCATGCGGGGACCGATCCTAGAATTGGCTTTCTTGTGTGAAATGTCTTCAAGATATGCCCAGCTGCCGAAAGCCATACCATGGATCTTAACTTCTGGTTCAAAGATTACGAGCCATTTCCGATGGCTGTCTCCGGCGAACCGGACAAGGGAACCGAGGTCATGCTCTCAGGGAGGAAGCTTGTTTGCCGTGGCTCCAGGTTTCATAGGTTGAGAGCTCAGGAGAAAGCTCACGTTAGGAAGGAAACGTTTCGGGTACCCCACTTGAAGCATTAATTTCGTGGAGATCTTTCGATCTTGCACCACACTCTTTAGCCTCGTTTGGACTTCTTCATACACTACTTGTGGTGCCGGTGTCTTGACAATACTCGGTATGTGGTGACTCCGACATTGCAAGTCTTGGCTCAACCGCGCTCGTCTCAGCTGGCATTTCGTGAGCTGCCCCAACTAGATCGCTGCCCGATTTGTCGCTAACCATCATTGTCTAGTTAGTCCAAGTCATTATCGATTGTCCTCTGCACCGAGGAGTGAAGACTACGAAATGTCTTCCCCGTCCGATGTGAAAGACTACGGCGATTGGACAGTCATCTATGATGACCCAAATGACCATGACCACAATGCAAAGAAAGAAGAGAGACTGTCCGACAGGAGGCGGACCCTCGCCCGAACGTTGTCTATACCGAAGAGTATGTGTATATTGTCTGACAACAAGACGGAAGTATCAACAGTAGCCGAGCTGGTCTCGCCGAGATTGAAACTGCCTCAATTAGGCATAGACTCTTCCGAGAGAGTCTTTCCGGTCCGTTCGGCTGTCTCGTTCGATTCGACGCCCTCATCTGCCTTGCAAACCCCTTCCTATGATAGGCTCGAAACACCAATCTCTCCTTTTTCGGACACATGGACTACATGGTCTGCTGGTGAGCCACCGGGCTCCCAGCAAAAAAACACACCCGGCAGCAACGTCAATGCTGAAAAAGAGGACCAGACTAGACCTGATCATCTAGCTCGACTGCATCAAAGGAGTCGTGGCGGGAGCGGGTTCTCAACAGTGCCCAAGGACGAAACTACTGCCAGCCCCGATCCTGCCATTCTGGCGCGGTTGCAAAACACCGTGCAGAATGGTGGAGAGATTCTCGGTTTCCACAACATGACAAAGAAGTCCCACCATCTGCAAGAGGACGAAGACGAAATTCTCATTCGATCCTCTGGTGCGCTCATTGTGATGGTCAAGTCCGGTGGTGAGTTGAAGGTGCAAATAGCGAGCAACAACTCCCAGAGAATCATTGGGCATTCTCCAGATGAACTCTTTGCGCTCCAAACATTCTGTGATATATTACCTGCATCGCATCGGAGCAGTTTTCTTGCTCGCGCTCAATTTGTCTTGAGCGATGACTACACTGTCGAACACTCCGGTCCTGAGGTTTTCCTTTTGTCCGTCTTATCATCCGACGGAGATGCTCAGGGCTTATGGTGTACCATGCACACCAACAACCTTCACAAGGGATATGTTTTCTGCGAGTTCGAGCCCGAGGTTCGAGACACAGAATCTCAAGCCGATGTAGAGAACTCTAAGAGTGAGACGACAACATCGGAAAAGCGAACCTTGGATATGACGTCTGGGGCATTTTTCGAGCATGGTAGTCCGCCGAAGAATCCTGACAGAAGTAAACCCAGTCTACCCGATTCAACTGAACTTCTGAACAGCATCCCTCGGATTCTCCAGCAACTTGCAAGTGCTCAGACACTCGAAGTGCTTGTTAAACACTCTATCAGCACTTTGCAACAACTTGTCCAATTTGACAGAACAACAATGTACCACTTCGACAGTGATAGCAATGGAATCGTGGTTGCAGATGAGATTGAGCCCTCCTCGGGGTTAACTTCTTACGAAAGCATGAACTTCCCAGAATCAACGTTCCCTGAAGCGTCGAAGAGAGCATATACGCGCAATACTGTCTGCTTATCTTGCTCTGGTCATGAATGTACCGCAAAGCTTGTTTATCGATCTTCGGCCGACAAGACGCCACTCGACATGTCAAGTACCTACCTTTCTTCGCCCTCTGGGCTCCCAACGACACATACAGACAACCCCGTTGAGGCGTGCTTATCAATTCAAATAAATGTTTTTGGCAAGCTTTGGGGTCTGATATCATGCCAGTCCTACAAGCGCAGCCGAGGGCTTCACCCGCTCATCCAAAAGGTGTGCTGGTTCATAGCTGGAGCGGTTTCGAGCAACGTCGAGCGACTGTCCTACACTTTGCCGTTTCAGTTAGGAGAGACAAACATATCTGTAAATGAAATTAGCACATCCCAGGTGATTCAAACTCCCCCCGGCGATTTGCTCGGTTTGTTTGGAGCAGATTACGCCGCGGCGTCAATCATGGGCGAGGCTAGAGTCTTAGGAAAGCCGACCGATTCCCAGGAAATTCTGGCGTTGTTCGAATACTTGAAAGCCAAAGAGATTGACACTGTTTTTGGGTCTACCGACATCGCTGCTGATTTTGAGGATCTCAACTACTCGCGTGGCTTCCACCATCTTACTGGTTTGCTTCACGTTCCGCTTTCGGTGGACGGACACGACTTCATTATCTTCTTCAAAGCTAAGTCGGAAGATCCTGGCATTGTGTCTGGTTCGGAGAAACCAAATCAACAATGGTCGTCGTCAGACTTTAGCAAGGCTTTTGTTCTTTCTTTGCTATATCGCACTTTCACCGATATCTGGCAGGAGAAAGAGGCCACAATGCAAAACAACCAATTGATGAGGCTTTTGCTCGCCAACTCCGCGCATGAGTTCAGAACACCTCTCAATGCTATTATCAACTACTTGGAAATTGCTCTCGATGGTTCTTTGGATCAAGAAACACGAGATCACATCTCCAGATCCCACTCAGCTTCCAAGTCGTTGGTATATATTATCAACGACCTTCTAAATCTTACGAATGCCGAGAACGGACAATGCTTGATAAAGGATGAGGCTTTCAATCTGTCTGAAACCCTGACTGAAGCAACAGATATCTTCTGGGAAGAAGCAAGACAGAAGCATGTCGATCTTCAGGTAGTTCAACATGCAGCCCTGCCTCCTGTTCTCGGTGATCAACGACGTGTACGTCAAGTCATCACCAACTTGATCAGCAATGCTATACAGCACACGTCTACCGGAGCAGTGACAATCGAGTCGTGCGTAATACCCGAGCTGCTGTTACCTGGTCATATTTCCGTGGAAGTGGCGATACACGATACCGGACATGGGATGTCCCAAGAGACAGTCGAAACACTGTTCTGTGAGCTGGAACAAGTCTCTAACAAAGGATACATGCAACCTCCAAAGTCCTACGAACAGAACACAACTGGTCAAGCAATGGAAACGAAAAGCGTGCTTGGTCTGGGCCTCGCGCTGGTTGCCCGGATCGTCCGCAATATGAACGGACAGCTAAGCCTGAAATCAGAGGAAGGCAAGGGCAGCTGCTTCAAGATCAGACTTGAGTTCCCTCTTCCAAACGAAGAGAGCGGCCAAGCGCACAATGCACGTACCGCTTCAAAGGAAAATCCGCATGACGATGAAAGCAAACAAGAGTCAAAGCAAGATTCTGCACCTTCAACCTGCACATCGAACAAAAGGGAAGATACCATTCCATGTGAATGTGGTCAAACACCCGAATTCGCATCAGGACAATCAACCACGAACGTCGACATAAGCGTAAAACGAAGTCAAACAACCAAACTCGCTCCATCCGATCAACAGCCCAAACCCAAACACTCTAATGAACCAGCCCCATCACCGTCAAGTCTACAACTTACAAAGGCACAACCCGACAACCAACACATCGCTGAGCCAAACACCCCACCCAGAATGGACTGGAACCTCCACGTCCTCGTCGCAGAAGACGACCCAATCAACAGCGCCATCCTCCAAAAACGCCTCGAGAAATTCGGACACACGGTGCACATGACGACAAACGGTAAAGAATGCGCAGCGGCCTACAAGACGGATCCCAGACGCTTCGATGCTATCCTGATGGATCTACAAGTATGTGCCCTGCCCTCCCCGACTCATCCAAAGCATATCGTATTGTATTCCAACTAAAACCGCAATTGCAGATGCCCATAGTCGACGGCATCGCCGCCACGAAGATGATACGCGAATACGAGCAGAAGGAACTGGCCAGCGAGAGCGTGTCTGCGCCTCGCATTCCTATTTTCGCGGTCTCGGCTTCCCTGCTTGAAGAGAACCGGCTGGTCTATATGGACTCTGGGTTTAATGGGTGGGTTATGAAACCGATTGATTTTCAGAGGGTGGATCGGTTGCTTGGGGGTGTTAGGTTGCAGTGGGTTAGGAAGGAGGTTGTTTATCAGGATGGGATGTGGGAGGAGGGTGGGTGGTTTGAGGCTTAGATTAATGGGATAACATGGTATTCGGACTTGAGAAGTCCTCCGGGAAGAAGGTAGAATGATGGCATATCCAGTGAGGGCGTTAAGATTATGTACAGGTTCTAAAGTAAATCTAAATCCAATGGTATCTAGGATATATGAAGCGCAAAATAAATGCTAAATGCTAAATGGGATGTAAATGTGGCACATCGAAGAGAGATCAGGGGGGTTCCTTGTTCGTCTCTTCGAAGATACGAAGCTCAGTAGCTTTCGTTCGTTTCGGAGAAGTCTGGGAGCTTGTCACCGCACTTGAACGATGGCGAATACGCCTTCTCAGGCATATATCCATTCTTCCATGCTGTGCGGTAACTCCACTGCGCCGCCGACTCCGTCCGCCACGTCCAATAGAACCATCCCATGGCAGTCTCGAAGGCAGACATCTGCGCTTCGGCATAGGTCTGCAGGAACTTCTTGTAGTGATCCGTATACTTAGACGGATCCATGTTCGCATCGGCACAGCTACAAGTCCCCTCACTGGCAGTGGGACAGTACGCCTTCAACGTGTCCGTGTCTGTGGCGTACGTCCCCTCCCAGCGAGTACCGCGGCCAACATTGTTAACAAACTGCGCGCAGTCAGTATCCGCCTGCGACCATTCACCGCAAATAGTCGGTCCCCACCCCGAAGTCGTAGTATTAATCTCCTTAAGCATGGGGTACCAACTACTGCAGATCTTATCCACCTTCGCGGTGTGGTTCAAAGCGATCTCCCCCGTGTTGAAGGTGGTGTACTGGTGGGTATCAAGGTACATATTTTCCGGGTGGCTCTTGAACATGTTATCCCACTTGTTCAAGTTCAAGAAGCCATCGTGAAGAACAAGCGTAGCGGTGACACCGTTCTTGCGGACGAGCTTTGCTGCCTCGTCCGTCCAGTCCAACACCTTCTCCACGGGCAGGGAGAGCATCAACGGTTCATTGACCAGGCCGTATATCGTCACCACGTTCTTGTACCGATCTTGTGCGAAGAACTGGGAGAGCTGGTCGTGGATTTCCAGCGACCGCTGGCGATTGAGATCACCGTCTGACCCGGTCAACCAGTTGATGCTTCCCTGTCGACCGCTGTGGTTCCATCCGTTTTGGCTGCCTGGGAGGCCGTGGAGGTCGAGTTTTATGCGTAGGCCGTACTTGCGGCACCATTCTATCGTGCGCAGGAGATAGCGCCATGATATCTTCGGGACGTAGGGGTCGCCTGGGTAGGTCTTTACGGCCCAGTAGGAGTAGGGGATGCGGACGTGGTCTAGGCCTGCGTCCCGGATCTCCTTTATGTCCGACTCGGAGATGAAGGTGGCGTAGTGCTTTTCGAGAGTACGGGCGGCGGAGGAGCTTCCGAGCTTCTTTGTCAGAGTGTACTCGTCGATTACGCCGTCCTTTGAGCCCCATCTGGAGAAGAGGGATGGTGTAATGAAGGGCTCGATGGAGAGCCATCCTCCAAGATTGACGCCGCGAATGGGCCGGGTACCGTACGGAAAGGGCTTGCTGAGAGGGGGTACATCGTCATTTGCTTGGGTTGAGTCATCCCAAGCTGAGTTGATTCCCATGAGGGAGAGTCCACCCACGGTGGCGTTGGTGAAGGTGATGTTGAAGCCGGTTGTCTCGTACCATGAGAAGGGGTCCAAGACAGTACCTTTGGCGTAGCTCTAAAGTACCGATATTAGTATATTTCGTCCTAATGGTATCTCGACACTTACGGGAATGCTGTCACGGCTGATATCGTCCAAGTTGGACGTGGGATCATCCGATTTGGCAGAGCTCGTGCTCGTGGAATCCGAATCCGAACCGTTCTTGTTTGACACAACCACAGCAACCGGAATGATAATAGCCAACAAGAGAGCCATGGCCAGCAGACATGCCATAATGACACACCTTCTCCTAGACCAATTGGCCCAGAACTTCCAAGCCGGTGCTCCCCCATGACTCTCATAGCTACCCTCCCAGCTATCCTCCTCCTTCCAATGGTCCTGCATAACCGGACCACCACCACCGCGACGACGAACACGGGCATCAGAGCTATACCCTTCCTCCAGATGCGCACCAGACACAACCCGAGCACCCGCATTATGCCTCGATCGGCCCTTCGCAACCTCACCACCAAGCGCAGCACCCGCAGCCGCACCCATTGCAGCGCGTTTCCGCTCCCGTCGGCGCTCCCGACGTAACTCATCCGCCTCGCGAGCCTGTTCAAAGCGGTCCGTATCCTCCTGCTCAGCAGCAAGCCGCGCCATAGCATCAACACTCAAAAGATGCGAAGCACTACTCGAAGACTCAGTACTCCGATGTTTCTGTTTCCGTGTCGCAGCAGCAGCTGCAACAGCATCAAGTTCGCGCTCACGCTCTCGTTGGCGCTCACGTTCACGTTCCCGCCGTCTCCGTCGACGCGCCTCAGCCTCAGCATCTGTATCAACATCTCGAGTCCGCCGTTCTCTCCTCGGACTCCCGCTTTCCTCCCTGCGATAACCCCTGCCTGCATCGCGATCGCGGTCCCTGTCCCTATCGCGCCGTTTCGCAGGTGACGTAGCTGGCGACTCTCTCAGTCTGGAAACCCCCCTCTCCCTTTCCCGATCTCTTCGCCTTCCACCAGACGACCCATAAGCAAGTGCCTCCTCTTCCTCTCTCCGTCTGCGCCTCCGTTCCCGGCGCTGCTCACGCTCTTCCTCGTATTCATCCCGCTCTAGATTATCATGCGAGTTCGACTCGTACCCTGACTCCCCGCGGAAGCGATACTTGGCGCTGCGCGCATTACCGGGGCTGGGCGTCGCGCCTTCGTCTGGGTCCTCGTAGCGCCCGCGGATGTATTCGCGGTCTCGATCGCAGCGGCGGTCGCGCTCCCGGTCTCGATCCCGCCTTTCGGGACGGTCCCGGCTGTGTGGTTGGCCGGGCATGCCAGTAGTTTTTTTGGTTTTGGGTGGTATGTGTCGATCAGTGGGTGTGGTATGTGGCTTGCGCGCGTGGTTGATGATCGGCTTGGTGGTGGGTGGGAAGGGGTGGAGCTGGAATTGGAATGTAGTATTTAGGGCTGGGCTGGTTGGAGATGAGTACACGTGGGGATCCGTAGGTGGGATTGTTGGAGGTGAGATTGATTTGGTCTGTTCAGGTCGCAATGGTAATTGACAGTGGCATTGTTTTTGATGTTCGAGACTTTGGTTAGTCTTTGTTTTGCTTTTTCCCCACACGGGGCGCTAATTATAACTTGGCTTGTTAGGCTATGTGAATACTAGTACGTCATGAGATAGGATATGCATTTACCGAGGACACTCGGACAGGAACCAATATATTCTATCTAGAGTATAGAGTGTTTGTTTCTATTGTGTCTGGTTCTATAGTATCTATAGTTGTGTTTTGGTGGGGATGCAGTTGCGGCGCAACCGGGCGATGGATCCAATGCTCGGGGGTGCCCTATAGGCATGTTTATAGATGATAGGAGAGGCAATGAGATATCGGAAGCAATGGAAGCTGTTAATAGAGAAATGAAGTCTAGAATTAGGTGTCTAGAAGTTATAAGCAGTTAATCTAGCGCAAACCCTATTGCTGCATCTTCTAGGAGCGGAAGTAATACAGTTCAAAGCCTTAGTACTACACGAATATGCGTACGGGTCTTTCGTTGAAGGAGAGTAGATTAAGCATAAAAGACCTCAGGAGGTGAGAAGGTCCAATTGCACAGGCCCTTGAAAAACACATTACTTGGTAGAGGAATAGAATAGCCAAAGAATCGTAGATAGAGCCCGACAGTAAGAAATCAATAGGGGATGGCACGAAACTACGAGGGACCTAGGAAAGCGAAAGGATATGCAACATGAGTATGTATATAGGTGTAGTAGCCTGCTTGATACTGATGCAGTTGATTGGCATCTGTGGTTCTCCTAAAAGTTTCCATCCCAAAGTTCTCTGCTCCTTCAAATTTGTGGAGGATGATGCAACAATAGCACAGAGAGTGATGTGGAAGTTCGGGTTCGATGCTGCCTAGTAGCACCAGCTTGTCGCTTGCTATCGGTGGAAGAGTCTCTATTTAACCGTGGAGGGCCACAAAGAGTCGGCGGTCGCACATTATAAGACAGAAGATAGCGTTGAGTGGGGGCAGATCCGATATTGACAGTATGAGTTCTGCAGGAAGTCCATTTAACGAGTTCTGTCGGAGAGTGATGAGCTGATGGCCTGACTCCTTTTCAATGCAGGAGATTGTATATATCAGTAGAGAGACAGAGACATTAAGTACACCCATCCCACAACAACCATGCAAGCACCAGTCCAATCTATACACACAAGATCCAGAAAAAAATAGACGTTCATGTTCATCAACGAGTCAGGGTATGCGAGCGCCGACAAAGTATAAAGAAACACAGTACAAGAAAGAAAGGCTATCATTGCAAAAGAAGAGGGCCGCAAAGAATCGAAAAGGAAGTAGAAAGTATTAAAGAGCGCGGGTCGGGTTTTCGAGAACTGCCGTGAGTATGTGTATATATGTATAGCAGAGAGGAGGAGCGGAGAGAGAGATGAACAAGAAAAAGAAGGAAAAACAACCAAAAATGATGCGATATAAAATTGGAGTAAATAAATTCTCGCTGTATCCGGGGAATCTAGGTGAATGAATGATAAAAGATGCCTCGAGTACTGCATTATTGCATCTCTTGCTGCAGAGATCGAGGCAGAGAAACGCAATGCCGTGCAGAATGCAATCGGCTGAGGTTGAGCAACGCTGTCTCCCTCCGGCAGGTCCCAGTAAGACGGGAGCCGGGATATGTCAAAGTGGCAACCGGGCCAAGGGGTGAAAGCTGGCGTTCAATCGCCGAGCTCCTTGAATGCTAGGATTGATAGCATACATTCGTCTCCGGGCCAGGGTTCCAAACTCAACTAAGAGTTCGAAATGCATATATTGGACAAAAGTCCACGTTATTGTGCAGTTATTTTGTCTGAATTGACAGCGAAATCAGCATGGGCGCGAGATTGTTTCCATCAAATGGAAGGCTTTCAGCTAATAATCTGTCTGGCTCCTTCCTTGCCGAGAACACCTGGCTCAGTGGGCTTGGGACTGCGGTCACGACCCTTTTTCCGACTGAAGAACGATAGCATTCCACTGGCTTGCTTCCCCTTGTCATCGCCACTGTCCATTCCATCTGCTGCAGAATTACTGGTATGGGCCAGCTCACTCCAGCTGCCATGTTCATTGAGGACCATTTGTACACCACCACTTTTGCTCATTTGTCGAGTAGCACCGCGGTGTCGATGATTGGGGGGTAGAGGCCGGTGGAAGGACGGGGCAGGCGGTGGTGAAGGTGACACGCGGTTCGAAGAGGAGGGTGAGATGGGGCCACCGGCGGGATCATTGGGATCGAGTGTCTCGCTCACTGTAGTCATGTTTTCACTCGGTGGAGCACGGTAGTATATGCCTTCGTATTGGGAAGGAGTTTCGTAGTGGGAGGGATGCGTGCGATTAGATGGATCAGGCTGGGAGAATTGGCGAGCATGTACATTTGAGTTTGCTGGTGATGTGGTATTTCCTGAAGTTGTGGTGGCTATTGGAAGGCAGTCCTCGGGATTCCTGATGGGAACTGTGAGCACAAGACGATTATGCTTACGGAGAGGAGAACTCACGTTGCAGCGGCAATTGCATCCGCGGCATTGCCTTGGTAGTTGGTTAGGGTGTAGTCAAATGGCTCGAACATGGTCTCAATGAGACGGTGAAGCTCATCATCCCGAATTTCTTTAGCCGTGGCATCTTCCCTTAATTCGGCGCGCGGTTTTTGTCTGCGTGCCCTAGCCTCTAGAGGCGCTTCCTCAAGAAGTAGCTCCTCCAGATCGTAAGTCGCATCGAAGTTGGTTTTGTCGCTTGATGGCCGGAATACTGGGGGAATCTGTTTCCGCTCAAGGGCCTCGAAGTCGATCTCGGCGAAGAACATGTGCCGGGTGAAGGTCTCGAATCCGATAGCGCCGATTCGTTGACTGCGATCTCTCTGCATCAATGATCCCAATGCCCGCAAACAAGGCACTGAAACGGCGGGATTGGTCACATAGTATTTCGGCTGGGCTTTCTTAATATTTTCACTCAAGGTCTCCTGGCTTCGGCCTTCAAATGGTCGCTGCGCTCAAGGTTAGATGGGGAAGTAGACGGGCACCAAATCCATCTCACCTTATTGTAGATGCATTCGTAAAAAGTGACACCTAATGACCACCAATCGACCTCAAAGGTATAACCCGTTCCTTCATAGACTTCAGGCGCTAGGTAGGCCAACGTTCCTGACTTGCTCGTTAGAGGCTTTCCCGGTCGGTAATCCGATGCCACATTCTAGAAAGTCAAAGTCAGCCCGAAGCTCCCGTCAAGATCGGTCCGTTCCTAGGAGACTTACAAAATCAGCCAAGTGGACATGTCCATCGGAATCTAACAGCACGTTGTCTGGTTTTAGATCACGGTGAATGATGCCCTGCGAGTGGATATATCTCAGAGCACATCCAAGTTCCGCCATCCAAAACCGCACCGCATCCTCCGTGAAGCATTTTCGGGAAATATGGAATCGAAGATCGCCGCCATTCATTAAATCAACCACAATATAGCTTGGGTCCAGTCAGCGATGGGTTATTAGGGTCACATCGGGTATACTCACATGTATTCCATGTCCTGGAAACTATACCGCAAATTGCACAGGAACGGATGGTTCAAATGCTCAAGCATTCTCCTTTCGCGAATTATGTTTCGTACGCTTTCCGAGCGAACCACTGATAAGAGTGTCAGTTTTTTCACACTCCGAGCTCAACAGCCTTGCATCTCCCACGAACCTTCTTCCTTGCGAATGTACTTCAATGCGAATGTGAGGCCTGTGTCCTTTCGTTCGACAATTCGAACTTTTCCAAATGCACCCTTTCCGACGACACGCAGGAGCCGGAAATGATTTAGGTTGACTGATGGAAAAGCGATCAGCGGGTTGAACGAGAGCATCTTCGGCGGTGATCCAGAAAGCCCCGAGCACTTCCTCGGGATCAAAATTCAGAGCATGTAAACCTACCTGCATCATTGCAAGACACCGGTTTCCCTTGAGTGTTTCCCATGGTGTGGGGATGAAGCGATGGGCGAAGTATTTAAAAGTGGAACAGGCTCTTGCTGCAACATCACACTTGTCCCAAAAACCTCCGGTCAAATGGTGGGCGCGTCGGGAACGGTAGTCAGGCAATTGACAATCGTACAGGGTAGGAGAGCTTTCGGTGAATATCGAGCTTAAATCGCAATGTCCATTAGGTGATTCCGAAGGTAGAATCGCCGAGCGGGGGTCGAATGTTTCAGAATCGGCGCAAGATTATCGAATGTAGGTCCAGATATAAATCGACAGTCGAAACAAGACTTTCCAAATGAAAATAAGACGGCCACCAAAAGTCTCCAGGACAAATAAATAATAGAGATCTCAAGTTCCGAGCCTGCAGGTTATGTATATCAAGAAAAAGGTCAAGGCCCGGGAGCTAGTGACGTCCGAGGCGCACCAGTTTCGGGTTTGATAAGGTACCACAGAAACGAAATGAGGATGTCCTTGAGCTCAGAACGAACAGAGACAAATAATGTCAAATGACAGCAAATCCCAAGAACAATCCACTCGGGAAAGTTGCAGCAGATGAAAGAAAGGGGATGAAGCGGGTGAGCGGTCTGGCAGAGGTGGCAGTAAATGAGGGCCAATCACGCGTGACGCGCAAGAAAATGGGGGAAAGGGGGAATGAAAGAAATGGGCCCTCTTTTCATTTTGCTACGCTTGTTCTGGCCTTGGTTGCCGTCCGATCTACGCTCTTCTGTTACTCTTCAAGACTAGCTGCTTTGTGGAAGATATTACCGGGCGTTGGCCCCGTTGTCCGTGCCTCTATGGTCTAGCGCAGATGGTGTCGGGAAGTGTCAAACAATTGCGTACATTGACGTCGATGTTAGGATATTAGGGGAGATATAGCCTTGGCACCTATGGAGCTTCCTAGCAAACATAGGATTTGAAAAAGGAGATGAGCGAGACGAGGTGGAGAGCAGATACATAGCCCTGGCCAGTTCGAACCGGGGGCCCGCTTCAATTGATGAGCGGAGGCTACGATATCCGCTAAAAAGCAATGCACAGACTTTTTCGATTCGCCAGTGACTTGTCACTTATGATCCTAGACGAACATCCTGGCGATCAAAATCCAATTTGAAAATGAGGGTCTTTTAGGATTTAGGGGGTAACAATCCGCGTATCTGCGGCATTGGGAGATGTCCACAGCAGATCGCCATTTAGGTATTTAGGTATTTAGGTATTTAGCGTCTCCGCCCTACGCCCCTGCAAGATCCCTTTCTCTTTGTTCGACTCAGTGTGCCACTTATAATCAAGCTTACTTTCCTCTCTGTCTTATTCCTCGCTTGATGGTGATTCTCTGGGACCTCCCAAGGGGTAAACGCCCAGGATATAGTTCGATCTTCGCATGATCGAACCAACCAGGAAGCAAGCTAGAAGCACCTGCAGTCGACTGATCATTGTTTGCCACGCGTGTGATATACCCTATTTCTCCCGATTTCTCGTGGCCGCCACGTTATTGACCGCCTTGGAGCCAACACTGTGTTGTCTCGGGAACTGAGTCGCACAGAATGGCCCTGGAATGCCAGTAGAATATTCGACGCGAGGTTCGATCTGATCCCTCACATGAAGCATTTTCTTGGTGGTTGGCTGTCCTTGGCTCAGACCCCGATTTCAGGCGGATCTTTTCGTTTTCGCTCCACCAGTCCACTTGCGATATGCTAAACACGTATGTTTGTCTGTACAATGGACTCCATCAGAGGGCATTATTGGTTCCACCAAATCTGAGATTGGCGCAGTCAGCTTAAAAGTGTAACCGCCACAAGATTCTGAAACCCATGTCAATTGGAAACCCAGGAACTAAAAGCCTTAGAATGCGCCCAATAAGCTTATAAGATGGGCTCAATGAAGAACCCCTGGACAAAGGTGTTCACCTTGGTAAAACATGGAGAATAGGCAAACAACATTGCGAATTTGGTGAGGTTGAGACTAGCCGTTTCAACTTGCTATTTTGACTTTCAAGAAACCTAATTTTGGGCACGTGACTCACGATGAGGCTGTCGGTAAATATGTCTCGCAGTCATCACAAACCCATGAGACAGATAGTAAAGGTTATGGGCAAACTATCCATAGATCTTCTATTCTTTATTCCAAATTTCAGCATGAATATGTGTCTTATTCCGTAGTTGCTGTTACTGTTCCTACACCAAGTGATCAGGCTTCAAGGGCGAACAATCTACTCATCCTTTGCAACTGTATATTCCTCTCAGTGATCGTCGGTATAGCTCGCGGCCTAAATCAATTGCTGGTGTCGGTTGATGAGCCTTTTGTTTTTCATAAAAGAAGCCACAACATAGCTAAATTGCACCATTGATATACACCTCGATGCAAATATATCTCTACACATCTCGAGTCCACAAGCATATTCTGCCAAATTATTAGTATTTGTCTGAGGGTCCTCCATGAATGTCTCGAAATAGAGCTGGCCTGATATGCCGAGAGAGTAAATACTGAGGTTGACCAGGTGTAAGTCCATGGGTGTAGCGATGATAGGGTATAGTTGGGTCACGGGGTGGCTCCTTCCTCGACTAAAGTCCTTCGACATCAATACCTACCTCCATCTCTGTCTAGGCCCCGCATCATCTCTTCTCACGTCCAGCTTCTTCATCAGTACTAACTAATGATTCATCATGGAGAGCTCGGAAAAGCTTCGGCCGCTCTTGCGGCGCCCAGAGAGCTCTGGTATTGATGTTGATGATTTCTCCTTTACCAAGCCTGCCTCGCACAAGCCATTCTCCTTGCCGAACATACCCAAGCAGACTCACGTTACTCAACCTGCGATTGAGAACGCCGAATCTGCGAAAGAACCGGCGAGCAAGGCGACAGGTCTAAATCGTCAACAGCTTCAGGCAGACACGTATGTAGATGACCCAGTATCTCAACGGTGAGAGTCACAAGTCGCAATGAATTAACATGTCTCCCGTCATCGCAGGGCTGGCAAAGACGCGATCTCCCATAACGAAAATCCTTCGAGGCATCATTTGTTTCAACGCCCTGCGAGGCTGCTCTCGACAGCTGCTGAATCTCCCAAAGAGGGTGACAGCTGTTCAGCCACCGGAACCTCAGGAAACCAGGGTCCTACGCAGCTACAAGCCGGCGTTGTTGTCCGGCAGAGTGAGCCCACCAGAGCCGATACTCCCCCAGAGACATCCGGCCCTGCAGCGAGGGTGACTGGCCCCAGCCAAGACGTTGTTGACGACACCGAGAGGGCGAATGAAGCAGGCTCTGCTTTGAACAAATCTCCCCCCAGGCAAAAGCCTCGTTGGGAAAAGCAGAGAGTTTCAGAGAACCCATCCTCTCGTGTGCCCCTTAGGCCAATCCATAACCAGCTTCGGGCTTCTAAAGGAAACAACGCCCCCGAGAAGGGATCATCTGTTAAAGCCCATGCAGCGCTCGTTGGTAAGAAGAATAATGTTCAATTGAGTGAGGATGATCTCTTTGAACTTCTTATCACGAAGGTGAAGCAGCGAGAGGAGAGCGAGTATGCGGCGACACTTATCCAACAGCAGGTGAAGAATGAGAACATGGTTCTGAAGGAAGAAAACCTCAACCTGCAGGATCAGCTCAAGAAGTGCCAAGGAAAACTCGCTAAAACGTCTTCCGAGTCACGATCTCAGCGGGCACAAATAGACAAGTGGAAGACAAAGCTTGGTACATTCCAGGGTGTCCTCAATGAAGTCGGTCGTGAATATGGCAGGGTCCAAGAGCAAGCCAGAGAATTGAAAGAAGCTACGGTTTCTCTTGGTAGAGAGAAAGACGAAATTCAATACAGTTTAGACAAGATTAGGGTACAACTTCTACATGATGCAGAACGACTTGAAGGCCAACGCAACAAACTTTCAAATTCAGAGCAGACGGTTGACAGATTGAGAGAAGCGCTGAACCACTCAAAGGAAAGAGAGGATCTAATCAAGACCCAATTATCCAACGAGAAGAAGCGAATTACCACTCTCGAGACCTACATCCAGAATGAGTCTCAGGGTCAAGTGAGATACTTGGCCCTTGTCAGAAATGACCAGCGTATAATGGCAGAGAAGCTTAACTCTGCCTGTGAGTTGTTCACCACATCTTGTGTCAAATCGCAGGATAATATCCTGTCAAAACTCGGTCCCGCACTTGAAAATTGCATAGTCTCAGTTGAAAGGTTGAAAGAGCAATGCTCTACGGAAAGCATAAATGGCCAAACCTTGACCAGCAGCGTCGAGGAGGCAACCACACGGTAAGTTACGCGCACACCTGATATGGAAGATCATCCAGGCTAATTGGGGTTCTAGGTTCAATTGCCTGGCAGGACAGGTTGCAAGCGACGTTGATCGAAGCATGGAGATGAATAGAAATGTCTTTCAAGCCCTCCAAGACGCTCTTCATGCGATTGAAACCAACCTCGGCCCAGGTTCGTCAATCTTCGAACAACTTGCTAACAGTGAGAGCTGCTATGGGGATTTGCAACGACAGCTGCAGGTCGTCGAACCGATGCTCGGCAGTCTCAGCGCTTCTGTCAAGGCCGTTGAATCCACGGAAACAGAACTCGTGCGCGGCTTAGAAACGTTCGGCCAGAAGCTTTCCGATGCTCAAATCCCTGCAGGAAATCCTGTTTTGGAGATGGAGATCTCCAAGAAGTTTGCTGAGAATACACAACTGCAACTCCGATTGCAGGAAATATCGACTGAGATCGAATCTCTTCGGAAGCAGCTTGCCAAGACGTCATCTGAAAACCAACATCTTCAGGATGTCTTGACCGAGACAACTACCAATGAACAAACATACAAGAGTAAAAATGCCCGGCTGGAGATCGAGAAGACGGCCTTGCGGGGCGAGCTTCAGATGCTTGAGCAGAGACTTCGAGAAGAGCTGGGAAACGAGAGCATCAAGTTGCAGAGTCAGATGAAAGCTAAATTCGAAGAAGAGGTCAGGGAACTCGAGGCAGAAAAGTCGAGACTGAAGAGGGATTGCGATCAACTACAGGCTCAGGTAACAAGTATCCAAAGCTCTTTGGTAAGTCCATGGCTGCCCATGAAAGTTTAGTTCACTGACGACTTGGAGACCAAAACCGAGACGGCAGCCGATAATCGTGGACGTGAGAAAGATTTCATGGTAAGCAATTCGGGTGATGCCTTGCTGTCCTCTACTGATGAGTGCAGCTCCAGGAGACACAAAAAACAGTTGCGAAGCTGACCGATTCTTGCGCAACCTATGCCACAGCGGCCAAAGACAATGAGACTCGGTTACAGTTGTTGAAGAATTCCGCTACTGCTCTTCAAGTGGAAAAAGACAGACTCTATGCGCAATCTGAACAAACGAAGGAGAAGATTATCGAGCTTGAAGCGAGTCTGGCACAGAAGACTGAGTCTGAAATCTCGAAAGCGAAAGTAGCACAAGAAGCAGAAGACAGGGCCAATGTACTTGAGCTGGAATTGACTCAAGTCAAAGGGGAGCTCGCATCAATGAATGAAAGGTTCACCACCCTTAAGTCCCGTTCATCTGCTTTGGAGAAAGTCGGAGAGGAGGCTGATGCAGAGATTGTTTCGCTGCTCCGCCGTGCCCAAGAGGCTGAAAATTGGCAGGCGACTATAAGAGCAGGGTTTGCGAAAGTGATTGAGGTCCACTCCGACGAACCTTTTGAACAAACGTGGCAGAAGCTAGAAAGAATCCTTCAGTCTTCTCATGTTCAGTCCCGTGCCACCCGCGATGCATTCTGTCCAAAACCTCAAGCTGTGGGTGATACGGAGCCGACTGCAGACAGCTACCAACAGCTGGACTCAGGAGAAGGCAAACAGAAAGACGTCTTCAATATTGGCGATCCAAACAAGGAATCTCACAAGCTCTCTGAAGACACACAGATGAATGAACCTCTGTCACTGAAAATTGATGGCCCCTCTAAGTCGACGAAGCAAGGTGATTGTGTGGACTCTCTACCAAAGTTCCCTGTTGGTTTTGGTAACATTGTTCCGTTCTCAAGTGTTCATGACAGACTTTCCCGGGAAGACAGTTTGTCACTTTTCAATGATCCTGCTGAGCTTGAGATGTTGTTTATGTCGACACCGGACCTCCAAGGCGGGTCGGCGCCTGGTGACGCTCTTAAAAAAGCGCAAGAGAACCGCACGCTTCCAGGGAAGTCTCTTACGACGAGCCGAGATACCAGGGAGACCAGTACCGCTCTCGAAAAGCAACACATTGGAACTATTGACGGTGGAAGCGAGAGACCCCACTCAGAGATTAAGAAGCCTGACGAATGCGCGAAGATGGAACAACCCAAAACCAAACGTAAAGTTGTCAGCTTCGAGGGAACGCATATTCTAACGGAGACAGAGGTTGGCAGAACCCGACGAATGTCAGACGCAACTGACAACAGCTCCGGGAGAGACTCTGAGAGCAAGGAAGTAAAGAAAACACAAAAACGAACTTACAGTCGTCTTCGCCAGTCCGTGGCGCAGGAGGAAACGTCTATTGAAACAACCACAGATGTGCAGCCCGCCAACCAATCCATGGCGGGAAAGTTCCCACAGGGATCAACCCAGAATGAGCACGTCTTGAATGCGAATCCAAGGCCCCTAAAGAGATCACGCAATGCTGCTAATGGCCCGGAGCGGCGGCTGAGCCCGAAGGGGTTGGCTTCAGGTAGTAGCAGGAGCAACACAGCCGACAAAGGCAGCACCACGCGAGGCCGTGGTAAGCGCCGCACACGAGGTATGATGTCTGAAACTTCAGTGGAAGGACCAGCTAATGATAGAAAGGGGATCGATATGACCAACGCTTCAGTCAAGACGCTGGCTGAGCATATTCATGCAGAGTGACGTCGCCAGAGACGTCGTTCAATATTGTTATAACCTGATAATCTTAGCCAATTCCTGGTGTTGACTTTATCCAAAGCAAGGTGTGTTCGACACCTTCCGTGTGTGTGCAAGTATTGATATCGGACATCTGTGGTCGTCATGGACGGACCGAGGAAAGGAGCGTATGAGCAGAGTTCACGAATATGATGGTATTGTTGTGGGGTATTGAAATATTTATTTTATTCTCATTGAGGTACCCAAAGCTGTATTTGCTATTAACGCCAAAAAACAATGCTCCGACAAAGGAGGTTTACCCCGAAGATCTAAGAAACCATGTAAACCAGTTTCCCACTGGCCTCCCATAAATAATGTACACACAAGGCTCATCCCCTTGGCCCCCTCATCGCAATCCTTCAAGTCCGCACACAGAGTCGCTGGGTATCGTTTGTCGGGCATATCGGGAAGACGAACGTGGAGAGAAAGGTGAGATTCAGCTCGAGTTGGAAGAAAGCGTTGCGTGTCTCGAGACACGTCGATCCCGATACGATCGACTTATTTGTTCTTTCCACCCTTGGTCGCCTCAAGGAAAAGCACCTGCTTCTTAACGACAGGATCGTACTTCATCATGCTGAGAGGACGGTGCACACGCGGACGGATCATTGTGCGGTAGTAGCCCGTCATGGCCATGGAGATCAGCCGGACGGCAATGGTACGGGACTTCGCTGTGACAGGCAAAAGACGATGTTAGCAATTGGCCGCAACAATTCCGGGGGTTACGGTTCGCTGCGCTGCCGTTGTCCTTCGCTCTTGGGGTCTCGGGCTTGCAGCCGGGAATTTCGAATTGCAATGCATCGTGCGATTGTTCCGGGTTCCGTGTCACGTACCTTTCTTGGCCATCTTGGGCGTCTCGGAGTGCTTGGTCGAGGTGTCGCTGCGGAATAATTTGCTGTGTCGGAGGTGAAGTTCGGTTTCCCGTGGTCACGTGTGTAGTGCTTAGTCAGTTTCTGCGTGTGCCTTAGGTACCCGTGGCCTTGGCGACAATTTGTCGGGAGATCAACATGTTCGGTTTGGAGATCTGGTGGACTGCAAAACATACATACAGAACCTTTTACTTATTTCATGTTGTTTCTGAAGATCGTTCTTGGCTTGGTCTGATGTCTAGGCGGATCTATAGTTCGCCAAGCTCTTGACGTCTGCGTCTTGCGAATCATCTCCATCACTCTGTTCCCAGTCTCTAACTATCACATCGTGGACCATAAGCGTCCAGACCTGACCTCAAACCCTCTTCTCTAGTCATTCAGGCACATTCAGCCCAGAAAAGTTAGATCAGTACTGCTCATAGCCTCCGCAGCCGAACAGCGTAGTATTTCGGCCTCCCCGGGTTAGTCTGTTTCACCTTTTGCAGAGAACACGGGAATATCGACTGCATAGCGGAATCTGGCCGGAAGGATCGTGTACACTGTCTAAGTCGTGCATTTGGTGGCTACCGGTTCCCATTTCAGGGAACTTAACTTAGTCAATTAATCTATATCGATCCTGGAATAAATAGTATATAACATGCAAGCCCCGTTCTGGAAGACCTCTTTTCTTAGCTATACTCGAAACCAGCCCTGCTCCAGGGCTAGCAACCATGGTGAAATACACATCTTCCATCCCCTTGACCCTCCTCGCCTTGTCAGGCAGTGGTCTCGCGCAAAGCGTCGACGGCAAGAAATTCGATAACCCAACAGCAGGCCCGCCGGCCAGCTATTTCGCTGCGGCGACCACCATCCCCGTCGCTGCTCTGCAGAGTGCGGCTGCGAAGGCCAGCACAGCTGCGTCTGTTGCGACTTATCCTATCAATTTCGATAGTGGGGCGGCAAAGTCGACTATTTACAGTGACTGGTCCCAGTTCAGCGAGGTAGGTATTCTCATCTTCGAGAATGGTCCTCTAGCTGATTGTTTACAGGGCGCAGCATTTGTCTGGGTTGCGGATATGGATGTCGACTGCGATGGAATTGATTACAAGTGTACTGTGTGTCGGCAACTTTTCTTTCCCTATGGATAAGTAAAATGCATCGATTGACTTGAATGCACAGGGAAACCCCGACGGCCAGGCCCAGACCAACTTCGGCGCTCTGGCTGCCTATGAAGTGCCCTTTATCGTAATTCCCGATAAGTTCGCAACCAAGTACGAGAGTGTGCTTGAAGGAAACAATGTCGGCGCGGTCATCTGGTATACTTCCCCCTCCCCCCACCTTCTGCGCGCTTCCCCTGTATATCTTGCTAAAAATTCCCAGCGACGGAAAGATGTTCTACGGTATCTTTGGCGACTCCGACGGCGACACACCGCAGGTAATCGGCGAAGCCTCGTGGCTAATGGCGCGAACCTGTTTCCCGAAGGATAACCTGAACGGTAACAGCGGCCACGTAAAGCCCGATGTCACCTGTGAGTTGAGGGTCTTGTCTCCCTTTTATTACGGCCACTGATGTATCATTCTATATAGACATCCTGTTCACGGGCAAGGACTCCGTCCTCCCCAGTAGCGCGCTGAACAAGAATTACATTACCAATTTCACGACGCTCCGATCTATGGGTGATAAGCTGGTGACTGCGCTCGCGAAGAATCTAAAGCTGGTTTCTGGAGGTTCGCCGGCTACGAGTTCAATTACGACTGCGAGTGGGTCGAGTTCGACTTTGTCTTGTTCGTGGACTGGACATTGTGCTGGTAAGGGGGTTTGTGCTGTAGTTTTGTTCGTGGTTGCTGAGCTGTTGGTTTAGGTGCTTCTTGTTCGGATGAGAATGATTGTGATGATAAGTTGGTTTGTAAGAGTGGGAAGTGTGCTAGTGCCTGATTTGGGGTAGGTGGATGGTGATATTTTGGCATGGAGATATTCAATGGGTCTTATTTAGAACAGGGATGTATGCGTTTTGGATATTGGGCCACTGTTTGTTGTCGATATTAAGGGTTTATATTGGGTTCCGGTGCCTTCTACACCTCCTCTTGACCTGTACTCTGGTATTATGTCCTCGAGAGAGGAATTACATGTAGAGGCTATGAAAGAAACGTAATAAGAGGAAGTTAGTTTACATACATGTACCAACATATAGTCATGTTTCTCTTATAGACGACCTGTTCGTGTCTAAGCAGGTAAGCGCTGCCAGTAATGTGCCAAGCCAATCGAGGATAGTATTATGATCCTCAATCGACACTTTTGCAGGAACAAAAGACATCGTAAGTCATATGGTCAGAGGTAGGTCTATATTAGAGGTCTATATTATTGGTCCAACATTGTTGAGGCTTGAGACTAATGCCGTTGAGATCGGGTATTTTGTACGATTTCCTCTGTAGAGAATTGTTTGCTTCTTACATGTCATTTTACAAAAAGATTGTAATTCCCCGGCATCTTTCAAGTTTGAAATCACGTTTTATGCTAAGTGTTAGGGAGATAGAAAACAGGACTTCATTTCCCATACCGCTTCATAGATCTTCATCTGTATCTAATAAATTAAAGACGCCACTAACGAGCCCAACCCTCCGAGTGGAACAAGTCGACGCTACTGAAATTTCTTTCCAGACCAGTCCACCAAACAGGTCCGATTGCATGATTTCACTTAGAGAAGTGCCGAAAAGAAAGTGTTCAGAATGCCCACAAATGAGCGGGATAGATCAACCGCAAGGCGTTTCTTGGCAGGTGTTTCATCTATCTCATACACCCCCGGTCTGACTTGCCGCAAGTTCTCATGCCAACTAGCTCGAGCTCTCCCTTTACTGGACTGATCAGCAGGATGGTTTTGCCTTTTTCTTGGCTTCGTTTAACGTCCCCCGCTAGTGGTTCATCCATCTCAGGGCAGCGCTCACTAACCCCCGCTTCCAGGATGGCCCCCAGCCTTATACCTCCGATTTCATGGGATCCTGTTGGAATATGAAACTGTGTCATGCAGGGTGCTCTGGATATACCATTTACTCTTCTGTCTCATGTCGAGGACTATAAGTACTAGGCCCTGTGCCCATGGTGTTCAGCGTTCTATCCTCACTATCCTTCAGTCTTTTCTTTTCCTGACACTTGCTGGACTCAAGTTGTCTTTCCATTCTTTCTATACACACATTCATTTTTGACACTTTTCAAAAACCAATTCTACCAAAATGATGGCTTCTTTCCGAACTTCAGGCTGGCAGGTCCTGGCGGCCTATAAAAACTTCTTGGTGTGCTGCGTTCTTCTCTTCTTCCTCGCCATCGGGATGGACCTTCGAGCTGAGCTCAGAGCTGGAACCAACGAGAAGAAGATAATCAAGCGCGACACCACCAGCACCGGAGACGCTGCCATTTGGCAGCCCGCAGCCGGCGTCAAATGGCAGATCCAGCTAGTCGACGCCGTCGAAGATACCAGCGTGGATGCTGACATCTGGGACATCGACCTCTTCGACAACACCGCCGAGACAATCGCCACTCTCCAGGGCAAAGGCCACAAAGTCATTTGCTACTTCTCTGCTGGCACGTACGAAGACTGGCGCTCCGACATCAGCAAGTTTGACTCTGCGGATTTCGGCAGCAACCTGGATGAATGGCCAGGCGAGCGATGGCTGAATATCAAGTCCGACGGTGTTCGCTCGGTTATGAGGTCTCGTCTGGACATGGCGAAGGAGAAGGGTTGCGATGGCGTCGACCCGGACAATATTGATGCGTACGGCAATGAGAATGGTCTTGGGCTGACTGAGGCTGACTCGGTTGAGTTTTTGACTTTCCTTGCTGAGGAGTCGCATTCTCGGGGCATGTCTATTGGACTGAAGAATGGGGGCGATATCATTGGCTCGGTCATTGATAAGATGCAGTGGTCGGTTAATGAGCAGTGTGCGGAGTATAATGAGTGTGATGTTTATGCTGCTTTTACGGAGGTCAATAAGCCGGTTTTCCATATCGAGTACTCGGATGTGACTATCGATGCTGTTAGCTCTGGCAGCAAGGATGAGACTAGTGACGCTGCTGCCGATGCTGACGAGGGTGATGCGACGACTGAGACAGATTCCTCTGATGCTACCTCCACTGGCACAGAAAGTGGTGTTGATGAGACCGACAGCACGGGGAGTAGCGCCAATGCCAACACCGGTGCCGATTCTAGCGCCGACACTGAGGACGAAGATGAAAATGAAGAGGATGAGGAAGAGGATGAGGATGACGATGACGAAGACAACGACGAAGACAACGACGCTAGCCTCAACACCAACGGCAAGCAAAGACACAGACACGGCCACGGCCACCACAAGCTCAGAGCCAGAGCCGTCCTATCGTCTACATTAAAAAGCTCAGCCTGCAATGCAGCCAACGCCGACAAGTTCTCGACTGTCATCAAGAACATGAACCTCGATGCCTGGGTTGAGTATTGCTAGTCGGTGTGTTGGATGCTTTTTCCTTCTTCGCTGGAGAGTGTTGTTGAGGTGTAGTAGGACTGTCGCTACCGCATGTTTCAATCAGATGGATCCTGGTTTGATCAGAATATATCTAGAGAGAGCTTTAAAGTTATGAAAAGGGTTACAATATTTCGCGCATATGGCTTGAATCACGTAGGAGACGAGTAGGTAGCATTGGATATTGTCATGGGCTGAGTTTCTCTTGGTGTAGCTATCCGGGCGGGCTGTTCAGAGGCGCGCGTTCTCAAGGCGAAACATCATGTTTGAGAGTTTCTGTGTACTTTGTAACATTAGTTGTCTCATTTCTGATATCATTGAAACTGTACGAAGGATCGGCTGTGGCACACAACCAACTGACAAGCCAATTCACAAACAGCGCAGTTGGCTTTTGTACGGTGCCGTGTTTCCTCGCCAAGACCTTTGCTTTCCACATCTCGAGTCTACACGTTATCTCATGTTTAAACACGCAACTTATCAGACTTGCATCTTTTCGTTTCGGAACTATGATCTGAATCTGCTGGTTACTTCGCTACTTAACTCCCTAGTTAAAATCCGCAGCTAAGATGAGTAGATAGTAGCCCTTCTATCCACCTAATCGCCCATAGCCACATCAACCATCAACCTCTCGTCTCTAGAAATCGTTCCCTTGGGAATAGCATGAGCATCCTGGACCTCACAATTTCTCAGCACACATCCACGGCCAATACGAGCGCGGTGGCCAATGACGCATCCAGTCAACTCAGCCCTAGACTCGACGACGACCCCATCCATCAGGACGCAACGATGAATACGTGCGCCGCTACCGATATGGCATTCAGCACCAATCACGCTCTCCTTGATAACAGCAGCTGCTTCAACAATCACATTGCGGTCGAGCAGACAGTCCTTCGTTGTGACTGCGCTTCGCGGGGCGATGTTGTCCGGATGGGTGATCTTTTTCGCGTGCGCGAATGATGACGCTGCTTCGGGACCAACTTCCTCAATCGACGGTAGCTTTGCTAGAAAAAGAGAAGTAGAGAGTAGAATAGCAGAGTTATCAACGCGGCGGATGAATGGTTTCGAGCCACGATGGACGTAGGCTAGCAGTTGCGGCAATTCGGTTGGCGGCAGAGTCTGGGCAGTCTGGGCAGTCGAATTCTGGCTGGAGAAAGACGAATCGGCACTCTTGAAGCAGGTCCGGAATACTGGGATCTCAGCCTTTCGACAAGACGTGGTAGAGCTCATACGGCGGAGATCAATCACTTTGTCGACGAAACCACCGGGCTGGGGGGTGCCTGCTGTGGGGATCTCGGGGGGGTCGAAGTCCTTGGTCAAACCCATCTTATCTCCCAGCCCTTCCTGCCATGCTGACTTGGCCCAGTTTCCGATGAAGTCCTCGCTAACCGAATCCAGCTTGATTTGATACTCGAGCAGATCTTTGACCCAGAATGGGAAGATGTAGATATGCGCATCACGGAAGGCAGTGAGTACTCTGACTCGTCCGCAGCGTTGGACCAGAGACCGCCGAAGAAGAAGACGTTTTTTATCCTTCATCTTCTCCTTGATAGTGGCCATGGGCATTGACATGAGCAGTTTGGACATATAGAATCGTGGCTTGGCTGGGTCTCCGCGGGGTGGCACAGTGCGTGTGTCATCCAGCTCGAGCGGGCCAATAGCCACAAAGTCGGTGGCTTCTTCGGGCACACTTTCCTCTCGGTTGTCTGTCTGGTAGTACACGGCGAGAGCACCGCGGCGCTCCTTCTTCTCACGTTCGGCCTTCGCTCGTTCGGACTTCTTGCGTTCGAAGTACGATCCAGTCGGCTGGTCACCGTTGCGGGTTCCTCCCGGGTTGGGGTTATCCAGGACCGCCTTTAACACACCCTGGGTGGTTAACCATGCCTCGAGAATAGATTCCCCGGATAGTTCGCAAATGATGTCGCAAGGAAGAAGAAGGAAATTGGTCTTGATGCATCTTTGAACTTCGGGGAGACGGAGTAACTCGGCTGTTCCCATTGTCATCTTGAGATGTTTTGGTGCGATGATTGAGACTGAGGGGAGGGAAGCTGAAGTGAGATATGGGTTTGAGTCCATCGCTTGTCGAAGGGGAGGGTAACAGAGCGGAGGGGTGATCAAGGTGATATCTAGGACAGTGTCAGACTGTTCGAGCTGGTAGGTGGTTGTATGTCGGTCGAGGAATCTATAGAAAGTTTGGACCTACCAGTGATGTCTGAATCTCTGCAAAGGTCGATGGCATAGAAGACCATAGGTCTGTTTGCAACCTGGATGAGTGCCTTAGGAAATTCCTCAGGTCTCGAGGTGAATGTATTCAGTGATCCTCCAGGGCCACACAGGATCAGGGCCTGCAAGCCCACGGGAACTGTATGCGGCATAGTCGTTGGGGTGTTCAGGTTGAAACAAGTGAAGAGTAGCAAGCAGCAATAATGCAGCTTGCCTTTGATAAAGAGTGATAGGTGACAAAGTGGGTGATTAAATGGGATAAAAAGCTTAGAAGGTTGCTGGTAAGTTGGAGGTTGGGGGGAGTGGTAGACAGAAGACATGGAATGGGACAGGCGCCCTCTTGTTGATTCCCAAGCATCCCACGCAGTGCTTGGAACGTTCCTATTCTTCACAACTCCTCAGACACCCAGTTCCTTTTCAATAATTGACTTTCAGGAATGATATCGCTCCACGCTGCTAAGTATAACATGATCCATGGTATGTCTACAGCCATCCTACATTACGTCCTCCTTGTCTCCTATCTGAAATCTATCTGACATATAAACGTTACTCCCAGCTCATGCACATTATCTAGGTAATCCGGTCCTCATCGGAACCCTTTTTAAGTGTGATTGACGTAGGAGGAGTACTTCAGATTTATGCAGGTTGATTACCACAAAGAGAAAGAACACAAGGGGGTATTTGGTTCGCCATTGAAACAATTATCCGGCTCTCTCTATATGCACGCTCAATACCAAAACAGAGGACGACCGCCGAGCAAATCAGGCTGGTCAAACAAGTGCTGCAACAATGCTCTCTCAAATCATCATGGGCTTTCCTCGTGCGCAATTCTAGCCAGTTCCTCCCTTCGATCCTTTCGCCAAACGAGCCACCATGAAGCCAAGATGCCCGAGATAGCTGCACAAAGGAAGCAAAGGCAAATGACGTACGACACACGATACGTCGGACCAAACACCGTACTATATACATGAGGCCCAACAATACCACTGAATTGCGCCATGGCATTCGTCATCCCAATACCGATACCCACGGCCACTGTACCCTCTAGCGCACGAATCCGCTCTGGCCAGATGACAGGGTATGCAGATCCGGCACAGGCGGTGGCGACAATTAGGGCGAGGTACTTGACGATTGAGTTCGAAACCGTGATCAAGATAATATAGCAGATAATGATTGTACTCTCGACTATTTTTGCTGTTAGCACACATCGAGATCGCAATTGACATACACGGGGAGGTTAATACTCACTTGCGACTGCGGTAGTCCAGGATCTGATCCACCCTTTATGGAGTAAGAATCCGAGAGTATTCAAGAAGAAGAAACAAGCGACGTAAGGAGGCTATAGTGCACGAGTCAGTTAGCAGGCAATATATCAGGATATTTTCCACGATGTAGGCTCAACTGACAATATTCATCAACTGCGACAAAGCCGTCGAAGTAAACCCAAGCTCGTAAATCACAGTAGGCAAAGCATAGTTAACACCGAATCCGCCAATACCATGTCCAATCCAGTAGATCGTGAACGTATACAAGGTCGGACTCGAAAGTAACGTCTTAACATCAGCCCAACTCCAGTTCTTATCCTTGCCAGACGGCGAAGCAGAAGACAACCGGCCCTTGAGGAATTCCCGCTCTTCCTCTGTGAGCATTCGAGCAGTCTCGGGGTAATCCGGCAGACCAAACAACGCAACAACAGCCAGCAAGATCGCCGGAAGACCTTCAATGATAAACAACCACCTCCAGCCAGAAAGCCCACCAGCCCCATTCATGAAGCTGATAGCGTACGCCAGCAACCCACTCAATGCACCAGAAACCTGACCGAGAGAATAAAAGAGCGCGATCCTCCAGCGCATCTCGGAAGGCTTATACCAAAACGCCATGTGGTACAGCACAGCCGGGTAGAACCCAGCTTCAGCGAGACCAATCGCAAACCGCACGCACATCATCCCCGGGAAGTCCTGCGCGGCACCGGCAGCGCATGCACAGATACCCCAAGACAAGATCAGGACGAACATCCATCTCGACGGCTTGAAATATTTGAGGAGGATGGTATTTGACGGCTCAAATATGAGGTAGCTGTAAGAGAAAATAGATTGACTCCACGCCCATTGCGAGGCGCTGAGACCGAGCTCTTTCTTAATACCGGTGCCGGCTTCCAAATTGATGATCGCGGCGTTGGAGTAGTTGTTCGAGTCGATGACACGGAAGATGTATACAACGGAGTAAAAACCCACAAGCCAGAAATCGATCTTTCGCATTACCCTTTTCTCGAGTTTGGCTTGGTATTCGGGTTGCGAGTCCTTGCGGTCGAGCTCACTGGGTGGAGTCGAAGGAATGCTGGTTGTGGTGACATCTTCGTCACCCTTGGTGGAGGCCATATTGTCGATTGCGCGTTCGGTGCAAGGTCGATTTGTGGAATATCGCCTGCTCCGGCGAACAAACAATTAATGTTCCCTTTACTGTTATATACTTGGATTCGAGTCCGGACCCCCTCGTTCTTGGCGACGCGGGATCTTAGGGCAAGGTGCCATGATAGTTGGGATCACGACATAGGCTCTATCATCGTGTTGTACGGCAGGTAAGTGATTAATGCTCCGCAAAATACTCCGCACAGTATGTGGTTTGGTTTAAGCTTAATTGCTCATTCTTGGTTAGGATTGCGGGAGACAAAGTTTAAAAAACTATGATTGTCTGTGAACCTTTCTATGTTTTCCTCTAGACACATCTTCATAGCAGACACAACGTCCTGTTCTTCCGATATTGTCGGAAAGCCCAGAGCCTTTGAAATCGAAGACTTTGACCGTGCTCATCGGTTCTGAGAAGGATCCTGTGCGCGAAGCATTTGTTCTCAGCAGACACGACAGTTGGCTAGACTCCTGCGGAAACAGAAGTTCATACGGAAAGATGTAGAGCCGGCCTCTCTCAGGCATTATTCGAAATGGATGGCCTTTCGTGCTATCTGAGTCAGTACATAGCTCAGCATCTGATTCCAAAACACTAATTTCTCGGCACGATACTTCCGTTAGCATATAACGCCATCCGGGACGACCATGAGACAATGAGACCCCGCATCCTTCAACGCAATGAGGAGAAACGCATAGTAAAAATGCTCCGAGCAAACCTCCGAAGAAGTGCATTACTGAATCTTTCTGAATGTATAAGTGCACTTTTTTTCGTGCTCTCTGAATCATAATTCGAGAACCCACGTTCACCATCTCAAGAACAAAATGGCACCCGCCGCTATGGTACAAGACCTCCCCACCGAAAAGGTGATCATCAAGCCATGGACCCGTCCCACACCCACAAAAGAGAAGCTTGAATGGGCGCCACTAGTGGAAATTGATCTATCCCGCTTCGACCAACCGGGCGGAAAACAAGAGCTCGCAAAGCAACTATACGATGCCGTGACCCGAGTCGGGTTCTGGGTAGTGGTAGGCCACGGACTAAGCGATGAGCGAGTTCTGCGCCAGTTCAGTATCGGCAATGCGTTTTTCAAAGAGCCGCTTGAGGAGAAGCAGAGCTTTCCTTGCAATTTTGCGGAGGGGGAGTATTTCGGGTACAGAGGGAATGAGAGGTGGATTGGGGAGACCGGGGTGAAGGATAATGTAGAAATGGTATGAACTTACTTTACCCTTTCTTTCCATTTGCATTGCATTTCCATTCATGGGCTGGGTGAAGAATTTCAATAGCTGAATTGTCCAGCTCAACGTCCCCAAACCAATTCCCGAATGGGATGATGTCCCTAGACACCGACTCGTCCGTCAAAATTACGAGGAAATCGCACAATTCCACCGCGATCTGTATGAAAACGTCATTAGGAAACTATTCGTTCTCATGGCGATCATCCTGGAACTGCCAGAGAACTACCTAGTCGATGCCCATGCGTACGACAAGCGGTCCGATGACCACCTGCGATACATGATCTACAACACTCGCACGCAAGAAGAATGGGATAAAGCACAGGGGTATACCAAGGGCGGGCACACAGATTTCGGCAGCTTGACGTTGCTTTTCTCGCAGCATATTGCTGGTTTGCAGATTCGGACGTCGGATGGGGAATGGAAATATGTGAAGCCCGTTGATGGGGGCATTACCTGTAATGCGGCGGACACGTTATCATTCCTCACCAATGGTAAGGACTTGTGCATATCGATTTTCCGGTTCTGTTGTGCTAATACAAAAGGCAGGATTCCTCAAATCGACTATCCATCGTGTTGTCACACCTCCGAAGGATCAGATCGATGTTCCTCGTCTTGGCTTGCTGTATTTCTGTAGGCCTGGTGATCATACTGTGATGAAGACGGTGCCTTCGCCTTTGCTTGACCGTCTTGGTTTCCTTAGCGACGAGGATAAAAATCAGAGTAAGCCTGCTGCGACGGGGACTGAGTATGTTCGAGCGAGGGTTCGGGATGTTCATCATCGGACTGTTATTGATCGTCGGGAGAACACTTCGTTTGAGTTTAAGGGATTGAAGGTGCCGAATTATTATAAGTAGTCAGTTTTCAGTATTAATTTGAAGTGAAGACTTGCGCTCAGCAGCCTGTTCTCTGTTGTTTCTGATCAAAGTTAGCTGGTGGCATACAGAGTTCATCGAACAATGCCGGATTGTAGGCGCTGATGTTGATATCGGATCATGTTTCATCAGAGAATCAGATGACAATTCCTGTCATTCTCGACAACTTTTCCAACGTCATATGCATAGACACTCACGTGTCTTCATCATCGAGATTGTGCGCCTGAACTCACATCCCTCTTTGCCTCAGGCAAATTATCTCAAAACGCCTCAGCCACAACCCAGTTGTGAGTCATGCAAAGAATCGTAAGAAGCTAATTCAGATAAATGTACATGGTGGGGAACACAGAGTGTGAGTGGGTTTCAGGATCAACGCAACTCGGCCACCGTGGGGCATCTCATAACTGGACAACCGAGCAAGTTCAACGTCGGATGCTTAAGAACAAGCCTGATCCCGTGGTGTGCAGCGACCGTCTATTATATATTCACTCTTTAAACGTCATTGACCGTTTTTGTAAAATAAAACTTGAGATTCGATTCATAACGTGGGCAACGTATTCATAATTCTCATAAGGGAGCTGTCTAAAGAGTGTGAGGCTGACAGACTTCCCCACAAAAGTGGACACATTCAAGCATATCAAAAACAAAAGAAAATCATAAAATCTCAAGGAGAATGAGTCACAAGAAACAACAGCCAATAAAGCGTGCAGCAGGACCAAACAAAACAAGATGCATAAACATCGTCGACTTTCCACATCTGTCATTGGCTAAGACCCTCCACCTGCATCATCCCCGAAGGAAGTGCACCAATGATGGAGCCAAGCCAAACCTGCAGATTGCTGCGTACATTCAAGTCAATTCTCGAGTCACAGTCGACACAGTCGAGTCGGGGTCCAAGAGGGGGTAATGTATCCCCCAAATCAGACCCCGAAGGGAACTCGAGTCAAAGATCAAAACTGGAACACAGAAAGGTGAATTTCCGAGGGCGCATCCAGGCAAGCCCTATCGAATCCAGGTTGTCAAAGACTGGGGTATGGTGGTTTGTCCCTAACGTGCTATTTCAACGTTACAGAGACCGTCTTTCAAGAGAAAGGGGCGTGGGCAGTCAATGCCCATCGGAAGCGAATTGAAGCTTGTTCAATGTGATTGATGTATAGTGTCGTCGTATCATCGGAGTCCAGTAAGCCAGAGTTGAATAATCGTCGTTCTGTATGCATTCAACGGTGGTACTTAGGGGAACCCTCGACGTATCGACGAGGCGACTCGTACTGGCGCTCCTGTCGGTCGGTGCTGTACAAGGAGCCACGGCTGGAGGTGGGCCGGCTGGGAGAGCCACCAGGCGAGCGGTACATGATGGAAGTGGGCGAGCGGGAGCTGCGAGGGGCCCTCTCGACAAGCTGGTAAGTGTCGGGGGAGCGGGAGCGAGGACGAGACTGTTTGCTGGTGACCTGGCGGGCGGGGACGGAATAGGTGCGGTCGTAGCTCACACTGTCGATGGGCTGGACAGGCTGGACGGGCTGGACAATGACGGGCTTCTCACGAAGGTGCAATCCTAGCTCCAGGGCTGTGAGGAGGTCGCGGACAGCGCCATTCTCGCGTGGAAGCTTCACCCGCACCAACTTGCCGCTCTCGTAGTCTACAGTGGAGAAATGCTTTCCGTTTCGGCTGAAGAGATAGGTGGTGACAATGCGGGCGCGAGTAGCGCCCGACTCGCAAAGTGTGTGGCCGTCCATGAGTGTCTGGACAGCGTTGAGGCAGCTACGGCAGTGGCTGGCGTGACGCTCGAAGTCGTCGACAACCAGCTTTTCGTCGTCCTGAAGGTCGCGCACGACGACGACGGGGTCTGGGATCTCGATGGCGGCGGGCATAGTGTTGGTTCGACGAAGACCAAGTAGACGGCGCGTCAGACTACGACGGGGAGCGGGGGTCTCTCTGGAGGTCGAGAGGGTTGAGGGGTCCACGAAATATGAGGTCGAGCGGTAGGGAGACACTGTGACTGATTTATGGGTGGTCACGCGAAGATGGTAGGTGATCACCGTATGTAGATGATCGAGTGGTTATGTGAGATGTGAGTGTGACAATGGTATATAGAATGTCAGGTTTGTGTTCAAATGTAGGAATTGAAGAAGATGTTCTGATGAAGAAGGAGAGGGGGAAGGGTGTTCTTATACTGTATGCAGGTCTTTATGCAGGCTATAGATGGTGCCCTGGAGCCTGGAGGGCATGGCGTCTAGTGGGGCCTTAGAGATCTGCGGTACCTCCACAGTACTTAGCGGCTCTCACTAAATACAAGCACGACGTATGTACAAATGTGGTATCGCTCTCTACCTAGCCTGTGTGGCTAGGGAGGCTGTGCCTTGGAGGGATGGCTTCGAACACCGCCATATTTACATCTACCGACATGCTGATTGGTTCAAATCCCCAACTCGACGGTCAAACTTCACGATGTCATGCATCCTTCAACTCACTTCCTCCATTTCCTTTTGGACCCCGACTCCGTTTTCAAGGCACTAAATCTACAAAAAAAAAAACTACTAATTTGTAGCCTCATTTACATGACATCAAACGTCCTACTCGAAATATCCCAGCGCATGTCATCATCATCGGCACGATGTCCTGTGGCTCGTGCTCCTCGTGTTCCTGCGCCATGACAGAGTCTCGTGTTCCCCCCCCTGAAAATAGGCCTCAGGTTCGCGTCATTCGCACCATTCCTGGCTTCACACTCGGAAAACAGAACTTCAAGATTCAACAAGAGCCTCTATATCTAAAAAGAAGTGTTTTATCGCAGGGTGAGCGCCAACATTTCCCCACGCTCATAGGTCCCCGCAACCGCCGTCTTGTCCTGAGCGTCTACCGAGACAGATCTGGAACTCCCAAAACAACTTCTCTGGGACTTCGAGCACTGTTCTCTTGTCCCATATTTGGCAATGCTCGATCGTTTCAGAATCTCTAAGAATAGTGTGCAATTTCGGGATATTGTTTTGGACCCCAAGTCTGGTGAATCTCACCTCACCAGCCTCAATTTCCCCCTCTCAACACAAGCCACAATCCTATACAATCCTTCTCAACCAGCGCTTTTCTGACCTACCCCTATTCCAAGTTCGTGCTGACTGCTCAGCCTCAGCCACTGGTCTCGTATCTCTGGTTTTCAATTTGCTGCACCAGCCACTGATGTCTTCTTTCCCTGGCAATTGCTTACTTTCAGACTGTCAAAGGCCAGAGCTGGCTGCGCCAGCGCTCAGGCCAAGTGTCCCTTTCGGTCCTGACTACGTTCTCGATCTGTCTTCGGCTATACTAATTTCTGTCGCTTCTCGCGCAACTAGGTTACCGTTTATTTTGATCTATGTCTTTTGTCTGCTGCCTCTCCAGGCACCAGTGAGCCACATTGCTTATACCATCGGCACGATCCCCCAATTGCGCGCAAGAACCTCAAAAAGACCAGAGTGTTCTTTGTTCGGCGACTTAGGTTTCCATCATACGGTGGCAGATTTCTGTCGTTACAATGATTTCTTATATCAAGATTCAGTCCGATCCAGTTATTTATCGTCCTCATACTAACCACCCACCAAATTATTACCTCACCTGTACCCTACAGTAATGCGAATATGAATTATATTCTTGCAACCTCCTACAACAGCCCGGCCGGGCTAGCTCAATCGGTAGAGCGTAAGACTCTTAATCTTAAGGCTGCGGGTTCGACCCCCGCGTTCGGCTATTCCTAAAAACCAATCCTGAGATTTCTTTTTTTTTCACCTGCGAAAATTCTGCTTGAGCCTCTCTATCCCATACTCGAAGCTGAGTGGTCAACGGCCCTTGGGAGGACCCACTAGCGGGGTCGGCCCGTTGCTTGAGAACCGCATCTCAACGGAAGATTATCCACATATGCAATCATGTCTAGCTGCATATCAGGGAAGAAACAAGTCAATTGTAGACCGAATGTCTTCAGGCATCCGCAATAGTCTTTCAACATGAGAATCAATATTGAGATTAGACCCTGGTCGATATCTGTGGCTTGAGCTGGTCCGAGCGCAAGGCAGAAAACGCCTTGCGAGGAAGGTTTGCTGCTCAGCTGGACAAGGATTGTCAGATAGGGTATAGCGTGCGATTTGTATGCGGGCATATATTCTGAATTGATCTTTTGAGGGAGTCATCGTGTCCCGTCTATTCTGTTTTTGATTCGTCCTCGGTAGTTTGATGTTGGTAACCTTCAAGGTGAAATGCCCGATTTGGCGTTGAAATATATTTCTTGGTTGTACATGTATTTTCCTATACATTGGCCGGTTTTGTATCGTCTCATGATCTTATACCTACACAAGCACTTGTTCATAAAGTCTAACGGTTTGGAGTGAATCCAGGGGCCATGTCTTTGGATTACCTACTCGAAGGTTCGAACTGATGTTCTGGCCTACCCGAGCTACCGCGCATACGCCATATCCTACCTTCTTCGCCATGGTAACCTGCAAGAACTCCAATCCCCGCCGACGATGAAACCTACCAGTGAATTTGCCACCTGGGCTGATTGCAGCAGTGTCGTCGCGTTGTTTGAAGGGTTGGTAAACCCTAATATGGTCTTCTGGTTGGATACTGTGTAGTAGTTCGGTATAATCAATATTGGAGATGATCAACATCTTGAATCATCCGAGGTTTTACTCCTACTCCCCCGTCTCATCTCCCACTGCTGCCTTGAGAAGAAGAATCAAAAAGAAACAAGAACATTTATGTATCGCAGAGCTCGCCATAATTGAAACTAAAGGAGCAGAACACATAGACTGCAGCCTTGAATATCCGAGGTACTGCGACGGGTTCAAAGCGGCTCCAGGGCTTGATCGGAACCTGTGAAGCGAGTTTCAATTTAGTTCAGAGAAGACATCAACAGTGCCTGCACACTTGTACTTCACCTAAAAGAAATATTCACCTTAGATGGCCGAGTAATGCGGGGCTTATCAAGTGGAAATGCGGGGGAGATGATTCGAGGATTTGCCGACGGACTGTCTCTCATCGGCTACCTCGTCGAGATCGGCCTATATAATACCGGATATCTACGGCATACCTTTCATTTTTCTATTTTCCCCTTGGCTTCAATGCAGGCTAATCTTCATTGATCCTTCCCAGTACCATCAATATGCAATTGCGAGGTATGACTATCTCGCATGCCCAAAACAAGACTACACGTGCTTATACTGACAGCTACAGAGAACCAAAATGATAACCTGGGCGAGATCATAAATCGCAACAGGCCAGATCTAAAACCATTCGAAGAGATCTATCGACATCTACACACCGAACCTGAATTATCAGGACAAGAGGAGCAAACCGCCAAAATAGCTTCTGATCACCTGAAAGCCACCGGGTTCGAGGTACACACCAAAATCGGCGGACATGGCGTGGCAGGACTCCTCCGCAACGGCAACGGCCCAACAATTCTCCTCCGGGCGGACATGGACGCACTTCCCGTAGAAGAAGAAACGGGCCTGCCATACGCAAGCACTCGACACGTCAAAGATAAAGATGGAACTCGCAAGCCTGTAATGCACGCCTGCGGACACGACTCCCACGTCGCCACCCTAATGGCAGCCGCGACGCTCCTACAGTCCGCGCGGGAGCACTGGCGCGGAACCCTCATCTGCATCTTCCAGCCGGCGGAGGAACACCTTGAGGGCGCACAAGCAATGCTTAACGACGGGCTATATGACAAAATCCCGAAACCAGACCTTGTGCTCGCGCAGCATGTGACACGCATGCGCGCGGGGACACTTAGTCTCCGCGCAGGCCCGCTACTCACAGCGGCGGACGCATTCGATGTTCGCGTGTTCGGTCGTGGAGGACACGGGTCTGCGCCGCACACAACGATCGATCCTATCGTCATTGGTGCGGCGATCGTTACAAGGCTGCAGACTATTGTCTCACGGGAGGTCACGCCGGGCAAGTTGGCGGTTGTGACTTGCGGAAGTATTCATGCTGGCCACGCGCCGAATATCATCCCCGCTTATCTGGATTTGCAACTGAATGTGCGGACTTATGATGAGCGTGTGCGGAAGCGGGTGTGTGCTTCGATCCATCGCATTATTGAGGCGGAGTGTCAGGCTGCTGGTGCTGTGCAGAAGCCTGAGATCAAACTTGTTTCCTCGACACCGTCCACCATCAATGATGGGAAGACTATTGATGCTTTACGTGAGACGTTCCAGCCGTACTTTGGTGATGATCTGGTTGATATGGAGCCCCCGACTGCTAGTGAGGACTTTTCTCTGTTGGCGACAGCTGTGGGTGCGCCTTATGTTATGTGGATGTTTGGTGGAACTGACCCTGGGACTTGGGATGATGCTGTTGCTAAGGGCACTGTTGATGAGCTACCCAGCAATCACTCGCCTTTTTATGCGCCTGTCATCCAGCCGACTTTGCGTACAGCCGTGGACGCCATAGCACTTGGGGCCTTGACTTTTTTGAAAACAAACAAATGGAAATAGAGGTTGTGAGATGAGTTTTAGTAATTCAGAAGAATATTCGAACGTTGAATCTCCTTGACTGGGATGTTACAAAATCACAGCGTTGGCGCGGGTGAGGTCATCAAAGATCACCCTCCAAGAAGTGGCAACACAAACAATCTCTCAACCGCATCACAGCGACAATATAAACATATCAACCGTCAAAATGACATCTAGCCAAACAATCCCATCAAAAATGAAAGCCTGGCTCTACTCCAGCACAACAAATGGCCTAGAAAAGAACCTCAACTTCGACGCGTCGGCACGCGCACCACCCGCCGTCTACGGCAACAACGTCTTAGTACAAGTCCTCTCCGCCTCCCTCAACCCCGCCGACTTCAAAGTCCCCGAAATGGGACTCGTCGCGCGAAAGCTCGTGATCGGCACACCAGCCTCACCAGGAATGGACTTCTGCGGACGGGTCGTGGCAGCCGGTGCCAACGCGACCGAGTTTTCCCCGGGCCAGCTCGTCTACGGCTGCCTCAGCAAACCCGCCCAGTTCGGCTCACTGGGCGAGTACCTCGTTGCATCGGCGAGTCTACTTGCGCCCGTGCCGGAGGGCGTGGAGGTAGACCACGCCGCTGCCATTGGCATCGCGGGCCAAACGGCGTACCAGTCACTTGCTGGGTATGTTAGTGCCGGCGACAAGGTCTTTATTAATGGCGGTTCTGGGGGATGCGGCATATTCGCGATACAGGTTGCGAAGGAGATGGGGTGTCATGTTACGACTACTTGTTCCACGAAGAATGTGGAGTTCTGTCGCTCGCTGGGTGCTGATGAGGTTATTGATTACTCGGTTGAGGAGGACTTAGTCGCTACGCTACGCGGTCGTGGGGTTATCTTTGATCATATCATTGATCATATTGGGTACCCTGCACCGCTGTATCGTGAGTCGCATCACTTCCTGGCGCCCGGGAAGGCTTTTGTGCAGGTTGGTGCGTCGGCCATGTCGACATTTGTTGATAGGTTGGTGTGGCCTAGCTTCTTGGGTGGTGGTAAGAGGAAGTATGTTATTTTCTTCTTCAAGAATACCCGTGAGGATCTGGTGAAGGTTGGAGAATTGGTGCAAAAGGGTGCTGTCAAGATTCAGCTGGACACCACCTACGAGTTCGAAGATGCTGTTCAAGCATTTGAGAAGCTTCGGTCCGGTCATGCCAGGGGAAAGATTATTGTGCATGTGGCTAAGCCATGAGCTGGGACCAAAGATGCCGAATGCGTATTTCCATTGTCCGCTTGTGTCCAACCCCAGAAACAATGTCGGAACCTCAGAGTGGTTCAGTTAGGGTTTGACCCGACTCTGCCATCTCCGCGCCTAATCGGGAAACGGACTATCTACACTTCAACTCCCAATAGCATGGGATTTCTACGTAAATTTGACGATTTACCCAACAAGTGACTCATGAATGAATATAATTACGGGTCCCCCCGTTCCTCTGGCCTTCTGCTCCTTCAACCTCAATATCGCTACTATCATACTACTATACTATCGCTCTAAACTCGTCTTTTTGCTATACTCATCCAATTTCTTATGGAACCTCATATCAAACCTCGTCTGCAACCTACTCTGGAACCTCTTACTGAACCTGTTACGGAACTTTCTCTCGGTTCTCCTCTGATACCTCCTGTGAACCTTCCTATGGACCCTTCTCCGGACACTCTTATGGACACTTCCCCGGACACTTCCGTGGATCCTCTCGTGGAACCTTCTCCAGACAGTCTTGTGGAGGCTCTCATGGATCTTGACATTGAACCTCCTGTGGAATCTCCTACGGTGTTTTTCATGAATCCTTCGCTAGACACCCCTGTGGAGCCTCATATAAACCCTATCATGGAGCCATATTCGGATCCTCATATGGAGCCTCTCATGGGACCTGCTATAGAACCTCCCATGGCGCCTCTGATGGGGCCCCTTCCGGACCCCGCTATCGAACCTCCCATGGCGTCTCTCATAGGACCCCTTATGGACCCTCATATGGACACTTCTTCCGACAGCATTTCGGATTTTTCCCTTGGATCTCCACTGGTATCCCCTATGGGGTCTCGTCCAGGTTCTCCCCGGGACTCTAACATGGACTATCTTATGGAATCTGAATCTCCTACAGAATCTCCTTCGATATACCTGCCTGATACAATGGGCTTGTTTTTTCGTCTTCCTCCAGAACTCCGCGTCATAATATGGGTATACCTCTTCTCAACCATTCACACAAGACTTCCCAACGGCAGGAAGCCAAATACCAACCCTCTCTCAATTCTTCGCACCAGTCGCTACCTATATAACGAGATCTCATCTCATCTCTATGACAACTGCACCGAAAACATCTTCATGAAACCCGCATACGATGAGGACGAGTGGATGCGCATCCGACTCAAATCCACCAACATGCGCGTCGACCTAATCTTGAAGGACAAGGCGGCCGCCGACAAACACTTCCAAAACTTCCCACACCACCAAACCAAAGTCTTAATCCATCTGGAGCCCCCAACGCAAGATGACCCGGGCCAATTAGTCCTACTATGGAAGAAGTCCGTTGCAATGGTCGATCTCATCATAAACACCATTGCCCCACATTCAGTAACGCTGTTCTCAAAAGGGTGGAAATCATCCGAGCCACCATTCCACTGGCAATACGCACGAGAAGACTTTTTCAAAATGGGCGGTCTCCAAGAAACAATCCAATCCCCATACAATTACCTCCCAGACCATGACATCGTCACCCTACCCTTCATCAGTCCGCGATTGTGGTTCGAAGATCCTGCAGAAATGGCCACACTCACAGACTGTGAATTCTTCAATCACCGCGTTGATATCAGACGTCTATTCTACCCCAAAGGTCTGGAGCACAGAATGGAAAGTCTTTTTACCTTCACCAAAGATACAGCCGCAGCTGCAATCGAAACAGCACTCCTCGAAACAGACATCTTCCTCGAAAACAGCCTGGACGAACTCCCTGGCCGAACAGCCTCCTTCCTCCGCCGCGACCGCTTCAAAGACTGGTTCGAGGACGGACAGAGCTGGGAATCGGCGTACCAGGTTGAATACTCCGAGAAGCTGTCGACGTGTCCGTGGATTGTTATGCACACGGACCCCTGGCTGATAAATTCGAATATGAGATATATAACGCTCATTCTGATTCACCATCAGATGTATTGTTTGAAACGGGGCTACGGTGTGGAAGAGGGATTTGGCGTATTCACGGAATGGAACTCGTGTATGTGGTCGGATATGTTCAGACTCGGTCTGCCGGAGCTTAGCGTGCTTCGCCATGCGACTTCACGCCGGTGGACTGCGGAACAGCAGGTTCGGATTTTTTATGACTATGCGGAGTGGATTGCTGGATTACGTGCTGAAAATCATGGGTTTACTGAGAGTCAGGGTTACCTTTTACGGCGGCTTAATTTGTGGAACTATCGGGACTTATATTGTTTAATCTAAGGCAACGTTGGGGTTGAAGTATTGTGGGTGGGAGTTTATGAGAAGTTGATTTGCTACTTTCATATTGTTATAGTCATTTGTGCCAGGGATGTGCGTTTGTTAAGTTATTGGATTTTGATTTGTGTATCTAGTTTGCGAGGGAGAATCGACAAATTTTGACTTTTGCATGAGATTCACCAATTTCCACATCTAGGGTATGCGCCACGGTCAGGCTGTATGTGATTGAGTGAGCCTGGTTGAGTGGACGTGGTAAAATGGACGTGGTAGAGTGGACGTGGTTGAGTGAATGCAGTTGAGTAGACGCAGTTGAGTGGTTACTATATCCAGCCTTCCGATTGCCCTGAAGCCGAAGCCCGCCACGGTAAGGCTGGATGTAGTTGAGTGAATGGGGTAGGTGAATTGACGTGATTGCGTGGACGCGGTTGAGTGGTTACTATATCCAGCCTCCCGATTGCCCTGAAGCCGAAGCCCGCCACGGTAAGGCTGGATGTAGTTGAGTGAATGGGGTAGGTGAATTGACATGCGTGGACGCGGTTGAGTGGTTACTATATCCAGCCTCCCGATTGCCCTGAAGCCGAAGCCCGCCACGGCAAGGCTGGATATAGTTGACTGGATGTGGTTGACTGGATGTGGTTGACTGGATGTATATACTCGTATGTGGATGCTAGACCATACATTCAAATGGTTCATACGGACTGCAAAGCAAAGCCTGCCAAGTGGGAAGACGGACCAAGGTCGCCGTGCGTTCTGACACAGTCAACTGGTAAGATAGACATTAGGTGGGTGGACGGATGAATGGATGAATGGGAAGGAAGGTGAAAGGTGAACAGAAGAAAAGACAGAAGGAAGGCAAGGGATATATGTGACACTTACGTATTTATGGTAGAAGTAGAAGACAAGAAAGTAGGTAGAGCCATCAAGTCCATGTGACCAAGGTTGGGTCTGCAGGCCAAGTAATATTTAGTCAAGGGCCATGTGGCAGCAGGGAAAGGAAAGACTAACCAGTGGAGGTAAACACCATGGATAAGTGGTGGCAGGAGGTTTGCATGTAGAGATACAAGATGTTGTTGTGGGACCCAAGTAGATGATGGATGGGACTAGCTCTGATGGAAGAAGACTTAACGAAAGAGAGATAGATGGTTGATGGAGTGTGGGATGGAAGAAATGGAAAAGATGGATAGAAGAGATAGAAGACGGGGAGGGGAGTTGAAGGAGGAAGAAAGAAAAGGAAGAAATTATTTTGGTGGGGAGGTTATATAGGTTGGTGGTTTCCTGTTCAGGAAGGAGCCATTTCTACTATAGGAAGGTGAAATGTTGACATCAATATGTATTGGCATCATTACATGTAGATATGTTTAATGTAATTCTTTGAGCCTCGATTAGAGCGCAGAATGCTTCGAGGGATCCTCCTTCAAAGGCGCCGAATAATCATCATCATCATGCAGATCAAGCATCTCAACCCGGTGACTTGTCATATTCTCCTGGGTCTGTGCCTCTACCTGCTTTTGTAGCCGTGCATCCTCATTAAAGCCATCTTGGCTGTTCAAGGTCTCACGGGCATCCGAGGACTCCCGATCCTTAACACCAGCCTCGCGCTCATTCTGCAACCGCTCCTCCTCCAGTCGCTGGTCCTCCGCAGCGAGAGCAGCTTCTTCATGATCAATCTCACTGGCATCAAGATCTTGCAGTCCGACGAGGGTAAGGACTCTGCCAAGCAAGTACTGGTATCTTAGGTGGCCGCTGATCATTTCGCTCACGTTGAGATTCTCAACGCCTGGAACACCTTCGACTGGTTGCAATCCGGCCACACCGAGTTGAAGGCTGCTTGTTCGGTAGAGGAAAGCAAGGACAGAGTCGTTCTCGGAATAAGCATTCACAACGCGTCCACTGACGACACTGCGAATCTTTTGCCAGTGCTCCGTGTCTGAAGGGGTCGGCGAGCCCATCAGTATGACCGACTCAACGAGACCGTAAGCATTTCTTCTTTCGAGGCTTTGGAGGCAGGAAAAGATCAGCCGAGATCCCAATGAATACCCAATCAACGTCACGGCTCGTTCTCCCTGGGCCTTGTTGATGAGGGCATCGGCAAGAACTTCGCCGGCTTTGTCGGCGCGAGCTTTGGCCACGCTGAACGGGTTATCGACGATGCCGGCAACTTTCATAAGACCAAGAGGAAGCATGACTGCGCTCATGATGGTGTGGAAGACGGTGCGAGCCAAGACTTCACGCCCAGCAACCGACCATGCTGCGCTAGTCACAAGTGCTGAAATTGCGTTGCCCAATTTCATCAAAGGCTCCATCTCCCAGCGCAAAGCGAAGACTTCAGAGTCAGCACCAAGCACCCGCCATGGATTCACGAAGTTTGATTCCTCCTTGACCCAGCCGGTGACGCCGATGGTGACTCGTAGACGATGATCTTGTTCAGCGGACTCCTTCTCCTTCACAATTCGACGACGTTCTCCGCGAATTGGAATAAATGCAAAATCGTCCACCTCACGGGCGTACTGGTCCATCATACGACCAGTCATACGCCCGCCATAGGCGCCAAACAAACCGCCGACAACAACGCTACTCCCGGCCAACGTGCCAAGCAGCCCGGCAGCAGCGGTGGCACCGAGTCCCAGTCCGCCCATGACAGTTCCAAGACCCGCTGCTACCAACGGAGCTGCAAGTCCACCGGTGAGGCCAATCAAAGCAGCTCCAGCCACAGATGCAATGCCGACTTTCCATTTCCTCATATCATCCTTCTTCTTTGGCTGCTCTTCGGTGTCTTGGTCTGCCGAGAGTGCCAAAGCTGTCTGCAGCAGTCCACGAGCAACCTTAATTTCGTCTTGATTGAGGATCTTGATATCTATCTTCAGACTGGACGCGACATTCAACATCAAAACTCTTGAATAAGCATTGTAGTGCTCTAGACTGAGCATCAAAAGGAGAAGGGAATGAAGAATAAGCAATCTCTTTGCTTTCGGAAGTTCAGCTAGTGGGGTTTCCACTGGGTGGTAGATCTCTTGCAATTTAGCCAATCTATCTTTATCTTCGTCCAATGGGAGATCCTCAGACTTGGCAGCATACTGCGATTCTTCTTGGTCTTGCTTCTTATGTTGATCCTCGTCATCTTTATTGACGACCGCGCCAACGCGCAAAATAACAGAATCCCTCCAATCTTCGAAAGTACCGAGCGCAGTGACTTTGGCTTGCGGGCTCAACGGTTTGCTAGGAGAACCCTGACGCGGACTTTCACCCTTGCCTGCAGTCGCATTCCCCTGTGGTCTAGGGGGCAACGGCGGCGTGTCTTCATCGCGATCCGCCTTTGGAGACGGATGTGATGTGGAGCGAGTGGAGGACTCATCCTTCACAATTGGATTTTCGAAAAGCTCCACGATCCTGCCTCGCATTGACTCAGCAACCTGGGCAACGAGAACAGTTAAGTCGGCACGCTGCGACCGGTCCAGGATAGACGATAAATCCTGGCCGCGGTCACTTTCGGAAGCTTTGGATTGCTTGGACTCAAACAATGCTGCATGTTTTTCTTTGATGTTCTTGAACATTGACGCTGAATATATTTGTGAAACAACTTGACAATTCTTGAAGCAAACAGGCAGAAGTCGATGCTAAATGTTGTTTGTGAGGGGCGATGCCGTCATGGCCCCCGGGGCCGTTCGGAGCCGCTGACTCAGATAATACGCCTGAGGCAGAGACAGCTCAAGGGCATGTTGATATCACTTTACATGTCTCCATGCTGAGTAGACATGTCCTGGTTTAGGCAATGCCCTAGACTGTGAGAATAGTAGCTCAATTGCCAGTTTCGACAACAAAGTATTTCCCCATTTTCTTGGTTGCACACGCAAGTGCGTTCCCATCCCAAGCAGTTCCATCCGGACAATCATTCTTTTCGCCTGGGACACGCTGGATCCTATTCCGTCGTCCGGAGACTTTCTCCCTAGATAGAGCCTCCTTGAGCTGTTCAATTCCAATCTTAGCCTCCTCCATAGCGGCGGGACTCTCGTCGCGAATTCTCGCTAACGGTGCGACGCCTGTAGTATCAACCAGTTGCATTTCCTTGACGAAATGAATCTGGGATTCGAGTGTATCTAGCATCAACTGCTCTTCCTCTTGGTTGACAGGCTGGGGAAGAGCCGAGATGCGTAGGAGATGATGCAGTTGTTTCGGCGTGATTGACGGTGGCGGTTTCGAGGCTGGGTTTGGCAGAAGCGACCTGACAGACCAGTTTGGCGCGCCAAGCATAGACTCAATGCTTGCATCGTCAAATTTATCGGAGTAGGAGCGGGTGAATGTCGCGTTCAGGCGAAATGGACTTGGGCGTAGCGACTTCGCAAGTCGAGCACCGGTGCGAAGAGATATCATTTTGGAGTTTCTGGTATCGGCAACCTTGTCTGTATACAGGTCTATAGATTGTGGCGAATAGTTTGAGTAAAATCACAGTTCAATCCGAATTCTTCGATGCAAATATAGATTAAAATAGTCAGAAATCAAGCAGGTCAACACCGGGCCCGGGGAAGCTCAGCCGAAAAATAAAGGACACCGCCTCCACGGGCCCGCCGATCGATGCTCTCATCGATAGCAACCCCGTACAGCCACCACTTCCCACTTCACATCGATTATCTGCAGACTATTGCCTGTTGCAGGAACAGTAGACACACCCATTCAATATGTCTCAAGATCCCCGTGTCTTACTCCAGAAGGTATGCATACTTCCCCGCCTTGTTTGCATCGGCAATGACGATAGCGGATAGCTGACTAGACCTCACTTGTTATGACACCATAGGCCGACAAAGCGCTATCCGGGGCCTCTGGTGGCTTCAGCTGGTTTGGAGGACGTACAGAGAAATATGAGGGTGCCGCAGATCTCTATACCCAGGCTGCAAATGCATTCCGCGTACAGAAAATGAGTGAGCTACCCCGCCGCCTGGCCATGCTGTTGCATTGATGTTCCTGGATGGCTCACTGATAGTCGGCTTGAATGAATAGACAGGGAGGCTGGCCAGGCTTTCGAGAAAGCTGCCACTATCCAGACCCAGAACCTCAACGAGCCCGATGACGCTGCCAACACACTCCAGGAAGCGTTCAAAGTTTACCGCAAGTCCGACCCCGAGGATGCTGCCCGCGTGCTTTCCAGTGCCATTCAGCACTACGTACTACGAGGAAACCTGCGCCGCGCGGCGACGCAGCAGCAATACCTGGCTGAACTCTATGAGGTGGAGCTTGGAGATATGAAGAAGGCGCTAGATGCGTACGAGAAGGCTGCTGAGTGGTTCGAGAGCGATAATGCTGAAGCGTATGGATTCCTCAAGTTCTGTTGTGGTATGATGCATCTAGCAATAACGGCTAACACACCTTATCTGCAGCCTTGCAAGCAAGCACTATCTCAAGGTTGCGGACTTGGCTGCCTTGGACGGTGACTACTACAAGGCCATCACCAATTTCGAGCGCATCGGCCGCAGCTCTATTAACAACAACCTGATGAGGTGGTCTGTGAAGGACTATCTCCTGAAAGCAGGCATCTGCCACCTTGCTACAAAAGTATGTGTTTCTTTTCCCCTTATCGTCCCGTTCATAACAGGCAGGGTGTTAATCATATTCTTGCTCTTAGGACCTTGTCGAGACCAACCGTGCACTGGAATCATACCGTGAAATTGATCCTAGCTTCGGTTCCACAAGGGAGCACCAGCTCCTCACGGACCTCGCCCAGGCTGTTGAAGCCGGTGACCAGGAGGCTTTCGCTGACAAGCTGTTCCAGTATGATCAGCTCAGCAAGCTGGATAAGTGGAAGACAACTCTCCTCTTGCGGATCAAGAATAACATTGAGGAGGCGGAGGAGGACTTTTCGTAAATGGCGATTGTTTTATTTGGTGATTCCCCGCACATGTTGTCTAGAGAATATTCACCCTTAAGTTTTTGGCTTCTTCTTTCATTTGTTCATGATGAAATGCTTCTGGTCTGGAAATGAAAACAGACCAACGCAATAGCTGTCTCTATTCTCATCAATCACATCACTTTTATAACATGAATCTGACCTACTACGTACGTAACTTGCCATATAATCTGATAAACATCAGTGGTATCCAAGGATCAGCTGTGCTTCTACCATCCGTACGTACTCTGAAAGAAAAATTGATACCGTTTCCTGACAGAAGCCAATAATTCTTCATTCACTTGGCAACACACTGATAGCATGTCCCTTGGTGAACCGGCGCCATCTGCGACGTACAACATCTCCCGAATTCACCATCGTTGCTAGATACCTGTCAGTTCAGATACACGCTCAAGCTCAGCAGCAACATATCGTATCAAATTCAAGCATGAATCACCGTCTCCATTGACAAAGCTGCGAACATTGAAGGGGCATCTAAAGAGAGGGTCAACGATCTACATCTTAGTATACCATCATACAGGATTCACTTTGCAAACCCTTCCTCCCAGATTTCATAAATCTTGAATGGATTGTGGAAATGCGTTCAATCCCGCGAAATCCTCCAGCCAGCGGTCATGCCACTGTACTCCTGCGAAGGGTCGACTATTTCAAGGTCGTCTTCGTCATTGTCGGTCTCGGAGTCGTCGTAGGACTGCTATTATGAAATGGGTCACAGTACAATGGATGGTCTATGACCCTGACAGACTCGAAATTGCATCAATGGAAACTTCTCGGAGGACCCACGATCTTCGAGGGTCAACTTGTCATGAAGGGCGGAGGAAAGTTGTAAGATGTAAGATGTGTGGTATGTTCTCAGTCCACACTTGGGTCTAACACTTCTGCGATTTGTTTTCTTGATGCCTGGCAGTCATGATTCGGGCTTGAGGAGTAGAAAGCGAGCGTGAATGAAAAGAAGAGGGAAGAAAAGGAGTGTGGGCACATCCATGAATGTTTATATGTTGGATCCACGCTACCAAGGGCTTCCTCAAGAGGCAACTACCATCTTTCTCGGGTTCTACAGCAGTCACAGCCCGGGGAGAGTCGACTCTTCTAAAGTATGAAGATACAACATTTGAGAGAATTCTCAAGTGCCCTTTCAAGGCATCTTTAATATCTTGTCTGATGTCTTCCCCAATATCTTTCGCGACCTCTTTCCCGATGTCTTTTCAACCTTATAGCCCTATAAAACATGCCTCTTTACTTCCAGTATAAACTTCATATCGCCATGCCTTATCACCATACCTCTTTAAGGTGATCGAACTATCATCATTGTAGGAATTTACTAAACTCTTTCTCTTCTTTCTTCATCTTCATTCTTTCCTCTTCGTATTGTCCAGGTTATATTGCATCAACCTCATCCCCACCTTGATCAATATATATGCGAGCTTGTGGTCATACAAGGCGACAAGCCAATCTCCTTGGCCAATGAGAGACATAATGAGGTGGTTGCCGCCCGCTGGCGCTATCAAACGTGCCAATTCAATGATGGGTTGATCAGGGCATCACGCTCGATGGGTGGTCCGCCGCAAGAACGACGATCCTCTCTGGGACATCAATGAGACGTGTCCTAACTGTGACAAGGGCCTCAGGCCCCCCAACCACTCGACGTCAGTTGTCCCCGCCCCCGATCATGATGGATGGGTTCACGACCGAAGAATAGCCTGAGACTGACCATGCCCCCACGCCGGAAGTTTTGTTACGGACCACAACCAACGACCACAACCAAGCGAAGTTGCAGTCAAAGCAAGGCGAGTCCCTGGAGGTCGAAGACCCACAGGGAGCTGCATCCAAGATCATTCTACAGATGGCTCCGAAATTGATTGCAAAAGATTCGTAATTCATCATTTTAAGATGCCTCGGGTCTATATATACTTTTGGAGTGTCGTATGCCTCCTTCAAATCAGCAGAACTACCCTCATCGTGTAATCAGTTCAGTCAAATGGTATCATATCATCCACCTCTCCAATGCCATCGCACTTCCCCCAACAGCTTACGCAGTAATCGACTCCAAAGCCTTGGCCTTGCGAGGGAAGACGCGCTTGTACAAACTGACACCCACAGAGTCTTGCGGGTTGATCTTGGCATCAAAGGTAGCCTTGAAGTATCCGTGTGTACCCAGGCTCTCTTTGAAGTATCCACTGCGGCCACGGCGGGTCCACAACTGAAGTGCCTTGAACCACTGGATATCCTCGGCATTGAAGAACATGTACCGGATGGTAACAACTCTCTTGTGGATCTTGTAGGGGTGACCAGTGAGGATGGCGCGCTTGGCGACCACACGCTTCTGGTCGGGTGCAACGACGGTACCGGTGCCGATCAGTTCGAGTTGATCCAGAGCAATGGGCTCCTCCTTGGCATCGGCGGTATCCATTTCCTCGTCGCCATCTTCTTCCTCGGTTTGCTTGTTCTTGAAGACAAGAACGGGAACGGAACCCCAGGTCATAGGTCCGATCCAAGATGCGATCGCGCTGCGACCAGGGTGCAGGTATCGGTCGTATTTGTGGACGTTGTTCGGCGTGTTGTCAGCCGAGGAGAAAATGGGGTTGACGACCATGCGGCGAGCACCGCACTGGACTACGAGCTGCTCCTTAGCCTTCAGGGGCTGCTCGTAGCTGGAGTTCAGAGTCATGTTGACGTTGACCACAGTGTGCTTGTGCTCGTGGCGGAGCAGAGAGAAGAGCGAAATCGGCTTAGGGCTGTTGCGCAGGATGGAAGGAACTGCGCGGAGGTGAATATTCACACGAGTACCGGGGTTGACACCTCCTACGAGAGCCTCTCGCATGATGCGGTTCTTGGAACCCCTGAAATCAGCAAACTGCAGCAGTCGGCGCCAATCTTCGGGCTCGTAGGGACGATCCTCGGATGTTTCCCAGTGGGAGAGCTTCATGTTCTTCAATCCACGGAATCGGGCCAGACGCTCTCTGGCAAGCGCGTTGGGGTGCAACTCAATCTCATCAGGGAACTCCAAGTCCTCTTCGGCCTCGGTCTTGCGGCTGGCACGGTAGTCGGCCAGTTCCTGGGCCTCATCCTCGGGGGAGGGGTCAAGGAACATCTCTGACTGCGGGTACTCTGAGGGGCCGCCCTCGGTCATTGCGTCCTGGTGGTCAGGGAACACACCATCCTCGGGTGCTCCGGCGGTGTCCAGTTCCATGGGCTCATCGTCATCTTCCATGTCAGATCCAGAGTCTGAGACATCGTCGAGATACCAAGCGGATTGGTATGTTGAGGTGCCCTTAGGCAACTTCTTGGGTACTGGCGGAATGTGTGCGTCGTCATCTGAGAAGTAGTGGTAGTCGTCCAGCAGAACACCCTTCTTCTCTGTCTCAGCCATGGAAATCATGTCGTCATCCACCATTTCGATCTCCTCGGGGGCAACAATAGCCATGTCATCTTGGTCCGCAGAAGGAGTGTCCAAGATCTGTGTAGTGTCATTTGAGTCAACGGCCATAGCATCATCACGCTTGCCCTTGGCAGTTGTTAGCGGCGCAGCTGTGATTGAATCAATCTGGAAATCGCCCCAGCCGGGGAGGTGAACAATGCGGTCTGCCTTCAAGCCCTTTCCACGAACGACACCGGTGATAACGACGTCATCAACCACTTCCAGGTTGGACTCGGGCCACTGAACATTCTCGACAAACATCCAGCTGCGATCATCACGCCAGCGGATACCCTTGGGGGAAGCAGTGCAGATAGATCGGATAAGGTTGGAAGATTCCTGTCTCGAGTCGAGAGACATAACCTTCTCAATAGAGGGGAAAAAGTGGTTGATGAAAGACTTCAACGAAGAAGCCACCTGAGGGCGCTTCTTGGGAGGGTCAATCCTGTCGAGACCTTGAACGACAGTCAACACGTTTGAGATACCCTGGCCCTGGATCGAGCGCAGCAGCATCTGGCCCTGCTCATCAACCTCAACCTCAGACGACAGCACCAACACGACAAAATCGGCCATACGGCACACATCCAAAGCGCTCATCATATCGTACTTGGCGGGAACGTAATGCACACTTTGGCGGAATCGATCAATGCGCACACGGGTAGGACCATCGGGCGAGACATCAGTCAACACATCAACACTCTCATTGATCGAAGAGATAGCTGCGGCTGTATCGACATCGGCGGATAACGGCACGATAGCGACATGACGAGGAGCGCCATTCTGGCCGGCGAAAATGCTGGTAGCTTGGGACCGTTCCTGATGCTTCAATGCCTGTCTTTGGCGGGCGGTGTTGCGGCGATCGAGTTTCGTCTTGAGCTGTTGGTGGGGTGTTTTACGACCGCCCCGCTCATCACCTTCGATTTTGCCTAGAGGGGTATGAATGTTAAAATTGCGATTTCGGATATTTCAGGCTGTCCAAGAATCATACCTTTGGCAAGATCTTTCAGCGCGCCCTTGGAGGCATGCTTGCTCTTGTAAGGCTTGTGGGAAACCTTAGTAGTGGAGCGGTGGTGGTGCACCGTCTGGGCAGGCGCCATATTGGCGTTAGACCCTTTGAATCGGAAAGGAAGTGAGTCCAGATTGAAGCGAGTCGAAGCAGGATTGGCAAATACCAAGCCAGAGCAATATATCACTGGCAAATAGTCGAAAAAAACGAATGTGCCTCTTTCGAAAAAAAAAAGGTAACGATAAGAAAACAAAATTCGCCAGTGGAGGATAAGCGAGCGGTGAGTGCAAATCTTGGCGGATTTTGGGCAAAACACTTTTTTTCTTTGGAGCTACGATTCTCGTCCGCCCTATAATCTTCCTAATTTCTTTCGCAAACGAGCCCAAGAAATTGCCAGAAAATGGCCGACTCAGCCAACAAGGTGGCTGTCACCAACGATGATCGCGAAGCGAAGATGAGGCTCGCAGCAGCCGAGCAAATCTACGGACGAGGCAAGGGTAACAATGCAAAGAGTGCGCGGGACAAGAAGTTGCGCGCAAATCTCAAAAGGCAGGAATTCAAGCACAAGGAGGCTGTCCTTCAAGCAAAGGATGCAGAGATTCTGCTTGAGCACTCGGAAGGATTCCTCGAACCCGAAGGCGAACTCGAGCGGACATACAAAGTTCGCCAGGACGAGATTCGGGAGAGCGTCGGAATCGAGACAGCCAAGAAGGGATTCGAACTCAAGCTCCCAGATATGGGACCATACCGCATGGATTATACTCGGAACGGACGTGACCTGCTGCTGGCCGGACGGAAGGGACATGTTGCGACGATGGACTGGCGTGAGGGCAAGCTGGGCTGCGAGTTGCAGTTGAACGAGACTGTGCGGGATGCCCGCTGGCTACACAACAACCAGTACTTTGCTGTTGCGCAGAAGAAGCACACATATATCTACGATCACCAGGGAACTGAGATTCATTGCCTGAGCAAGCACCTGGAACCGCTTTTCCTCGAGTTCCTGCCCTATCATTTCCTTCTTGCAAGCGCTGTGAGTTCCGTCAATTTCTGAATATATCTGATCAACAGCTAATCATCTTCTTTGCTTGAATAGCAAATGAGCGGCCACCTCAAATACACAGATACTTCGACCGGCCAGACCGTCGCTGAGCTGTCTACACGATTGGGCAAACCGACCGCTCTCGCCCAGAACCCATGGAATGCCATCCTCCATGTGGGACACCAGAACGGAACCGTGACCCTCTGGTCGCCCAACTCTCAAACCCACCTCGTAAAAGCACTCGTACACCAGGGACCTGTCCGGTCAATTGCAATGGATCGCCAGGGCCGTTACATGGTCACCACAGGCCAGGACCAAAAGATGAACGTATGGGACATCCGTATGTACCGAGAGGTGCATTCATACTCATGCTATCAGCCCGGTGCATCCGTGGCGATCAGTGACCGCGGCCTGACCGCAGTCGGCTGGGGCACGCAAATGAGCGTGTGGCGCGGCCTATTTGACGCAGCCTCAGCCGACGTAGGCAAAGTCCAGAGCCCCTACATGGCCTGGGGCGGCGATGGCCAGCGCATCGAGAACGTGCGTTGGTGCCCTTACGAAGACATCCTTGGTGTCGGACACGACAAAGGATTCGCCAGCGTCATCGTTCCCGGCGCAGGCGAGCCCAACTTTGACTCGCTGGAGGCCAACCCTTACGAGAACGTCCGACAGCGCCAGGAGCACGAGGTTCACTCGCTGCTCACCAAGTTGCAGCCGGATATGATATCTCTCGATCCCAACATCATCGGAAAACTCGATACTATCAACGACAAGAAGTACCAAGAGCAGCGCAACCCGGATCGCCAGCCCGAGGATCACATGGAGAAGCTCAAGAACCGCGGTCGTGGTCGCAACAGTGCTTTGCGCAAGTACCTCCGCAAGAAGGGTGGCAAGAACGTCATCGACGAGAAGCGTCTCAAGGCCGAGACATTGCGGAAGGAGCATGCTGCTCGTACGAAGGACAAGCTCAAGCAGGAGCGTATGGATTTGGGACCTGCTCTTTCCCGGTTCGCCAAATGAGATCACTGAGCTTGTTTCTTGCTTGTGTGATATCTTACGGAGCAGTAGAGGAAGCAAATCCCCTCTGCCCGAAGCACCCAGATACCCAGCCCTCACGCGGCTTCTGTGACATATTGGAGATTTGGCGACAGCTGCATTCCAGGCGTTCTCGGGGAATATGACTGTATTCGGAGGGAAAAAAGCAGTCATTTACGAGTGTGTATTATCTACTTTTAACACGACAATGAATATATTGAACTTCATAAATGCATTTCCTGATCTGATTTCAAGTTGTCTATCCAAACATCTCCCCTTCCATCCAATCCAACCCTCCCAACCCCCTTCTACCCCCAGAATATACTCCATCTACTCTTCAACACTCCCAGACCCCCTAACAGCTCCCTCCTTCCACCGCTGCAAACTAACCTCATAAGCCCCACTCCCCTTCCAAGCACTAATAATCAAATTCACAATATGGTCCATCCCCTTTCCATGCTTCACGACCGCAAACACCGTCGGACCCCCCTCCCGCATCTTGGCCGCATCCCGCTCCATAACACCCAAATCAGCCCCAACAGCCTCCGCAAGATCAATCTTGTTCACAACCAGCAGGTCAGACCCCGTAATCCCTGGCCCGCCCTTGCGAGGTACCTTGTCACCGCCCGCAACGTCAATCACGTAAATGATGAAGTCTGCCAGCTCGCGCGAGTAGTTTGCGGCCAGGTTGTCACCCCCGGACTCGATCAGCAGCAGGTCTGTCGAGAATTGCTTCTGTAGCTTCTGCAGGGCGAGGAGGTTCGCGCTTATGTCTTCGCGGACGGCGGCGTGGGGACAGCCGCCCGTTTCGATTGCGCGGATGCGGGACGGGGCGAGCGCTTTGTGGCGGGTTAGGAATTCGGCGTCTTCTCTGTGGTTTGGAATGGGTCAGTATTGAGCTTGGGGGTTTGGGGGTTTGGGGGTATTCCGGTATGGACCAATTCCGTTGTATTCGAGGAGTGTTGTGGCAGGGTGTGAGCTTACCTTGTGAAGATATCGTTTGTCACTGCCGCGATGTTATACTCGTCTCGAAGAGCGCGAGATAGAGCTAGCATCAGAGCTGTCTTGCCTGATCCCACGGGTCTGTTTAGATCAGAAAGTCAGCTGTTAGTTGCTGGCTATACATCTACAGTCGGGGGTTCAATGTGCTTTCTAAGGCTTGAGGTCCCGAAACCATTGTAGCTTACGGCATATGAGACAGGAGGGCATAAGAGCTATACATACCCGCCAATTCCAATGGTGAAGGCACGATCTTTCCAGTCTCGGCCCTCGATGAGGGGCATTTCACGGTTTACGTAGGAGCCTGGACCATCGAGAATATCGTGTGAGTGGCCGTGGCCGTTGAAGGGGTCATCGTGGGTGTGGTCGATGCCGGCATCGTGGGAGTGAGAGTGGGCCATTGCTTTAGATATGTGAAATTATTATATATTCATGTGTACATGTATGTTGGGAGAGAAAAGAAAAAGATGAGGGGCAGTGTCTTGACTGAGGTGGGGGAACTGATATGATAACAGGTGCCCAGCTTCGCTCCGAACAGAGTTCGCCGCTCGGCTTTTTTTTTTTTTTTTTGATGGGATCGATTGAATATCTCCCCTTTGTACATAATGTGGATAGTAGATTTGGAAATAGAGAGAATGTCCATGTATGGCAAGGATAAACGACGAGGTAGAAAGGGAAAATACACCCATGTCGACCATGCTTCATGGCTACAAAGCACGATTCTACGTATCTCCAAGCGTACATACTACGTGATCGTGATGGATTGGAAAACAGATATTTATGGATTCGTCAAACAGCGGCAGAGAGAGGACAAGCCCCAAGGGGAGATGTCAAGCCAGATGAAGCATGGAACATGGAACACCCCAATGCACGCAGACGCAGTCCCCAAGGAAACATAAAAAGCCGAACGCCATGTCAGTCGCCAAACACGGATATCAATAGTTCTGTCTGTTCAATGAGAAGGGGGAAAAATAACAGACTGTCAAGGAAACAGCAAGGAATAGGCGAAAGCATAAGCAAAGACCAGTGAAAAGTCGTCAAATCCCAGAAATGGCAAAAGGATCAAAAGAGAAAACTGAACCGGAAGAGATGAAAACATGCAAAGGCAGGCGATAATCCCGAGCCGCCCAAGGAAACGCTGAAAAGGAAAATAGAGTACATTAAGTCGGAATTGAGTAGGATCGATGAGGCTTGATGCCACTTCCAAGCCAGATGGGAGGGGCCTCAAGCACTGATTAAATCCCGTCAACTGTAAATTGAGTCGTCATGTGCCGAAAAGCAGGAAAGGTCTCTCAAGAAGGTAAAGAGATCCAGATGAAATGTTGGCGAATAGGAGGTGGCGCAATATGTCTGCCCTGGTGCTGAGTCGTACGCCAATTCCACACCAAGTGAGATGGTGAAGGAAATGGAGATAGATGGTACCAAAGCAAATTCCCAGCATCATCAGGCGGCGGCACCCTTTTGTCGCTTCGTCACCCGAGGGCTAGGCTTTACTTTTGCTTGGCTCTGTTGCGGAGCACCGTTAGCCTCGACTCCTCCGTCCTCGGACTCCATCTTGACGGTGCTTGCCCGGCGACGTTTGTTGCCACCTACATTTGGACTATTGTTCACGCCGGCTGGAGACGGTTGCATCGTTCCTGGGGGGCCGGCAAGGTTGCTTTGGGCTGGGCTCGCGTGCGCTGAACCAGTCAGATGAGGCGAGCCTTGCTGGCCGGGGAGACCAAGATGGGCCATGGCTGGCGAAGCAAACTGTGATGGGGCACCCATACTATGGCCCCGGACATTCTGCATGGGCTGCATGCCAGGATTCATGCCCAAATTCATGCCTGGGTTCATGCCTGGGTTCATGCCTGGGTTCATGCTTGGACTCATGCCAGGATTCATACCTGGATTTATGTTCGGGTTCATACCAGGGTTCATGTTCATGTTCATGTTGGGGTTCATGTTTGGATTCATATTTGGGTTCATGCCAGGGTTCATACCCGGATTCATGCCAGGGTTCATAGGCATCGGAGTTGACACGAACCCTGGAGTATTGGGGGTCTGCACCTGGAGGGAGTTGACAAGATTTCGCAACGCGTCGGGCGGTGAGAGATGCGGGTTTGCTTGCGAGAATTGGAACAGCATTTGCATCTGAGCAATGGTCTCAGCTACCTCCATAAAACTCATGACTGGCGTAGGTACACCCATGGCAGTCACCATGGATTCTGGCAGCGCTAATGATGGCGTCGTCTTTGTCTGGGCGCGTTTGGCGTTTTTCGGGACCTTGGGACTATGTTTTTGGGAATCCGCCTCTAAGGCCATCAACAGAGACCGCGGAATGAACTCGTTGTGGCTATGAACGTGAAGATCAAGCATCTCAAGCTTGTTGTGCATATCAAAATGCGCGCGCAGGGTGCCATTTGTAAAAAGCTAAGGGAAAGCATGTTAGCGAGCTGACAAAAGAAGACCATGTATTTAGGCGACGTACCTGACACTCATTCTTGAACCAATAAATGAATGAACATTTGGGGGCTTCCACGTAATGGCCACCGTTGGGAGCTTCCCGTTCACGAGCACCTTCCACCATCATTTGAACTTGGCTAATCCCACTGGTGAACTGGGTCAGGTAATAACGAGCCAGTGCGGGAGTTGCGATCTCGAACTGCTTAGATCCGGTCGAATTGTTCCAGACGCCCTGTCGCAACACACCACCAGGTGAGTAGAAACGTTCAACAAACGATTGCCAATATAGAAGATCTTGTGCTTCATTGCGAGATTGGAAGTTGCCAAGATGTTCAGAGTAGGCGTGAAGGGTTAAGATGGCGTGATTCTTTCTTTGTTGCTGCTGCTGTTGCTGCAACATGATAGCATTTTGATGTTGCTGTGCTTTCATCTGGGCCTCCTGAGGAGTCAGCTGTTGATTTTGAGGACCCGGCTGCTGGCCTTGTTGGCCCTGGGCATTCTGAGGAGGCTGTTGCTGTGGGCCGGGTTGACCCTGTTGACCCGGCTGTTGAGCTTGTGGCAATTGCTGCGGCTGTGGATTAGGAGTAGGCTGGCCTTGTGGCGGACCCTGCGCTTGCGGAGCTTGTGTGGACGGCGGCTGGGGAGGTTGAGGAGGTTGAGGTGTGTTGCCACCTGGTGGGGGACCACCATGCTGCGACTGCGGAGTAGCGCTTTGTTCATGCATATTAGGGGGTTGTGTCGATGCACGCTGCGGAGTATGCTGCCCTGATTGTCCATTATTCGCCTGTTGTTGAGCATGTTGAGCTTGTTGTGCCTGTTGCTGTGCCTGCTGCTGCTGTGCTTGCTGTTGTGCTTGCTGAATAGCGAAGAATTGCTGCTGCTGCTGGAGACTTGGCGGTTGGCCATGTGGCATTTGCTGCTGGAGATGCATCATGTTGACGGGTCGCATCCCGGGGTTTGCTTGCATCGCAGCCATCTGAGCCGCATTGAGTCCTTGTGTACCATTCGGCATTGATACTGGGAGGCCGTGCTGTTGCTGCTGGTGCTGCTGTTGTTGTTGCTGCTGCTGTTGTTGTTGATGCTGCTGTTGCTGTTGCTGCTGCTGCTGGTGTTGAAGTATCATTCGTTGCCGCAATACTTGTTGTTGCTGTTGTTGCTGATGTAAGAGATGTGGGTTGTTCACGACTAGATAGTGATCAATGAGGTTAGTATGCGATTTGCGTTCGAGTAGGACAGCTAGAGGAGGTTTTGGTGTAGCGGACGACATGGATCATCACGGAGGGCGCCGATCGCATGTTGCCTACACCTGAACTCTCACGCTCCATTGCCTCCAAATCAAAGGAAATTGTATACTAACAGTTTTGTTGGAACTGAGGGTTCTGAAGCATATGCGTCTGCGCGGGATTCAGGTGGGACATGGCATGGGCATTCGGGCCAGGGCCACCAGGACCAGCTGTCCCAGCGCCCGGGAGCATGCCACCCATCATCGGGCCCGCTTGGCTAACTTGAGGTCCTCCTGGTGCAGATACACCAGGATGCATTTGTTGCACCATACCAGGTCCTGGGTGTCCATTCGGGTGTTGCGCAGCCATTGGGTGACCGGGGGGAAACCCGTGCTGCGGCATGCCTTGGTGGGCAGGAAACGGCTGTGTCATCATCATTGCTGAGCGACGAAGCCACCGCGCGTGGGAGACTTCAAGATGATCGCTCGCGATAATAGAAAAGCGGTGTGAAAGACGCGGCGAGGAGTGCGACTGGGGTGAAAGACAACAGGCCGCTTTTAGCGTTTAGGGTGGGCCAAGACGAAGCGAGCGACTTGGACCGGTATTCAGCAGACGCGAGGCGCTGAGGTATCGATCGGGGGCCTCCTGGCCAAGTCACTCACCCGCGCAATGTATCTTTCCTCCTGTGAAGCAGGACTGCTGTCAGTGGGGAGCTATAAGAGAAGATTGGGGTGAAGTCTAAAAGTGACGGGGCAGGTTAGGGGAAGAGGGAGGAGAGAGTGTGGTGTGGAGGGGCTGGGTTCCAACCAGTATTCAGAATATCTCAAAGGCACGACTCACAAGTATCAAATAGTCTCTTCTTCAGGGTTCCGATATTAGGGGGCTAAGGTTGTTGCGAACGCCCAGTCAGGAATTAAGGATGATCGCCCGGTGGGAGAGAGAGAACTGGGGACGGAGGATCCGGGTCCGTAGATAGAGGATCTAACCGAGACAACAACGCGATTAAACAAGAGAACAGAAGGCAAAAGAACGACAGCTACAATGAAACAGAGATTGATATAGAAATCTTAGAGCCCAAAATTCATCTTTCACAAGATATTTGCCTCTTTTTGAGGCTTTTTTTTTCCTCACTTGTCTCCTGCTCTGATCCCAATTACACGCTATTCCCAATTAAGGTGTCACGTGATCAGTTTCGCGTCCTTTTCTTCACAACTTTTTTTTTTCTTCGTTTTTTTCTTCATCTTCTTCATTGTCTTTCATTCTCTTCTTCTGTCGCACACGACTGTGAAGACTGTTGGAAATACCCTTTTCTTCCGTCTTCATTACAGCGTGTGCTGAATTCTTCTTTCTTGAATATCTCTCTAAAGCTGCAATGGCTACTGTTCACAGTTTTCATTGTGACTTTCACATTTGGCTATACGATTGATCCCTGTTAGGTTTCAAGTGCTCTCTTGATGCTGATTGCACCTGACTCCTGAAGACGGGATCATTCTATGTCTTTCATACCTTACGATACTTCTATCTCGCCACTAACCTGCTAGGTCAGGTGCCAGTACCTGGTGCTTAATGTAAGTTGATATCTTGTTCCCCTTTTTGTCTCTTTGCCTGCATCTGCATTTTCGATCCGTTCAAGGATGACAAAACCTTTTACTTCTTAACCCTCCAAATCGACCATGCGGAGACAATTCGGACCTCCCTTCCCGGTTGGTCTGCTACTTGCCAGTATATCTTGTCTGAGAACTCTTCTATTGCAATGCATATCACAATGTCTTTTGCTGAGCTTTCACTAATATCGCTCTCAGTACAGATTTTTCTCCAAACACGATACGAAACAGGTTATCGCTTGTTGTGATGGCCAATTGATCAAGTGATGAAAAATTTCTCGGATGTAAACTCACAGACCTGTTCTGAATGCGCAAAACCGTGTAGAGATTTCCGTTGCCTTCCTTCTGATGATCAATTCGCCATTACACTAGTGTGTTCTCTGCATATAGTTATAGCTGTGGAACATCTGAATACACTTTTACTTTTTTTTTTTTTTTCTCTGAATACCTTTTCAAGCTCACGTCGTAACCATTGCACCCCCACCCTGTGCTTTTCACGTATCCTCCATCTGTTGCTATATCCTTCGAGTCGGGTCCCCCTCCCACATAATGCCATTGATGCGACTCGTAATGACCACAGCCCAGCAGTGTTCTGTTGTTCCTGCAATACTGCAGCTCGACAAGTGCGAGAGCGTCCGACCGTGGCTGGAGTGCTGGGCTTGTTTCGGCCTTTGGTTGAGGTCAGGATTTACAATTACCTCCATACACAAGGCTGGTGACCCGACCTTTTTTTTCTTGATGTAGTATTTGCCTACTGCTTGCTTGCAACTAGAGTCCCTAGATTTTCTATAACTGACTAGGACGACTGGTGGGTTAGGTAGTCATGTATATAGAAATATAGAAAGTAGGCCCCGATTGCAAATGCTGATTTTGCCCACCGATGCCGTTTGCTTTACAGCTTCTGAATTCTTGTGGAGTCGACTTGAGGTACCCAAAAGTCGAGGTGGCGTCAGACTATCATAAAACTTCGGGTTTTATATTTCATAAGGAGTTGAACACTACTAGCGCTACTGGCTGTTCCAGGAGCGTGTGAGCAGGTTGCGTATATATATACTTGAGCAAGGTACTTCATGTAACAGGCGTCCATCAACGTCCGGCAAGATTCGATTAAAATAGCCAATGCGTCACTTAGTTACTGGATACGGAAGCAATATTTCATAGTACAATACATGGATGGATATTATCACAAGATTACCTCCACAATAATGGTGAGAGGCGAAGTCCATGGGTACATCGTAGAAAATATATGACCACGTGACCGTGCGTTTCTCCTTCGCAGGACCGAGAGGGAGCCTGCGCCACTCGCAACTGATGCATATACCTACTTCCGGCGATATCACATAAAGTTCCGGTGACACTGTCCCGGATGTATTCGTCAATGCAACAGGTTCGGCTGTCCGTTGCACGCCCTTGTCGATTTGTTGCTCGCCGCCGCTATTCCGCACCGCTATCCGCGCGACGATTCCATCTTTCACGAACATGGCTCGCATCTCCGTCATCTCCGTCTCGAGACCCTCACGATGCAGCCTCCACGGCACCGGCGAATGTCGTGGAAGAACCTTCCCTCAAAACTGAAAACATCTCGGACAATGGCCCGTCGCCGCCTTCTCCCTCCCCGGAGGCTGCCAAATCAATCACCAAAACCTATGGGTCTGCCGTACGCAGGGCGATGAGAAATCGAAAGTCCTCGCCGCAAGCTTCTCAATCTAGGACAACGGTTCCGGCTTGGTTCTACGAGCACAATATGGTATCACACGGCCGTGAAGATCGTGCTGCCCAACCACTACAACAAGTGAGGATAGCCAAGTCAGGGCTAGCACAGGACCCGGAGGGTATACATCGCGAGAGCTTGGCCTCCGGTGGTGATTCAGATCCTTCTGCGTCCAGCGAACCGCCGGAAGCAGCAGAAAATCGGTATGCAGTGGCCGAGGAATCTTGGGAAGAGCTGCGGGCCTCTGTCAAAGCAGGCTTGCGGTTACCACCCGCAAAGTACGCCAAAGAGCCTTCGGTGAAGAAGTCACATCTGTCCCTGCACTATCCCGGCAATGATGGTATACCCTTCCTAGACGCAATTGTCAAAAAGCTTGCCCATGATTTGGGCACGGACCTGGTGACCCTCAATGCCCAGGACATTGCACAACTGTTCAGCGAGCAAGACCTTGCAGATGCCGGCGTCACTTCACCTATTCGGTCTCTCGGTTACGATGTATATCGGACTTCCACCACGCCCTCATGGTCGGAGCTCGAAGAGGCCGAAGAAGACGGCGAGGATGACGTTGCTGAAATCGGAGGTGGCCCCCGAGGTATGCACGGCAACATTGGCGCACCTCGCTTCATCACAATTGAAAGCAGCAAAGAAGCAGGTGACATCCCGCTTCCCAACTGGCTTGGGCTGAAAACCCTCCTCGGGGGGTCGATCAATAGCCAAACAGATCCGGACCCTGGGGCTGGAGCCTCACGAAGTGGTCACCGCGCGGATAATCGGTGGACTCAGCTAATCAACGAGCTACTCGGATTACCTGGCCCGCCAGTGCTACCAGCCTCTACTGAATCGACAGAAAAGGCCGAAGCGATCACCAAGAAGGCTTTGCCGTCTCGAGACATTATTATGCACATACAGGACTACCGTGACATTCAGAATACCCGAGAGGGTTCGAAATTCATTTCACTCCTCCACAAAATTATTCAAGAACGGAGAGGAGAAGGGTTTAAGATTCTGTTGATCGGAACGACTTCGCAAGAAATTCACCATTCGTCCTCGCAAGATGGTGCCGGTCTTCTGCAGAATGTTCTCGATGATCAGTTCTCTAAGACCTTGTTCGTAACTCCAGCCATGACCCCGAAAGCCGCTGAGAAGGTCTTCGCAGAGGATCGAAAGAAGCGCACCATGGATATCAACATTCGCCACCTGCAGAGCATGCTTCGGTTCCGATTACATGAACAGGCCTTGCCCGTCAAAGATAACATTTTGAGAGATCGCGCTTGGCCGCTGGAACCTTCGACTAGCAAAGAATCCGGAATCGAGGATCGCTATTGGTCTTATAATCAAGTCCACTGGATTGCTACCCTTGCGCTTGGCTGCGCAGAAGCCAACGAGCCTCTCGGATTTGAACACATTCGACGTGGAATCGAGCTTATGCACAAAGGTGACCGAGCCACCAATGAATGGCTGAAAGAGAAGTCTCCCAAGCAGAAGAATGCAGAGGCGGGACAAAGTCGCGAGCAGCTGATTAGCTCCTTGCGCAAAACGTGCAATACGCACGAGAAAAAGCTTCTTAATGGCGTCGTCGACGCCAAGAGTATCCGAACCACATTCAATGATGTGCATGTGCCTCCCGAGACCATCGAAGCTCTGAAAACCCTGACTTCCCTCTCACTCATCCGCCCTGAGGCATTCACATATGGTGTCCTCGCCACCGACAAGATTCCTGGTTTGCTTTTGTACGGACCCCCTGGCACCGGTAAAACACTTCTCGCAAAAGCCGTGGCCCGCGAGAGCGGAGCAACTGTCCTCGAAGTCAGTGGCTCTGATGTGTACGACATGTACGTCGGCGAGGGGGAGAAGAACGTAAGAGCCATATTCACACTCGCGAAGAAGCTCAGCCCCTGCGTCGTTTTCATCGACGAAGCAGATGCCATCTTCTGCTCACGCACCGGGGCTAGCAGCCGCACTTCTCACCGCGAACTGATCAACCAGTTCCTGCGCGAGTGGGATGGAATGAACGACTTTTCAGCGTTCATCATGGTTGCCACCAACAGACCCTTTGATCTGGACGACGCTGTCCTCCGCCGTCTGCCCCGCCGACTCCTAGTTGATCTACCGACCGAAGAAGACCGCCACGCAGTCTTGAAGATCCACCTTAAAGAGGAACAGCTCGATGCGGCCGTCGACCTCGCAGAAATAGCCCGTCGTACACCGCTGTATTCCGGATCCGATCTGAAGAACCTGTCGGTAGCGGCTGCCTTGGCTTGCGTTCGCGAGGAAAATGAGGCAGCAGCCAAGCACACCGGTGACGAGCCATACAGCTACCCGGAGCGACGCATTCTGACGCGTACTCACTTCGAACGTGGAATGGAAGAAATTAGCGCTTCAATTAGTGAAGATATGTCATCGCTGGCGGCGATACGGAAGTTCGATGAGCAGTATGGTGACCGGAAGGGTCGGCGGCAGAAGAGCTCTGGCTGGGGATTCATTCCTGGTCCTGCGGGTGAAGCTTCGACTGAATCAGCGCGTGTTCGGACATGATTTTTGTGTCATTGGGCAGTTTGTATACTGGGGTTTTACGTGGATTGGGGGAAATCGGGGGTTTTCCTCTGTACTTTTAGCGATATGATAGACCTGTACCATTAGTCGACTTGTATATACTGCCATCTGATTTCAAAGCCATCAGCTTAGGTATACTGCTCAGAAGTGACTCTAAACTGACGCAATTTCCCCCACAGTCGTAGATTGTCTTTAGCTGGTTTTGATGATTGCCTAGTTAGGCAATACGTAGTTCCAGATCCACCTCACATTAGCTGGCTAATTCCAAGTTTACATCACACTGTCTGTAGGTTTTTGCATCTTCCGACCCAACGCATGCATATAAAGCCAAATTATACGAACTATCATTTGGAAAAAGCACCCCAGAAACGCCCTGGCAGGGTGATCCGGAGTTCGCCTAGTGAAGCATTGCTGTGAATCCACAGTACAAAGGCTTTGTATGTAGAGCCGCAGGCAGAGATGTTTTTCAGTGTTGCACAGTTCAGAATGTTCCTACTTCCCGATGTCAAAGACCCTTGTCTACGTCTTCTGTAGATAGAATCCATCAGCCTATTCAGGCAGCATGTAAAGAAACAGATAGAACGCACGTAGGCTGGGGGATATAAGGGGATATATGTAGCTCACCCTTCTTACCACTCCAACTTCTGAATATACTTTGGTCTATTCCACTGCGATTTCCTCCCTTCATCTAGAACACTGGTTGCTTGACTCCAACATGCCGGTATGTATTTCTTATCGGATAAATCCAGATCAAGCAGTACTGACGCCTGGAGTTCTGTAGACTGCATCCGGGTTTGTCTCTAGCCCCCAGGAACGCTGGTACATTGTAACAATATCCCAACTAATCATTCAATATTAGTATCTCCGTCGCAGATGAATGCATCTCCGCATTCAACGAGCTCCGATACGGCAAATCCGCCAAACCCAAGTTCATCATCTTCAAGATCTCCGATGACAACAAGCACATCGTGGTCGACGAATCATCTACCGAAGGTGACTTTGAGGTATTCCGCCAGAAACTCGCAGCTGCAGTTGACAAAGAGGGGAACCCGGCCCCGCGCTATGCCATCTACGACCTGGAATATGATCTTGGTAGCGAAGGAAGACGGTAAGTGGTTGATTTGGACATTGAAAGATTACAGAACGTTTCCCACTAATGCTAACCATTGCATTGGCAGTACAAAGACCGTCTTTGTCCACTGGGGCCCTTGCGAGGCGCCTATTAAGGTGAGTTTGTCCATCAAAATACCTACCTAGTCACATAGTGCTGACTCGTATTCGTTGCAGCTGTGCATGCTCTATGCTAGTAGCGCGATGCAGTTCAAAAGTGCGTTTAGCAACATCCAGGCCTCAGTTCATGCGGACAGTCTGGAAGAGCTCAAATGGGAGGTAGTCTTGATGGAGGTCAGTGGGGGCCAAGCATAGACAAGTCTGGGGAAGTGATCGGCGGTCCTAAAGTACCTTGTCTGGGGTTGCATTGCTCATTTTTAACAGATTACAGGATAGCAGTAGCAGGAATAGCACTTCGAATGAAATATTGATTGTCCCTGCGATGCCTTCTTGGTCTTGAGCTCATCTGGAGATCTCTGAGGATCACCCATGCTTGACGTTGTATGATGCAGTGTACGAGCCTTGGCGATTATACATAGCAAGTTGCTATAACATGAGATCGACAAGGATCATAAGCACCGCTCGGTGTTGCGTCACTCCATTTTCTTATTGAACAAAGAGATGTTGTCTCTGCTTTCTCCGTGCTATTATATGCAGATACTTTGGATTGCCAGAGAAGGGTGTATAGAGCGACGGTGAGGAAAATCAGATAAATATTTACATATACTGAAAAACTCGAGAAAAGACAAGATGAGATGGCTAGGACAGAGTTGAAGTGAGAGGGGAGAGTTGTATCTCCGCATTCTGGGCACGTGCCATATGACATTGAGTCTGATCATCCGCCACCTTCCCAGGGTCATTGCTGATTTGAGCTCTTCTCTCTAAATTGCATCCGGCATTTCCCCAATTTGCATCGCTTACTATTGCTCAGTTGCCCAGAACGGTGCACGGGCGAGGGAAAGAAATCCTTGCTACTAAGCTCCCCACTTTCCCACCCGAGATAATCCCCCACATTCATCAAGAGATCGCGAAAATGCTGGCTACCGGGTCTCGCGACGCCTCCGTCCGTGAGGCCAAACAATTCGTCAAGGAAGTCGTTCGTAATGACTGGGAATATGAGTCCGGCGTTCCTTCCCCGTCGTCCGCCAGTGGCACCCTTTGCCATGATCGCGAAGTCTGCGAATGGCGAGCCCGAGAATTCGACACTCCCAGCTCAGAACTCGAACCTCAAACATCAGACAGTGAGCGCGAAAATGAACCGCCAGCCACACTAACCACTTCTGGAGATGCCGGCATCGAGCGCCGTCGCAAACGCCGTCGCCAAATGGACGATGAGATGGCATGGAACGAAGGACTGCGCCTGTGGATGGCCAGGCGCGACGCGTGGTGTGGCGCGAAGACCCGACGACAGATACGGGCCGAGGACGGAAAGCGCGCGGCGGTAGGTCCGCAGACAGACACAGCAAACCAACTCAACAATGTTGAGCCGGGAGCGAGTGATACGACTTCATCAGGTACAACCCCGTCCGTCACGGCTGGCCAAGGTAGTGGCGGCATTGGCGCGTCTGATCTGGCCGCCCAGACAGAGACCTCTCTCTCCATCGCGGATCGGGAGAAGAGCGAGGAGCTTCAGCATCGAGCGGACATGACTTCCGGACAGCAAGCGGATTTGGAGGAAGGGCTGTCTACTGCGCCGGACGAGGGAGCTAAACGGAAGGTCTCGTCGGAGACCAGCATCACGGAGCCGGACCAGAAGATTCCCGCGATCGACGCTACTCAACTTACGACCCCACCGGCTGTGGAAGATCAGACAGAAGAAGAGAAAGTGGAAGAAGAGCTCGATGAGCCGCTTTGTCCTGTTGCGCCGCCTTTCATTTCAAATGACAACCCAGTCCGCGCAACTATCAATCCCGCAATCTACTCGTCTATCTACACCAAGGTCGTCGTTCAAGGCATGACACCAACCATCCCCGTCAACCTCGCCCATCTGACCAAGGCTATGGTGCAAGGGTGGAAGGCAGACGGACAGTGGCCGCCAAAGCCGGCTATGACTTCGATTGTCCTTGCCGACGATGCCTCTGTACCGAAGAAGAAACCTGAACCATCTGAGGACGCTCCACCACAGAGCAGGAGGAAGAACAGCATCACCAATGCTGTGAAGAAGGTTTTCCACTTTGGAACACACCCGTTCCATCGTCGTGGCTCTGGCAGTCATGACGCTGGGAATGGAGCCGGTGCCTCTGGGCCAACGGCTTAGTGGACGAATCTTTCCCTGCTATCATCGTAAGTAATTGCATAGTCATCAACGCCCAGCGTGGATCACTTCCCTGGGCTGTTCTTGGCTTTAATCGGCGTCTGCGTGGCGGGTTTTTGCTCGTGCTTTCTTGCGTGTTCATATTCTGGGCATGGCGTTCGATTTGCTCTCTCATACTGCACAATACATGTTATGTTATGCCTTCATGAACATTTATTAGTGCTTCTCGCATTTATTCCAACAATGGCATTTTACGAAGCAGACTGTAATTACATGGATCTGCTTAGCATCTCCACTCAGACTCGACACCGAAAGCGTTTCAGGTTAGTTGTTTCAAAATCAAGGATTTGTAACAATTATTTTATACCTGTAACCTGACTTGAATGTATCAAGTTTCATCTTTGTACCTGATCAGACACGGAGAAATTGTCGATGGAAGCAAATAACCCGCTACCTAATTCTCCATCACCAGCTCATCCATATTCCGAAGACTCTTCCTTTTATAAAGGGGCAATCTCCCTCAAGGATGCATTCGGTATCGTACAGACAATTATTTTTTCCATTCCACATCCCACCATGTACACAATCAGAAACCTCGTCCTACTGGCAATTGCCAGTCTAGCAAACAGCCAGGAAACCATTGGCTTCGGCCCCTACTTCTCCCTCGGCCCTACCCAGTCCTGGATCCGCGAAGCAACCACTACACTGGAACTTCCCCACGCTCCAAGCCCACAAAAGGACCGTTTGGCCCTGTGGCCGGGAATGGGAACAAGCGGCGGTGATCTAATCCAAGCTCTCGCTGTTTCTTTCTCCGATCCTACTGCGTGAGTAGCCGTAGAGCAACCGGGAAAAAAAGTACCGATGACTGATCGTTACCAGAAACTGTGGCGCAAGTCCTGGTCAATGGTGTACCTGGGCTAGCACTCTCCAAGGCACCCAGTTGGGCGGGAAACAGGTTCCGGCTTCTGCGGGCGATAAGCTTACGATGCATTGTTAGTCTTTCGCTATTGGTGGTGATGGTCTAAGTGGACATGAGCTGACAGATCAACATAGACAAGTATAATGATAGTACCGGTCAGTTTGACCAGACGGTATCTATCAATGGGGAGGTCGTGTCGACTCTTTCAACCAGTGAGTGTGTTCAGCTATAACTAGGTCGTGTTCATCTTCGACTGACTTATTCTGTAGGTTCTGGCCAGGCGCAGGGTTGGGGTACTGCCGTTGAGTGCCAGGATGATGCCTGTCGAGGTACTGCTGCTGCACACGGTGAGTTATTCACATATTGATAAGTGCAAGAAGAAGGGAAAGACTAACTCTATAGAATTTCTCCATACGACCATCACCTTGAACGAAGCAGATTTGTCCTTTGGCAAGACCTTAGCTATCAATGAGGCTACCTCGTCCGGTCTGAAGTCTACTGATAACGGAAAGACATGGAGTGTGTCCTCCATCCAGATCCAGTCTCATACTTACAATTTGTGAAGAGGTGGTGATTGAAGTGGCGTTCGCGGTGGGATCTTGTCTTCGCCCGTGCAGAAGCTAGTGCATGGAAGCTGTCAAATTTGACGTCTTACACTACTCTGGATGTAACTTCTTACAAGACTGCCGAGATCACTGAGGACGTGACTCTTGATGTGACATCCACTGCTACCACGGGTGTCCCCACGACCCAGAGCACTACCAAAACTCTCGACTTCACTGTCAGCGAGACAACAACTGCTACAGAGGATCTCACCGCAACAGAAACCGAGTCCACCACGAAGACCGAGACCACGACCTTCACAGTTGCCGTTACTGAAGTGGAAACCGTCATCTCTACGACCTGCGGTGTGAACCTCATCCAGAGCCCCAGCTTTGCCGGCGATTCTGGAGCTGCTTTGGGCGCATGGGCATTCACTTCCACCCTCTTTGGCAGATACGCTTTTGTTACCGGCAACACCACCCCATATGCAATTATGCTCTATAGCAGTGGCAATGGCTTCTCTACCGCAAAACTAACGCAGACCTTCAAAACCGTGATTGGCAAGACTTACAACTTCTCTGCTGCCTACAACGCTGTAAGTGGGAACGCTGCCAGCGCGATGACGTGCACTTATGGTTCTGGCTCTTTTGTTGTCAGTTTGGGAGCAACACCAAAAGGCGTCTGGAGAAGCATATCAGCCAACTACGTTGCGACTTCGATATCTACAACTCTGACCTGTTCCTTGACTACTCCCGTGCTAGCAGGTATCTACCTCTCTGAATTTTCCTTCAAATGATAATGCTCTTCTCACGTTGCTTTCAAGTTGAACCTGTCTGTACTTAACCCTTTGAGCTCGCTCATTCACTACATGCACATCTTTCATTTATATCCCCTTTTTACAGTGATCCCATTCTATATCGTCAACCTATGCAACTAATATCAACATGTTCTAATTCCCAAGCCCTAAATATCAACCCAATTCCAATCCATCAAAGCCGACTCCCCGTTTCTCCAACCCCCTAACCAACTCCCTCACCTTCTCCGCAGCCCCGAAGCTATAAACATACCCCAAACTCCCAAACCCATACGCATGCACCGTATCCCCCTCAACCTCAACCCGATACCCCCCCTTCCTCGAAGGCCGAAAAGCAACAATATCCTTCTCAACATCCTCCAACTCCAGACTCCCCCCATCCCCCCTCAAAAGCCTCGTAACCCGACGAAGGATATCCGGCCTCAACCCCTCATCCACCGCCCGCTCAACATTCCCTTCCTGACTAACCCCCCCGATGATCGCACCACCAGAATACATCCGCGGAATCACATACGTGTAATGCGACCCCTGCCACATCCTCAAGAAATCAATATCGGTCTTCACGAACATCGTCTGTCCGCGCACAGGAATAACGTCCTTATCACCGGCGAGATGCAAAGCCCCGAGTCCGGATGCATTAACGATGATCTTGCAATTTGTTATTTGTCGCGCGGTGTCTAGCGAGTCGAGTTCCTGGCGAATAAATCGCACACCGCGCTGCTCGAGCTCTTTCTTTAGCCAGGGGAGGAATCTTGCGGGATTTATGGTCATTGTGAGGAAGTCGAAGCCGAGTTTTGCGCCTGCTGGTAACTCTGCGGCTTTGTGGCGTCTGTAGCGCGGGACAAGAGTTTTGTACCAGATGCTTGTGTCGTTGTCGCGGTCGTCGTAGTATTCCGTTGCTTTTAGGACCTGGGGGATGTTAGTTCGTGAGTGTAAAGGGGAGTGTGGTGAAGACTCGCCTGTACGCCGCTGGTGGGATCCCTGTGCGCCAGCGCCCAGTAGTATTTAAAGGATTCTTCTTGCAGGTCTTGTCCTTTGGCATCGGGATGGGGGAACATTGCTGCGCCGGCCCTGGAACGGGGAATTAAGTGATTTTTCTTTTTCTTGTATTGGTATACCGGGGAAGGATAGGACGGTTCTTACCAAGGACTCGCCCAGTCTTGATTATCATCACCAGGTAGATCACGGGCAATAATTGTTACTTTATAGCCTGCATCGGTGAGAGTGAGGGCGGACATCAAGCCGATGACGCCGGAGCCAACGATTGCGATTTCCATCTTGGGGGGTTTATATGGAGGTTTCTATGAGATGATCAAGTGCCGTTGCAGGTTGGAGCTTGGGCTTGCTCTTATATATCTATCGTATCTGTCTCGTCTAATCTGACCGGTATAGATCGGAACGACATGCCCTTTTCTGCTTATAGTGGAGCCAGTGTGTTATCCTCGGGATGAACTGCTCCGATAGACCTATGGGAGTCTCGCGCCGAGGTTATCTTGAAAGATCTGAGATCTTTTATCTCATAGACTTTGATTTGTCTGGTCTTATTAGGTACTAGCTTATAGTTATCATTGCTTCTCTCTAATATGAAGTGATGGTTGCGGTTTGCGACTCGAGTGCTCTTTCCTAAGAAATCCCGCAAGTGTCATGCCATGCGTATATGTCATTACCTAAGTGTGCTCTCTATATCTCCCCCGCATAGCTTTCGTCAAATTTACCACTTACAACTATTCATCAACATGCTAGTATTCACCACAACCGGCTTCCGGCCCGGTAGACCCAAGGCGAGTTCATCCCCCCGCGCCAGAAAGACTTGGCATGTCTTGGCATGGATCCACTCTCGGGTGACATGCAAAGGCTTGGCATCAACTGTTCCACCTTTTTCTGATACACTACTACTACTACTACTACTACTACTACTACTACTACTACTATAATGCAGCTTTGAGGCGATTTTTTTTATACAATGGAGCTGATTACCTTTTGTCGTTGGACCCTACAACATCCGTAAACTAATACGGCCTAAGATAGATTCCCTTGAGATGACTATAGACTTCATTCATATGTGTCCCCAACCTGTCGCTGCTACTTACATCTCCCCCCAAAGCCGCCTGAATTTTCCCAGCCGCTCCTCACCTGCTCCCAGCCGCGGTCGACCCAACATAAACATTGAAGTTATAATGAACACAGCTATCCTTAACCTCCAACCCTCCCTGTCCACTCAAAACCGTCTGCCCATCCCGACTCACCCTAAACGACTGCCTACCAACGCCCATGCTGACATTCGACGTGACAATTCCAGCAGGAACATCAATACTAACGGGTGCATTTTGTCCGCTCTGCACGGTCAAAACAGCTGGTCTCGTCAACATAGTCGCGACAAAGATGCTATCGCTGAGCATGCCAATGCCCATCGGTGCTGAGAGGGTATCGCCCGTACACACGACGCCTTTCGGGTTTGGACGATACCAATAAACTATTTCGTCTGCTTCCACGGTAGGCGTTTGCGCTCCGGCCTTGTAGGCCGAGATATACGGCTTGAACAGATTTCGCCAGCCGTCGTGGGGCATGCCCACTGCCCACTGCGCGGAGCCATCGTCGCTGTGTTCGGTCGAGTACGGGCCGATGTAGTGGGACTCACCATAGTCTATGCACATGCGATTAGCTTTGGCTTTTCGGAGCAAAAAGAATTCAAATCCACCGCAAGCCTACCATTCCACGAGATAATCTCAATCAAATCCGGCCCTAGAGCAAGCATCTGCTCCCACCGACGAGTCGGCAAATCCTCACAAACAAACACCCAATTCTTAACGTTAAAGTGCGTCGAGAACCACGGCGAAACAGCTATCTTTCATTAGCAGCCACCCAACAAGCCACACAAAAGGGAAAACCAACGAGCCATATACGTCTTCCCAGCCAGGAAATGCACAAACCGATCATCCCAAACCGTCGTCATCGGCCCAGGTATAATACTATTCCCCCCATCCGTCGGCCACGCCAACCACGAAAAAGCCCCATCAGCGCTCCTAGCCGCCTCCGTCCCCGCCTCCGCCGGATCCTGCAGATTAGGCAACGCGTAAATCGCATGACCTGTTCCCTGCCGCACGGCATCCCAGTTGAAACTGTCGCCGACGAAGGTACTCACCACCGCGCCGCCGCGGTACTGCATCTGCGCGGGGTGGCTTGCGTATTTCTGCATGTAGGCCGTAATCTGGGCTGTGTCGCCGTTGTTCCAGTAGGCGAAGTCGAAGGAGATGAACACTTTGAAGTCTGTTTGTCGGGCAGCTTCGTAGGCTAGCGCTAATTGGGTGGGGGTGTAGCTGTCTATGCTGGCGCAGTTTAGGGCAAAGGCGTCGATGCCGATTGCTTGGGCGGCTTTCATGTCTTCTTTCCAGTCGGTGAGTTGGTAGTTTCCTACGATGCCGACCTGTATGTTCTTCAGTTGTTGTAATTGGGTACAGTGTGGTTAGAGGACTAACCATAAAGTGGGCGAAGACATATCTGTCGCTTGATTGGCGATCTGCCAATGTAGAGCTGTTGGTTGGGATACCTAGGGCTTGGGGGATATGTGCCAATATGGCTGCAGTGCTGAAGAGGGCTTTCCAAATCATGTTGTCGCTAATTAGGTCAATTGCTTTGTCGTTGATCTTGCGCTTTAGTGATCAACACTATCAGGTCCTTAACAGACTATATATACCGCGCAGCCCATCCCTACTAACATACTTTACTCCAACAACTACTATACACCAACCGAATAAGCCCAAGACAAAGAGAATACTCACAGTAACCTCTAATCACAACACGAACGGCGAGTATAAAACTTGTTTCTTTCCATCCGAAACTACATCAATCACAGTAACACCCGCGACAATGGTTTCATCACATCAAAGCCACGTGAGATTGTGTGGTATTCCACACTCTATTCCTTCATTTAGTCCCGGCTTGATTTCTTTTTTGGTATGAACTCATCTCCAGCACGAGCTATCACTAGCAGACTGCCTAGATACGGGAAATGGAATCCGGGGGTGAAGATGTTACAGTAGTGCTCTGTGAGATGAGTGTTCGGCATCACGCTCAATTTGGCTCTATTTTTAGCTGATCGGGGCGAAGTGAATGCTAGACATATGCAAATGGCACGAATGAAGGCCGAAGATGTGGGTTTAGGAGGACATTCACGGGGTTTCAAGGGCTTGCTTGTGTTTTGCTCGCGTGACTGCTTCGAAATGGGATATTTATCATTCGTCGGGGGATCGATGCCAATTTCCGTGGGATATTACATGTATGCATGTGCAACGGTGTTTATTCACATCATCGGTTGAGCAGTTGAGCAATTGTGATTTGGACAAGTCTGAAGGTATCAATTTGCAAACCTGAAACGCTCATGCCCTATATCCTTTTGAGAGAGAAGTGGGTAGGTATAATGCCAAATAATACAAGATAATATTACTCGAGTAGGTACTGTCTAGATATTCATGACTCGTTATTTCCCCAAAAAACACCTATATAAAACCCCAAAGAAAGCCACGCCCTCAAAACAACAACTCCAAAGCCCTCGCCCGATAAACGAGACCCCTGGCCGCATCCTCAAACGCCTTCTGCGCCTCACTCTGACTAGCCACCAACGCCGCAATCTCAGGATCAATAGCAATCTCCTGTGACTCATGGCCTGGCCGAGTGAAATAGTACTTGCCCTCATGGTAAGACCATTTCCTGAGATAGACCTGAAGTTCACTGGAAGCGATGTTGTGGGCTGTGCCAAAGAGTTCGATTCTCCTGATATCAGAAGCAGGTGGCATGTCAGGGAATGCGGTACATGCACTACTCGAAGGCGATACCGCATCGACATCTGTGTTTTGTAGACAAGTATTGACGACTTTGGCGAAATCGTGGATCCATTTGATGTGCGTTATAATAATCTCCCCAGTACCCGTGGTGCGATCGATGTAATCTGCTACGGGTAGAACAGAGGAGATCATGTCCAGGAAGGCAGCGAGTGTGGATAAGGTTGGTGGGCTTTGCAGACGATGGCGACGGAAGGCGATCACGGCCATTGCTTGACATGTGGCTCGGCATACGACGTCGATTGTGTCGATGACGGATGACACACAGGCTGGGTCCAGAGTATTGATGTTGCAGAGCAAGTTTTTGAACTCCAGTGTGATAGTCTGAATGACGGGGCGGCTGAGGATCCAGGCGGCACGGTTCGGAAGCGCCGCTTCGAGATACGCTGGGAACACACATTGCAGTAATACGGTGCGGAGAGTGGGTTTGTCCGGGTCACCGGTTTCGTGGGTATTCTTCATCGCTGTATGTAGCTGGTCAACCAGGTAGCCCTGCTGCCCGTCAATGGCAGCGCGCTCGGAAATGCTCTGGACGAACCCGGTGAGGGTCTGGATCTCTTTGCTGGAAGATAGCTTCGACTCGTAGCGTTTGAGTTTCGCGACAATGTAGCGCGGGTCGGTGGATGGTAAGGGGAACGAAGCAGGGTCCGTGAAGAATGAATCGACTGGTTTGATTTCACTGGTGTGTTGCTGGAGAAAACCAATGACTCGTTGCACAAACTCGACGTATGCTCCTTGAGCAGCCTGCGCTGTCCCATTCCCTAGCTCTCGGTAATTGTCTTTCATGGATGTCATCACCCGCTGAAGCATCTCAGAGTACTCCTGTTTCGTCACAGAGAAGTTCCGATGACCAGAAAGTTCCATGTTCTGGAGCTGTTCACGCATATTGGATGCTAGGCTCGAGAGGAGGGCCAGTCGCCGAGAGCTTATATCCTCCAGTGTGATCGTATATCGGTCACTCTTCTGATCCTTGGAAAATGGAAGGTTTCTAAGCAAGGGATCCGTGGAGGTCCCATTCAAGAGCGCCTCTGTGAGACGATGTTGGAACTTTAGCATGGAGGAACGCTCGACCAGCGATAACATCCACATGCTCATGACTTGGATTCGGCAATCAGCAACGATTTGCGCGTCTTTTTCAATGCATGCCGCAAGGAACAGTGGTGCGAACTTTCTTGTCTGGACAGTCTGCCGAAGCCTTGTCCAAGAGTCATCGCCGAACTCACTCAGATAATTGTCCCAGTTTCGAAGCCGATGGCGAACGAGAATCCGGGCAATTGAAGTCCAGCATTCAACCACGCTGAGAAGAATCGCATCCTCCGGGCAGTGATCCTCACCAAAGCAATTCGAAACGAGGCGGGAGACAATAGGATGAAACGCCTTCTCAATATGTTCAATGCCTTCGCTTGGGGAGGTTTGTTCGTCCCAAACAGCCTGGATCGCATCCCAGTCACCGAACTCCTGACTGTCCTCATCAGTAGCCACCACTGTAGGAGCATCCGCTGCAGAAGTAGCTGGAACGTCTTTGAGAGTGTACGCCACCAGGACCTGCAGCGCCTCAGACACGACGACGTTCACGCGGGGAAGCTTGGGATTGAAAAGTGTGAGGATCGACTCAAACGGAGTCTTCAGAACAAGCCTGTGTGCATGGTCCAGACTAGGAGCCAATTGGACGGCGACCCGCAACCCACTCAGCGCGGTGCTCAGCAGGGTTTCGATCTGCCTCTGGTTCTGCGAGATTGTGCGTTCAACGAGCTGTTGAGAAACCCGGTTTTCACCAGTGTTCTGAGACTCGATTTCTTTGCGAGCATAGGAATGCTGTTGATACAGTTCCGTAACGAAATAGCCATACCAATCCCCAAACGGATCTAGTCCCGAGACCTCTTCGTCAGTGGAGAGCTTAAACCGAACAAGCCTTGACCATGAGCGCAGGTTAATACTGCATGCTTCACGGTGTGAAGTGGCAGGATGGACCAGGTTGCGTATCGTTTCCAGTCGAGGGCGACACCCGTCAGGAACTGCCCAGTACAGGGTGCTCAGAAGATCATGATGATTCCTGAGTGCATCGAGGTCTTCATGTTGCAATGGCTGCTCTTTCGGGTACACACGACCATGATTGGGCAACAGACGCCAGGCGAAGTTTCGAATCTTCTTCTTGTCATATCTCTTCGTCAAGAAGCGCAAGCCACTTGCTACGATCTTCAGAAATGTGTGGAAGCACGGTTCTCCGACTCTGGCATCCAGAGAAGGGTTGTTGTCAAGTTCATCAAGGAATGAAGGAGAGCCGCGAGCTTCCTCGAGTTTCAGGTTGTGGAGGGTATTTTTGGCAAAGAAGTCGAATAGCGTGTCCAGTATGGGTTTGCATTCGCGCCATCCCCAGATATTGATGAGACGATGACATCTGAGGAAAAGAGTCCGACAGTAGCTATTGTATGAAATAGGCTGTGCTGCAGAGTTGACATCGAAGTAATCCAGAGCCGGAGCCAGAAGTCGTTTGGCTAGCTTCCAGTTGTCATTGGCAGCCGTCAAATGATAGCCAGGTCGCGCAATCCCAAGCGGGTCTATTTGGTTGAAGGGCAAGACTGTGAACACGCCACGCCATCCAGCCTCCAGACTGCCCACATCTCTTTCATTGCGAACGACTTCCCTGTTGAAAGTTTCAAGCTGGAGATCTTCAAAGCAACATTCGTAATTGTCTGAGCTACGCAGGAGGTGCTTGGTGACAACATAAGCCTCCACTGATGGATACTGGTCACGAATGCCTGATTCACGGCGCTCAGCCTCGTTGTTCTCCTTGAACAGCTCTTTGAATTCAGAGGAACCGACTTTAGATATGATCAATCCTGCAACATCTTTGGCGCAAACTTTGACAAAATCCAATGCTTCTGCTGCAAGAGCAGGGCTCACGAGTTGATGAGAGGCCACTTGATAGATCTGGTTCGAGAATACCATGTTAAAGGAAGCTATTCTGACGAGCCCGGAGGTGTTGTATCCGTCACCAGTCACGAAAGCAGCCAATGGATCTCTGACCTGGGAAACCAGTCCCACTGCTCGAGTGACGAAGCCAGTTCGATCAACTGGGTCAATGAACACCAAGTTGTCCGTGATATATTTGATCAACGACCTGTACATGCGTGATGCCACACCCAGGGCAGCCGTAGTGCCCGTCTCTGGGGAGGTAGCAGCACTGCGTTCGACATTATCAATAATTGCATCGAAAACCTGGCCCATCTCGGATGATACCGCGTCGTTCCAGCGACCCCATTGGAATTTCTCGTCTTTGGCTTGAATGAAGAAAGCACCAGCATCCCCATCCAAATCTCGCTTGGCAATTTGCATTGAACGAGAAAATTCTCCGCTACCTATGAACGTAGATTCGTGAAAGAATGTGTTGTCACGTAGTGGAGGAACTCCAAAGTCAACTGGGTAGAAGCGATGCCAGTTAAAGAGCCCGCCGACACTGAAAGACGAAGGGCGTGTATGTCCAGCGTGTGTTACGACAGGAGGCTCTGAGTCATCAGAGAATATGGTAGCAATACCTGAGTCGTGGCGGAATTCGTCGGCATCAAGGTTGATTCGGTTGGGCTTTTGCTTTTTTAACCGCCGTCGTGGTGGATGAGCTTTCTGTGTAGATTTTTGATTCCTTGGTTCGGCCGAGGCAGCAGCAACAGGATTTCCGGGGGAGAGATTGCCTCCAGTAGTCCCTGATCCACTGTCCGAGACATATCGATCTAGAGTCAAACTCGGCCTGTAAGGCCTGGATGTGCGTTGATTTCGGTAGTTTCGGTTGAGTATAGACAATGACTTGTTAAACATGGCCGGGGCCATCTTCTGGCTTCTACCGGTGCCTATCAAACTCGGTGCAGCAGGGCGAATGGTGTTTCTCGTCAACGATGTTACGGCACCATTCCTAGGAAGAACCCATGTGTGACCGTGCCGCGCTGGCTTTTGGCGAGAGGAGAGCTCGGTCGTTGAGACTGGGTTTAGCGAGGCTGGCACTGCGTCAGATTCGGACTGCAGCTCAACTGGGTTGAAGTTTGAAACAACAAAGTCAGCCTCTGCGTCACGGAGATGGTTCGGTATCCGGTCATTTCTGGGCTTTGAGTGAGATCGGGAACTGAGAATGGACAGCTTTGTCGTCCAATGCTGGTTCTGGCGAGGTTTTGGCTGGGGGGGGCTAATATTCGCCTGTCGTATAGCTCCCCTTCTCCAATCCCGCAACGACTCGTTTGCATCCGCTGTGTCCTCTCTTGAAGCCAGCTGCACGAACTTCTGAGTGGGACTCTGTCTGCCTCGGTCTTTGCGTGATCGTGGTTGTCTTGAAGCTATCCTAAGAAATCGCGGTTGCTCTAGGCGGGCCTTCGTGGCAACGTCTGGCGCATCCAGAATGCCTATTCTCGGCCGTCGGGGAATGGAAGATTTCTTGGTTCTTCGTGCTCCATATGACGCGTCAGTCATCCGAGTTTGTCGAGGTCTCTTGGGTTGTCTTTCTCCATTCGGAAGCCTCGAGTTCGACTTTGGTCTTTTCAGACTGTTTTGTTTGCGCCGAGATCCTGTCGAATTCCGGGGAACAGGCGCGAACATGTAGTCAATGCGATTGTCCTCGGAGATATCACCCGCTTCCAGCGCAAAGGGATCTCCGGAAGCATGAGTGGTAGTCAATCCCTGACTAGAGTCCTTAGTGATAGAGCGATTCATAGTGGTGCTGTTGTCGTTGTCCTCGTCATCGTCGTCAGAATCCCCTAGATCAAATAGGCTTCGTGATTGTGGCGTGCCTGGTGGTCTTGAGCGGTCACCCTTACGAATGAGCTTCCGGGCAACACCCTTGCCGTCTGATCTCTGCATAGCAGCCTGGCGATCTCGTTGTGCAGCTTTTTCTTTATCTTCGTTGTTTTTTTGAAGAAGCCGGGCATGTGATGCAGGGAGCGCTCCCCGAATCATCCGCTGGAAACGTCGAATCTCACGTTCCTCGGCATCAGCTTCGCTTTCTTCGTCGTCACTTTGCTGGCTGTTGGACGAGATAGACTGCACTTCGTGGTCATCATCTGAACCAGCACTCGGTAATTCAGCCTCGCCGACATGAGCTGTTTCCTGTGCGACAGATTTCGCAATTCCGGCTGGTGGCGACCAACCACGAGGGAACCGAAAACCTCCTTCTGAGGCGCGAGGGGTCCTTGAAGCTGAAGACGAATGGCCTGCGTGTGGTGGGCTAGATGATAACTCGTATATAGAGATCCCCTTTAGATTCCCCGTAGCTGTAGTGTTGTCTCTAACGCCGCGAGGTTTGAAAGGCTTGTGTAGACTTTGGCGTCGCTTGGGAGTTCCAGAATGTGATGTTTTCTGGCGCTTCGCCGCATGGGCTTGTGCCTGTCGACGATGTTCGCGGTCGTTGCTTCCCCGTCCTTTCTCCGCAGATTGTGGACCACGACGCTCGTGTCTTTCCGGTGGAAGGTATTCCTCCAGGGGAGGACTTGATGGTGCCTCGGGGTCATATGGATCTTGCCCTTGGCTTTCATCGGTCAGAGGCTGCTTCTCTTTCTCCGTTGCAGGACGACCGAAAGGCTTGACGCCCCGCGCTTGCAGTTGCTGGGCGAATTTGAGCTGTTCCAGATGATACGGGTGCATCTGAATGGCATTGCGCTTGCGGAAGGTTCTTTGCGTGGCATGCGGTAGTTCTCGCAGCACTTCCTCCGGGATATGAAGGTGAGGCGGTACATCATCTGGGTTGACACCTAGCTCAGCGAGCACGGCTCTCCGCATACCTGCCTCCTCATCTGTCGGTCTTCCTGGTTCTGTGTCCTTTCCATCCCCTGTGTGTGGTTCTGTGGCATTGTCGGCTGGTGGAGAGCCTAGGGATGATGGTGCGGACGATAACGGCGAGTCATCATCTGATGCCTCCTGCGGTGGTGGTGGTGGTAGTGGTGGTGGTGGTAATGGCGGAGCATCTACAGGCTGCACATGCTCGACCACAGCAGTTTTCTTCCGCACTGGCTGAGGAATCAACATCAACTCGTCGGGTGAGGAGCTTCGAGTGCTTGATGTTTCGCTTCGTGTGTTGACACTTGGTGTCCGCTGCTCCGCTATAATCTGACTTGGTGCCTGCGCTCTAGCCTTCAAGGGCTTCGGCGTAGCCTCACGACTTGAGCGCTTTGTTGGAGCTCTGCCATGCTCCTGTGATGACGTTGGGAGATCGTAAATGCTGTCTGTAGTCTTTGCTGGGGTATTTATACTATGCAGCTCGCTGCTCCGGCCATTCGTTGGTTTCGTAGCCGACGATCGATGTCCATAGGTCTTGCGTCGTCCCTTTCGTTGTTTTGGTGTCGTTTCATCATGCACAGCCCCCGTCGACGGAGCATGCTGTCCATTCGTAGTTCCTCGGAAAGATTGTGTCCTTCGGGCAGAACCCTGCTTGTCCCCAGCTTTGCGCTCCGAGGATTGCTGAATTCCAAGACCCGTCTCATTTGTATTCCGGTGGGCTACCTCCTCCGTATCCGAGAGTGTAATTGAGCCATTCGCAACCTCCGTGCGCTCGCGTTGGTCCTTCGCTGCACTCCTCGTCGCTTCCTTCGGCGACGAGGATGGTAGGTCGATATACTCGAGATTTCCGACATCAGGGTTATTGTCAACGTTTCCCTTCTTTGATTCTAGAGAGTCGAACCCATCTTCCTCGTCCGAGTCGGGGACATAACCTCGTTGTCGCCATGATTCCATTTGCATCCTTGGCGGGAATCGTCCATGTCTCTAGGCAGTCATTGGGGGGTCTCAGGGCTCTGAAAACAAGGGTAAAGTAATCTTCAGAGTGAAATTCACGAAAAGCGAAAAGACGGAACGCCGAACAATAATCCGACTGTCTCGATGTAAGGAATCTGAGTATTCGGACGCGTGCCAGCGGAAAGCAATTTAGAGCAGACGCGCCGGCTGCTAATCAGCCAACTGATAACCGATCTGATCTCCCGCATTACCTCCGGATCTCCCAACCGCCAACTCCGCAATTTGATCTCGCTGTCAGCCTCAAATCCGCCAGAATGAGTCGCAATTTTGTCCCTGCTCTCCTCGCTATCGGCGTGGGTGTCTTCACAGGTAAGTCTACTCTACGGCAAGACTAGCTCGCGTATTGTACCGGTTGCTAATCTCGAATTTTTCTATCTGCACCAGGCTACTACACTTTCCAGCCGACATTCCAGCAGCTACAATACCAGAAAGAGCACAGCCAGAAGACCTCATCTTCATCTGACTCTTTGGCTCCAAAGCAAGACATTGGTGTTGCCCCCAATGCCAATTTCCAGCAAGATCCCAAGTCGACGAGGCAGTGACGATCACCCAGCTTCCCCTAGAAGTGGCATTTCAGAATTGGAATTGGCCTAGGTGTCACCAGGCAACGATGTGCCATTCGGCTATTCTTGATGCATTATGCTATGTTGGCGATTGCGCCCTCCCCGCGCTCTGAGGCTCCGGTGCACACCGCACCACAGCTGTCGCTGTGCCACAATTGTCGGGTCTTATGGTCAGCCCTAGAGGCTGCTGTACACATAGAAATCACCAGCGGGCCGAATCTGGAGTACCTAAAGGCAGGGCATTGAACGGTGGTCTGGGGCCAACTAGCCCGCAACTATCTGTATATAAGAGCCGTTTTTAATAGTGTATTTTAGGATCTGAGAAGATTGGAGATAGTCGATGTATTTGCTTGACCTGTAAAACTTAAGACTGTGGAAAATAAATGTTATGAAGTGTTTTTAACGCCATTCGCAGAGCAAGCAGTAAATCAACCCCAGTCCCTTGCAAATGATGCAGTCCATTCCCGAATCCCTTGTCAGAAAATCCTTCCGTTAGCGCCGCCCATTGTAGTTTCTGCATATCGCATCAAACTTCTTCAACCATCTTGCCCATAGCGGGAACTGTAGGTGGACCGAAGACACGGCCAGCAGGTGTACCCAGCCATTCTACCGGGACCTTGACCCTACAGCCATTTTGTCCACTGATCCAGCGTACCATGGTAGGATCGGGCTTCTCAAGCTCGCCGTTCTCTTGGCCGGGGGTGCCATCAGCAGCATCGGCCGCCGCTCGACCACGCCGCTTAGGGGCCTGTTTCTTGAGCAGTCGATTGATTGTGTCCATCTGGTGTTGTTGAGTATTAGCGAGAACTCTACTATTGATCTTTCAGGGCTATTGCACAAACCTTTTCCTCTTCATTTCGCTTCTCGCTGAGGTTTTTCCTTCGGCGAGCCATCTCTGCACGGCGCATCTGACGCTCTTCAGCGGTCAAATGCTTCTTGACCTGGGGTTCTGTTTTCTGATTAGCTTCGTTTCTTTTGTAAATTGGTGATCAGCAGTAGTTTCTTACCCATAGGAAGTTGCAAGAAATCATTTCCTAGATTTCCCCGCTGGCGCTTGGTCGTTTTGCCGCTTTGCATGGCGAGGGCATCGCTGTCCATGTCCTCGTCCAACTCATCTTCTTCGTCGAGTTCATCGAGTTCATCAACATTGACGTCTGGAAGAGCGCTCTCGTCTTGATCGTCAGCCTCGGCTTCGGCATCTTCGTCCGTGTCGGAAACGGCATCTTCATCATCTTCATCTTCCTCCTCTTCCTCCTCGTCTAGTTCCATTTCCTTGGCCTCCACACTCTTGGGCGCCTTAGGGCGAGACGTGGGAGCGACCTTGATACGATTGCTAGGTGGCTGAGGCGTGTCCTCCATGTCAATGTCGCCATCCGCGTCAGCATCGGCATCAGCATCTTCATCATCATCCCCAGGTGCGTCTTCATCGTCGACCTCATCTTCTTCTTGGTCATCGATGTCTTCTTCGTCACTCGTAGCAACCTCTACAATCTTCTTTCGGTTCCGACTGGAGCGGGGTCCCGAAACAATGGGATCTTCCCGAAACACATTGACTGAGCGCCTTCCTGCAGCGCGACCATTGCCCGTGGCGTCTCGCAGTTTGTTGGAGGGCATTCTGACAGTCAGACGAAGAGATCTCTTTCGGTCTCCTAAGTTCAGAGAAGATCGAGAGACTAGAACTAAAGCGGGTGCGGAAGTAGAAGCAGAGGCACGAGTTTGCCTTGTGGTCCTGGTGGCCACGTTAGCATCTGGTTCCGGGGTATCATCTTGTGTCCCTCGGGATCGACGAGATCGTCGGAGTTCCATGGTGGCGGTTTTATCGAGTGTGACAGAAATCAAAAGATGGAAATACGAAAAAGAAAGGCAGAGCAAGGTGAAAGAAGCGAGATAGGGGAAGAAGGCAAGTGTGTGGCAGTATGGACTAGGACATTAAGACTGGGTAAGTCCGTAGAGAGAAGAAGAAAGAAAGGACCATCCGCCCAATCACCTCGTCCTCGGAGTGTGAAGCGGAGCTGCAAACCGGGAAGTCACAGCTTCTTTAAGAGACGGAGGATAAGTGCGAACAAAGCGCGTTACAGGGGATTAGGCTGGATGGTTTCTCCTGGCTTCTTCTCCTCTGGGGTTCGGGGTCTATTAAACCCCCGGTGATATTTGGGACGAGGTACATAAGGAATAAGAGCACAATACATGTCAAAAACAAGGCAATTCACAATAACTCACAGGTACTTTTCTTCTAAAGTTTCGGATTGTTCAAGGTGGCCTAGTCACTGACGCTGAATGAACGAATGAAGTATTGCCCGGTTCATTCTGCCGGGCGGTATCGAGTATACATGGGATATCATTTGGATTTGCTATGGTTGCTATGGTTGTTATAATTGTTATTGTCCAATATTCAATTCATCTTTATCCAGAGATAATCAGTGTATAGCCTTTTCTGGTCTTCAATAGAACTGTAGGCGTCAGGTGGTATGAATTTGTCTCACGTACAGGCTATTTTTGGTATAGCACAATCATGCATGTATTATTCGATATTTAATCTTTGCTAGAATAACTCAGAAATGCTGTATATATGCAGATAATACCCTGATCTGTCCCAAACAGTTATATGTACATCATCTGTATGCAAATAGTTATAGTTATAGTTAGTTAACAATTTATCCTACATGTATCGGGCAATGTGATGCCTCAGGCACAACATGGCTCGGCCTCGTAACAGCCGAGGTCGGGCTCACATGGCTCCAAGTCCGGGGAAGGTTATCTCTCCTCCTTACAATTACCTGGCACCTTTGCTTTCTCTTCCTTCTAGTAAAGCTGTCAGACATCGTCCATCATGCCTGATGAAACTTCCAAAGCATCTATCCCTTCATGGCAAAGGCCCAATAAGGCGGCGGACGAGTCGCCATCGCCATCGCCAGCCGACGATGCGCCCGCAACTACAACCTCCACACCCCGACAAGCTCTCCTAGACCAAGCATCCAAGTTCTTGGAAGACGAGTCAATCCGCGATGCCCCAACAGATCGCAAAGTCTCATTCCTCGAGTCAAAGGGCCTGAACTCAGATGAGATTCAACAAGTCCTCGGCATAACCCGCAACGAAGAGGCAAGCAGCAGCTCAACCGCAGCCGAGGAAACACCAACTGCATCTACCTCACCCTCCCAAACCGACGTCACACCACCTTCTCCCGTCACCTCCGCACCACCCACCACCATGTCCGAATCGCGCCCAGCGCCCCCATCAGCACCAGCACCGGCTCCCCGCGACGTCCCCCCAATAATCACCTACCCAGAGTTCCTCTTCGAGTCCTCCAAGCCACCCCCGCTAGTAACAATGCGCAGCGTTTTGTACACTCTCTACGGCGCCGCCGGTCTAGGCGCAACCCTGTACAGCGCCAGCGAATTCCTCGTGAAACCCATGCTAGCCAGCCTAACAAGCGCCCGCCACGAGCTAGCCAGCACAGCTGAAACAAACCTGCAAAAGCTAAACGAGAAGCTGGAGAAAACAATCAGCGTGATTCCGCCCGAATTAACAGCCCGCAAAATCAAGCCCTACACCGATGAAGACGAAGATGACGTTTCGTCCATCACGTCCGACCCAACGGAGCTGTTCCACCGCGACATGGCGACGCAGACGAGCCCGGAGCCCACACCCACGCTGCAGGCTTCTGACGCCGTCAACTCTGCTGACGCGACGGCGCTGTCTCCCTCGACGGCGGTGGATAAGCATGTCAGCAGGGTTGAGTCGATTACCTCGCGGCTGCGTGAGATTGTTGATGCGGAGAAGGTCGCGAGTACGCTGGATGACTCTGTGCGCACGAGCCTTACGGAAGTGCAGCATTTCTGTGATGGGTTGACTTACAGTGCGCCGACGTACTCTTCTGGGTCGACGTATGGGGTTTGGAATTCGAGTAGTAACGCTGCGTCGAGTGATAAGTCTGGTTTGCGGAAGCCGGAAGAGGAGGCTATTTCGGCGTTTAGGGCTGATATTCGTGGTGTGAAGGGTGCGTTGTTGAGTGCGCGTAACTTCCCTGCTAGTCGTGGTGGACGTCTTGGGGGTGGTCTTCCTGTTGGTGGTCGGTGAGGGAGTTAAATTGTGTGGTTGCGGTGTGGTTGTATGAATGTATATAGAAGCAACAGATTGCACAGGTGATCTACCTGGGAATACATGGACTATAACCCAGATTTTGCATGGATATATTCTGTCCTGTGTAATGAGATCCACGTACTATTCTCGTTGATTCGTGTCCACAGGCAATCTAAATAACAAGGCGCCCTGGCAGTGATACTCCAAGCAGGCGAAAGAGACGTTGAGAATTTTGCTTTGCTCATGATCATACTTATGACCCATGAGAGAATAGAAACGGAAGAAGATACGCAAGACATTAATTATAAAATGGACAAGAGAAAAAGAATTTAGAGAAACGCTGAAGTATAGAGAAAACAAGGCCAGACATAGTACACAAGCTACACCAAGCCTTAATCATTCCCTCCACTCGACAAGGGACGAAGTGGTCATTTACGGGGTAGCGCGGCTCATGCTAATAAGACGCTTAACACCGACCTACAACAAATTTGTTAGTGATGTTCTGAAACCAGCTGAAAGTAACATGTTCACTCACCATCCAGTTGCCACACTCATCAGTACGGTTAGTCATGATATCAATGTGAATGCCGAGGGCGGCATTGAAATCACGCTGCTGGAGTGCGCGGGCCAGGTTCGCCATATCCTCAATGGTGTTAGGCTTGAGTAGGTCCTCGTTGTTGAGGTGATCAAAGAGGATGTTCAAGCGACGCTCGGCGTCTTCAACCTGTGCCTTGAAAGCCGCGGGAGCCCGGGACTTGACGCGCTGCATGTCTGCCGAGAGGATCTCGAAAACAGGCTGTGCGTTGGCAGGAATGTGGGAACGATCACCAGGAGCTGTAGCAATGGTCAATTGGCTGCAATGAACGACTATGAACAAGGGTTAAACTCACGGTACTTGGGGGCCGTAGGAGTGGGTCTCTGCGACTGGGCTGTTCCAGGTCGGGATCCCTGAGGCGGCGGTGCGACTGCCTGGGCCATAGGCGGAGGCTGCGTGGTGATAGGCGTGGTGGGCCCATATGGGCTGGCCGCAGGCGGTTGCGATACTGCTTGCGGGGCGTATGGTGGAGCACCGGCATGGGGAGGTGGAGCCACCGGGCCGCGAGTCTGCAGCTGCGGGTTTGCAGCCTGGGCAGCCGGGCTTGGTGCGTACCGGTTAGTTGGCGGTGGGGCGTTAGGAGGAGCGTTGTAGGGCGATGCTCCCCGGGGGATGGAGGCCGGGGGAGCCATGGTTGAGCCCTGAGCCAACGGCGGAGACTGAGGGAGAGATGCGTATGGGTTGGCAGGTGGCGGCGGGGAAGGCCCAGGAATATTGGAGACAGATTGTCCACCAGATAGCGGCGACATCATGCGCGGTGGGGGCATAGAGCCCACCTTGGGTGGGGGCGGCACAGATGGTGCTCGCGGTGCGCCAACTGGGGGAGGTCCTTGCGCCAGGGTTGGTGACTGGTTGGGGAACGGAGAGGCGATGGGTGCGGCGGCAGCGGCAGGAGTTCCACGGCGTGGTGTAGGAGCCTTAGCAAAGCCCTCTGGCAAATCATTCCATGCAGGAAGACCGGTGGCCGTAGTGTATGTCGTGATATTGTTCGCCGGCGACTGGTTAGACGACGCACGAGGAGGAGGAGGGACACCAGCACCTGTGGGCTGCTGTCCACCGAATGCAGACGGTGGGCCATATCCAGTAGGCCTCATGCCCTGAGTTGGCTGATACCCAGTCGCAGGTGCATAGCCTCCCCCGGTCGAGATGGCGGCGTAGGGGTTGGCAGGCTGCGCTGGCGGGTTAGTCATGGGAGCGCCATACGCATTGGCCTGCTGGGGAGCAACAGGCGCAGGAGGAGCGTAAGCGTTAGGAGCAGCTTGTGTTGCAGAAGCAGCAGGGCTGAAAGTTTGCTGTGGCTGGTACAGGTTGGGCTGTTGCGGGAGGGGCTTGAAGGCCGACTTTGTTCCGGCGGAGGGCTGAGCCTTCTGGGGTGCCTGTCTAGTGGCGAGTCTGATGCGGTTGCGGGCCACCTCCGCTTCAGGGTGCTTCTCAGGCACAAGGTCGAGGTACTTTTGAGCGATTTGCAGGCGTCCGTGAGTAGCGACAACATCGGCATACTCAATGTACTTGTCGTATAAGACGCTCAGGCGCCATTCCGAGTCCTTGTTCCGCTCGGTATCCTGGAACTTGGTGACTTGGCGGAAGATGGTAACCTTCTCGATCAGGCCTTGCAGAGCACGGACGTGAATGGAGAAGGTATTGTTCTCGGCGTCGCTTTCGACTCCCTTCTGCTCATTCTCGCGGAGCTCATCTACCCAAATGGCGACGACCTTCTCAAGCTTGGATCCTGCCAAGTAGCAGAAAGAGGCATCCTTGCGGGCGCTCTTATCGTCGCTATTCTGGACCAGCTCCTCAAGGCGGTCGCCGAGAGCGTCACACAGATCGGGGAACTCTTTCTCATCCGCAAAGGTACACAATGCAGCCATAACTTCCTTCCAGTTGGATAGGTCAGCATTGTGGACCACATCCCACAAGTTCTTGCCCACAATAGATGCGAGCAAGCGCATGTAGTTTGGTCCACCGGCTTGCTTAGAGAAATAATATTCCTGTGCCTTCTCAACGCACTTCGGACCGCCACAAATGGCAATCATGAAAGCATCAGACATCTTGTCCTCTCGAAGGGCCACATCCAGAGCTTTCTCAAATTCTCCAAGCAGCAAAGCCCGAGTGATCTGCTGCTCTGCCTGGCTCTCTGAGCCATTGAAGATTTGGAATGGGTTGTTGGTCTGAGCACCCTTGGAAGCAGCCAGTTCGGAAAGGAAACTGTCGCCTTCGGGGTTGGCATCGAACATGGATTGCAGACGCTTGTGCTTCTTGACTCCGGCAGGTTTGGCGGCAGCACCATCGTTGTCCTCGCCTTCCTTCTTGCCCAAACCAAGCTGCGCCAGACTATCGGCTGCCTCGTCCGCCTGATCCTGGAAGCCTAGGTACTCCACCAAGCTCTTGCGTGGGTTCTCGGAGATCAAAGCCTGCATCACCTTCCAGTCCGCCTTCTCTGCTTCGTTGGAGGCACCTGAAGCCCTCGACTCACAAAGAGTACGAATATCGCCCTCCTTCAAAGCAGTCTCAAAGCTTTCCGTGGCATTTCCAATGCTCTCATCCACCTCGAAGTGTGTGATTTTGATAGTGGATGCACGAGCGCCCTTCTCGGTCAGGCCGAAGGAAACGACCTGGCCGCCGAATCCGAAAGTAGCACCGCAAGGCCGCTCAAGCCAGCGAGGCGCCTTCGGCAGTGAGAACTTAGAGACCTGAGGTTGTGTCTGGGCCTTGGCGAAGAAGTCCTCGCCGTCCAGGGCCTGGTTTTGATCGGCGATGGCCTGAGCGTTATCGGTCTTTGTGTTCTGCAGAGTCTGTACACAGATCTTTCCATCAAATGATGCGGTGGCAAAGAAATTGGGGTTGTGAGGGTTCCAGCGGGTCTGGAAGGTCCAATTCGTGACAACGGGGAACTCTCCGTAGGCTTGACCGGTTTGCGGGTTCCAACAGATATTACGGTTATCTTTGCCAGCAGAGAGAAGAAGGTCCGGGTCATGGTCACACCAAGAAAGTGAGAGCACACCGGACTCGTGACCTGTGAGTGTCTATATAGAGCATATTAGTATGAAGCCACACCTGGGTTCCGAAGCAGCAACTTACGCGCTCGGGGGCGTGGGAGTTGCGCAGGTCCCAGACATAAAGCACTGGGTCTGACTCGAGGGGTGACGATGTGATAAGCTTTGTGGGCTAGATGCGAGGTTAGTTAGCAAAGAGATCATCACGTATGACATGCCAACGTACCCTCTCGGGGTCCCAAGCGACTGCGCTGACAGCCTTCCGGCCCTTGTTGTTCAGGGTCAGACTCTCTTTTTTCGTCTTGACATCCCACACCGTCACAAAGCCGGAACTGCTACCAGTGACCAAAATGTGGGGGACCTTCTTGTTCCAATCCAAGCAGTCAATATCGTCGGTGCGAGCGGCGTTGTTGCCCAACCGGAATGGGTTCTCGATGTTGTTCAGATCCCAGATGAACAGCTACCAGTCGTTAGCCCCATATATAACCAATGATTCTCAAATTCTAGCATACCTCTCCCTTTGCGCCACTGGTTGCCAGAAGATTTGGGTGTTTCGGGTTGAACTGGAGTGCCTTGATGGCACCGCTGTGTTTGGTGGTTCTTGAGATCAACGCATCACTGAAATTTAATGATCAGCAGTGTTTCCGGGGGACTTGTTCATGTAAACTTCAACGAACCTGTCTCCGGCAAGTAGCTTGTCCGCGTCCCACAATTCCAATGAGCCGTTCTCTAGGCCGCCGGCAATGACACCCCGTTTGTTATCTTCGGATGTGGTCCAGGCCAGGTCATTGAAACTAGTTGCATTAACCGGTCAGCAGGTGCATCTTCAATGACATCCCCCAATACCCACTTACCCAGAATCGGTATCAAGCTTAGCTAGCGGCTGCAGCTCCTCGCTCGCATCTTCACGGTCAAGGCCCAAATCCCACAACTCGAGGCATGTTTCATTGGAGAAGTCGGCATCGACGGCTCCAGCGCGAGTTCCGGTTGCGATCAATGGCGATGCGGCGCCAGGCGACCAGGCAAAGGTCGCCGTCCTTGGGATTTCCCTTAGACGTACCATGATGATGGCAGGGGAGATATGTTGTAGTAAAGATTGAGACCAATAGAATGAGGGAAAGTAATCATTCAAGGGACAACAAGACTCAAGTATTGAGCAAAAAAGAAACCAAGAACCACCCCGTACGAATAATTGACAATGGGGTGACGCTCTAGATGTTCCAAGTATAGCAGTAAACCAAGTGGCCTCCTGGACTTGGAGGGACCGGGGAACCCGCGCTAGACCGCTTCAGGACTCGCCAAAACACTCCGACGTGAGCTTGCACGTGATATCAATCTTCCGATCTGGGCTGATAGCAAGATACAGCTTGGATTAAAAGTCTGGAACACCAGAGCCTTCTTTAGTGTCGCACGCAACTTCTTCTCCGTTTTTCCGGTATTTCTGTGCGATCTTATCGCATCGCCGACCATATCGAAGATTTACGCAAACTGAGCCGAACCGCAACTACACATCATGAGCGAAACCACGCGGTTGAAGAGCACTGTCTATGTAGGCGGTCTTGACCAGGGAGTGACTGCGCATACACTTGCCGAAGCCTTTGTTCCATTTGGGGAGGTCGTTGATATCTCTCTGCCCAAACCCGAGCAGCCTAACTCCAACGATGTCCACCGCGGATTTGGATATGTCGAGTTCGATCTGCCCCAAGACGCCAAAGAGGCCATCGACAACATGGATGGCAGCGAGATTTATGGGCGTACCATCAAGGTTGCTGCCGCGAAGCCACAGAAGGATGCCAATGAGGGATTAGGTAGCAAGACTGCGATCTGGGAACAGGTGGGTTGAACATGAACATATGTCTAATCGCATTCTATTACTAACCGATACGTCTTACAGGAGGGCTATTTGGCTAAGCATGCCGTCAGTGAGGAGGACCGGTTAGCAGCAGAGGAAGCTCAGGCATCAAGCAGTCGTCCCCAAGATGCCATGCAGGGTTTGGAACAATTAGATGTTGCCGGGCCGAAGGCCGAATGAAGCACGCTACAAATTACGATAGCTACGACGAATATGACAAAGAAGCACACATTCAGAACGACAGTACAATTTGCCAATTACGCCATCAGGTTCCAAGTTCGCGAAGCCGGAATATGTACACGGGCTCAGGATTGGCGCCCGTCCGGTCTTCGCTGCAGTGGCTTTCACTCAAACAATGCCCAAGGGGCTCAAATTCTCCTAATCAACAATACAGGTGGCCAGAATTCAAATTCTGCGAATCGATTTTGAGAGCTTAAAGAAACATGGTGGTACATTTAGTGCTCACGGCTCTCGGGGCTGTTGCGGTAGAGACGCAGGGTCTTGTCGGTCATCAGCTTCTTTCCGCAAGAGTAGACAGCAGCGCTAAGGGCAACACTGCGAACATAGGTTAGCGTTGGAACGATAAGAGCTTGGCTGCCAGTGAAGTTGTATAGGGGCGGAAAATTCGGGCATGTGTTCCGGAATCCAGCGGTAAAGGCTATCAAAGTAGATACGTACGCAAGGACGAAGCCTGTGTAACAGACAATCTGTTAGCTCAAATCTCCATTGCGAAGTCATGACGGTAGCACATACCGATAGGGAGCAACTCGGGGGGAACACGCTTAAGCTGGCGCAGGCGCTGGGAGATGGTGTGGGCTGTGATCGCAGAGTTAGTTCAATGGCAGTCCCCATAAACAGCCAATCCACATGGCTCCGATCACCGAATCTAGTGATCTCGGAGGTGCATACCGCTCTGAGGCTCCTTCTACAGACAGGAGTTAGTAACCGAGGTGATGATTTAGTCAATAGCACAAACGGATGTAACAACATACAGGAGAAGGGAAGGCGAAAGCCCGAGTGGGCTGCATCCGCAGCATGCGAGTGGGATACATGGCGAGTGATCTCTGTGGTTCAACGCTGGAGTAGCAGAAGAAGAGTGGGATGAGGACGAGGTTGGAACACCAGCTTTCCAAGAACGTGACTGGCTCGGGTGTAAAAGCGAGGCGCTGAGTGGCTCTCGCTTGACCGCCCGCGGTCATACCCGGCACTTCACAGCTTCAATCACCCAACGTCGCTCTTCCCGGCTAACTTTCTCCCCTCCTCTATTACCATTCCACTCCGACTCTTTTACTTGTGTGTCGTTTCTCTAGAAGCTACACATCGCAAACATGGGTGCTATTCCGGAAGCCGATCCCGATGAGGTCCTCGAGACCAAGCCCTTCAAGTTCGTCACTGGTAAGTTCACTAAACCCCCTCCCGCGAAAACCGGGGCCAGGAGCCCCAATGAAGAGTCAATGGCTAATCTGATTGCAGCTGGTATGTATATTTCCGATACAAATTCGATTGTTTCGCTTGCCGCATGCGTGTGGACCGATATCTCCCGATCGGCTGATGTATGGTGAAATTGACAATTTTTGATTCAATCGCAGGCTACGATGCCCGCTTCCCCCAGCAGAACCAGTACGTGATATCTCGAATTGGATCTATGTTTTTGCCCATCTAACATTGATTTGCTCCGCAGGACCAAGCACTGCTGGCAAAACTATGTCGACTACTACAAGTGCACCACTGCCAAGGGCGAGGACTTCCGTCCCTGCAAGCAGGTAAGCGCGACATTGACAACATATTGGAAAGCCAATGACCTCTAACATATTTCTCGCAGTTCTACCACTCGTTCCGCTCTCTCTGCCCCAAGGCCTGGACCGACCGTTGGGACGGTCAGCGCGGTATGCACCAAGAACTTCCCCTGGATTGTGTGTATGTGTACTAACTTCCATTAACAGAGGCTGGCAACTTCCCTGTCAAGCTTGACAAATAGATGATCAAATGCTATAGTCAGTTGGTCAAGTGAGCTGTGTCAAATTTTTATGTATCGACAAATTCCAATGTACTCTACTGGGTAACGCGGGGATAGAAGTCCTCTCTTTCCTAACTCGGTCCCTCAGTGTAAGGCAAGAAAGGATGTTTATAGAAACACCATGTTGTAAAGAAATATGTTTTGTTAGCTGGTGTTTATTCTAACTCTTAAAGTATGAGCAGTCCCTATGTTAGCACATCCATGGATGTAGTTGCTCAATGCTGCGAACCATGGCTCACATAAGGCGGTTATAGTATCCGATGAACAAATATTTTGTCCTTGCGGAAATTCTCTGAATGCAATTCAATGAGTATCTAATTCTATGTGGTCTCAATCCCCGACTAGGAAAATGTAGCAAGCGCAATGTCCAAAGCCAAATAAACAGCCTTGTCCAAGATATGCTAGATGACCCTCTCTGGCCACCATTCGAAATCCTCTCGCGAAAGAAAGATCCGAAAGAATGCAAGTTATATACAAGCCAAAATGTTGCTCGTGAATCCCAAAAGTGCACCACCCAAGTAAGGAAAAAAAAAATGAAAAAAAGGCAACAAACCGTATGTACCAGAATGTATCAGATAAAAAAAAACAGATAGAAGGCGTAAATGATGTTGTAAGATGAAAAAATGGGCCAACAAAAGGGAGACAAAAAGGAATGGTCACTCTTTGGTCCTTTAAATGCCCTTGAGCTTACGGTAGAGCTTCTTGTGCTCTTCAAGGAAGAGGAAAGTGGCGATAGTGTGAGGGCCGAGTCGGATAAAGCTAGGCACCCAGCCACGGAAAGTCCACCCTAGACCCTCTTTACGGCAAATGTCCCGCAGAAGACCAACAATGCTCTGGCTTTGACCCTCAGCATGAGAAGCACTCATGATGCGAGTCTTGATCACGTCCACGGGACTGCAGACGGTGGTAGCGACGAAGCCAGCCATGAACGAGGCCGTGAAGTGTGTGCTCAGGTTATCGGCCATACCGGCCTTCTCAATGCACAAGCGCTTAAAGGTATCGTAGGAAGCGAGCTGGGAGGCAGTCATGAGAATGGCGCGGGTTGAGTTGGGCCAGACGCCGCGGAAGAGAGAACTGAATCCCTCTGTCCGGGTCATCTGCACGAGTCCGTGGAACGCGTTGCGGTAGTTGCGTCGCTGGGCGGGGGGAAGCGCAGCATCGGACTGCATACGGACGTTCATCACATCAGCCGGGTTGCCTGCAATACCGCCGATGAATCCGGAGGCGGAGGCAATGCCGATTAGAGTGAGCATGCTTGGTGCGCCGGCCTCTGGCGTGGAAACGCGCGACTTCAACTCTTCGTAGATACCGAATCGCGTTGTGGAGTATGTAATCTGGCGCAGCATCGCAGCTGACAACTATAATCCGTCCAAATCGTCCTATGTTAGCCACCCGTGTCCGTTTGCTGAGAGCGCTAGGCTGTCCATCTTGTCTGGGTCTGAGATCGCACATACACCACTGTATAACCCCGTGAAGCCATTATTCTTCACAATGTGTCCAAATGTCCCCAGCATGGTCTTCGGCGCATCGGGCGCACGCGTCTGTAAGCGGACCTAATGCGACAAACGGCAGAAGTCAGCGTCGGAGCTCGCAATTGTGGGTATGAATGTCCCATCTCGGAACAGCTGGAAGCTCGAAATTACCTTCACTATAGTCGCAAAGTCAGTATACAGTGCAGATCCAAGTTCAGAGAGAGAAACCTACCCAAATCTAACGGGTGCGTCACGGCTGCCGCAAAGCACGAGGCCGAACCTCCAAACCAAAACGGGTAATGCACCTTCTTTGGTTTTGACTGCGCGGGCGTCTGAACGGGCACGACCCGGGAGTGAGGAGCAACCTCCAACATCTTGCCGCTGTCTGCCATCTTGTTTCCGGAAAAACAAGACCCCTTGAATATACACCTGGTTTTTAAAGAAAAGGAGGGGAGAGAGAGTTGGAATGTGACAAAATGCTGTAACTTAACTTTTGTCCTTTTTTTCTCGGCTTTTTCCAACGTGACTTGACGTAATTTTTGTCCTCCAAATACCGACGGAGACAAATCAGACCTCCGAGAGACATTTCGGTAGACCCAGCCGACTGTAAAGAAGCAGCCAATCAACTTATGTGCTTTGGTGGGGCTGATAGGTTGGTCCAATCATAGCCTCGGTTTTGCGGACTCTTTCCCTTGCACCGGACATCGTGATAACGATCTGTAATGAGCATACAGCTTGAGGAACTTCCAATGTCGTCGGCCAGCCATATGCGGACCTTGAACTGGGTACCGAGGGTATAATCATGCATACAGCCATTATGATGCTTCCAAGATTCTTTTGCACACCATATCTAACAGGCTCCAGCTATCGTGGTGATCTTCGGAGATTTCACGGGATTTGCGCGGCTGGCTCGGATTACCGAGGGGTGCATAACTGAGGGGCACCAGATATTCATAAAGGCTATCAAGATGAGTGTTGTGACTGTGGGGAAGGAAATTCATCGGCCTTAAGCATATCTCAATGATGAGGTTTGCATTATAATCCGATTTGAAAATGCCATCTGGAAAAGAAAGACGGTCAGTGCAAGACGATGGTTTATATATGTGCCTGTAGGTGGGCAGACGGGTTATTGTCACACATAGATGCAAAACAAAGAACAGAGTAGAAACAAAAAGCAGTGTGTAACAGCCAAGTTACTTGCTTCTATCAAATATCCAAGTATATTCCCACAGCCATGTACCATCATGGCTAGTGAGAAACAAGCCCTGGGGAAGATGGGTGGTCGATAGGGACCCTCAAACTGAACATAAGAATAGGATGGCTAAAGCTACTAACTATTCAGATATCAGCTTAACACCCTAATAGTACTCCTCCATTCAAGCAACAACCTGAAAGTATCCATGTCGCACTATACCAATTGTGTACATTGACTAGCGCTGTACTTCGGGGACTAATTTCGCCGGCCCGAACATCTGTTGCTACCGATCGTTGATCAACAATTTCCAGAGTAATCAAACATCTCACTCCACAATGAGGCTTTTCGCTACTGGCCGAGCCCTGCGTGCAAGCAGTGGCCGCTGGTCAATTGCCTCAACCAGACCCCAAACCGCCATTCCGCGCTCCCTCCAATTGAAGCCCATCCTCACCCGCACCCGCGGATGGAGCTCAACGGCAGCTCGCCGAACAAGCGAACAGCAAACTACCACAGCTCCCAACACACCCAAACAGCAAGCGACCCTTAAAATCGAAGGCGACGCCCACCAAACAGACGAATGGACCAATACCCCCGACACAATCCTATCCCACGTCGGCCGCCGACTCTACCTAGACGACAACCACCCACTCGCCATCACCCGCAAGCTCATCGAAAGCCAATTCCCAGCCCCAAGCTACGGCAACTACTCCGAGAAAAACCCCGTCGTCTCAACAAGGCAAAACTTCGACGTCCTCGGCTTCCCCCCGGACCACCCGGGCCGCAGCCGGACAGACACCTACTATGTGAATGACAAGACTGTACTGCGCACACACACAAGCGCACACCAGCAAGCCTACTTCCAGCAAATCGCCCGAAACGAAAACACCCGCCCCGAGGAAGTCGGATACACCGTTATCGCGGATGTCTACCGTCGCGACGCAATCGACCGCAGCCACTACCCGGTCTTCCACCAAATGGAGGGCGCGATGCTGTGGAAGCGGCCAGCGACGAACCCGCTGGCCGCATCGGCCGAAACAGCGGCGAAGATCATGGCGGATGTAGAGAAGATCCCGAAACACAATGTCGTCGTCGAGGATCCGAATCCGACTATCCATGCCCAGCGCAACCCGCTGCAGACGGAGCACCACAGCGCTGAGGAGGTCGAGGCTATCGGTGCGCATTTGAAGCGCTCGCTCGAGCGCATGGTTATCAAGGTCTTCACGGAGGCTAGCAAGGCTGCGGCGGCTAGTAGCGGTGCTGGCGAGGCTGAGCCGCTGAAGGTGCGCTGGGTCGAGGCTTATTTCCCATTTACCAGTCCGTCGTGGGAACTAGAGGTTTTCTGGCAGGGTGATTGGCTGGAGATTCTGGGGTGCGGTGTTATCAAGCAGGATCTGCTGATCAATTCGGACGTGCCGGACCGCGTTGGGTGGGCGTTTGGACTGGGCATTGAGCGGATTGCGATGCTTTTGTTCAATATCCCTGATATCCGGTTGTTCTGGTCGCGGGATGAGCGGTTTTTGTCGCAGTTCCGGGCTGGCGAGATTGCGCGCTTCGAGCCTTTCTCGAAGCACCCGGCTTGTTATAAGGATGTTGCTTTCTGGTTGCCTCCGGCTGCTTTGACGGGTGGTAGCAGTGCTGCTGGTGGTGCTGTGCCTTTCCATGAGAATGATGTTATGGAGATTGTTCGGGGGATTGGTGGGGACCTTGTTGAGGATGTTACTCTCATTGATGAGTTTACGCATCCTAAGTCTTCGCGCAAGAGCATGTGCTACCGTATCAACTATCGGAGCTTGGAACGGACTTTGACGAATGAGGAGACAAATGAGATGCATTTCAAGGTCCGGGATAAGTTGGTCGGAGAACTTGGGGTTGAGCTGAGGTGAGTGTGAAGATTGTTGGGTTGTATTTTGTACTATACTGTTATTATTATGGAGATCATGTAATATATAGCATTCCTCTCATCAAGTTCACATCCATACATAGCCCTTTGCCAGATAGTAATAGACATCGGATGATACTAGTAGTGTCTTCGATTAAGTTTACTTCAATTTAGCGGGGAAGAACAATGAAGGCATCAGAGGCTATAACAGTGCCTCGAAGAGATGTGTATTATACAGATGAAGAGGAGAGAGTTATCAGGGGAAATAGAGACGCAGATGTCACGAAACAAGTGAAAGGGCACCACCAACATGTGACCATCCGTACGCCTCCAGGCACATGCAACAAGGGTGTATCGTACAGCCGATTCCAAGAGACAAGCAGAAAGAAAGCGAGGAATATGAGTTTTTCCCGGGTCAAAAAGCCAGCCGTTTCCGAGCGCAAAACCCCTATCGTAATCATGATGTATGACATATGGTACAGAGAGAAGTAAGGAAGAGTGAAATGCGGAAAGGATCAAGTAAGATCAAAGGATTAAAGGTTGAAGTTGTTGCCAGACACTTAAGAGGCGTTCTTAACGACACCAACCTTGGCAGCCTATAGGAGAAAACAGTCAGTCATGATACAGTAGAATCTCGAGATTGTATAGTGGCACTCACCCGCAGAACGCGGCCGTTAAGGCGGAAGCCCTTGCTCTGGACGTGCATGACATCGCCATCCTCGAGACCAGGAGCCGGGGCCATGAAGGTAGCCTCATGTAAGTTAGCATCGAACTTCTGGGCCTTGCCGTCGACCTGCTCGCCGGGGTCGAAGCGCTCGAGACCGTGCTTCTCGAGGGTGTTCAGGAGAATTCGCTGGGTCATCTGGAGACCATCAAAGAGTTCTTGGAGATCCTTGTTCTCTTCAGTGCGGGGAGCCGCGATCTTGTCCGCGGGCACAGCCAGCAGCGCGCGGTCGAAGTTGTCAATGCTGTCGAGGAGGTCCTTGGCGAAGCCCTGGATAGCGAACTTGCGTGCGGCGTCCTGGTCGCGCTTGCTGCGCTCAGCAATGTTGCGGGACTCGGCCACTGCGCGGAGCCATTTGTCCTAATAGGGGAATTTGTGTTAATATTTGCCTGCGAGGGAGCTGCGGAGCTATGGCAGTGAAGGTGCTGGGAATGGCATACCTTGAACTCAGTGGCTTCCTTTGTCTTCTGCTCAAGCTCCTTCTTGACGGGATCCTCGGCCTCAGTGGCCTCTGCGTTCTCGGCTTCGGTGGTTTCCTTAGTCTCTGTCGAGTAGAAGCGGGTAGACCGGGGAGCGAATGGGCGGATAGCCGGCAGACGCGGCTGTTGTGTTGTCCGACGCAGCGCCAGCGATGCGGTGGAGGGAGAGGAGGTAGAGAGAATGGAGCGGGCGGCCTGAGCCTGTCTGAGGATGGTTCGTTGGAACATTATGAATAGTGAGATGTGGAATTGGGAATGGAGATTCGGTGAACTTGCACCGGAGTCATGGGCTCTCGGACAAAATTCATCGGGAATCACCTGACCGCCTTGGGGAAGGAAAAACGCTGAGCCGACGGGACCTTCTGCTGCTTTCTATAAGATCGGCAGTGATCGACAGTCCCCGTTGACCAAACATTCATATAAACCAGTTGACCACCGAGGCTAAGCCGCATTAGCCACTGAACAAATATCACTCACTATCATTTGGTATGATCCATTGAATCTAGTCATGGTTTCGTGTGCAGTCTTGCAAACCCCAAGGCCATGTAGCACGTTGGAAGACATTTGTGTGTGGTGGGACCTAGAGCAATTCAGAACTACTTGTCAACATCACAGGTAGCAAACTGAAATCCAACATACGTTTGTTTCAATGGACCATTGATTACATCCATGCAAAGACCCGGAGACACCTAAAGATATTGATCGCTTGCAGGTCGCACCATTAGCAACTACTGTTGTTTAACTCAAACCTCGAAACTTCTCGTCTGCATGATAAGAGATGAATCATCGCCACCTCACTTCTCACGTACATGTGCGCTTAAGCTGAGGGTTGCTCCTCAATGAGCTGCATCATCCCCTCCAGTTCCCGGGCTTTCTCTCGGATGCTATTCATCACATCACGCCCGCGCTGATCCTCGGTTATCACATTCATATGACTGATCCAGCGCAGCCGCTCCTTCCAGAAGTTCCAGCGCTCCAGTGTCCACCATTGGATTCCTTTCCAGCACTTAGATCCTGGGAATTTGGCCTTCTCGAAACCATCGAGGTACTTCCTGTCGATGAAGCTGTAGAGGACGCCGCCAGAAATCTCAAACCAAGGGGCCAGAGCGTGCAACTCAATCTGATTTATCAAGTTAGTTACCTGGAGACTCATCATGTTTGCTTTGACTCACGTTCAGAGTGGTGCACACAGGCAGCGGGTACTCATTGACATCTGGGTCATTTTCCAATGTGAAGATGATCATTTTGAACGCTCTGTCAATCTCAGTGAAAAGGGGGCTGTCTTCAGCCGGTGGCCAATGTGCAAGATGAGTGGCAAAGAAGGTATTGTGGCGCAGCCATCCCTCATGTTGCTGGATAGCTTCTGCGGAGCTGTACCAGTTCTGAATGAACGGCTCTATCGTTGTGTCATCAGCCACCGCATCAACAATTGTAAGTCTCGTGATCAAAGAAACCCTGAAACAGAAAAAAACGAAGATGAACTCTACATGTAGTGACTTACCATGCATGTAGAACTTCCAGATGCCCCAGAATGTCTCCATATACATCCAGTCAACCATCTTATCCTTGAACCATCCGGCACGGATTTGCTGGCGCGTTCTCTCGGGTTCCGGAATATGAGGGATCCAATGGACCAGCTCCAGAATAGCACGCTGATGCTGCGGCATATCCAGGCCTACATCCCAAAGCAACCAGGAGACACGTCCTCCTTTGTCAATGGGCTCTTCCATGTCAGTGGTCTCATGAACGAGAGACATGATGTCGTTTGCTGCCTCATAGATTGGAACGGCATTCGGGGTCCCGAACTTTTCAACGTATCGCCGGAGCACGCGGACTTCAATCAATGTGGGTGGGTTGCTGTCATTCTCAGGACGGGAGATGTAGGACTCCCACTTGTCGTTGTTGTTACTCATTGTTGTGAAGGTTGTTGCACATCAACTGGGGGTTGTTGTGACCGCGGACGGGCTTTTCGGAAGAGGTTGTAACGTGGGTTGGATGGGAAGCGGATGAAGAGGGGGAGATGGGATGAGAGAGAAACAAACTCGACTCTTATGGTGCACGCATTACATCGTCGGTCGTTGGGGCAGATCGCATCGTCGGGGATCACATCGTCGGGGGTGACCGTATTGTCGAGGGAATACGGCTCGACAATACGGCCGTTGCCTTAATCGTAATATTACTCGACATGGCCGGCCTCGTCGACATAATCGCCTCGAGGTCGCTTGCCAGAAGTCGCATCATCCTCAACCTGGGACCGGATCATCTGGGACTAGATTCACCCGATGCATCGTCGGGGACCTCATTCTGGAGGCCAATCGGCGGGCACCACATCCATATCCACGACGGAGGACTTTTCATGGAGACCCCAATTGCGTGTACTATCTCTACTTGCTACTATGCTGCTTTTTGCTCGCGTTTTCCATTGCTCGAGTCCATTATCTGACATATCTGTGGATAGGACGGGTTGCTTCGCGTCTACCATACGCGGCAAAGGACTCATAACACCAATGTGAGGTTTGGATATAGGTAATTTCGCCAGATAAGAATTGGAAAGCATGCATACTTTCTTCTTGCGCGGGTTATGATTGTTTTCAGAGAAGTACAACTTGTTTTGTTCGCGGGAAATCGAAATCGAGTGTACAACCGCACAAGTCTTATGGCTACATACCATACCTCGTGGCCAACCTCCTTGGATCTGTATCGCCATTGACAGTGGCCACCTTCGTGATAATGTAGAGACAAACAACGACCTACGGTGACGGGTCCGGTGGGTCAGATAGTATTCTGCCGGCATTATTAGCGGCCTTATGGTATTTTATACACATCCAAAACTATTATAGAATACCACATGGAATATGCGCCTTCGACGTTTTCGTTTTCGTGGGTGAACAAGCCTGCTTAGAAGAAAGCTAGGAGCGTAAGAAGTGAAATACTTCTAGGAAATTTTTTCGAGAGGGCATTCGTGTCGTCTTCCGAGGCGGAAGTTCGGGCGGAAATCGGGCGATATCCTGGGTGGTATTCTGGGCGATATTTTTGCCGGTATTCGGGGTGGCTGGCTGGGGTCTTCCGGAGGGTCTTCCGAGGCGGTAATTTAGGCGGTATGTTAGGCGGTGGCTTAATGTCACTTTTACTATCCAACGAAAAGTGTTATGGCATACTGGCCTTTAAAGGCTGCCGTATATAGTGGTAAATGATAGCTGAGATCAGGAACTGATGGAATGTCCAAGTCTGTTCTATGCAAAAAGATTCTAAAGGATTAATGCATGGATGTTTTGAATAAACTTCATTGAGCTATCACCGATAGAGATCGTTCATAGTATGAACATCGGAAGAAACGAGAGACAGATCCTTTGAATATCTTCTCTTCAACGATAAATGTGCAGCGAAATCTAGCCACGATACCGATGGCTTTATTGGGACAATCTTGTGCGGGATTTAGTTCCAGGGCTGCTTGCCAGCAATGATATCCCGCAGGATAGCACGGCCTTCCTCGCGATCCTCGTCGACGTCAATGCTGAGTCCACGGTTGGCAAGGAACCTCTCCTCATCACCATCATGAAACTTGAGCCACTGTTCCTCTTCCGAACGCAGGTAGTCGGGGCCCCAGGTGTCAATGTCGGCAACCACACGCTTGAGTCTCTCACGCTCATCATAGGTCCATCTAGCCCGGATAACATACTCCTTGCCGCGCTCGAAAGGCGACGGTCCAACACGGGGACCCTCAGGCGGCGGGGTGAGAGCGAGCTCGCACAGGCTGTAGTCGCTAATAACCGGCTTGAAGTAGCCTAGCTCCGGGGAGGCTTGCGATTGGTAATTGTTGATGTACCCGCCGACATTTCGAGCTCTCTCCGAGGCAACGGAGAAAGGAAACTTAGTGATGAGGTAGTCTTCGGTGATAGGGCTTCCAATGATGTTGCAGGTCATCATTGGACAATGCAGGACGTTGGTCAGCCAGACTTGGCTGTGACCGGTGACGCCGAGCAAGCCTGGCATTTTCTGGGTGCGCAGTTTGACGGTGCCGGCGCCGATGACTTCGACATAGTTGCCGCTGCCGTCCCTGACCCAGGAATTAAAGGGGATGTAGTTGTCTGTGAACCAGGTTCTATCTCTGGCCACGCTGGTTTAGTTAGAAACGAAGGTATGATTGGGAAAAGCATGTCAGGGTTCGAAGAGAAAAGATACTTACTGGACGTCCGAAGTAAAGGACCATACCCAGGAGGGACATGGGTAAGTCTCAGGGAAGAGTGGGCGTCTTCCAAGATTGAACGACATGGTGAAGCAACGAATTGCAATAACGGTGTTGAATGAGAGAAAACAAGAAATGGTAACGGCCACGGACACAGTTGGACGCTGTGATCTCTAGGAACGGGATGAGGAAAAAGAGAAGAAAGGAGACGAAGAGAGAGAGACGTTTTGAATCCTTTGAATCACGCTAGCACAAGTCCTTTGGAGGCATTACGCTTTTAAGTAGCCACAGCTCATTTGCACTCAACGTAGGTAGAAGGTGCGAGGCACAACGTAGACTGCTTGTATGCCCATAGCCTGAGGCGGTTAACCACCCAACAGTAGAACACACAAGCAACTTACCTGATGTTCGCTATAGTCGCATGCTTCAGATCCCTGCCCACCTACATGGATCATAGTCATCAGGTTGCCTCAACGCCTCAGAGTACATAGCGGCTATCAAAGTCAGTATCAAATCACAAAACTCATACATCATCCGAGGAAAAACTCACAAAGTCAAGTTCTCCCTGTCCGTCAAATCCAATTGCGTAGAATCCACAACACGAGCCACTCTAGTCCCGTCCGAATCAATACTCTCGACCACACCATTGCTAGCAACCTGGTTGAACTCCTCAAGTTTGTCACGGCGCTTGTTCTCTCGCTCCAGGTAGATTCTCAGCGAGATGATAACAATGGAAGGAAGAATTGCGGCGACCTAGAGAAGCGTAAGTCGCATGTTCAGCCAGCACTGAACCCATTCAACAACTTACCACAAGCAGAATAATCCACGTTGGCCTGTATCGAGGCTGTGATAATTATCAGTATACCAGACACTCAGCTCGGACACAGAAGACAAGAGAACCCACCTTCCACTCCGGGCGGAACAGTTGCGGAGAGATAATGTTCCCCAGTCCGTATCCAATATGATAAAGCGCAATGACCGTGGTCTTCTTTGTATGACCCGCCGACGCGTTGGCAGCCCAGATCATGACAACAGCATACGGAATGCCGACTGTAGATCGGATCTAGATTCCGGCAATAAGACCCCAGCGATTGGACCAGGGTAAGGCTGGAGTAATCATCAGCAGATAATCGCTTTGGAGACCAACTCTACTGACCAAGTAGCAGGATGCTTGAAAGAGCACCGGGGATATATGCAATGAGTGATACCCATGCTCGCCAATTCTTGGAGGGTCAGTTCATGCTTTTAGATCGTTCAGAGCCAACTTACCTTTGTGTGGTAAAGTGTGATGGCTGCTGCTGCAAGAGAGAAGAATGATACAATCCCCGTCACTGTTCCTAGTAGCGTTGTTTGGAGAACGGTGAATCCGAAGGAATTGATGATTAGTGAATATTGGTTCGTGATGCCATTCGCCATTTCCTGTGACCAGGCGTGAAGAAAGAAGAGCCACGTTTTCGGATCTTGAAGTGCTTCGATGAATCTAGACGATTAAGTCAGCGATTGGGCTCTCACATGTGTCGTGAGAAACGGCTCTGACTGATATCTTTTGAAGAGCTTCTGCTCAATTCCGGAATGGTTTTCCTTGATGCGGAGAATAGCCTTTGCACGCTCCTCGTATGTCAAGAAGTCGGCATGGATAGGACTGTCGGGGAAGAAGAAATAGACGGAGATGCCAAAGATGACTGTGAGGACACCAGTGATCACTGTATGTATGAGGGAGGTTAGTTACATACTCGAAACCCGTATTTTCGTAACAGCAAACGTACCCATAAACCACTTCCAAGGTGAGAAGCTGCCGGTATCAATCCAGAGCACGCCGTAAGACAACAAACCCGACGTGATGGGACTTGAATTTCCAACTGCCCACATCACCGGCATCATAACAGCCTGCTCAGCATAAGTGAAGAACATAGACATGGTAAGCAGAAATGCCGGCACGATGCATGCTTCTGATACTCCAAGAAAGAAGCGGACAACGAAAAGTGAGGCGAAACTGTTACATGGGACGTGCAAGATGGTAATCCCACCCCTGTAAGATCGGGTTAGTGATAGTCATCGTGCGTATTTGGGAACGAGGAAAGCACTCACCATACTACCAAATTGCCCGCCAGCCATTTCCCAACTGGGAACCGCTGTAAAGCCCAATTCTGCGGCCATTCCGCTAGCAGGTATCCGAAGTAGAAAATTGAAGAAAGCCAGTTATATTGGTTCGAGTCCAGATGTGCATCTTGCATGATCCCCAGGATGGCGGAACTTCCAAGCTGCAGGTAGATGTATGTTCAGTACGCCGAGACTTCACGTTTTAAGATTGATTTTTTAGCTTACCGTTTGTTTGTCGACATACATGAGGTGATATCCAATGCAGAGAAATGATAAGATCCGCCATAGACATTTGTTCCGAATCTGCCTCGCTTCTTGGGCTGTTGGATCAGTGACATGGATTTTCGAGAAGAGCTTGAAGCTCTCGTCGGCGAATTGGTCCGGAAGTTTTGGCCCAGAATGGAGCTCATTGTCACTTTCTTCGCTTGAATGTGCTTCAGTTGTAAGTCCGGACTTCTGCGGTTCTTCTGCCATGGTGTAAGATATATGATACGTAAAAGACTCAATTGCAAAGAATCCTCGTTCTGTTTCGGGTACTTATGAACCCCAACTTAGCTTACAGACAAGATTGCGCAATGTATACATACTCCGTCGTCTTCGCACTAGGAGTGATCTGGAGAGACAAGAGCACAAAGAGGTTGCGGGGTCTACTATAGACTTCTCCCAATCTGGCAAGTCGATGAGCAGGATCTCACTTGGCGACCAAGCAATACCTATTTTCTTGTCAACAAAAGATCCAGACTTATAGAAACGCGATATAAACTTACTAAAACGCGAGTCCGAGTCAGAAGCACGTCTGAAGTCGCCATTGCGGGGTTGCGTGACAGCGGCATTGTTGGCGTGCTTAAAGCTCAAAGCAATAGCTCGAGAACAGCAAAACACCCTTCCGTCTACATAGATACCTTTTTATGCTCTTGCCCGTTGAATCGAACGCCAATTCCACTAAGATGACAGAAAAAGGTGAACCGCTCCGAGTCCTAATCGCCGGCGCAGGCATTGCAGGTCTTGCAACGGCTATATCGCTAGCACGGATATCATCTCTTCCAAACCTAGACATCCAGCTATACGAACAAGCTCCGGAGCTTTTGGAGATTGGAGCTAGCATTGCGCTCAGTCCAAATGTAAGTATTTCACCTGTTCACTTAGATATCAGACATTCTAATCCCGGACGTTGAGCATTAGGGCATGCGTACGCTGGAGAAACTTGGCGTCCACAATGCCCTAACCGACGAAGTCGGCTTCAGGGGCCCAAGTGGGATTCCCCAGATTGTCCGGTACTTACCCCATCTTTGGGCAATATCGTAATATTATTTATTACTCTGGCTGACAGCATCAGTCACTGGAAAACGGACCAGGTTGTGTCGACAGACACTCATACCAATGTCCCTGATCCTCGTCACCATACAACCCGCTTCCATCGGGGCCATTTGCATTCTGCTCTTCTTGAGCATGTCCCCAGAAAATCAATCCATCTAGGGAAGAGGATTGCGCGCGCGGAAGCGAACCAGGAAGGTGTTTCGCTGTACTTTGAGGATGGAAGTAGTGCGCATGGGGATGTTCTTATTGGGGCTGATGGGATTCGATCGGTTTGTGACGTACGCTTGAATGGTGTTGTGCTCTGCTAAATTAGTATCAGAATGTCAGGCAATCTTTCATTCCTGACTATAAGCTTCGATTCGGTGGGAAGGTGTTCATGAGGGCGACATTTGATGCCGGGTTTGTTGAGGGCAAGATTCCTGATTTGCCTGCTGATTCAATGCACTGGGTTTGTGATCACTTTTCGGGGTAAGTGTGGGAAACCTTGCTAACATCAACAGTGGGGTCCCAAAGATCAGTTCTTTGCGTCTCGACTCGGTAAGTTAACCACCCCGGCATAGAACGGTTGCACCATCTGACAGGACGCAGGTAAGAACCAGTACACGACCGTTGGGGCATACGATGACCCGCGCTCAGCGGAAGAAGTTGAGAAAACTGTTGCGTGGAATTCACCTGGCAATGTAGAGTTCCTGAGAGAAAGATATAAAGTATGATCCACATCGTCCTAGCCAAAGCCACTCAACTAACAGCAACCAGGGCTGGAACCCAACCATCAAAGCACTAACAGAACTCACACCATCTACAAATCTATACCCCAATTTTGCCGGCGATGCCCTCCCAACCTGGGTCTTCGGGTCCCGAGTAACGCTAGTCGGCGACGCAGCCCACGCTCACGGCGGTGCCTTCGCAGCCGGCGGCTCGCTGGCACTAGACGACTCTTTCGCCCTTGGACTTGCATTCAAACATGTGTTCTCTTCTGGACAGGCGAAAATTTCAACTGCGGATATCAGCAAGGCTTTGGGGCTGTACAGCAAAACCAGGCAGCCGCATGCCGCTCGGCTGCTGCGTATTGTGCATAATCAGATCGACAATAAGCCGACGACGCCTGCAACAGGCGAAGAAGAGAATGCTGCGCTTGTTACTCGGATGAAGGGCAGACCTGATACGGTGTGGCTGTCGGAATATGATGTTGAAGCTGCGTTTGCTGCGGTTGTAGCACAGGTGGAAGAGGCGCAGCGACCCGTGCGCGCTGTTGGGTCTGGGAGGGGGATAGCTGGAGCGATTCAGCTTCAAGGAAGTAAGCTGTAGAATGAATTGTTGGTTGTCTTGTTGGTACAGCTCATCGAGATGTTGTGTTAGATCAGGTGGTTACTTGGTTGGCACCAGTCAATGGCAAGACAGTTCACTAAGATATATATTTTTTTGGAATCATTGAGTCCCACGTATACAAATCCATTGCCAAGGTTGTAGAGGGGACCTAGGAATTGCCTCTTCGGGAACTTTGCCTTTGTATTGAGCATCATGCCTCCCTGTCGTTGCCTACTGTTCTCTTTATTCATTGGAGGTTATAGGTGAAATACCAAAACCTAGACAATTGATGTTGTCCACGATTACAAGCCCCTCAGAGCCCAGCCACTCACAAATCCGGTCCGGTGCTTTGAACTAGGATGGAGTTCAGATACTAGTAGTCATGCTCCGCCAGAGCAAGGCAGGGTCTAGTGTCCTTTTCAGACGGACAGATTGTCTCAATTTGACCGCACAAGGCTTGTTGGCCGGGATGTGCCACGGAGACAATGCTAGTGCCATAGCCTGCTTTGCTTTCACCGTGTTCCAGAGACTGATAGGACATCTTCCGTAAATAGCTAATTGAGTAGCCTTGAAGCTAGAGCAAGCAATATTTAATATGTGTCCTAAATTTGTGATTTAGGTAAGATATTAGGGGTGGCGAAGGCTTAGTGGACAAGTATGCTGTAGGCAGAATGATAAAGAGTATACCCAACATCACAGGGGCTTAGGACGAGGCGAGGAATCACCTTGTTACTTTCCAAGTCCAGGAGTCCTTCCGCTGTCCTCCGCTTGGCTGGAAAGGGGCGGAGCTTCTGTTGGGAAGTCACGGGATGTGGCTGATGCACGTGAGGAGAGGGAAAACAGCGCGCAGTTTGTGGCTGGTGTGGCGCATAAAACAGCACCATGACCGAGAACGTTCTAGTCAATTCAGATGAGATGATGCTCAAATTAAATTATATTGGACTTGAAAGAGTTAAGCCTCGCTCAAAGCCGGAAACAGGGGGGGTGGATCGTCAGGAACATGGAGTGGGAATGTACGTTTGGCTAGAGGCAGTGCAGGGATATGATGGCGATTTCAAATCTACTGCGCCTCAATATCCATCCATTAAGTCTAAACACACCATGATCTATTAAAGAGAGAGAGGAAATCCGGATCAGAGTTTTATTTCTCAAGTTCAAATCTTCTCAACTATTTCTCGCCATCTTGCCATCTGACCAGGAACAGAGTCCATCTAGAATCAACAGTCCTTATCTGGTGGCAACCTCCTTTATCTTCTCCTCTTATCCATCTTTCCCTCCCTTCAACTAAACCTACACAACAACACAACATGGCGACTTCAGCTTCACCTCCATGCTCATTGGCATCATCACCCAATATGAAACCCTCATCCCGTCACTCATCGCGACCCTCACTATCCCTGGACATTGCCAATATCCCCCCGCTTTCCCAGCCATCACCACCATCCAACACCCTCCTAATCACCGATCTCCACGATCTCCTCGTCTTCCAACCTCCAGCCCTGGAAGAAATTCGCAAGCAAATTACAGCAGTAGCCCCCTTGAACTCCTTCTCACCGCTACCATCTCTGCGCCGCATCGTCTGCTCCTTCCACAACGACGAAGACGCCATCGCCATCCGCAAACTGCTCGATGGCAAGCAACTCCTGGACCGAAACGTGCACCCACGCATCTACTTCGGCGAGCACACCCCACTCCTCGACGGCGGCCGGCCCAAGCTCCTCGAAGCCCCGCAAGTCTCCAAGATGTTCTTCATCTCCCCGCCGCCCAGCCCGCCCCACGGCTGGGTCATGCGCAACGAGGACCCGCCCAACAAGGAAGTCTACGCCACAGATCTGGCACACGCCCTGTCCATGCTGAAGACTGAGGCCGCTCAGCCTGCTGAGTCGGCCGCCGATCCCGCAACGCCGGTTTCCATCACCTCGGAGAAGCGCACGCCCAGCTGGCCGCTTGCCGGCTCAGGCTCGCAGCAGCGTAGCAGGAGTAGCACCGTCATTTACAATCCCGAGGACCACGGTGGCAGTCCCAATCTGCCTGCTGTTATGGTTGAGGATATGACGTTGGACATCGAGGATGTGGATGATATGGACATGAGCCCGATTGAGATGTCTGTTAACCAGATGCCTCCTAAGACTGCTCGTCCGCCGGTGGAGCTTATGGAGTGATTTGTTTTTGGGACGCCTTTGTTTTTGGGACGCCGTTCTTTTGCATTTTTAGCGAGGTTTTATGGGTTTTATTGTGCATAGTCATCGCATCCGTGGCATGCTATCCACAAGGCGTTTGAGAGCAAATCAGTTTTTCGGAAATGTCTCAAGTGGTTCTACATGGATACTTTGTTTAGGATGGTTAATATGAATTTAGAAGAATAAACGAGTCTTGTGATCATCTCTGATCTTCCAGTTGAATATGATAAAATTTACGATGATCGAAACTTGCATCTACTTTAACGTATCTTTCAGTCCCTGCTCTGATGATACACTTGTAGTAGTTCCAAGATTTCCCATTGGACTACATGTATATATAAGAATGTCCGCGGGCTTGTACAAGCAGTAGACAGCGGGTCTTAGGGCTGGTACCGTGAACTGCCAGATACTCGATCAATCCTAGTATGGCGAATGGTTTCAATCTACACTACTTGACATAAACCAATATTAAAAGATAATCAAACATCAATTAATCATATCAAGCCCCATGCCCAATAAGCTCCCGAAAACCCACTTCGTTGCCCGCTCACATTCCAACAACGCACATCAGTCGGATACACAACATTCGGCCTGAATGACGTGCCAGCCAAACCAGATGATTTCCAAGCAACACCTAAACCAACGTCTTATCTCTGCTAATGACGCTGCCTGGCTATATTTCTCTTATTTATACAGTCGACACCGAGGATTTGAATCCCAGAATGATAAATTGAACGGGGAAACAATAGTCGTCCCTCCCAACTATACAACACCCCCAAAATGGACGAAGAAAGACAACCACTCCTCACCCCCTCTATCCCCCCCAAACGAACCCCCAAACCCTCCCCCATACACCAACACCCTCCTAGACACACCCCTCAAACCCCTCACCTGGTCAAGCGCCTACATCCTCGTCATCTCCCGCGTAATCGGCAGCGGCATCTTCGCAACACCAGGCTCAATAGTCCGCTCAACCGGCAGCATAGGTCTAACCCTCCTAGTATGGCTAATCGGCACGATCCTCTCAGCCTGCGGCCTATCCGTATCCATGGAATTCGGATGTATGTTTCCTCGTTCAGGTGGTGAGAAGGTAGGCGCAAGCTCCAGCTTTACATATAGAATAAAGAGTCGGGACACTGGCTAATGCTTCATGCTCTTGGTCTGGCTGCGCAGGTATACCTCGAGTATACCTACCGCCGCCCACGCTTCCTCGCATCAAGCCTCGTCGCCGCACAGGCAGTGCTACTAGGCTTCACGGCGAGTAATTGCATCGTCTTCTCGAGATACGTTCTGTTCGCACTGAGCGTCCAGCCAAGCGAGAACCAGCACAAGGCTCTTGCTGTGGCTCTTTTGACGGCTGTTACGATTGTGCATGGGTGTTTCTTGAAGACGGGGATTTTGGTGCAGAATGTGCTTGGGTGGGTTAAGATTTTTTTGATTGGTGTTATGTCTTTGACTGGGATATGGGTTGTTTTTCTCCGGTCTGGGACTGGAGATGGAGATGATATCTCCAGTCCCTTGAAAGATAACTCTTTCTCGTGGGATGCCGTGTGGGCGGGCTCAAACTGGAGCTTCAGTTTACTGTCAGCTGCTCTTTTCAAGGTTTATTATTCCTACGCCGGATTGAGTAATGTGAACAATGTGCTGAACGAGGTTCGTGATCCTGTTGGGATTGTGAAGACGGTTTGTCCAACTGCGCTTGTTACGGCGGGGGCGTTGTATTTTCTTGCGAATCTTTCTTATTTCCTTGTTATTCCGCTGGAGGAGATTAAAGAGAGTGGGGAGTTGGTTGGGGCGTTGCTGTTTGAGAGGTTGTTTGGGGATCATGTTGGGAGGGTGTTTTTCCCGCTTGCTATTGCGGTTTCTGCGGCTGGGAATGTGATGGTCGTTACTTTTGCTTTGGTATGTCTTCTAGGTATCTTGACTCGAAGATCAAGGTCGACGGACTTCCCGAGGTCATGGTCATGCTTGCGTACTGACAATGGGATAGGCACGCGTGAATCAAGAGATAGCACGACAAGGCTTCCTACCATGGCAGAACCTCCTCTCATCTTCGAAACCGTTTGGCTCGCCGTTGGGCGGATTGATCGTCCATTATATTCCATCTGTGCTGGTCATTGCACTACCGCCGCAAGGTGATGTCTACAACTTTATCCTCGATTTGGAGGGATACCCGGGACAGATGTTTGCGTTGGCTGTCACTGTTGGTCTGCTGATCGTGCGGTACCGCGAGCCTCATCTTCCACGACCGTTCAAGGCGTGGTTGCCGGCTGTTTGGCTGAGGGTTGTGGTTTGTTTGACCTTGCTGGTGACCCCGTTTATTCCGCCGCCGGATTGGAAGGGGGATGTTGACTTCTTTTATGCTACTTATGCTCTTGTTGGCATTGCAATGTGAGTGTTGAATATCATCGTTTGGGGATTGTGTTTGCTAATGGATGTAGTGTGCTCGTTGGGGTTCTGTACTGGTATGTCTGGACAGTACTGCTTCCACGGTGGGGAGGGTATCAGCTTGAGGAAGAGAAGGAGATTCTGGATGATGGGACGAGTATTATCAAGCTTGTTCGAGGATACAAGTAGATGGTAGATGTTGCATTTTTATGTCTTTATGATCTGCCATATCATTTTGCATGAGTTGTGTAGAATAATCCTAGGTAAGACCAACGCCTATACCCAACTTGGCCTGTGTAGGTAGAGCATTGAATAATCTTGATGTCTCGCCTGAGTACAGCGAGTTTGACCTTTACGAGGAATTGAAAATGCCTCTTCATTGCCTTGAAAACATTATATGACGTTCTTAGCAAATTTCCTTTGTAATAAACATTTTCCGGTTCACAGAACCACAAGTAGAAACTTATTTGTGACATAGAGACCAGTCATCTGCTGCATCCAGAAGACCGTCCCCAATAGGGAGCATAAGGTGACAAAGAACGGAAAACTCCAAGCGCCCCAAATCACCACAAATCAAAACTCCATTACACATGCTCGAGCTCTATTTTCTTCGCATTGGGCTTGGCACGTTCAGAACCCATAGCTGCTCTGTCCATAAGGCGTAGCACCGTAGGGTGTCTGGGCACTGGCACCCCAAGCACTGGCAGCACCGTTTCCGTACGCAGTCATGTTGCCATCGATGCCCTCAGGCGGCTCGTAAGCATCGGGGTCATTAGCACCTATCATATCGGCGTCTTCGGCGTTTCCGGCGTGGCCATCCTCGCCTTCACCCGACAGGACAGACACGGTGGTTGCGAGCTTGCGCTGCATCGAGACAATGCCCTGTTGAATGATCGCATCGGGTTCGAGGTTGCCAATGCTCTCCACATCGAGATAAAAGAAGCCCGGCTCAGCATCGTAGTCGAAGGGCTGGTCAGGGTTGGCAACGGGCTCCCAGGCAGCATTCTCGGAGACAGGCCTGTAAAACATGTGTCAGCGGACGAATCCAAGAAATCTACACCAGATCAAAGTAGTACGTACCATTCCTTCGCGGCATCCTGCTCATACCAGTAATCCACGTGGCGCAGGTTGTTGTTGGGATCATATTCAAAGCCGACGGCAGCAGTGGGCGCCCATTTCGCGTGCTCCTTGGCAGTTCCCTTCTTCGCCAGACAGGTCATCTTAATCTCCTGCCCTTTGCGCAGCTTGCAGATTAAGGGCCCCTTTTGCTCCGGGTCAGTGAGAACGGGATCGCCGATCTTCTCGTTGATGCGCTCGCCAACGACAATCAGATCCCGCGCGTAGACGGACATGATGCCGCTGCCGCAGCGCGCGTGCAGAGACAGCGTCACGCTGCAGCGCACACAGTGGTCCTCGCAATCGCAGTCTCGGGTGTAGTCGAGATCTTGGTCGCAGTTGTACGAGTTCAAGGGGACCATGCCCAGGCGGTGTGCGAGGAACTCATCGGGGAGAACGGAGGTGTTGCTTTCGATCTCGATCAGGTCCAGGGCGAGAGTGGGCACTTCGGCGAGGATGGTGCGGCGGAGGGAGTTGGCGAATGCGAGGTCCACGGCGGTCAGTCTGAAGTCGACGCGGTAGGGTTCAGCCTGTATCGAAGATGAGTGTATGGTCTGATTGCTTTGTGGAAGGTCTAGCCTACCTCGCGGACAGTCACTTGGGGCCCGGTGGGCTCGAGATCCATCTCGTAATCCATATTGGTATGTATGCGGCAGCGCTGCTCGCCGCCACCCTTGTCTGGAGCTGGAGGTGTTTATCCGCGGGTCATGCAAAATAGAGGGTAGGTAGCAGAGTGCGGGTCGCAATAAGGAGTCGCGGGGTAATAAAGAATGTTTGTGGTTGATGAGACGAGCGCGAAGTTGTAGGCTTGCGTGGACGCGGGTTTGCTCCCTCGGAGACAGCTTTTTGCGCTTTGCCTAATCGGGACACCATCAGAGCGAAATGCCATCAACTTGTTCTCTACTTGTTCTCTACTTCTACCTCTACATCAAATGTTTCATAGAACACTCCATTCTTCTCTCGTCCTTCTCTTGCGGAGATTCGAGGAAATAGCAGATTAATTCAGTTGCTGGGTATACACACTGGATCCAGCAGCGTAAAAGTCTGGTATTTAGAACTAAGTGTGCTCTCAACTCAAACCTAACAAGCAGAACGGGGCCAAGCAATGGATTCAGATAGATAAATCGTTACAATAGTCGAAACAGCGGGAATTCTCCAGCGTCGATGCAAGTATAATGCTTTCAAAACCCCCAAAGGCTGCGTGTAAAAGCCGAGCCGTCTATCCAAGTGGGAACAAGCAAAAGGCACAGACTCGGTCGTTCATTCGGAAAAGAAATAGCGGTCGGGTAGCGGCAGCCCGACCGTCAAAAGATGCAGAGAAAAGGTAGCCAAAGCCAAAGTAGAAGCGATGAAGCAACTGGCTTTTGGAGTTGGTCATGTCGAGTCGTAATCAAAAGCAGCTCTCTCAAGCGATGCACATAAATGAAAATGGTAGAGGGGAGTGTCGGATGTGCAAGAGAGCTGTTATGTCAACAGCGATGAATACTATCGCTTCAACGAGCTGCGATTCAACGCTTCAAGCAACTCGGGTCGGTTTGCAAGAGCAGTAGCAGCCTGTGCATACGAAACCCACTGACGTTTCCGCTTGTGCATTTCAGGCCACTCGGTTTCCTCGCGCTCAACAGTGACTTCGAAGAACTGATATGACGCTTTGGGCGCTTGCGCCGTCAGAAGGCCAGAGGGTCGCATGTCTGGGATGAGTCCCAAATCTCTGCTCACAACACACACAACACCGGCTTCCTCCCAAGCCTCGCGACATGCAGCCTGCTCAGCGGTTTTTTCATCCAGCTCCCATCCACCCTTAGGTAGTACCCAGCCTCCGGGTCCGGCGGACTGAATCATGAGGACTTTGGTCTTGTCGGCGGAGATAGGGACGACGCCGGCTACCAGTCGCTCGCCTTTGGAGCCGTAGCCTGTGACAAGCCGTTAGAGTCAGGGAACACAGGAATGGTAGACGTAAGGGGGCGATCCCCCCACGTGCACCACGGCAAAAACCGCAAAGCCAAACCAGCGATACTCACGTTGGTTTTTCCGCCCAACGCGGGCTTCCATCGACCGTATTTGAGCCATTGTAATAGAACAATCGAAATATGCGTGAATTCGATTTACTTCGGGGGAGATTCGGACTGTTGAGAGGCGCAAGATGGAAATGAAGGAAGAGTAAAAAAGAGCGGAAAGACCAAGAATATCAAAGAAAGATCAGAAAAAGGTCAGAGAGACGTGGAGGTATGATGATGCTCTCTCAAGCTCCCTCGGAGCCTGTTAGGTCTCTTTTGAGGTGAGGAAGCTCCAGGTGTTGTAGAAGGGAGCGGGGCGGTCGGGGAAGGAAATTTTTTTTTCTTTTTCCTTTTTTATTGCGGAGAGAGGCAATGGAGATCAGGTCTTCCCGTTCATGCCCGACGGGGGATTGGAATGGTAAGTGGAAATAGGCATGGTTTCAAAAGAAGATCTGAGAAATGGAGGTTATTGAGGAATGAGAAGGGAAGAGAAGTGGGAATGGAGGGGCAACCGGCGCCGCAGTCCGGGAGAATTAAAGGTACGTTTTGGTTATATTGGACTTTTTTCTATTTCTTCTTTTACATTACAAGTGCTTTGTTAAGAGTCTAGATAACTAGATAGTTCTAGAGAGTCCTCTAAAACAAGAGAAAAAAAGAAGAAGGGAATATGAAGGGAATTTGTCTCTTTTTTCCTGGACTTTTCTCCTTTTCCCCTTTCATACCTCTATAGATGGTCATGTGACTCATCTCCAAATGCGTCCAACAACGCCCAAGATGGTTGGATTGGCATCAAATGGACGATCCGCGTTGAGAGACTGTAACCTTTATCATTTCCATTCTGAAGTGACTTCATAAGTCGTTGTGCGCTCCCCAACACATCGGGTAATCCCCACGACTCCAGACGGGGTTTGGTTGGTACCGAGGGGAAAATCGGAGCGATTTGACCAGAGTAGATCGGCCGATCAGAGGCGTTTAGTTATTGAGATACTACTTGTAGTTTATGTAAGAAGCCATAAGCAGGATGCTCAAGAAATACAAGTGTCATGATCTACGTAGTCTGCCTCATATATAGATTTTATAAATGACCCCCTTGCCGTATAGAGAAATTCGTGTATCTACAACCCCGCCAAGTCCCGACTTCATCTCCTACACTCTCACATACAACCCACATCCACTAAGCTAATGCATGCCAACACACACAACTAAAGATGGAAAGAGTTGACGCCGAACGCGCGCGCGAGTTGTCACTATTTCGCCCGCTGGGTATGTTCCACTTCCATGCAGCGAACCACTGAGATAGAAATCAGTTGCCCCGTGGCGCCTCGACTGGCTCAGGGCGCTACCATTTGGGAACCCTGAGCGGGGATATCAACCTCCTCATGCAGCTCTGTGATCGTCCAGCTGCTTCGTATGCCGAGACTAATGTGATGTGATCGCAACCAGGCTACCAAAAGAACTCGTGTGGTTACTGCAAGTCCAAAGATGGAAGTATGTTGTCCCATCTTCATTATTCTACTATTCGTATTCATTTTAGAAATGGATGTTGACATGCAATAGGTGCATCGTACTACGCCAACTCGACCTCCGTACGCCCGGAACATTACGAGGACCTGATTAATGGTGGTTGGCGGCGGTATGACCTCTCGGTTTAATCATCCTATAACGAACCAGACCACACTGACACATTCACTCTAGATCGGGGAGCCTCTACTACAAGCAAAATCTACTGCGGTCATGCTGTCCCCACTACACGCTGCGACTAGAGGCATCTGCTTATCGGCCCCGTCGTGATCAACGCAAGGCCATCAACAAATGGAACAAGTTCATCCTAGGCCCCGAGTATATGCGCAAGGCAGCCCGGCTCTGCCCCCGCACTCGCGAGTATGTAAATCCATTTTTGCTGGCTAGATATAAAATCATTGCTAACCAACCCATAGAGAGAAGAAGCACCGCAAATGCAACTTTGACCTTCTGTCGGCCGTCCACCAGAGCGAGTACGACCATGTCAAGCGGCCCATTGACCCTGCTACTAAGCTTCCGATCGAACCAGCGCACCGGTTCGAAGTGAACTTTGAAGGTGACTCGGTGTCTCAGGCAAAGTTTGAGCTGTTCCGCAAGTACCAAACCGCCATCCATAAAGAGGACGTCTCTCACTGGAAACCCAAAGACTTCCAACGCTTCTTATGCACAGGCCTCAAGCGAACTCCCAATCCACTGACAGACAAGAATGCGTCAGAGAAGAAACTTGGATCCTGGCACCAATGCTATCGTCTTGATGGCGAGCTCATTGCCGTTGCGGTACTGGATGTGCTCCCCAGCGGCGTGAGCTCGGTTTACGTCTTGTAAGCTGAGCGGCCGACTTCCCAGGTACCCACAAAGACCTAAAAGTATGGATAAGCTGACAATCGATACCAGCTACGATCCCGCCTACGAACAATGGGAAATCGGGAAGCTGAGTGCCATGCGCGAAATTGCCTTCTCGATCGAGAACCAGTACCCGTACTACTACATGGGTAGGTCAAAATCATTGGACTGATTATTAGAGCGCCTCTAACGAATGAACCATAGGGTACTATATTCACTCCAGCGTGAAGATGCGGTACAAGGCCAATTTCCGCCCTCAGTACATCCTTGGTAGGTACCACTCGTGTCTTGGCATATAGGTCTTGTACTATGTGAAAATTTCTCACCACCTCTGACCTTTTCTCCTGTTACCAGACCCTGAATCCGGCGATTGGGACCCGCTTGATGGCGAACTAACGGAGAAGCTTAATTCCCGTTCCTATGTCTCTATGTCTCGGGATCGATCATCCAACCCTGCGCCCCTGCCCTCGGAGAAGGATACTGATCCCGATGCGGAGGATGTATCCCTCTTTGATATCGGTATGCCTGGTGTTCTTACTCTCGAGCAAGTGAAAGAACTGGATCTGGATCACTGGTTGCTGTTCTTTAACAATGACTTTGTCCACATGAACGTATGTATCCCCTCTCCTATCAATCCAACGAACCAAAAGAGGGCTTTGCTAACTTTGATTAGGATCTGGTCAAATGGGAAAGCATGTCAATGACTGAGCCAATGTCCATCAAGGGGATCGTTGCTGAATTGGCGGCGGTTCTCGGCCCTAAGGTCGTCCGCAACAGCGCAGTGGACTTGTTTGGTTGATTGAAGATGGTGGTTTACGATGAGTGAGATACAGTCTGATCTCTGAGATAGACTGGATATGAACTCATAGATCAAGGATGTACCAGTATCCAGTCATATCAAGTTATTCAGAAATCTTGTGAAAATCATGTTACAGTCGGTTTGTGTAGTATGCCATCATCTCCCAACACAACACAACGTAGCATAGATACAGTCAATCGGCAAACTCATGACTGGGGACAGAATAGGGCATACATAGCAACAAGCAGCGATTTGTATAATGTGACGAGGCATATCAAGAAGCTCATGGGGGCATAGTTAGAGGAAAAGCATTGGAAAGCTTATATCATTCCTTTCAATTGTCTTAAGGCCGCTTCTGTCCCTCCGCACGAACTGCGGAGACGTAGTGCCAACCAACGAGATTGTCGTCACAGGAAGTGCAAATGTAGAAGCACTGGCGCGATATGGTCCATGGATATGAGCATCAGTGTGTTTGTTGTGTATGGTTACTGTTTTACAGGAAGCTACCAGGATAGCGAAAATGCGGTTGCCGACGCAGCAGATAGGTCCTCTCACAATATCGGCTTGCCCGGGTTTCCAGAGGCGGTCAAATTTTCCATCCGGCCTATATTCCTGCATGTCCAAACATATTCTTTCCAGTCGGGAGAAAACCATAGGTCTTCCAAATGGAGCCCGTCGAGGAACTGTCGCGGGACTTGAATATGAACACGTTTCAGCCTTTGGACATCTTCTAGCTGCGTACCTTCGATAGTTCTCAGCTGTTTCTCTTTCGGGGTATAACCAGTCATGTTCTGGGAAGTAAGTACGTACTGCTTTCATATTGATATCAAAGATAGCAAACTCCGACCCAGCCTGGAACCGCCGGACGTCAATGCTTATTGTTTTGATGCCAAGACTCATTACACAAGGCCAAGGCCACCAAGGAAGATGCGGTCTTGGGCAGAGCCTCGTTCTCTTTCTATGTCTCTTTCTTCCTCGATCTCAAAATATATGTATTATTGGAATGAGATCGCCATGGTCTAGACGACAGGCCCAAATGCGAAAATCGGTTGACACCAGTTGCCATTTCGAAGTACCACCTGAACTCGGATACTTCCCTTTACCCTCGCATCTCCCCTTGTCCTCTTCTCTACAGGCTTCTCAGCTTATCTTCGTCATGGAGGACATGACTGGTCCCCCTTGGGGCACACTGGCTGTTGAACAATACTTTATTGTATCTTGACCCTCAACTTATTGGTAAGCATTTTACCGACCCCCGCACAGACAAACTGGAACTACTCCTCGACCGAAACCCCCGATCAGCAGCGAACAAGACTAGTAGCTGAGTTTCTCGACCTAAACCTTATTCCGATTGAATGGGTAGAAGATTGGGAAAGTCTTCCAGATCCGCCCCGTGCGCCTACGTCGGAGGAAATCGATACTATTCTTCGACCTTACCGTGTTGATGCCCTTCGATGGCGCGCAGGTAATATGTTCTATGACCATATATCCCCTGTTCTACTGCGAACATACTACAGCACCGAAGAAGGCGAGCGAGCTGAACACGACAAATTGATGAATACTTGGGTCGACGTGGACCTATTTGAAGCAGAATCCTGGTGGGCTGTCCTTGATAACGCGGATCACTTTAACTTTGGGTCGGACTGGCGGCGTATATATGAAGTTCTTCCCGAAGTCGCTGGTCCACTTTCTCCTGAGACTGAAGATGAATGGATACCGCGATCCCGTGACCCGGAGTATTTTGATAGTATACGTCATGATTTCAAACCCCAACTTGCCGAAGCGAAAGAACGAAACCCCAAGGAATGGCGCGAGGGCCGAGATGCAATCATTGAGAGCCTCGCGATGAGATTACACAAACTTTCCACGAGGACGTACCTAATCCTTGCAGACCAGGAAGCTTTCCAGTCTGGAAGTCTGCGGCTACTTTATTTGGATGGCTTTCGAAAGGTTGTTCGCGAGGGCCGTCTGGATCCCGAGATTGACGATCTATTTGGTGTTATAAGCAAATGGATGGACAGCGAATTACTCGAAAACTCTGTTGTGGGGGATAAATATCGAGTCAGCGGGGAGTTGGGGAAGGAACTCTATCAATTGACGGAAGAAGATCTTGCAGACCCTAATTAGAAGAAATAATAAAGAATATATTGCCGCACTACTGGTAAATCAAACAGCTCACAGTATGTTTTATAATCTCTCGACAACGTTTATAGAAATATAATTCCAGCAATTTGGCCATCTTTCATGGCCAACCATTCTCTTCAGATTCATCCAACAGCCGATCAACATCGGCGTCGTCAACATCGGCAACATATTCAATGCCTAGAAACATGGTCAGTATATGCTTGCAAATAGTCTTTTTGAGGCCTGTATACTTTCAATTCCCCATTCTCCCCACTTTTCATCCCGTTTCGATGTGTCGGAGCTCCCACTGTCCTGGAAACGAATCAAACAGTATGCCATATTGTACTTAATGTTCCAAGCAGAGAGACTCATGCCATTACTGTTAGTACGCTTACAGAACGCGTTGTACTCTTTTTGCTCGCCCAATATCTTTCCAGATGACGTGACTTTTGTACCAGGTAGTTTGTACGTATTGTCCTGGTTGAAATGATTGACTGCGCAAAGAACCGAGTCCATGGTAAGAGGTCCGTCATAACTGGTCTTGTACCATATCGGTTTGTTGGCATTCCACCAGTCTGCTGAGGTAAGTGACTTTCTAGGCATAAGCTAAGAGGTCTCATAGTCTCGTTTGAAAGCCCATGACTTCTTCGTATTACCTGCCTGTTCTTTATTAGTAAATTTCTTAACTATTATAAGAAGTACATACCTGGTCCCCGCCATCTGGGGGTGGCATTTCTTCGCCGTACTCGACGAGCTTTTGTTCATATGGTCTGTTCTCTCCTATGCCATATTTGTTCTGTCTGGTCCAGTCTAATATAGACAGATCGACAGTGTTAGAAAGCGTGACAGAATAGAAAATGAAACAGATTCTATCATTCTCACCAGTCTGTTTCTGCCAGGACACCCAATAATCTATCTTTTTGGGATCTCCCCGTGACTCAGGATCCAATTGCTTCCAGTTCGATGAGAGCCCGCCGACCAATTCTAAAACGTGTTAACAAATTGCCACATATAACATCACAATCCAAAGCTAGATCAAGAGAAACCAAGTACTTACTGACACAGTTACCGTGCCAGCCGTTCTGTACTCTTGTGACACACTTGATGCGACGCTGACTCTCAGGTAGCCACTTCCCACCCTGTTCACCAGACGCCCAGGGGAACTCATCGCACTCAAGTTGCAGGCCCCTTCGCCTCACTGCTTTGTTGAGCTCAGTAGTTGCTGACTGGCATTTACTCCCCCCGCAAACTGCGTTTCGTCTTGCATCTATCCGTTTTTCTCCTTGAGAAAATGTGAACTTCGAGCGTAAGGGCGCAAGATTGAGAATATTGTCACAAAGACCGGGCACATCGTGCGTGAGTCTCTCTTGAAGATCTCCGTCTTTATCAAGGATCTCATTGACCGCCTGATATGGACCAAGGAAGCCGCAATTGACTGTCAAATCGTGGCCAAGTCAGTTTAGAAACAAGTGATCCCGTTGAAAATGTCAAACTAACATCGCAATTCGGCTAGCCGGAAACCACTTGCTCCGGCTGGGCAATGGCCTTGCTTAGTGAATTCGGGGGTATTAGGGTCTAAGAGGCGAGTCAGTTTCTCCTGCCGACCAATACACCTCTGTGGGGTTTCATACCCAAAGTCGTAGCGTCTGCTCGGCGAGATATGTTGGCAGTTGGTTCCAGAACAGACATTGTGCTGTTATTAGACATGTCTCCTTCGGCCTCGGAGTGTTGAGTATCGAATTTAAGATCTCGCTTCCCTACATCAGTCTCGGACATCGGAATGGTTCCCGTCTTTTCATACAATTTGAGCATTTTGTCAGGCGAGTATGCGGTGCGATCTCCTGTTGCCCAGTCAACGAAGTCTAAGATCTTGGCCACTGCCTTATAACCAATGTTATAGTACAGATATGCCCCAAATCGATAGTGGAATGCATTATCAGGCGTATCGTAGTCACCATTAGCCTGGAAGGAGAGGTCGGTGTTCACATAGCCACTTAGCTGAGCATCCATCAAGGTTTTACCCGCAACTATCTTACCACCACCGATCTTGATACCAATGCTGGCTTGTGGGGTAATGAGAACATCAATCTGTGCATCGACGGCGACTCCAGCGTGGAACACTGGTTCAACTGTACCCGGGGCGGGAGATTCAGTTTTACTCTCGAGACCGAGTAAGTTTGAGTATTCTTCTTGCACATCGTCTTCCTGAGGCCAAAAGACTTCAGCCTTTCCGAAAGACATCCTCGCTCCTGCATCAAGTGAGCCGAAGAGCGTAATTTTGCCGCGAATCTGGATTGGATCATAGCATTAGACATGCAATAAGCAGCACTAGGAATAATTGGGGAAGCTTACCTACCCGTAAATATCCAATATAGGCCCAACAGCCGCGATCCCCTTGACAGCAAGCCCAGGGTAAGTGAGAGTATCGATGATCTTCTTTCGTTCAGTTTGGGTCTGCGCTATAACCCTACCTTCAACGTGTAGACCAAGGTAAGCTTCAGGCTCCATTCCAAAGTAAGCGAATGTCTCCGGCTTGCCAGGGGGAATAAATGTGGCCGAGAGATAGTAGGCATAAGTTGCATCCATGGAAAGATCAGCCTCTAAATCCATCGACAATTCGCCAAAGTAGGTCTCCCCGGGGCACCCCCATTTGGCGTAGAAGAGGTTGATAGTTCTACTAAGACCCAATTCAATTACACCCACGCTGGACTTTGTCACGGTGGTCTATAAATTGAGATCAGTATATTCGAAGATAAGGTGGGGGAGTGAGGAAGAACCTACTAGCTTCTTTAACCACTCTCTAAATGCGCCGAACCAACGCTTCTGGGGCTGCGCCTTGGAGACTTCCATCGGCGTTTTGATTTTGATGGGCTCCTCGCGTCTCCTAAGCTTTTTGTCGCGCATGACGGCTCGCTGAACGCGGGCACGCCACTCATTTTGGGTAAGGTCATGTTCTCCCATCCCACGCTTCATGCGACTGGCTGGCGAGTTGGTCATCTCATCCCAGTAACCCATCAAATTGGTGTAGTCAATACGAATTTGGACAGCATCATCATCCCGCTTGAGCTTGATATCTTGGAAGTTGTAGTCAATTTTGACTTCGTAAACTGGGTTCGAGATGTGCTGCAAGTGGTGCTCGGGCAGTTGGAAATACTGATCGGCCAATTTCATCGACACGATACGCGCAAAAGGGCCTTCACCTATATGAGGTGGAAGGGAGACAATCGTATCATCTACACCATTGATGAACACACGCTCACATTCTTTCGAGCCAATGGGAAAGTTGCAGTAGACATGGAAGGTTTCCTCAGCATGATCGAAGATGCTGTCCATAAGAGTCTGGTTGCTGGTCAGAATAGAGCGTTTTGTCACAGAGGTATCAGGCGAGCGGCGGACAACGGTATGGCTGGAAGAAAAGTCGTTGTCGATAGAGCCCTCAGGTCCCAGTCTGCATATGCATAAGATGTGACACCCAGCGGCCTGCACCTGTACAAAGAAGCCAATTCACAAGTAACAGACTTCATTTATGCATCGATAGAAGAAAGAACCTAAACAATGGCTCCGTCAAGTTATAACAAACCAGCTGGCGCCAATTCTTTCTATCCTTTCCCTCGTAACCCCAGAGCTCTTCGCAACCTCAAGCAAAGTACACCGAAAACCCCCCAAAAAACCCAAAGAAACAGACATCCAAAGAGCCACAGCAGGTAACCTCCAATCCTCACCAAAATGCCCGCAGCCGATGCCATGACACATGCCCACACGCCAGATTGCGAGACGAAAGACGAAAGACATTCAAGGAGAAGACCAAACGCCCAAACCCACCCGAAAACAAGACGCTATGCCAAGACAAGAGGAAAGGATATACCCCGAAAGCGAGACGAAAAGACTAAGCTTGAGACCTCCAAAAATCAGTCTCAAGCATCGTCATCCCTCCCCTCCAACCCATCAATCATAGGCCGATTAGTCTTCCTCCCAGCCCCATAAACCATCTCCAAAAGCTTCGCTTTCTGCTTCTCCCTCACAGACCGCAAATAATCGTATGTCCCCTCAAGCCCTCGAATCTGCCCATCAATGACCGCCTCAACGGGTCCAAGCATCCGCCCTGTAGACCCCGAATTCCCATTCCCATTCCCGCCGCCGCCATCAATCGAGCCGACGAAACTGACGGAATCGTTCCGGCGGACAAGCGGGCTGACGAGCTTGCGCCGCAATGTCTCCAGATTCACTTTCAGCGTCAGCAGTCGGCCGCGGTGGTCGACGAGGAGGTGTTTGTTAGCGACTGTGCGACTGCGCACGTTCGCGAGGAGTTTCTTGTTCTTCTCGTATTTGCGGACGGCTGCGGCGTCCGGTCCGAGGACTCTCGTCCACAGTGAGGAGAGCATTTCGCCTTCTGCGCGTTCCTGGGCGTCTGATTCGCGGACTACCGTGCGCTGCAGATTGAGGAATTGGCGGTCGATGGATTCAAAGAGGGCGAAGAGCGCCGTTGAGTGGGTTAGTTCGCTGTTTATTGATTCTTCGAGGACGGAGAGGAATTCCGTAAAGGTGCGGGTGAGGGTTGTGCGGGTGCGTTGGGCGGAGGTGGGCCCGAAGACGGCCATGACGAGGTGGCCGAGGGGTGTTGTTACTGTTGAAGGGGCGCCGTCGGAGATCTGGGCTGAGCGTTCGAGGGCGCCGAGGCGGGAGAGCATGTTGTGCATGTTGTCGAAGACGATGGTGGGGAGGGTGCTGGGCGGTTGGGCGGAGAGGGTTTCTAGCTCGCGCTTGGCCCAGTCCATTACGATGAGGATGGAGTCGATGTCTGAGTCGACGTTTGCGAAGAAGCGGGTTAGTTCGAGGGAGAGGGATTTGAGGGAGTCGGAGAGCTCGTCGAGTTGGCCTACTATTATCGGCGCGCTGGTCATGTTTGTGCCGCGGACGGACTCGCTCAGGTCCCAGACTGCGACGCCGGTTTCTTGCAGTGTGCCGATTTGCTGTACTCCATTCTCTGAGTAGTAGATCAGAGGTTCGAAGGAGCGGGCGAAGCCGGAGAGCTTGACGAGGTCTGGGATTGATTGCGGGAGGCCTGGGAGGACCAGGGCTCGCATGAAAGCGATGGTGAGGAGTAGGACTATGATTGACAAGGTGGTGTGAGATTTGGAGCTGGTCATGCGCTCAAATTTTGAGCGGAGGAAGCCGAACATCGCGGCGATTGGTTCTCGCTGCTGGACTTCTGCGCGCACTGCGAAACGAATGTCTGTATTTCGCAAAAGCAATCATGGTTAGTATATCCCGCAACTGAAACTGAAATTCCAGATCAGACAGCGCCTACAGTTACTGAAAATATCCGGGCCAAAGCCATCCACGTCATCCTCGGAACTATCGCGAGGTGTGCGTCCTGCGCTGGGACGAGGAGCGGGACTGGGGGATCGGCCATGGAGAGGGGTATCTGCACCCGCCGGGAGAGGCACATTAGCCGCGACAGAGATATCGCCGGGGGTAGCACGATCGCTTGGTCTACTCTTCGCAGGGCTTTCGAGCGCATCCTCATACTGTGGACTGGGCTCACGCGACTGGGATGGGGAAACGCCGAGGCCGATTGTGGGCATGAGCTGCAAGCGATCCGTATGGGGGTTACCTTTGCGCAGGTAGGGCTGGTGACGGTACCATCCGCTGCCCTCCACGGACTCAGGTTGGTGAAATCCTGGAGGAGACCAACGTTCCTGAGATGGATCTTCGATCTCGGCGTCCTCTCCGTCCGAGTCTTCAGATCGGAATCCAGAGTGTTGAGATGGCATGTTGAACATTGGGGACCTTTGAAGGTGTGTATTGCTCTCGAAGTCTTCGAGCGACGCGTCCAGGGAGGGATGGTCGTCGAAGAGATTATCTAGCTCATCCAGCATCCCGGAAGGCGTGTTGCGACACTCGCGCCTCAGACGTTGAGGCACTGCAGTGTCCAGCGACGAAGCGCGGTTTCAAAGCCAGTGAGTGGCTATTACTTGCTGGTTGAACCGTTTTGGTTCCTTGGGTAAATCCGAGGGAGTTTAGTATTGCGCGGGGACGGATGTCGCCTGCGCTAGCCGTTACAGAGGATGTCTGAATGATTGACCCCGCGCCAACGATGCGATAAAGTATGCGATGCGATGCGACAAGGCAGATTGTGAGTTCTAGATGGCGACACAGGATGTCTCTGAAATAGGCGCATTCGATACTCAATGTTGGGCAAGATGCGATCGGGTAAGCGCTGGAGATTAATATCTGGGATCAAAACGTCCTTCAATAGAGGAATCAGGTATGGGAAGAGCGAGAAACCATGCGTCCCCTCACTTGTCCCTCACCTGGGCCACTTCCAGTCCAAGTCGAGGAGGCTGGGCCAATCAATTTGTTGCTGTTTGGTCATGTGCTGAGACTCGAGACCAAAGGGTTTGTACACATCAGATGCAGTGAGGTACTGAAGAAGTACTCTTCAAGTACTTGTTTGTTCGAGGGATTCTACGTCGATATCCAAGTACATATCAAGTACTTTTGCAGTATCTCCGTGCCTGACCGCCCATGTTGGCCCAATCGATACATCCAGGACCAATGAGTGAACCAGCCAATCATAAGACAGACATCCATCTTAATCCGAAGAGGTCAAAGACAACTTGAATTTGTATGACATTCTTTCGCTCTGCATGCATTTTTAAATAGACAGAAAGTGAAGGGGAGAAGATCAAATCTATTGTGGGTCACCATGGAAGTTGTAATAAAAGTACATGCCCGGTCTGTTGCCCGCTAATCAGCCCACGGCGCCATAACCATCCCAGACTTCTATGCCCAGAGACAGCGGAGAAACAGAAAAAAAGCCGGGAAATAAAAAAGAGACATCAGGTCGTTTATGCGGTGTTATCCTTGAGCCAACTGTGGAGATATTAGTGTTGGTGTGGATCAGGAGTGGATGTGCGGGTAAACGTACGTGATGAGGTCGTTGCGCTCCTTGGTCTTCTTGAGACCACCGAAGGCCATCTTGGTACCGGGGATGAACTTCTTGGGGTTCTCGAGGTAGGTGAACTATAGGCGCATGTTAGCGGGTGATATAACGTTTGAAAGTGGTGAGTATCGCAGTCGGCACATACCAGAGAGTCCTCGTTCCACTCAACACCGGCCTGCTTGTTGGCATCGGTGTAGGCGTAACCCTCAGCGGAACCAGTCTTACGGCCGAAAAGACCGTGGAGGTTGGGGCCGACCTTGTGGGCACCGCCAGCCTCGGTGGTGTGGCACTGAGCGCAGCGGGTCTGAAAAGAAAAACAGCTGTTAGCCTCCTATTCCTTTGTTGCACGTAGAGCTAGTATCTGCTTACCTGGAAGAGCTTGGCACCCTTGGCGGCGTCACCTGCAGTGGACGTGAGGTTAGCGATCTTGTCGGCTTCTTTTTTCGCTTCTTCAATGAGAGCGGCTTCCGCACGCTCAGCCTCGCGCATATAGATCGTCGTCAACGTGCAGAGAACGTCGAAGGTAGTCATGTGGAACGATTGATGCGTAGTATGGCGAGGAGAGAACGATTGCGACGGTCGCAATTGAGCGAGCGATCATTAGGTGGACGAGGAGTCGCAAATGTGATGATAGGTAGGTGAGCAAGTGAGTCCAACCCCATCCCAGGTAACATCGTCGTCGCCCTTTTGAGAGTCGGATGCCCTCACTTCCTTCCTTTCAACCATGGCGCCTCCCCGATCGAACCTCCCACATCTTTTCAAGCTCAAAGCTCAATGGGAAGGTAGGGTAGCTTACCAGGGGCGAAAGATTCTTGCTTCTTAGGAGGCATTGTGAAGTATTATGAGAGAAGTAATAAGAAAGGTATTAAGAAACTATACTGTACGAACAAAAAAATCTGGGAAGGGAGAAAAGAAAATCTGGTTATTTGTACTTGGCCCCGACAGTCTCTCGTAATCCATCTCCTGGCCAATCACAGACCAGATGATTCAGGGTGAACGGGCGCAACCGGGAACTTCGGTGTGTCTATAACTCCCCGGATCCTCCTTGTTTCTTGCTCTGTGCACTATAACTTGTTTCTGGACTATATTTGTGAATGAACTGGACCAGCTGGCAGTTGGCTCATATTGTGGCAAAGAACTGGGCAACATGTTCCCTTCTTCTACTCTCTTCGACAGTCCGCCTTATGATCTCATGGCTCATCATTACCGAGGCAGCTGAGAGCTCTGCCGGTCCCTGACTAAACTTGCTTGTGCATATCTGCCGAAAGCTACACTGAAACATCCAACTCCTTTCATCTCTGACCCTAGATGCTCAGAATGTCCATAGCGACGGGGTCGGGGTCATATCTCTTGTTGCGCGGCGACCCCCTTCCCCCCTGGAGAACTGGAGCAAAACCCTCCCGGTCCACCGTGGCTTCGAAATGCCTGCAACGTCATTCGCCGAAGCTGATCCGCAGGTGGCCCGATGTTGTGGATCCTGAGGCCAGAACGGTTTATTCTCGACTCAATCTCGGCAGCAGATGCAATTCACGTTGGAGCCTCTTGCCGAGGTTGTAGTAGACGACGTCAACTTCAAGTGTAGATACTTGGTTACTAATAAGAAGTATGTTGTAGATCTGCTCTAGGTGCAGCTTATATCTAAAGAAAAAAAAAGAATACACCTCAATTGAGAGTCAAAACAGGAAATGTATGCAAAGCGGTATGCATTTCCACCAGAGTCAAGTGACCTCATAATTTTTTTCTCTCCCCTAAATCGGTTTAGCCCAGAAGAAACGCGGTCACCCGGCTCAGCGCAATCTCAACTCAGATCGGCATCCGATATCCCGGAGTCACGTGATATAAAACCTTCTCCAAAAATTGCTTCCGCATCTAGATAGTCAACAAGCCCACTCAGCCCCTCACAAGAAGCAACCGGGCTCATTTGCTTGGCCAATTTACCAAAAATGCCAACCCCAATCCCCGGCTTCCTGCTCCCACGAGGACCCCCCTCGGCGCTGACGCTGCGCACTCTCCAACGCCAAAGCGCGCACCGCAGCTTCAGCTCCACCAGCGCGGCATTGGTGAAAAAAGCCGCAAAAGGCACCACCACCACCCCCAATGCAAAGCCCAAGCAGCGTGTCCTCGAGAAACCAGACAGATTTCGCCCACCTTCGCACCCACAGCGATTTGTGCCTCCGTCCCCGAAGAACGCACCGCCCGGACAGCCGTTTGAGTATGGTCCGCGCACGACGGAGAAAGAGCGCATTGAGCAGAGTAAGACGCAGTACCCCGGGATGTTCCCGCCGGAGGGGACGGTCATGTACAAGTTCTTGACGAGCAAGTGGATTCATATTTGGATTGCGATGGTGAGTTGCGAATACCTGGGGAGATATTATCAGGTCTAGCCCGAAGATACACATTACCAGAATATACATCTGTCGGAAGAACATCAGCTGACATTATGCAGAGCGTCTTGATCTCCTGCGCAGGATTTACCTTCACAACAAACTTCAAAGCAACATCCCCCTTCGCCCACCTCCTACCATCCTGGTCGGGCCTGCTGACCTCGCCCATCGGCACGATCTCGCAGGCCTTCTCTGTGTGGCGAATGCATGTGCAGCACAATTCTATGCGCGTGCGCGAGCAGCGTCATCGTCGCGTCGAGGATGCGGAGAAGAGGAAGCAGTATCGGATTGCGCATGGGCTTGAGGAGGCGGCGCCGGAGAAGGATGCCAAGGATGTCGCTGAAGTTGATGCGCAGTCGCCTGTTGCTGATGCTGCTGTTGATGTTAAGGAGGGTGCGAAGGAGTTTGTGGATTGGGAGGGGAACAAGAGGCCTGTTAAGAAGTGGCTGGGGATTTGGTGATTTGGTAACCTGGGTGGGATATCATTATGGGTGATATAGGTTGTTGAGCATGTGGTTTTGCCATGGGATCAGTGGGTTGTATACAAGGCATCCGACCTACTTGCGGCTATCTCCTGCTAGAGGGGTTCATCTTTTGTACATTAGTGGATTCCTGATCCAGCTACGGTTGGAGGGTCATCTCAACTCCGATCTATGAACGAAGAACAGCAATGATTCAATAAAAAAACAACGCTTTCCGAACTCCGGGAAAGAAGCGACTCGTCAAATGAGATATCAAAATCCCGACTGTAAAAAATAATGCTGTACTATAGTTTTCATACATGACCACGAGAATCAAAGAATTATTCAACTTTAACCCCCTCAAGACCCTCAATAACCTCCTCACCAACACCACCCTTCTGAAGCACAGTCTTAATCATACGCGTAATAACACTGCGCCGAACTCCACCCCGACGCGGGCGCCACACACCACTAACCTCCTCCTGCCCACTAGCTTCATCACCAGATGCCGCCGGAGCACCGAGCATATTCACATTCTCGGAATTGGGGATACCGGGCTGAGTCAGGCGGGAGGGGGGATCGATTGAGCGGATAGAGAGCAATTTCATGTTCTCCGAATCACTGCTGCGCGTAATGGAAATAGCCAGCACGGCGTCTGCGACAGCGATTTCCTCTCGGTTGGGGTCGAAGATGATGTTCTCGCCGACGGAGATCACGAGCAGCGTTACAGGTGGGCGGACGGGGTATGTAGGTGCGTCTGAGGGGGATGATCGCTTGTTGGAGCGCGGGTAGAGGTACTCGGCGACAGCCCAGTCGTCGTCGAAGAAGGGGTCTTCTTCGCCTGTGGACTTGAGTTTCGGGAGCTTGGTGCTGAGTAGGGCGAGGTGAGTTGTGAGCGAGAGGAGCGGGAGGGGGTATGCGAGTGGTTGGGAGAGTAGCAGGACCTGATTGATATACACGTTAGCTGTGATTTGACCCAATTTGACAATTTCGAATTCGAATCCGAAGCCAAGGACTCCAGCATCCAGCATCCAGAGCGTAGCGTGAGAAACAAACTTACATCAATATACAACCGCCAATGCCACCGCTTGTTAATAACAAGCCTCCCCTTCAAACCCCCCGCCATCTCCTTAACCTCTTCCGAACTACCATCAGCAACAGATCCAACCAAGCTCTCCCTCATCATTTCGCCCAAAAACACAGGCAAGGCATCATCATCCCGGTACCCGGGGATCTCAATCGACATCTGCACCCATTCGCCCTGCCCCGAAACAGCCGCGGAGCCCTCCTCGCCCTCGCGATTCAGCGCATCACCGTGCTGCGCCAGACTCCGTGAGTCGAGCGTGTCGGCTGCGAGGATGGTCTTCTCAACTGAGGCTTTGACGCCTACGATCGCTTGCGTGCCGTCTGCGAAGCCGATGCGCGCGCTGCCGTTTGTGCCAGGCAAAATGTTGGTCTCTGCTGAGAGGGGACGGAATTGTGTGGGTGAGCGGCCGTCTGGTCGGATGGGGCTTTTGGGGAGGCCGAGAGAGGTGTAGAGGTAGGAGAGTTCGGCGGGTGAGAGGTGGGGGACTTGTGAGGCCGAGGAGGCTTGTCTTTGGTTAGACATTTTGGTGGTGGGGGTGTCTGTAATTCTGGGAGATGGATATGTCTTTTTCTGTGGAAATGGATCTGTAGATCGGTTGCGCGAGGTTTATCTTGTAGCTGTTGGTGGGCGGTTCAAATTTGTGGTAATCGGCCCGCTATTTGCGAGAGGTGCTTGTCGGAAGCGCTTGCTGGATGTGCTAGCGGATTGGTTGGCTAGACTGCAAGCTTATGCCAGTCTGGTCTCGACTGGTCAGGTGGTGCTGGTAAGCAAATTGAGCGGAAGAAAAAAAAAGTTGGTAGAGTCAAGCAGAGCAGTCTCAATCAGGAAATCTTGATGGGTGACGGATGATCGTTGTTCCGCTGTTATCGGTCCACATACGAGGAGAGGTATGTAACCTACTAACTACATTTGTATGGACTTGATGTTATTTTTCTCCTTTCAATTTCTCCTTTCGCTTTATTGCTTGTTAATGAGTTAGAATGCAGTCTATTATGGAACTCTATTTATAGTTACTCTGCGTAGGTCATCTTTGTTTACTTACATACATGTACTTTACGCTCTATGTCATGACCAACGACTGCCCACGTCTACCGATTCAATAACTAACATTGGGTCAATGCTACATGTACAACTTCGAGTAAACTTTAACAAATGCAAACAGTATGTCTTGATCAGTTCAATTGTATGTAGTGAGGTCTATGTATGGGCATGGCACAAGGCCAAAGGCGAGGTATATTACAATAGTATAGGACGAACTGGATCCAAGCCAGTACATCGAGGGGAGGGAGAGCAAGTGGTACAGGGAGCGAGGCAGGAGGGGATGATGATGATAAGTGCAGTAGTATGTATGTAAATGCAGTGATAATAAACGGTAGAGAAAAGATAGACAAGAATAAGAATGGGGAGGCCAGTAGGCGGACAATGTACACGTCGGTGGTGAGAAGGGGGGTGAAAGAGGGGACTCAATTAATATAAACAAAAGAAAAGAGCGCAATATTCATCAAGAAAGATGTGCATGTCCGAGAACAAATATGTCGGCTGAAAAGAGGGTAGAAGAGTGACCTTAGCAGGCAGGGGGGCAAATGCTGTGTATGTAAAATGCGACTCGCGCATGTGGTATCAAATGTCAAGGAAAGAAAATCACGCCTCTGGTAAATGGTAATGAATCACAAAAATGAAAGGACTCCAAGATAAGGAAAAAAAGAAACGAGGCCCGGATCCATCTATACAAAGGCCTGTAGGGGTATGAAATGGGGGAAATGAGGAACTTGCAAAGAGGGCTGAAAATCCAATGCCCAGATGTGAAAATGAAAAAAAAGATGAAACACCCTCCAAATGGCCAGACCTTGTGAAGAAAAGCAATACCGAATCCATACGCCTTGAGCAAGATTGCTCGATCTTTGTGCAATTTCGCCAGAATTTTGTGCTTTTCGCAACTGAAAAGGATGTGATGTGGTTCAAGTTGGTTGGAACACCTAGATGAAGTTGGATCCACGAGCAAAGTAGTCAGACTTCTTGTTGTGAAGCTCGGCCTCTTCGTAAGGGGGAGTGGGCCAGTGGCGGTTTGCCATCGCGTGATCAAGCTTGTGGATATTCAGCTTGCTAGGTGTCAATTGCTGACCAAACGTAGCACTGTCCTTGGCCGTGGGGGACGGTGTAGGATAGGGGTTCTGCAGTGTACGGGAATTCTCTGACTGGCGGTGAGCACCGCTGTGAGAATCGGAACTCGTCGACTGTGACTGGGCGAGGCGCCTAGCCGCCTTGCTGGCGGAATGCAACACTTCATCGAGCAACTCATCTTCCTCTTCGGGGGTCTCGTAACGGTGAACCGGGTGAGTAGACATCTGCATGGCACGGCGGGTCCTGCTGGAGATCGGAGCAACGTTGTTGCCAGTAGCCTGAGGCATTGACTGACGCTTGATGGTGTTGCCGTCAGCGCCATTGTGCAGATGCACCGGGACGTTGCCAAGCGCGGAGGAGTCCAGAGAATACTTGACACCCTGAAGAGCCTTGTCCAGTTCACTCAAATCGGATCCTTGCTTCGGGTCACTGGTAGGCCCATCGAGAGCCATCGACGAACGGTTCGACCAAGGGATGCAACCCGCGTTGGCCTCGACGTCGTCTGCAGGTGCAGATTGGTTGCGACCAGACAACCTGCGGGCCCGCTTGCGAAGGTGCGAGAAGAAGCTCTCCTTGGTGGTTGGAGTGTTGCTCCCGGAGCCATTGAGCATCCGTTCGGCCTCTTGACGATTGGCATCCGAATAGTGGTTCCCGTTGGAGTTGACAGACAACTGACGTCCGATCTTTGAGCTAGCAGAAGTGTCGGAAGACTTCGTAGCCTCGCTGTGTGCCACAGTCACGTTCGCCTGGGCTGTGACGGAGTTGGAGAGGGGAGACACGGGGCGAATAGAAGGAAGGATTGGCATCGGCGCACCGTTTGCCCAAGTAGCCCGCTTAGCATTCGCGGGACGCGGCTTGACAGGCTGAATCTCAGGCACAGAGACTTGAGTGACGGCTGATTGCCGGACAGGGCTATCCTCAACAGTAGAAGCAGGACTGTCTGACCGAACAACCAACGATCGTCGGAACCAAGAAGGCTTGGAAGATAATGTGGGCGAGTCACCGGGAGAAAGAGTCGAAGTCTTGAAGCTCTTCTCGGACTGCTTGCGACCTAGCAGTCGCGCTGAGGTTGAGGACTTGGGCCGCACCGGGTCAACCGCATCGGCAAAGTACTCGTGGTTCAATGCCTGGGTAGACGTTGGGCGATTCTTGGGATCCCACATGAGACACCAAGTGACGAACTCGCTGAACGCCGCAGGCCACTGTGGGGGCTGAAGGACGGATTCCATCGCGTGGGGTGCCATCTTGGGGAATGTGAACCCCAGCTTGTGAGCCAGGCGTGATCCCTCCCGCCATTCACCACCGCCAATCTTTGCGCCCGACTTACTGTACCAGTTTCCGGGGCTTCCCATAATCTCACACACACGCCAGACCTGGTCCACCTCGTTACCTCCGGGGAAGAGCGGCTTCAAGGTAGCAATTTCAACTGCCATAGCGCCCATTGCCCACATATCGACTGGAGCTGAATATTCTCCTGCTCGTAGAAGTACTTCAGGTGCACGGTACCAACGGGTAGAGACATATGTTGTGTATGGTTGTTTAGAGTGAGTCTCACGTGCGAGACCAAAATCAGCGATCTTCACAGTGTAAACGGGAGGGGTGGAGGGAGGAGTGACAAGGTTAGAGTAGCGGCTGAAGGCGGAATCATTGGGGGCGGAGGTCGACACGAGGATATTCTCAGGCTTAATGTCGCGGTGGAAGAAGTGGTGTGCATGGATGTGGTCCAGACCCGATAAGATCTGATAGAGAATGCTCTTGACATGCTTGCCTTCGAAGGACTTTTGGTCACGAGCCTTCATCAGTTGATATAGGTTGCCATCCATGTATTCCATGCAGATGTGAAGCTTGCGGGAGAGGGGGTCGAGGAAGATGTCAAGGGCGGGAACGAGGTGGGGGTGAATTGGTAATGTTCGGAGGAAAATGACCTCTCGCAGATCCAAACAAGGACCCAATGAATCGAATGTCTTCTTCATAGTTTTGATCGCGACCTAGCCGAATGAGTCAGTGGAACTGCAGTATACCGCCAACGTTGTCATTCCATACCATAGTTCCTCTCCGGGCGATGTGGGCACCGGCGGTCCGTACACGTGCGACGGCAACGCTACCGAAGCTTCCATCGCCAACCTCCTTGATCACTTCGAAGCGATCCTCGAGGGTTGCCAGGGAGGTATGTGACCCACGCGGGGGGGTATCATATGTGACGGTCATGGCGATAGCTCTTCAGGTCTGGCCAGCAGATCAAGTGAAGAATGTGGGAGGAGGGGTCTGCGGAGTTTCATGTCAGCTTCCTAGCATTCTCAGAAGATCAGATCAAAGAGGCTCACAATTAGGTAGAGGGGGGAATGTTTTGCAGGGTTTCCCCAAGTGAGTGTGTATGTATATAGGAGATCAATTGCAGCAGGAGATCATATCCGAGTATCAGTGCGAGCCAGAGGATTGAGTTTCCATTGACGGAAGGTAAGGAGTGACGAGGTAGTTGGAGGGGGAGTGACGGTTATCATGTAGTGGGCGATCTGGAAGGAGTGAGGACCGGGCACGATGCAATAAAAAGAAAATCCAGAATCCAGAATAGGAGGAGACCCGTTTTGGTGGAAACTGGAGGGATCGGAGGGCCGAGGGTGAGCCCCTGACGCCGTGACAACTCGAGCTCCTATGTAGACGGGGCCGTGGGGACGGTAAATTAACGACTTTAGTCGTTGCAGATCAGTCCACCGTGGCGAATATTGCTTTCGAGAATGAGGTCACTTTGGTATATAGATAGGATAGAATAGAAGTTGAGTATGAGAGTGTCAGTGTGTCAAGAATAAGAAGAAAGAGAATCAAAGAAGTATGAGAATAAAAGAGACATCGCACACATAAGGCGCATAGAGAGAGAGAGGGTCTGGGTCTGTGTATGAGGAGAATACCGAATACGGAAATAATACATACTTCCTTTACTATTGAGGAAAAAAAGAAAAATAAACTAATTTACGAAAATAAACCAAAGAGAAAACAAAATAAAAACCAACGAGAATTGATCCAATAGGAACTGCCCAAATAACGGGTTCTTCCCGCCCCATCCAATGGCACACTCATTGTGGAAACGGGTACCTTATTTTACCATACAAGTGCCCCGAGCTAAAACATTTACACAGTACATCGACGTAATAACAGTTCAATATTGCTCTTGAAAAATAAAGGAAAAATAAATGTCTCTCTTGATCGCTAGTCAAAAGTGAGAGATTGCAACTACATATAACATATTTCTACATAGTAACTCTGCACATTGCCGTCGAATATATGTTGTAATTGTTCCATCATATAACATAGATAGTATCAGTGGAAGTACATGTAATTCCCTCAGTGTATTTATCATCTGACCGCTGTGGATGCACGGCGCCTGATAATTGAGGAGGTTGGGCATACAAATAATTGTGTGCAGCCTGTAACCGTTGCCCACGCAGCCCTAGTCTGCAACTGTCTGGGGCCTCTCGGAAAGGGTTGGCCCGCTTTGGTAATTTATTTGCCTCGAGCACTGGAATTGGTTGCCTCGAATTATCACTCCAGAACTATCATTAATGACCTCCCATGATCCTCTCAGATTCAGAACAAAAATACATTCTCATCTCGAGTATACGAAGTACAAAAGTACACGCTAGCCATCTCGGTCAACCGGTCTTTGTACGAGTCAACTTCCATCGGAGATGTACCCAAACTACTCCGTTGATGTACCAGATGTAGGTAAGATGTACTCCGTACTACCTCCAACTCGCAGACTGGCCGAGAACAGCAAGGAGAATCCTTTCCATCGCCATGTTATCTCCATTATGTCATGTCCTACCTTCGGACTTCTGTTGTCTGCCGGTCGTGGTCTCGCACGAATCCTGAAGACACCGACTGTCTTCTTATTCGCCTGCTAACGGGTCATCCCTATTTCAACACCGCGCGTAGTTGGCGTTGGCCTGTCAACTAGGGTACTGTTTGACCGGACATCCTGTGGCTCGTTTCCCCGCCACCTGATCTCCTGGTGCATCCGAACCCTGAGTGAGGCGAGATATTTTGATTTGTCTTTTCTGACTGATCTTCCGAATGATCAGGACCAATCACATGCTGGGGTACGATGCTGGCCTGGCCATGAGGGAGATAATTAGTGAGGTTCGCGGGATAGTAAAAGCAGGTCAATTTAAGCCGTGATGAACTGCATATGAGGGGTTCCTTTCTTTCTTTGTTCAAAGGTACGCGGTCTGGGCCTCCTGTAGGTACATCGATGCATGCTTGGGAGATCGATGGTAGATTTTCCCTAGCCGTTTCCGATTGGGAACAGCGTCCGGAGGACTCCCGTGTCTGCGCGGAGTTCTTTGTTCAACTTCCGACTCAAAAACTCGCCGCGTTTTAGTCTCTGTTGCCATGGGTGCCGGAAAGGCGTTGAGGTATTTAGAGTATTGTACATCAAAGTTAGGACACTAGAAACTCCAATCATAAAACGGTAACATTATAATCAACCAGCCACAGCCTATCTGGGAACAGTCTTCTACCGCGCCATCCGTGTTTCTCCACAAAACTCCAGAGCCAAGCGATACTCGCGGTTCCGAGAAAACGGACATGGTAAAAGGTAGAGGCGATCACGGTCAATCATTGAGCCCGAGTTTCACACAGTAAAGAGATGTACGTACTAATTACCAGCAGGAAGCGGGATGGAGTGCACCTGTCAGATGGACGAACTCTGGGGCAACCGTTATGGCCCGCAAGCCTCCCAGCTTATTGCATTCAAGGCTGATCTGATGATTTTCGAGTATGATTGCTATAACTAGTTATTGGACATCTATAACATACAACATTCAACATACGAAGTCGGAAGGACCAGGTGCTATGATTCTAAATCATCTATTCCTAACATCCATTGTTTCAATTCCCCCCTATCCAATTTCTGCAGAGTTGATTTTCTGTCTGTGTGTAAAGTAAATCCTCCAAGGCCCGTACCGAGAAGTAACCGAGTTTCAGACCCAGTGGGCCACTTTCCACCTTATCTCCATTCTTCCTCGAGAACTGCACATCATCTTGTTATACTATTTGAGTAATAGAACAACATCGACGCGTCGTGGAGTACACACCGCGTACGATATATAGAAAATACTGAAAGAAAAAGAGGAAATACACTCTTAATTCATCCCACTTTATTCTACTCTCGAATTATGATTCGTGAAGTAGTGGGGTTATTTTCTCCATCAACCAACCATCACCAGTCAAAGATCAGTAGTGCAATGGAGTCTATGCGCTAACAATGCCATTGGTCCCAGATGATTAAAAACAGTCCACTTTATCCAGTTGTTTTGCCTATGACGACCATCAAGCCTCTTATTCCTCCCAATATTCTAGTCGTGCACCAGTTGATTCGGGGGTCTACGGAAGGCTCCACGGTGGGCCTCATCTAGGCCCGTTCCTGCTACCCGCGGAGGGCCGCGATAGGGGGAGGATCGTGGATTCGCCACTTAGCAAAGCAGACTATTTGCTTCCCAAACTGCCGGGAAGGCGTCGATATGTTCTTTTGGCCTTCGAGAAGGCGGTTCCTGGCAATGTGACCTTCAAAGCTCCAATAATATGACTATTCAACGGTCCCCGAATGGCCATTTTGCCTCGAAATGGGGTCGTTTTTGCATGGACCTGAGAATCCCAAAAAGAAAGCTTCTCGGGGGCGAACATCCGCCTTGGCCACTTGTTGACCTCGTTGCCCCCTTAACAGCCCCCTTCTCTGGAGACTAAACCACAACTGAATACCGACAAATGTACGATCCAAATGATGTTCGGGATGAACTTCCCAGGACCCGTTGGCAAATTGCCAAATTGGTCATTTAGACCTTCGACCTTCCACACTACCTTTAACACTAAGCCAACTCGGCCCACTCCAAACGCCGAAAATGTCTGTGTGAATTTCCAGAACTCGTGGAAGCCACGGGAACGGCACCCCCTTGATCGCTGGGACTGTCAGATCTACGATGTCCACGGGTAAGTGCAGTGGATTATCTCGTTCCAACTCGCACGAGGGACCTACTAAATCATTCTGGAAACCCCCCTTCGGTACTTTGATCGCTTCCTTCAAAGTGGTCCCGCCGTCAGTCAAAAATAACCCTTGCATTTTAGCTTCGGACTAGGAAGCTTTTGCACATCGGGAAGGTGTCAACAGCAAAACAACGCCAACAGACATCCTTCAAATGCACAGTTCCCTAGCACTAGTCCTCAATGCTACCTAGCGTACGGAGCATACAACGTCTATGTTGTTTGCTGCATGTCATGGACTTTCTTCGCGTGGGACTCCGGCTCCGCCGGCGCATATTTAGATCGTCAGCTAAGGTGGCACGCGACGTCTTGGGTGCGCCGTACTTCGGCAGTACATTGAGAAGTACCTGATGAAAGCCCCTCTTCTTGCTGTCATGGGACCGAACCTTTGTTCGTATGTATGTTGCTCTCAACTAGCTTCTTCCAGGACTTTGGAAATTAATCTCCGTGATCTACTTGTCTCCAACCCCCGCCCCTGTCGAGGCTGAGGCATGTTGCCCCCTAACTATGTTGTACACACAATAATGCAGAGGCTATGTGCCATGTGTCTATTTGGGGATCATGCTCCGCTTCTTCTATGCCTTTCTGGAAGGACTAGCGTGACCTCGGATGTCAGTGCCTTGAAGTGAGGTGATATCGCTTTCATGATAGAGGACCTCCCCTTTCGAAGGTTTGTTAGACCCAGTCCAGCCCAGATAGCGAATACAACCAGCTTCCTCTGTCTGTCTTCTTCTTCTTCTGTAGCCCGTGGTCTGTGACTCAGGTCTATATTGTGTTGGACACTTCTGTTGTTACCGTGCGACAAGATGGACTCGGTGTCTCGCGGTGATGTTCGGTAACGCCCTGCGTTTTCCTCTGGCAAGAAGAATGCGTTCTCATATTGTGTGATTGACAATGTCTTGCATCCTTTGCCTTGTCTGTATGAGATTGCCCTGATCCTTCTTTTAGCTCCTATGGGTCCAGCTTCTCTTTTCTACACACTTCTGAATATGATGATAATGCAATCACAGAATGTCTAGATTGATTTGCATTCATTCCTTAACACTAGTTTTAGTTTGATATATATTCCGGATACCTCTTGTTGAGTTTGAATGTGAAGTCATAGGTGAAGGTGAAGGGGTATTATGACCAAAGTAAATTCGAGGTGATCGAAGGGGGTCAGCTCGAAGACCTCACATTCGGAAGGAGCAACCCATGCAGCTTCCACATTGCACCTTTCACCCTTGCAAATATAAACCACCCACTCTTGTTCTTCCTTCTCTTCCTCTCCTTCTTTCATCAACGTCTAACTTCTCCCCCAACGACGCGTTATCTAACTTCGGTCTTTTACCTCTTCGAAGCACCCAGCACTACAGTTGTTCATCTGGCCACCATGCCTCAGCGACGGCGAGGGGGTTTTCTGAGTCCCTATGCGCGGGGATACACATCACAAATAAGAGAGGCGTCAGTCAACCGAATCCATTAGGAGAAACGAGACACACGCTAATACATTGTTGATAGTGTGGAACGAATGCCCATTCCCAACGAGTCAGTATCTCCCATGTACTTGGGTCTCACTATTTGCTCACTTTCACAGAATCAGATGCTGCGTCTGCAAGCGGCGTCGCCCGCAGTCTCAATACTCAAATAACCAGCTCAACTACCTCCGTCAGGCGATATTCGAAAGTGGCTACGCCAACGTCCACAAGCAATTGGTAGCTAAGTGTGGACCATGCACCAATGCTCAGGTTTGCGAAGAGATGTGCTCCCGCTGTGGTCACTATCGTGCCATCGACCAGTTCGCCAGGAACCAGCGTAATCGGGAGAGCCCGGTAAGTTTCGTTGTCGGCCGACAGAAGTGGGATTCCCTAACGCTTGGTGTGTGTCAATTTAGATCTGCCAGCCCTGCATGAACTACCAGCTATCCCTCGATCCCAACGATCAACCCCTTGCGGTTACAGATAAGGCTGAGGGTGCCGAGGACGAGGTGGAGGAAATGGAGCCTACTTCTGGTTCTGTCTCTGTCTCTGGCTCTGGCTCTGGATCGGGCTCTCTCAAGCAGCTTGAGTGGCATAGCTCGGTAAGTGATTAAAACTATATCTACTATAGCCGAACCTGGTTACTCATGTGTGTCTTTGATGTAGAATGAATTGGATCAGACGTTTGAGAAAGCTCTCGTTCTGCACGATGGCTCGGTGGAGATAGAAGGTAAGAGGACGGTGGGTGGCTTTGTGAGAGTCAGGGTGAGTGACTTCATCGTAACTTCTATCCCCAGGCAGAGAACACTTCTTACAAGCTGTCGCATAGGCCCACCGCCCTCAGCTAGCACCGGTTCCCGACCCTGAGCCCGCCCCAGGCTGGGCACCCGGTACTCGCAAGGTCGATGACGGCACTCCATTCAAAGGCTCGCGGTTTCTCTGACTGATTGAAGCTTGGGGTGTATGCCTTTCTCACGAACTACTTTATGGTATGATCTATAATGCTCTGATTTCAGGGCAGTTTCTCGTCAATTCTGCGACTGGTATTGCTGTTTCCAGCTTGGTCTTTGCTCTCTTCGACCTCGAGGGATCCCCAGTTTGCTTATTTTTACAGACCCCTTTTTCGCTTACTTGTTCGCTATTCGGTTAAGGGCGCTCTGTTATGGGTTTTACATTTTTCATGAGCAATTCCGGTTGCGGATGGACCAGGCTTCTATCTACCGGCGCAGAGACTTCGGTGTCCGCGCCTGATAGACCTGGTGATTGCTTTTGCTTTTATGCATTTTTCAGAATGCTTTCCAATGGGGTTCTATGCTTATGGTTTATCTACAACATAGCCTGGATGCTAATCAGAGTTTACATTTATCCCCATTTGAAGTTCAATCCCTGGGTCGGCTTGCGATAGTGCCATGGTTATGACATCAGTGGTTCCGTTGACCCCACAACCACCTAAAAATAACCCCTCTCTTAACTCATAGCAGTTCCAGTTCGTAATGATTCGGGCGTTGGAGTTATTCATGGACAAAGAGGCTTCAAAAATAAAGTAAGACAAGGCTGGTTTGTGTATTGCCTCCTGCTTGTACTTGATCTTACTAAAAAATAAATCCTGCTTATTTGCTTTGCTCTGTTCAAATGATAGTATTGGATTAAAGGTACAAATGTATATGCAGCCCTGGGGCATGCATTTATAGATAAACTCCAAGATTTCTGTAGTCTGCTGATCAAATCCTCAACCGTCGGATCCCAGCCGACAGCTGGCAATGACATAGCTCAATGTTCTGAAGGAAGTGCCCTTCGCGACTCTGATAGGTGTAAAGAGAAACTGTAATGCACGCATCGCATGGAAGATGCATGCTCTAGTAGACTATCGATCGGGACGTTCCAGCCTAGACTAGCAATATGACAGAATATCTGTGGGACTCTAATATATTAGAGTGCTAAGTCTAGCAAAGAGCGACTACACAATGTGACGTCGAGGGAGTACAAAGAGGAGATTTGAATTTGCCGTCTTGTGTTAGTGACGATAGCGATCGCCACAACATTTCACTTGCCCCCCGCCAATCCCCACATAGTCTTTTCATAATTCTTGACCTTTCTCCTTCTATCGAGAACCTCGTCAAATCTTCGACTGATTCTTTTCTCTGCGACGCGGAGACCGTCGACACCTCTTTGTGCAAAGAGCTCTAGCTTACAGCGCAATCCGCGTATCTAGAACCCCCGGAATGCATATGGACTATGAGGGTGAATACGCCGACAATACGTATAGACCGGGCAAGATGAACCCAGATCCAAACGAATATGGATTCTCATCCGCACCTTCATATCCCTCCTACCAAGAACGAGACCATCTCAACATGCCGCAGCCGCAGCAGCCGCGGACCGGCTCGCCATTCCTAGAGCCATACAACTATCCGCCGCGCCAGCACTCCCCCAACCCAAGCACCGGACACATAAACGACGCAGTGAACTCCGCAGTTCAAAACAGTGGGCCCAACGCCTATCTGTCACCAGAGATCCTATCGCAAATCACAGCCACAGTCATTCAGCAGCTTAAGACAACCGGGCTAGACAATCTACAAGGATCTGGCACACCCCCGCCCCGCTCGCAATCGCAACAGCCACCATGGCAAACCGATGCATCATTGCGGCCGCATGCAGACTCCCCGCCTACTGTACCCCCGCAGCGAAGCAGTTCAATCACCCCTCCCAGCTCGGCCTCCGATAATCTCTATCCCAGGAATTTCCCGGTAGACGCGCACTCCGGCTACGCTAGTGATAGTCGTCTCAGTCAGGAACCGGCTTTGGACCCCTTCAAGGATCCTGCTTCTGCTGTGGATGGTTCTTTATCGAGTGGGAATAGCGATCACGGGCAACGCAGCCAGTATAAACCGGAGCGGCCGAAGCCTCCAGAGCGGGACGCTACTGTTGTGGAAATGAGTACCTTTGAGCGGTATTGGGGGAAATTGTTTGAAGATGGGAAGCCGACGAAGAGGTTGGGTCAATTTTTGCGTGGTATTGCCATGCATCTGGTAGGTGGCTTTATGTCTGTTTCTGGTCTACTTAGTGTTGATGGCTAACTTGGGTAGATTGAGGACTATCCACCTGGCAATACCCTCGTTATTCCGCCATATAAGATGCAAAAGTTCTACGAAGATACTCATTGTCCAAATGATCCCTATGAATGGCAAGGTTGGTGTTTCGATATATCCCAAAATTTCAGTCCCATATTCTGACTATATATATTCAGACATTTTCGACGACAGAACATCCTCACTCTCCCGACTATTCCGCGAAATCGATGTCGAACACCACCTCATCCAAAGAGACCTAAAAACACGCCCAGAAATCCCAGGCCTAACACCCAAAGGCTTCGAAAAATGGGCCACGTTACTGATCCTCGCCAACCCAGAGCGAGAACATGAGCGCCTCCAAAGAGCAGTCCGCAACATGCCAATCAACAACCCAGATGACAAAAAAGAGCGTTTCCCCAAGGAAATCCCCCGCCGCCTCTTCCCCGAAATCGGCGACCTCCAAATAAGAGAGGACCTAGAGGACCGCTTAATGCTCCACTGCGGCGTCGACATGCTCATAATAACCGACGAAGAACGCGCCCAAGCCGCACGATCAAAGCGCACCTCCACCTCCAGCGCGCCATCCATGGAGCGCACACATTCATACGAGCGAGGCCGTCCCCGCCCCGCAATGCCGGTCCCCAACTCTGCACAGAAACCAAGACCACGACCCGTCTCCATGGTCACAGACGACGAAGACGAAGACGAACACATCCCCTCGGTGCCCATCGAGCGCGAGAGAAAGCCCTACAGCGCCCATGCAGGCGGCGGCAAACTATACGACGATTCAAAGCCAAAGCCCAGTCGCAGCCATGCGAGCTCTTTCTCGACATCCCGGCCTTCGGATGCAAGCTATAAAGATATGGGATCTGGATCAACGCCTACCCCCCGAATGTCTGATTCATATGACCGCGACCCGCTCTACCCGCGCCGCTCTGGGTCTGGTGCTTCCACTGAGCAGCGGTATCCGCGTCAGTCGCGCAGTTCGTCGCGTAGCGTGAATCATGCTGGTGGGAGGCATTCAGAGAGTGATGGGCTTGGCCGTGATGGGTCGAGGTATGCGGGGTTGTCGGCGCATGATTTGCATTATGCCGAGTCGCCGACTTCGAATTTGCCGTCTGATGCCGATGAGGAGCGGAGGTATCGGCATGGGAGTCGGGGGAGTCGGGGGAGTGAGGATGATTATTATCGGGGTGGTAGGTCTGGTCATGGGTATGCGGGTGATAAGTACTATCGCTGAGCTGGTTTGGTCTATCTTGTCTTTGTTTTTTGGTTGCTTGTTAAAGTCAGCTCTCGCTGCTCTGCCTTGGTTTTTGTTTTCGTCTTTGATTCTTTCCATCTTCGGCGTTTCATGGATACGAAGATACCCCTCCTTGCTGGGGTTTTGCATGACTGACGATCCCATGATCAACGTCCTGTCTGTTCCAATTATATGTGAGATTTGGTTGATTTAGCGTGTATAGCAGTGAGAAGAGCAAAGCGCAGCACATACTCAATTTGAACAGGTTTTGTCATATCTACATCTGATAGACTGCCATCATGTATGTACATGTATCGACTTCGAACAAGGTGGCACCTACGGCCCAAACCCAAATCTCCTCATAACCCTCTTTCCATCCTCCCTCAAAGCCCTAAGCTCCTTCTCCCTCTCATGCTCCTCCCTCTCATACCTCCTCGCAATAGCCCTAGCATGCCTCTCCTCCCTCTCAACCCTCTTCCTCGCCGCCCTCTCCGCCCTCCTCTTCTCCTCAACCACCCGCTCATCACTCCTCTCCGCATCCCTCCGCAACTTCTCAACCTCCCCATCACTCAGCGCCCACGGCACAGACAAAACCTCCATAAGGAACCGCAGACGATCATCCAGAAACCGCATTTCAGCGTTCGTATCTCCAACCAGCCAGAACCGCTCGAGATGCAACTGCATCCGCTCGCGAAAGGTTGACAAAGTCCCCTTGACACGAACAAGTGTCCCCGGTTGCAGGGATGATATGTCTATCTCGTCGTGGTCTTTGGAGGTTACGTGTGTTGTTGTGAGGCCTGTGGTTGTTGGAGTTGTGCCGGAGAATAAGGTCCAGGTCGTTGCTGCTGCTGTTGTGGTGGTGGGTGGTGGTCCTGCCTGGCTGGCTGGTTCTGTGTCTGTGCTGGGTTCTGGGGTTGTCTTTTGCAGGACGGCTATGTCGATTGTTGCGCCGCTGCTGTCGTCTAGTGTTAGGAGTGTGCGGCGGGGGACTTCGGTGCGCGCTACTATTATGCCAACTAGGCTGACGAATTGGATTGGGTGGTTGTTGTAGAAAAAGATGTTTTGGCCTGTTGGTTTGTTAGTTGTGGGGTTTCATGCATAGATGGGCTGATTGGCTGGGTTCGGGTAACAGGAAGATAATTAATGTTTGAATATGTAAGTTGACATAGAAGGGACGTTTTAACGAGTATATAGAGTCTAGACAGGGTGAACAAGGTATAGACGTCATGGCGGAAGATATCTAGAACTTCTTCACGCTAACGCCTCTTTTTCAAGTCTTGACGCTAAAGGAGCCAGAGGCATGCATCAGATACACACTAGGGGTGCCGATTCTGACAGAAAGGAACATTTGATTGCAGAGTCGAATGTGTAAACAAAGGGGAAAACGAATCACATACCCACAAAGTCACTCGATTTTCGGAGACGATGCACATCGGCTGCACCCATTTTCACCCAGGTAAAGTGCGTTGGTGATGCTTTGAAGCAGAACGCGGGATAGAAAGTGAGGCTCTCATTGTCGTCTGTCGCCATTGGGTCATGTTTGATCTTCGAAGTTTGTTGTCACGGAGATATTCAAACTGAAATCAGAGTTGTATTCAGGACTGGATGTTGCGACTGGTATTGGAAGTCTGGTTGATGTCACGTGGTTGTATACAGATAAGGCCGGCGCGTTCTTTTTTGCTCACTTCTAATGCCTTTGGAGATGAATTTTCCCGGTGCTCCATGGCATCGAGCTTCTTAGCTTGGAGTGTGCCTTGTGATGCTTTGACTGTTTAGCTCATGGCTAATCCTCATCATCCTACGCCATTGCCAAGTCTCGAAAACGGCCTTCTACCAATCGAGAATTATGTTGAAAGGGCTAACGATTGACGTCTGCAATATCACTTTTGATTGAGTCTATTGCACCCCACATCCCCTACAGATAGATATGAGTCTCCCCCTCCATCATCCTCTTCTTCGGATTCCTCGGCATATCCGCCTGGATCTGCCTTTGCTCAACACCAGCATCCCCACTACTACCCCTCTCCCCCAACGCAGCCCTAACCTCCTCCTCCCCATTCTCATGCCCCGCAACAGCAACAGTCAAAATCTCCCTCTCCAACCCACCAACATGTTCCCACTCAATCCCCGCCTTCGTCAACATCTGGCACCCCTCCGACTCACCAACAAACGTGCCAGGCTCCTTAACCCCAAAATAAACCTTATGAATCCCCTCCCGACCACCCTCCCTCGTCCGCGTAATGCGCTGAACACACGGCACATTCCCAGACAGCCGCTTCCCGCACGGCTCCATTGTCACATACATGACGAGTTTACGGCCCGGCTCGACGGGAAGCACTTCGCCGACTTGCTCATCGGGCACTTTGTGCACTGCGGCGTAGTTGGACAAGCAGCATTGCTCTGCGTGTGTGTTGCCCGCTAGCTCCATTGTGTAGCCTGTTGAGAGGATCCGGTCGTCTGTGAAGGTCGGGTCGTTGTCTTTGCGGGAAAGAAGGAGTGCGCCGACTCGGAAGTTGGTTGGTCTTGGGGGTGATTGTTCTGCTAGGGAGAGGCATTGTTTCAGGTAGGGGAGATGAGGGGCGGTGTTTGTCGTCATCGTCAGTTATGGCAATGGCAATTGGGTTGGTTGGTATTTTGGTCTGGGAGGATGGCGTGGTAGGTCTTGTAGATGTAGATTGTGGATATGTCTTTTAGATGAGAATAGGATGGTCTCTGCAGCTTTTGAAATTCGAGGAGAGTGAAGTAGGGCTATTGATGAGACTCGGAGTCTCGAAAGTGGGTTGATAGACAAGGCGGGGAGAGGTAGCAAAATGACGCAAATGGGCTTGTCGCGTCCAAATCGCGTTCCGCTCCTACGATATTGTATTTATTGCATGCTTGTGTCGTCGCCACTTTTACTCGTTTGTTTATCAATACAAATCCTATCCGGCGTGATATATCTCAATTGCGCTCTATTTTTAATCGTATACCCGGTACAACCTCCTTAGACGCCTGCCGCGTCATCGAAACTTGCAATGGCGAAGAACGCGAAATCCGAAAACCATGCCTCAGACGAAGAAATGCCCTCTGTCGAAGAAAACCTCTACAAGATCCTGGGCGTTGCATCCGATGCGACTCCAGAAGCCATTAAAACCGCTTACAAAAAGAGCGCTCTAAGAAACCACCCTGGTATGCAATTCCAAGCAAGCCCAAAAACACACGAATTACTAAATCCAGCACAGACAAGGTGAGCGAAGATGCCCGCGCCGAAGCCAACGCAAAATTTCAGCAGATCGCGCTAGCATACGGAGTTCTCTCTGATGCGCGGCGACGAAGCGTGTACGACCGCACCGGCAGCACAGACGAAGCCTTCGGGGAAGATGGCGACTTCAACTGGATGGACTTCTACCGCGAACAGCTATCGGCGATGCTGGACTCGCGTGCAATCTCAGACTTCCAGAAGAAATACCAAAACTCAGACGAGGAGAAGAAGGATCTGCTCGCTGCGTATGAGACGCACGAGGGCGACATGGATGCCATCTACGATACCGTCATGCTGTCTAATGTGCTCGACGACGATGAGCGGTTCCGGGGAATCATTGACCAGGCCATTGCTGATGAGGAAGTTGAGGAATATGAGCGTTATTCTAAGGAGCCGGAGAAGAAGAAACAGGCGCGAGTGAAGAAGGCGAAGAAGGAGGCTCGGGAGGCGGAGAAGCTGGGGAAGGAGATTGAGGATAAGAAGAAGAAAGCGGGGGCTGGTTCGAAGGGGTCGAAGGCTGCGGCGAATGAGGATGATCTTCTGGCCATCATCACTAAGCGTCAGCAGGATCGCGGTGCAGGCTTCCTTGCTCGTTTGGAGGAGAAGTATGCGCAGCCTGGCAAGAAGCGCGGTGGGGATGATGAGCCTTCGGAGGAAGCGTTTGCTGCTGTTGGGGCTCGGAAGGGGACGAAGCCCAAGTCGAAGAGGGCTAAGGCCTGATTTGAGGTGTGTTTTCAATTGTCTTTGCATTCATGTGTCATGTCAAGCGTTTATCGTCTAGTTTTAAGGGTTCTATAGGAGTCAGGCAATTGCATCTGGACGGGCTGAAATGTATTTACTTTCCTAGAAATCAAGCATTTAGTTTCGCCTAAAGCTCGTTCTGACAATATTGGGTATTTAGTCTTATGTAGTATCTAGTAATAATGCTCTGTCTGATAGAGTCTTAACAATGCTCTTTGTGGTAATGCAGGGATACCTAATAGGGTAGGCATTTTCTTGACAGTTAACTATCCCCATATACTTGTAAATTCTACCTTACCCACAACTTCATTGTTCTATTCAATGTTCTATTCTAGCTATATGAGCTAATCTAGTTAGTTCCTTCTAGTCGGGAATAATATCCAAGCTTGTGCTCCGTGCCACTCGTGGCTGCACTTCGAAGCCTGACATTGGGCTCTTTCTCCCAAACCTCACTTCTCCCTTATTTCGCACCTGCATCGTCCAAGATTATATGTCTTCCAAGTCCAAATTGTACCCCGATTGCCGAACATCTAGTATATTCTGCACCTGCTGGATATCGATATCGGCTCCTATTCTGACTCTTTCTGTAGGCTCTGAGGACCATTTACATGATTCTGCCACATACTAATGCAGCCCAGATCATTTTAAACCCATCCCTTGCAGTCCCATCGTCATAACAGGGCGATCTGCTCCACATTCCTCAGCTCTTAGCGACGTTGTTGGGCGAGCGCTCAGTTCCCCACAATCCGGAGGCGGTGCCGCGACGCCATGTCGTACCACACTGGTCGAACTTCTCCTATACCACCTGCAGACTCTGAACAACTCAAAAGCTCGGGTGGTCGATCTCCAATAATATCAACGACCCCAATAATCGAGAAAACATCGGGTCTCAACCGGGCCCTACAAAGCTTGTTTATTGCCCCGCAGAAGAGTGCGGGCGGGAGCTATTCAACCAGAGGAACCCGCAGCCCAGTCGAGCCACTCATCTCCTCGCCTTTGCGCATCAGTTCGTCCGCCATGGCATCTGCTCCTACTTCACCCGAGAGGGAGACTCCTAGAGCTGATCTCAATGATCTTTCTCGGAGATCATCCGACTATGCTGTTGAGGCTGGCCGAACAGCAGCTCACCTTGGAAATGACGATGATGCAAAATCTGACATCACTGCAACTTCTTCAGAACAGCCACATGTTAAAAAGCGATTTCTGCAAGCTCGAGATAGGTCCCAGGGGCGCAAGGGTGTGGCAGCCATGATGTCTGGCCGTCTCTTCCCTAGAAGCTTTTCCCGCGGCAGAGAACGAGATTCATCACGGGGTTCTTCCCAGCGTGGGTCATCGCTTGATTCTAGCGCGACTGCTTCCCCGGACCGTGGTCGTTCCCCTACTCCTGGCGGCCAGTCCGTTCATGTTGAAACTTTGAAAGCGTCCCCTGTGGGTTCAGGGAAAGGGCAGGCACTTAACATGCACGATTCATTCAACAAGTCAGACGAAGCATTGGTCAAACCCCATGGGAGCCTGCCAGACTATGTCAAACCAATAGCTGTGGAGGAGGGAGGGGAGCGGTTAGCTAAGGATGTATTCGATCGTGACAAGAACATGATCGAAAGCAGCGAGGATGAACCCAATGATTCTTCGAGCGATGAAGATAGTGCCCTTGAGGGTGAACGGGGACGACGGAAGAAGAAGGGCTCGGATATCACATCAATCACGCCGAGTGATTTCGAGAAAACTGAGAGTGACAAGTCCAGGCAGTCAGAAGAGCGTACGTTAACAATCGAGGTTTCATCACATGAAGATCTTTATATACTGACATCATATTGTACAGAAATAGCTTCTCACAAACCAAGTGGACAACCAGAGAAGAAACCGCGAAAATCTGCGTTAAAAGCTGTGGTGCATCCACAAACCAGTTTTGACATTCCCACCCCTCGTGTTCAGTCAGTGGCTGGGACACCTTACGGCTCAGAGGATGAAGCCGAGATCGGTGATATTCATCGTGCCCAAAAGCTCAGCATTTCTATGTCAGCAATTGATAACGGTGTTCGTAACCGCTCCATCCGAACAATTGTCCGCGGGAACTTCTCAAGTCTACAGGATCAAGGTGATGGGACCCGTCGTCGCCGGCGGAAATACCTAATCGCAACCGACTTGAGTGAAGAGTCAGTGTATGCCCTTGAGTGGACTATCGGCACGGTTCTGAGAGACGGAGATACCATCTTCGCCATATACGTCATGCACGAGGACGCTGCTTCTGCACCAGCGGGGCAGGTCGGCGAGGGAGCCAAAATGATAAAAGATGCCAGGGCTGTTGTTGGCACCCAGACAAAGGAAGCCAATCAGAATTCTGGATCCCGTACAATCCTGGGTCGGCTTGGCCCTGGTACTGCCAGCAAGACACATTCTGCTGATTCCCGGACATCGTCGATCGCTGAGGCGGAACGGGTGAGGGCAGTTGAGACTGTGTCTCAGACCTGTGTGAAGCTGCTGCGTAAAACGGTGTTGCAAGTCCGTATTGCCGTGGAGGTAATTCACTGCAAGAACCCGAAGTCTATGATTACTGAAGCTGTGAGCGTCTCCCTTGTTCTCGAATCCCCTTTGTTTCTGACTTATACTTACACTCTATTCTAGATTGATGAACTCGAGCCAACACTAGTTATTGTGGGTGCTCGAGGCCAGAGTGCTCTGAAAGGGTGAGTAACACTAGACTTTCGATTTTCAACTGCGTACTGCTGGAAAGTATACTAATATAATCTTTCCAGTGTCCTTCTCGGCTCATTCTCCAACTACCTTCTCTCGAACTCTTCCGTCCCGGTGATGGTTGCACGCCGAAAGCTGAAGAGACATACATGGAAAGACAAACTCAAGGGCACTGCCAATGTGCGCCTATCCAATAATCTTGTTACTCCGAAAAGCCTTTCCCAAGCTAAAGTGGATTGATTCGGCGTTTTATCCTTTCTTTATGTTCTTGTCTGGCTTGCATTTTCCTGGGTCAAATCATCGTAAGGCGATAGTATCGTCTTGCACAGCGTTCGGATTTTGCTTTTTGAGTAGACTCTCGCTGTCTACTCTATCTCACGCGTTTGGATACCCCGCTTCTCATGGGCTGATGACCTCGCATTAGTTTGATTCTCTTCTATATTCTTATTCAATTCTCGTCCTGACACGGGCTTTTGGTGTATATTTGGTTCTTGGTCCGCATAGCGTTGTTCTTGGTTGTTTGGCAATCGCTTAGAATGTGTACCACATCTTCAACCAACAAGCGGAGACTTTAACAAAATGTTGATACACATTGGTTACTGAAGTACGGCAACAGCGTTGTCTGCTGTTGAAGGTCCAACGTCAAGTTATCTAATCCTGTGTCTGGTGTGATGTCTGATCACTTGCAACTGACGTTGTCCTTAAGCTTTGTTTAAGCATTTGCTTTCCCAGACTCCATTCGAAGAGTTCCTAGGTGTAGACAGGATCTATGGGTTCTCATTCCTTGCAATATGAGTCCACAGGCTAAGATTACGTACAAAATCGACCGACCCTACGCAATCTTGGACCACGTCACGTGCAACGTCACCGCCCAAGCTCCCCCATCGAGACAGCTGGACCAACCCCCAAGTCCCACCTTTGCTCCATTCCCCATCGTTGTCTCTATTTCTCTTGCATTTCGCCCGTGGAGGATTTGATTCGCCATGGCCGATTTTGTTGACCCCCGGATGTCCTCCATCAAGCCTCGAATCCGCTACAATACCATCTCCGGCATCAACGGACCGCTGGTTGTTCTTGACAATGTAAGTTGACTTATGACGAGATGCTCTGGCAAGATGATGGGAGCCGCAAGCTGATGACAATATCCAAAAATAGGTCAAGTTCCCCCGTTACAACGAGATCGTCTCCCTGACGCTCCCCGATGGCACAGAGCGCAGTGGACAGGTGCTGGAAGCCAGAGGTCCGTTCCCCACATTCTGCCGATTATATACATGGAAGCTGACTATCTTGTGTGCAAATAGGAAACCGCGCAGTTGTGCAGGTATGGACTGAGCCTGATGCAATCCTTGTCCCCTAACGCGCAAGGCATTAACACAGCTGCTTTCTCAACTAGGTGTTCGAAGGCACCCCCGGTATCGATGTCAAGAAGGTACAACAGCCGTGGGAGTTCTCTAATGAGTTGTGAGTCGGATGTGCTGACATATTGATCAGACCAAAGTCGAGTTCAGCGGTCACAGCTTGAAGCTTGGCGTGTCCGAGGACATGTTAGGTCGAGTTTTCGATGGTTCGGGACGAGCTATTGATAAGGGCCCCAAGGTGTTGGCGGAAGACTACCTCGATATCAACGGAAAGCCTATCAACCCCTACTCGCGAGTATGCGCCCTGCTCCGATATGAGATGAACTACATAGGAAGCTAACAAACGATAAGGTGTACCCGGAGGAAATTATCTCTACCGGTATCTCCGCTATCGACACAATGAACTCTATTGCCCGTGGACAGAAGATCCCCATTTTCTCGGCTGCCGGTCTACCCCATAACGAGATTGCCGCCCAAATCTGTCGACAAGCTGGTCTGGCCAAGCGGCCAACCAAGGATGTTCACGACGGCCACGAGGAGAACTTCTCTATCGTCTTCGCCGCTATGGGTGTCAACATGGAGACTGCCCGTTTCTTCACTCGCGACTTCGAGGAGAACGGCAGTATGGAGCGTGTTACTCTGTTCCTGAACTTGGCCAACGACCCTACTATCGAGCGTATCATTACTCCTCGTCTTGCCCTGACCACCGCCGAATACTACGCCTACCAGCTCGAGAAGCACGTCCTGGTTATCATGACTGATATGTCGGCCTACTGTGATGCTCTGCGTGAGGTTTCCGCTGCTAGAGAAGAAGTCCCCGGTCGTCGTGGTTACCCCGGTTACATGTACACAGATTTGTCCACCCTCTACGAGCGTGCTGGACGAGTCGACGGCCGTAATGGTTCTATTACACAGATTCCTATTCTGACCATGCCTAACGACGGTTCGTGCTCCTACCAAAAGTCCTGACCTGAATACCACTAATTTACCTATGCAGATATCACCCACCCAATTCCCGATTTGACCGGCTACATTACCGAGGGTCAAATCTTCATCGACCGTCAGCTCGACAACCGCGGTATCTACCCACCAATCAACGTCCTCCCCTCGCTATCCCGTCTGATGAAGTCCGCCATCGGCGAGGGCCGCACCCGCAAGGACCACGGCGACGTCTCCAACCAGCTATACGCCAAGTACGCCATTGGTCGTGACGCCGGTAAGCACTAGACTCCCCTCTTCTCCCCAAAGAAAATCCACCTTGCACCGCACCAGCTAACACCCCACCCAGCCTCCATGAAAGCCGTCGTCGGAGAAGAAGCCCTCTCCTCGGAAGACAAGCTCTCCCTCGAATTCCTCGAGAAATTCGAACGTACCTTCATCAGCCAGTCCCCCTACGAGTCGCGCACCATCCAAGAATCCCTCGACCTCGCCTGGAACCTCCTCCGCATTTACCCCAAGGAACTCCTCAACCGAGTCCCCAAGCGCACCCTCGATGAGTTCTATGCCCGTCACGCACGCAAGATCCCGAATAAGGATACCCGTGATAACTCGCATGAGAACCTTATTGAAGCATGAGCGTGTTGTGCCGTGCTGTTGAGTCTTGGCTTCAATAGCTTGTTCTTGAGCTTTGATAAACTTGATGGTTGTTTTTGGCTACGGGGTCTTTCTAGTGTCGACTTCCCACCCTTGTCGATATCAATTGCATATACTCCTATCTCTTTCTTTTTTGTGCGGATGTTCGTACCTAGGTTTGTTTTTTGTTTGGCTTTTTGGTTTCGCGAAGCATGATACAATATTGAATTTATTTCGGGGCTTTGGGCCTCTTTAAAACACGGTGATGAGGACTGTCGGTAGTTAGTAGAGCGGTCTCTTTTGTAGTTGGGTAGCATACTACATCCAAGTTACTGTTTACTCGATTCTACTTACGTCGGGAAATGTGTTACTACATGTAAGTATGGATACGAACACGACTGGTGGGCAGATACCAAGGAAGAGTAGAAGTGGGATATCAATATGTTTTTGTAATTGCTACCTGAAAAATGTAAATCACGTAAAAGATGCCGTAAAAGATGCGCTTTTCCATTCCGCAAAGAAAGCATAAGCGCCTTCAGAAAACTCGTGGCGGGACAGGCCGCCTGATGTAAAAGGGATAATGATAACAGTACGAATACCCTGCACACAAGGCAAGGGAAAAAAATGACTTATGGGGGGAAGAAAAGGTGAACACGCTTAGAAACGCAAGTCCCAACCGATCTTGGGACCCAGGCGAGGAAGCTCATCAGCAACCTGCTGGACATCCTTATCACCACGACCGCTCAGGTTCAGAACAATATTTTGCCCCTTCTCCATCTTCTTAGCCAATTCCATGACACCCCAGACAGCGTGTGATGACTCAAGAGCAGGAATGATACCCTCATGCTGAGCGAGAGCACGGAAACCAGCAAGAGCCTGGCTATCATCAGCAGCGATGAAAGTAGCCCGGTTCGTATCCTTCCAGTTACTAAGCTCAGGTCCAACACCGGGATAATCAAGACCAGCAGAGATAGAGTGCGTCTCGGCGATCTGTCCGTGCTCGTTCTGCAGAACATAGGTGCGCACGCCATGCAGAACACCATGTGAGCCACCAGAGAGTGTAGCAGAGTGACGGTTCGTGTCAACACCATCACCGGCAGCCTCAACGCCAATGAGCTTGACGCTAGGATCATTAGAGAAGGGGTAGAACATGCCGACGGCGTTACTGCCACCGCCGACACAGGCGACGACGGCGTCAGGGAGCTTGCCGATCTGGGCTTGCATTTGCTCCTTTGTTTCGCTGCCGATGACGGATTGGAAGGTGCGGACGATTGTCGGGAAGGGGTGGGGGCCGATGGCGGAGCCGATGATGTAGTGGGTTGTGTCGAGCTCGACGACCCAGGCGCGGAGGGCTTCGTTGACGGCGTCGCGGAGGGTGCGGCTGCCGGCTTCGACGGCAACAACGGAGGCGCCGAGGAGTTTCATGCGGAAGACGTTTAGGCCTTGGCGGCGGACGTCTTCGGCTCCCATGAAGACGGTGCATTTCATGCCGAACTTGGCGCAGACTGTGGCTGTTGCGACGCCGTGCTGGCCAGCACCGGTCTCGGCGATGATGCGGGTTTTGCCCAGGCGACGGGCGATCAGGATCTGGCCGAGGGCGTTGTTGATTTTGTGACTACCAGTGTGGTTTAGATCCTCGCGCTTCAGCCAGATGTTGGCGCCGCCGACGTGGTCGGTCAGGCGCTGGGCCATGTGCAGGCTGCTGGGACGGCCCATGTAGGGGTAGTAGGAGCGGAACTCTTCCCAGAACTTGGGGTCGTTGTTGGCCTGATCAAAGCCGCGCTCGAGCTCGGCCAAGCAATCCATGAGGGACTCGGGGACATACTGTCCACCGAACTCGCCGAATCGTGAGGGCTGGGAAGACACATCCTTGGTCACGTTAAGAGCCTCGAGCTGATCTCCTAGACCAGGTCCGGCAGGGGTGTCGGCATCAGTAATGACCTTAGTCGGGTGGACACCAGCGGCGGGCAGGGCCTTCTGGATGGCCTCAAGGACATTGACCTCGCGGGTGAAGACACCTGACGCATCGCGCTCGCGCTTACGTCCAGTGATACTGGACAAGTACTCCTCAGCAGCCTTGGCAGCCTGGCCAGCAGGGGCCTTGCCAACGACAGTGATGATCTGACTGCCAATGACAACACCCTCGGCCTGTTCCTGGACGGACAGGAAGTGCTCACGAGTGCTCACACCAAAGCCTAATGCAGCAGGAACATTGCCGGAGTATTCGTGGACTCGGCTCAAAAGCTCGGGAATGTTGGCGCTGAGTGAGCCAGTGGCACCGGTCACACCCATGCGGGAGACGACGTAAATGAAGCTGTCGGCAATCTTGCAGAGAAGACGCATGCGAGCGTCGGAGGTAGCAGGGGCAATGAGGGGGACGTAAGACAGACTAATGATAGACGATCATGTTAGATTCATGTGTTGAAGGTGATAGTTATAGAGGAAGCCCACTTACCCAGTGCTAGCACACAGGTCACGGAAACGAACAGCCTCCTCGGGGGGCAAATCGACCATAATGAAGCCATTCACACCAGCCTCCTTGCAGTCGCGCAGCATGCGCTCCTCTCCATACTTCATGACAGGGTTGAAGTACCCCATCAACAGGAGAGGAGTCTTCAAGCCACGGCTGCGGGCAGTGCGAACGAGCTCCAGGACAATTGTAAGAGTAACACCATTCTCAAGAGCCTTGGTGTTAGCAGTTTGGATGGTAGGACCATCCGCAATGGGATCAGTGAAAGGAATGCCAAGCTCGATGATATCTATTCAATAATCCCAAGTATTAGTAAAGACCATCTCCTAGGACCAATTCAGGCACTTAGGTGTGACATACCGGCTCCACCGTTCTCAAGACCCAAGAGGATATCAACTGCCTCCTCGACTGTGGGGTATCCTGCTGTGATATAGGCGACAAGAGCTGCGCGTCTCTGCTCTTTGCACTTGGCAAAGGTCTCTTTGATGGCGTCCATTGTCTGTAGCTGATGCAATGCAAGCAAGGGTGGCGGGGTAGAAGGAAGGTGGGTGATGATAGGAAGAACGGAAGGGGAGGGCCAATGGAGGCAAGCAGTCCCTATTTATGTGCTGGGAGTGCGATTGTATGTGATGTGAGTGGTAAAGTGAGAGAGGAGAGAACTGATTGTCACAAAAAGCAAATAGCTTCAAAGGATGACTCAATTGCCCTTTTTTGATACTGCCCGGTTTCGCTGGGCCCCGCGTGTCACGTGCTAAAAGGATCGATAAGATATGTAAGCAGATGTGGCGATAAGCTAAGTCAGCTGATCTGAGTGGAATTTTAGAAGAGGGCTTAGTGTATCACGTGGAGGTGAAATAGATGTCATGTTTAGAAGACTCATTTCCAAGGCTACAGATGAGAGTAAGATGACGAACTGTAAAAAGTAAGATTCGAAGCAGGTAAGATTAAAAGATAAAGTCAAGCAACGAACGGTCCAATCGTTCAGTCCCAAACGCCAGAACAATGCAATAGGTAGTAAGTGACAACCCTCGGCTCAAGTAACAAGAAAGTGGAAAAGTGACAAAACGACTCCAGAGGAAAAAAGTGGAAACAAGAAAGTCAGATATAGACAGGGAAGTAGACAGATATAGAGACCTATAACACGAAGCGAACCTCAATGTGTTAGTCAGTCAGTCATCCTTATCGAAAAACCCCTGTCCAGATGCGCCGAATGAGAACTGGATAATATGGACCAAGCCACCCTGATCTCAAGAGAAAACAAAAACCCAAGTCTATCCCATTTCCAATCCAGAACGAAAAACCGCAAATGCAAAAGGAATGACAGCAAGCGCCCGCTATGCTGGATGGTAGTACAAAGCCCAGAATGTATCTTTTGTGCGCAAAAAAAGGGAGTGGAAGCCGCAATGCCCGGCGTGTAAATATGCAACCCGAGAAAGGAATGAACAAGACACCGTCTAGATGCGAGGAACAGGTCTCATATGGAACTAAGTCCATAAACAAAAAAGCAGTGAAAATCAAATATGCAAAGGCTCGATGGTTGGGTGTATGTGGGCATCAGGCATCAAATGGTGTGTAGTGTAAGGACGGACGTAAAATCATGATCAATGTGGGGGATGCGAGGGCCAGACATATGACTCTTGGTGACTTTTTCAAGTCACAAAAGACGCTATGACCGAGGACCTGGCAAGCCGTGATCTGGGCTTGAGAAGGAGTGACAAGAAAAGGAAAGTCATATCTGCAGTAAAATCGGAGGGGAAGTATGAAAATTGAAAGGAAGAAGAAGGCAGCAGGAAATCGATAAAGGTCCAGCCAGGAGGTGAATCAGTGCCCGTGAGCTGCGTCGTGCATGGAGTACACGGGGTCCAGGTAGTTGTAGCATGCGCCGTTGGTTGGGGCGCCGGTGTGAGGGGCGCTCGGGCCAAGAGGGTGCATGTCCCAAGCTGGTCGAGGAGCGGAGGCTGCCAGGCCGTGGGCATTGTGGGGGTGACAGATGGCTGGATACGAGTATGCGCCGACGGACGAGTATGGTTGCGTGACTGGAACCATGGATCGGAGATCGGCAGCAGAAGACAGGTGGGAGGTAGAGTGGTCTGCCTGCGAGTAGGCCTGGACAGGCATACTCGCGTAGGTGTTACCAGCAGCACCATGGTCGGGGGTCGACTGAGGAGAGTTGGAAGTGTGGGCCTCGGTGCCAGAATCAGAACCAGTGCCATGGCTGGTGTAGTTTGTGGTCATTGGCGTGGGGAGAGCACCGGCTGTGGAGGAGTAGCTGGCAGACTAGATCGAGAAAAGTTAGTAATTTATCACAGATGGCTGCAGATTTTCGAACATACGTATTTCCCAATGATCTTCTTCAGTGCGTGGCTCAAAACCTTCCAGGGGAAGACCTTGACATCCTTCTCAATGTTGCGAGGCTTGGGGGCAGGGAAGCCCATGATGAGCTTGAAGAACTCTTCGCTGTCAGCCTTGGCCTTGGAGACGGTCAAAGGACGGAAACCCTCCAGATTGCGACGGATACGGTTTTTCTCCTCGACAGTGAAGCGCACAGCAACGAGCGACTCAAGCAGGTAGATAGTATCCACACTAGTGACGAAACACTCGTCCTTGTCCTCCCAATAAATGCAGCTGATGCAGATGCTGCTCGGGGCGCGATCCTCGGGGGCAACAGCCTTGAACTCGCCCAGGATGGTGCTGCCAGTCTGGGAACGGGTGAACTGCACCAGACGGCGTTGACAGCCGCGCTCTTCCTCCGACCAGCCGTCGGTCATGGTATTCAGCTCGCCGTTGAGTTTGAGAACAGCCTTGGCGGGATACATGGCATACGGGTTGAAGGCTGCACTGTGGGACATGGCGTTTGTTTGGATGGTCGAGGTGCGAATCAAAGTGGGGTTCGAAGAACCACGATGGGCGGGACCCTTTCGTTGAGGCAAACCATGTGACACAGCGAGGCCTGTGTGGCGGGTATCATTGCTCACGGAGACGAACGACGGGCTCCAAGCTGGGGTGATAGGGGAAGGGACACGGAGGGCGGGCTGGGGAGCGGCAGACACGGAAGAATATTGGCCAGAGCCAGTCTGAGGAGAGGAGGCAGCGTGGTACGGTGCGGCGAACCCGGCCATGGCGGGGAGAGGCTGCAAGTACGGCGAGTAGGACGCAGACACCGAGCGACTATGGTAGCCCTCGTGGTGCTCAACCTTGGGAATCACCGCTCCCGTGTGTCGCTTGGCGGACGGTGCCGCAGTGACATCGGAGTAGGAGGAGAACTTCCTCTTGCGGGAGTCCGCTGGCGGCGAAGGGTGGGGAACTTGCTCGTAGTTGAACACACCGACCTGGAGCGAGGTCGCGGGATAGTTATCCTGGGTCTCCATTGAGACGGAAAGAGGCACAGCGAACGATGGCGATCCGGTGGACAAGAAAGCAGGTACATCGGCGGAAAGACCGTACATGAAATCAGGGCCGTCGAAGCCGAGGAAGTGCGGGAGGGATTCAACCTTCTTCGAGCCGAAGACCACATACAAGGCCGCGTATGTGGAGGCATGCAAATCATAGGGGCACTGGAGCTTGACCATCACTCGGCCTCCTTCACTTCCCCGCTGGGGACTGTATGTCACAATCTCGGGTAGCTGTCGGTGGCGTGCAGCCAACATGGGCGACTGAGACTCTTCGTAGGAGCTAGAATACTCGTTGGGCAGATACGGAACACAATCTGAGATCTGACTTGCCTGATCGGCCATGGGCGAGGGAACCATCGGGGTCGTCACATAGGGTGATTGACCATAATTCGAGTAAGAAGCAGCATCGTGCAGAGATCTTGTGGAACCGTAATCTGTGTGGTCTTAGCATGGAATGTCTTCCCAAATTGAGGTCTTCAGCTGCAACATACCTAGGATGGCTCCAGCTGCGGGCTTCTGGAAAGCAGACATGGACAAGATGGGCTCAGACTTGGCCCACAGGCCGTCTGAAAATGCACCGACAAACTGTGACTCTTCTGAGTCCGACAGATCCAACGACTCGCCGAGTATTAGCGGCGTTTGAAAGTCCGGGTCGAACTGTGACGGGAAACAAGAGACAAGGTCAGCCGGAAGGTTTCTTGTGCACACGAAAATAGCCTGGTTGAGAGGATTCAAACAAGATTCTGAGCTGGGATTGGAAGAATTGGGCAAAACATGCGGGCATCCACCAGGCTGAGAAGGGTTTTCTTACCAAAACACCGTGTGTCTTCGAATAAGCCAGCTTGAAGATGTTGCAGCAAGTGCAACGAGACAGAACCTTCTGAAGCGAATGACTGGGAATTTATTCCAAACGATTGTAGGTCGAAAAAGCACGAGCAAGAATGGGGTGCTCTCCGAGACAGAACGAGCGACAAGATGAAGCTGCTGTCAGTCTCACAAAAAGGGCGGCAACAAAAGGCCTCGAATCACCATCCAGGAATAATTCACTAAGGCTGAGACTAGGAACGGCTGGCTGCAGGAATAGGCTCTGATCTCGACCGTGATTGCTTTAGTTCATAAAGAGAAGCAGTCGCTTAGCAGTGAAGGTCCAAGAAAGGTCCACCGCTTATTTGTGACGGAAAGAGGTGAGATTGGTTGGATGATGACGAGCAACGACCGTGGACTGGATAAGTTTCGGTTTTCTTTCTTTTCCTGGGATCCACGAAGTGTTTCGGGAAAACTTCACGCAGATTGGGCCACAATGAACAGGATGACGATGATAGGCTACTCAACGAATGAGTATACGAGAACAGCTTTCAACGCTATGGGAGAACCGGATCGGTGCATCCAGCTTTCCTGAGCTAAGGGGGATTGAAACTCACCGAGATGAATCAGAAGAAAGTAAAAAGAAGCTCTGAACTGAGACCAGATTTTGCTGTTGACTTCCAGATAATATGCAAGATCCGAGGGCCGTCGAACCTGAAGAAGAGAGTCCGATGTCAACAACAAACACTTGCCGGGGAGACAATAGCGGGACGGGGAAGCTATCCGACGGCTTCGAAGAACTATCGTCATTTCCTTTCAGTCTTTGGTATAGTCCCCAGAGGGAGCACAACTTTCCGGCTGCAAGGAGATGACCAGAGAACAAGAATCCAAAAGAGGAAGTATGCAAGGCACGATGGGGAACAAGTGAGACCGTGGGCAAAGGGAGGGCAGTGGGGGCCAGACATTGATACTAACCTTAAGCTGATGAACGGGGGATCTACCTGAATAGTTCCTGAATGGATGTTGCCTTTGCCAATATTCTCTAATGACTCTGAGACCCTTCCAAACAGAGGGCTGCGTTTCCGCTAGACTCTGGATCGAATGGTGTGTTCAGCTGAAACAAGACGAACGATTGGTTGAATTTCAGCTTCACAATTCCCTAGACGTCGCCCGTGGCAAGTACAAAGTCGATGCGAATCGACGAAAGAAGCGTCACTCTTTCTTTTTTTTTGGTTTTCTTTTCGATATTGAACGTTGGAGGTTCAACTGAGACGGAAACCGGGGAACAAACGGGATCTACAGAGATATCGAAAATGCGGCAAACGCAGGTGATGTCGGACAAATAAGTTCACTTTCGACTATCTCTCCCTTAGATCCGAATTGGGCGTCGATAATAAAAAAAAAAGTTGGTCGAAAATCCACCTGGGTAGGGTTTAAGGCGCAAGGTGACCCAAATTAAGTATTATAACTAGTGGCGAATATAATCGTTTTCCAATCGGGGTGTTTTTTTTTTCTGCAGGTTTAATCAAAAGCGAACGTGGTTCTCGTAGCAGCAAGCGAGCGTAAGAGCGAACGTGGGTGAGCGAATGTGTGACTAAAAAGTCATAATAGATAATTGAAGGAAGAAGGGGGGAAAAAAAAGATCCAAGATGCAAGGAAGATGGGACCAGAAGGGTTAAAAGCAACGAGGATTGAGGATTATATGATTATTATTAGAGCAGGTCAGAGTGCAACGGACTGAACTGTATAAGGAGTGGGGTTCTTCTTTTTTTCTTTTTCTTTTTTCTTTTTTGTTTTTTTTTCTCTTTAGGTACCAAAATTAATAATAATTTATATTTCTTGATATTCTCCTCGACTAAAACCAATCAAAATTCCCTCTTCCAATGACTAAAGGGACTAGTGGGAAATCGTGGGGGATGCACAGAGGGGGGGGATACTTGGCATCAATTGGAGAGTTGTCACGTATTATTACTTTTAGTAGTACCCTACCAACATACGTAGGTGAGTACCACTGACGGTCACACAGTCCAGGGTTTTGGGCTGGTTCTAATGCTCTATAATTATCTCGAGTCTCGAGAGTACATAAGGGCGGAGCATCTACAAACGAGTTAGCCACCTTCCAAGTCGGAAGCCACTAGAAGCCGACTGTTATGCTTTCCGAGATGTCCGACCGGTCAGATCCACCAATTTATCTCTTCGTATCTGAGGAAATGGTGATCTTTGACAAAATTCTCGATCTTACGAACGTGAACCTTGGAACTACCTAGGTAGTGACCAGAAATGACTATCTCTGCGAGGCATAACATGGGAGGAAGAGAACGTGGTGATGTACTGCTCGGGACACCCATCTGGCGGCCTACGCCGCTAAGAAAAGTGGAGAAACCAGTAGGAAAAAAAAAAGTACACCGGAACTTGCCATCTGATTCTTCCCAGAGGTAGAAGTCCGATGGTTACCTTTGTACGCTGATGTTGTGTGTTATTATTTTCCTGACTTTACTAGGCTCTTTCATAAAATTGGTGAGTGCTGTAACCCTGACAAGATCCATGTTCAGGTCAAGGTCCAATCAGGGATTGTAACTACAACAAGGACTCTCTCCGAACCTTAGGGCTCCTCTCTTACTATATCCCTACCAATCAACAACCAACCCTGTTATTATTATTATTATTTTCCTTTTTCTTGCTTACTGCTACTGGTATAATTAGCTCCCCTACCTCATTGTTTTTATGTCCGGAAATCTTGACCCAAGGACCACTTATCCTTACAGCCCTGGAGTGTACAGTACCACTCCAGATCTGGGGGTTGAGGACCCCCCTTTGTCGGAACTTCTCCTTACGCCGACCCTGCCGACCCTTGGGTCGTGCCAAAGAACCTCAAGGGACTGTCTGTTCTCCAGATAATCAAATACTCCACCCGGAGTCTCCTACATGGTCAACATGTACACATCTCGTGTCGTCATGCCGGTCAATATGATAATTCACATTTTCCCAGATTTTCCCCTCTGACACGAGGCTGCACATGTACACAGGGCATTTACTCCATCACCACGGGCTTAAAATGCGGTTCCCTAGATATTCTATAACTAGAAAAGTGGAAAGTTTCTCTGATGCATTTATAACTGTTCATGTTCAATCGGTCATCTGACTCGATGACTCGAAAATATAACCCTTGGAATCCATAATACTAACATTCGAAATAAGAAAAAAGAAAAAGGAAAAGGCTAATAAACACGAAGGTCTAAGTTTAGCACACCTTGCAGTTTTCAGGTGACTCGGTGGCCTGACTATGCAAGGGTCCCACTCTGTGATTGGCTGTGTGTCCCCTATCTAAACCCGATCGGGCATCAGCTTTGGAGCCGAAGATCCGTCCAACGGAACGGTTCCATTCCAACTCTGCACTGTCACCTCACTTAGCCCTAACTGCTTCGGCCAACTCCGATCTGGAGTATTGTTGTTGAGAATATATAACACTTTACGATTTGAACTTATATCATAGTATAACTTATATCATAGTATTATATCTAGATGATAATGGCAATATACTAATTCAATCCAACACATATATAAATATACATTCCCATCCCAACGCCCCCCCCCCTCCATCCTGGCCCTGTCGATCGCGCCAATCCCCACTGCGCAGGAGATCATTGTTCTACAGATAATCATCCGATGCAGCGCGTCAACCCATGGATGTCTGCAGTTCTACAAACGTCAACCATGCTATTGTTACAACTGCATGCAACTGCATGCAACTGCACAATGGCCAAAATAGAATCCAATCCAATTCTCTGTGGCAAAACCATACGACATACACCAAGTTTTAGAAAGTTCATGAGATCATCAGTTTAAGGGTCCGATATATTCGAAGCATTATTGGAACAGAAGGTTATTTCTTCTTTCCTAATGGAGATGTTCTTGCTTGAACGGCGCTAGACCTATTTTAGCCTTAACGGTTCGGATGCACATTATTATTATTTCGTGCAGCTCCAGCCACCCACGATGTAGGAAGGGATAGGTAAAAAGGGGCCACGGGGGAAAACAAAAGAAAAGATAAAAAGAAAAGAATAAAATTACGCTATCGATAAGATACAAATGCAGCTAAACTCCGCGATTTTGCCACGTTGAGCTCATCCCGAGGTACATGGTTGTGGACACAATTCGGAAGATTTGGTGTGCATAACAGATAGACATGGGATATAATATCAACACTCAACTTAGTATGTTGTATTGGGGCTCGGAATATGATTTACAAATGATAATCCTGATCTCGGTTGGACAGTGGAGCTCGCCATGATCAGCAATCTGCCCACGAAGCTTCAATCAGCGATCGCATCCGAAACGGGTTCGCATCAACGTCAACCATCGGGATATTATTCTTTCATGTCTTCCCTACCTATTTCCTTATTATTCTCTACAATCAATCAAATAATCTTCCCTACATGCATGCATGCCATACTTATGTATTGTTGTCAATCTAAATGTACTGTTCATGTTCAATGTTAATATCTAATGGCTCCCAACCTCCCCCCAACCACCCCATACACCAGAGCAAGGAGCATAGCCTTTCCATCTTCCATCCCATCCAAGGGACCAATCTACAACAATATCAGACCCCCTATAATTATCCCTTTACAATTTTAAATCCAATGGTACAACACACAATCTTATTAGTTTGTCACCTTTTTCCGCGTTTGTCCTGGGATCGGCCAATCTTCGGGTGCATATGTCTCCACCTCGAACTCCCACCCCCGAACTACCTTCAGGAAAAATGTCCGAACACAATTTTCAATAGATATTTTCTGCTTTGGTTGATGGTGCAGATTGATGAACTTCTATTAGAGCTAGTGGTTTGAAGGAATAAATAATTCGGGTTCCTGGAAGGGAGGGAGATGAGGGCTCTATACTGTACACAGACTATGCAGACACTATACAATAGGGCTTCGGACGAGAAGCCGTCTTTGAAGATGTTCCGTTGTGGTGGTATTATTGGGTGATGGGGGAGCCGCTTATCCATTCTCTCTCTCTCTTTCTTCCTCTCTAAAAGAATAAAAAGAATACAAGGATAAATCCACTATGTACGGCAGGGCTTCGATACTCGGTCTCTCCGGTTTGCCTCATCGTTAACCCTTTGCATCATATCATCTATTGACAAATCCGATACTTAATTAAACCGATAACCATCGATCGGAAATATCCATTACGCTATGCTGTGCACAATCGCGTCTACATCATCCGTAATCCCCAATCCCTCCCTTGTGTCCATCCCAATTGAAAGGAGTAAACTCAGATCCACCTCCTAGCTACACAACCCTTCAGAGCCCTTCAAAACCTTTCCAAGGTTCCAAGAGCCCCTCAGTTAATGCAGGTACACCCGAACTATTGCCTCCAATACGTACGTGATCTCGCCACTCGTGCCTGTGTATCTATATGCGAGCCAGACTCGATTGCATGCAGGCACGGGTTGAGGGGGTGAATTATTGGAGGTTATTGATATTAGAAATGAGGATTTCCATTCGCACTTCATCTCCGATTCTATGAACGGTAAGGAAATGGAAGTAATGTCAGGGCTGAGCAAGGACAGCGCTGTTTGTAAGATCGATTGGTTGGATCATGGAGCTCGCGAGTGAAACATCGCTACGGATGGGATGGGTATCAAGGACTCTTTGCCCTGGATAGGATCACCCTTACGTTTTTTATCGGCTTTTTTGTTCGTGAAGGGGGAGAGACAAAAGACAAACGGCGGTGATCTTCGATCCGGTCTGCGGTTTGTATGTTGTAAGGTTGTGAGGTTGCATGTGTTCGGGCTGCACTGTGGGGTGAGGAATGTGAGATGGAACTGGAGTGGACCCGCTTGGACTTTGGTTAGTTGCTGAGCCTGAGCCACTTTTCACAATATTGCTGGATGAGAGGAAGTCGGTAACTACTATGTGTTGGCATCATGATTCTGTGTAGGAAAAAAAAGTATCTAATACTGGCGTTAACTAGTACTAGCTACAATAATTCATTGCAGACTTTGAATGTAATGAAATCCTCCCTCGACACTCACTGACCTAACAACACCCAATACGAAGCACAGCATAATCAAACCCTGCAACTATGATCGCCGTCGCTAACGACCTCATTCGTCGATGATCTGTCTATCACAGCGGGAGATGTGAACTCCAAGTCGTGGGTCGATCATAGCTGGCCACTCACAGGCAGCAGTGTCTACGGTGCAGACTGTCTGTGCTAGCTTTAACCTTGCTTAGCTCCTGGACGGGACAGGGTTGCCAGCTTAGACCGCCCGGCTTAGGTAGCTTTGAACATGGTGTGAGCGCTAAGGGGGATTTGGCCGTTTCCCCTGAGTTATGTGCCCTCCATGGACTGTGCGGAGAATGATGGTTTTAGCAACGGGTAAATGGATAATAGCAATGGTAATAGTGCTGCAGCTAACCCCGTTCAGCAGACCTTATCCAGTCTTGGTTATTGGTGATATTGTTAGAATAAAAAGATACTGAAACGCAGTGGACAAGAGCTCGAGGCACTGACTATAGCTCGCAAGTCTGACGGACATAGAGGCTAATTGAAGCTACCTACCGGGAGCTATCAACCACCGACCACGAATACAACAACAAGTCTAGGATATCCATACAAAAGCTCAGCATCCATCTTATTTTTAGCCCTCCTTCTCCTCCTCCTCCGACATAGATATAGCGCGATCAGCGCTGCCCATTCCCGTCTGAACCCAACCCACTCATCTCCTTATCTCTTTTAGATCAAACCCGTATGTTTCAGTACGGGAAACAAAAAGCAGGACTCGCTGTCTCACCAATTTTAATACTAGTAGCTGACATCAAGGTTCCTAGCCGAGAAAATCCCGCTCCACTATGTTGTCAACTCTGTTGATCATGTACCGACTTGGGGTTGTTCTCCGTTGCTGTTCATGGATGTTGCTGCGGAGCGATAGAAGATAGAATTGCGCTGGAATTGCTGTAGATCTTAGCTAATGTTGTGGGTTTGAGGTGTGATCCCGTGTAGTTTTGAGTTTGGTGAGTTTTTCTTCCCCGTACCAAGCATCTTGGTGTGGGACTACACTAGGTACCTAGGTGTGGTAGCGCTAGGTTTATCTTAGGCTGAAGAATTGAGGTTTTGTGGGAAATGTTTGGTGAGGTTGATGGGAGGGGACAGGGGGTGAGACATCTCTCTAGGTATTGTCGATTGGAAACGTGGTCATGCTATTCGGTTTAGTCGCTTGAGTGCGAGGTAAGATCTGAATCTCTTGGTGTTGCCGGTTTTTATTTGCTAGATCTTAAGTTATATAGAATGGGAATTCTGTAGGGCACGATCCCAAACGTAAAAAGAAAGGGGCTGGTAGGTATAGACTGTAGTCGTGGAGTACAAATATATATACGGTGTTGCAGAAGTATATACCACCATCATATCCACACCAGACAGCAGAGCCAAAACATAGAAAATTTTTCAACTCTCACATCGAGCCAAAAACACCACTATTATCCATAGACTACCAGTGATCATCAAGATAGACAAAAAGCCAATTCTCAGATAAAGTCATAAGCTTGAAACCATCGGAGCATACCCGTTTCAAGCTAACACCTCAAACGGTCGCGTGACTACCAAACCAGGGAACCATGAAACAGCCTATCTTTCAAGCTGCAAGGCTATTCTACTCAGTTTCATCCCACTCGAACACAAGAATAAACATAGAACACTACCTATACAACTATATTGTACAAAAGAACACTATTCAACTACTGTGTATATTGTACAAAATAGTCCACGAGCTCATATTCCAAAATAGGTATCGCATAAATGCTTCGGCATCTCGGGACCCATTTCTCTCCGACTTATACAATTTCCAAAATTGATTCCACTTTATTCTTCTACCAAACATCCAGTACTAGCAACCACCTTACCATCCCGAGGTTAACCCGCTCCACAAAGGCACCAAACTAAACCAAACCAAACCAAATCGATCAAAATCCTGCTCGGATGCAACCCCATCGGGCCATAGCGGGTTTCCGACATCAGATACCCTACAGTGTGGAAATAGTGCACATTTCCACTTTTTACCCCGTTTTTAAGATTTGTGCGCTGTCTCCGAATGGGTCGAATGGAATGAAATGGGTCACTAACGAAGGTGGATATTTGCTAACTATGGATACCTACCTAATAACAGGCATCGCCTGCCTTTTCGGGTGTCGATTAAATCACGCCAAGTTTCTCACCGAGCGGTTTGCGCCAAGGTAGGCAGCAACTGTATCGGGTAACCTCGGCTCTCTTTTTTTTTGGATCTGATGTTTCGTATACCTTAGGTAGCTGACATTGGTTTGACGTTCGATCTTCCTTGTGAAATAATGCTGTGGAATGGGTGCTTTGGAGTGGATTAGCTTGTTTATGCTGGTAGTTCCAATTGTACAGGTAACTAGCCACCTTCTATATAGGGCACATATGGATGTATGATAGATTCCATCTTGTGGATAATCGTTATCCATCGTCGGCCCATCTTCATGTATATGGAAGTGGAATTGTGTTGTTCACGCACATGCTAAGCATAGCATACCTCTGCACGCACCAAGCCCACAGACGTCCTCGGGATACCATTTACCCTGTTGTAGGCGGCTCCTGATTTAGTGGACCTACACGTGCTCTATAAGTCGGTCAGCAGTGAGGAAGACGAGATCATGCGCTGGCTCGCCAGGCCGACCGTTAATGCAGCGAAAGTTCTCAAAGGCTTGGGCTGTCTCAGTCTTTAATATCTAGCCCCGTGAAATGAATTGCTGTGTGCTATAATTAGCCGGTGAAAAGTTTATTTTGTTACTGCTTACTGCGTTCTGCTATACGGGGTGTGGAGGTGATTTGATTCGGGGTTTTGGTTACGTCATCTGGGATTACATATTGGGATTATTGTGGTTTTGGATCTGTTCGTCTGTTCGGCAGTTGGAGCAGGGATGGGACTTGCAGATGCAGGCGGATAAGGCTGAGGCTGATTTGCGTGCGGATTGAGGGTATCGTGCTGGAATCGGAGTATCTATACACAGGGCGACAGATCGTGGGTTGTTGTGATGAAGGGTGAGGCTGCTATGGTTGGTCTGCGCGGTTCTGCGAATACGAGGGCATTGTGTCCGGCGTAGATGCTGAGATCTGATATCTTCTGGTGGTAGTCTTAGCCTTGTGCTTGACACGGGCTCTGATGCAACTATGGTAGGTTGTAAAGCAAGAGATTGTACGGAAGCTGTCGGTGCTGGAAGGGGCTGAGATCGTAGTTGGGTGGTCGTTTACTGGCTCGAAGTTAGGGCTTGCGGCTAAGGCTGAGGCTGCGCCTAATCTGTGTAGTACTTGAGGAAATTGTACCGGCACAGATGCAGGGATCTGATAACTTCTAGTGGTAGATATTAGTCGTCCATGGTACTGGTTATTTGTGCTTTGTTGGTGCAACAGTGGTAATCCTGCAGATGATACGTGACATGTAAGCTGTCGATCGTTGCAAGAGGCTGAGATGTCAGCTTGGGCGGTCATCTACTAGCTCAAGTAATGGTAAGGCTATGCCGGGAAATCTTGACGTGTATGGGAAGGATACACACAATCGTTGGAATTGACCTGTGATTTGCCACCAAGAAGGAATGACTTGATATGTACATGACAGGCGAGCGACAGTGACCACACGCAGAATGAGACTCAAATGCAGAGCAATGACCCACAAACTTCTAGAAAGAGAACATGCACAAAAAAAAAGGACGACAGTGAAACTATCAGAGACTGTTGGGTCTTCTGTCCAAACAAACATCATGCGCATGACACAAGGACAAGAAAGGATACCGAGGCTATCCCATCCCTCTAGAAGATAGACGCACTCTCTTGAACGCTACGGTTGTAGCAAATTGGGAAAAGCTTAGACCAGAATGCATACAGCTCGGGCCTATTCTCCTTCTCTTCGATCAGCCACTTGGCGAATGCGAACTCGGTCTGATAGGGACGCGAACTTCGATAAGGCGCGACCTGATCCATGTTAGGGCAGACTCAGGCAAAGTACGTGGGAGTCAAGCTAACAGCACTCACCTCTGAGTATCGCTGCAAAGCTTGATGGTACTTCTCCGACAGACCGAGTTGACGAAGAGTCATTGAGCGGATCCCCTTCGCCGCACTGATGTATGCCTGGGTGAGGTGTTCCCGTTCAGCAAACGTCGGCTGTCCGATCACCAGTCCACTTGGTAGTTTCTGGTACTGGTGGGCGTGTGCGATCTCGACCAGACGGGTAAGCAAATCAGCTTCCCAGTTCTCGAACAGGGGATGGCGGAATTCCTTGATATGTCGCTGGAGCAGCCATAGTTCACGCTTCAGACGGACGGTGTTGGCTTGCAACTTTGCGAGTCTTCGCTCGATGTGTTTGTTGAGAGTCTGCAGAGCGTAATGAGTGGCGTCTGTGGACTTGATTGACTGTCAGCAATGATATGGTGTTTTGTAGGGTCAACTTGTTTTCCTATGGCAATACCTGGAAACTATCCTCATCCCACGGATCATCAAGGGAAGGCCGGGAATCAGACACCACGCGAGGGACAGCGGGATGCCCGCGTGAAACAGAGCGCGGGACTTGTCGGGCGAAGGGACGCTCTTTCTTTGCGTTCATGGTTGGATGGGACTCGAATGAATGGAAAGATGACTACACAATGAGCGTCTTGGAGATTCGGTTACTCGATTGGTTGTGAAATAAGAGGATATGAGTGATGGCAGTGATGGTGCATGTTGAAGATGGAACGGTTCCAAGACTGTGCTGTCGTGTTGGGTCAGTGAGCCGCCGAGGAGGAAGGTGCGAAGAAACTCGTAGTTGCTGCACAACGGCATCTCAATTTGTATGTATGTACCATGTTCATATACATAGACAGCCCTGGGGAATACAGGATCATGACTTCATGGGAATCGTAGCAAGAACTGTTTACAACTTGCTGCCCGCAGCTTTGCCAAACTCGATCACCAATTTACCAAACTGGGAGCCATTTTTCATGTCCTCGAACAGCCCGTCAATCGCAGACAAGTCGTCCAGCTCGGTTTGAAGCACTCGCGAAATCACAGGGCGAATCTTCTGAGCATTGACAAACTCAATCATCTCCTTGAACTCCTTACGGGAGCCCATCGTGGAACCGCGGACATCAATGTTCTTGAGAACAGCCGACATTGTGAATGGCATCTTGGGAGAGACGGTCATTCCATAGATGGAGAGAACACCACCGGCCTGTGAACGTGAGCAACTTCATATATAACCAAACATACATCCAGTTGGAGCACTCACCTTGAGCAGCTTGACAGACTTCTCAACAGAATCACCGCCAGCACCATCGATGATGGCATCGAAGTTCTTCTTCCCAGCCGGGAGCATACCCAACAGCTTCTTTTCCCAACCTTCTTCCTTATAGCTAATACCACCGGCAGCACCCAGCTCAACAGCCTTGTGAATCTTCTCCTGGCTCGAGCTCGTCACGAAGACGTGCGCACCCCTGGCAACAGCAAATCGCAGCACCATCAGAGCCACACCACCACCAATACCAGTAATCAAAACAGCAGCACCCTTTCCAGAGTTTCGCTCACCAGCCTTGGAGATTAGGGCTCTCCAGCCCGTCAAGCCGGTCAGGGGCAGAGCCGCCGCCTCAGCATCCGAGAGATGCTCGGGGGCCTCCTCGACCTCTGAGTACTCGATGGTCACAAACTCCTGCAACGTTCCCTTATCCAAAAACTTTGTGCCTCCCATAATCCGGTATCCGGTCGCCTCTTCCGGCCCATCGGGCGAATCCTTCCAGCCAGTGCCAGGGTTCAGGATCACCCGCTTGCCTTGCCATTTATCCGGGCTGGGAACGTTCGGGCCGGCTCCGACAACGATACCAACTCCATCTGCGAGCAGGGGCACATCGAAGGTCACGCCTGGGTAGAGGTGTTGACGGAGGAAAAGGTCGCGGTGGTTGAGCGCGGCGGCCGTCAATTTCACCAATAGCTCTCCCCCTTGCGGGGAAGGCTTGGGCACGGTGCGCAGGGAGAGCGGGTAGTAGACTTGGCCTGGCTTGCCGGGTTTGCCATCGATTGAGGATATGTAGATTGCTTTCGACATTTTGAGCGGTATTGATTCTGTTCGACAAAGGGTTTGTCAGGATGAATGGAGCTTGAACGCAGTTCAACATGGACCTCGTGCGGGGACGCTTAGATGCTTATCGATAGCCGAGGTTCCTTAATTGCGTGTCTGGGGCCGAATGTCCGAGAACATATGTTGAATAATCAAACAACATCTATCTATTTATGAAGAGGACTGGATAGGAGGATCGATTGAAGTGGTCGCTGATATATTGCTACAATCTTGAATTCAAACATTTGGCCCGAGGACGCATAGCACCTAAATGTGGACCATCTTCGCTCAACGCCATCATTACTATATATCACTTCATATCACAAAGTTATATACCAGTCGAGCAGCTAAATTCTTGTATCAAGGGATTCAGAAGCAGCAGTAGTCTTGACACTGCTGTTCTGAGTACCTTATAGTAGAGGTGGCTTCCGGCAAAGATCGTGATGCAGGAAAGAATAGGGAAAGGCAGTCAAGTAGCCTAAAAGGGCCTATGGGGTTTGTATGAGCTTCAGAAGGAGGGTTCTGCTGGTTGTGACATTTTTTCATTAGTGAGAATGGATAAACAGTAATAGAGCGATCTTGCCCAAGTTATATATGTAGGTAAAATCATGCCTTCCTGATCTCGTGAAATGTAGCAAGTCATAACTCTAAGAACCCAGCGCTGGATGCGAGAGTATGCGACTCATAGCAATAGATCACAGGTGTAGGCCCCGATCCCGCTTAGGAAATTCTAGCTGCTTTGAATATCAACTGATACGTTATTTCTCGGTTCATATTTCTGATTTTTTCAACTCCCGGCTCCTACGAAGACCGAAGGTTTCTGTTATATTTCATCTCTCTCTACCTTTGGATTGACCAGCCAACCTGGAAGTCCAAACTGATCATACGCTCCCGGTTGTTTCCTCCAAAACCTGATTCAAAATGGCGCCTCGCAAGGCTATGAAAATCGCTGGCTCAAAGGAGACTGCTCCAAAGTCTCCCTCTCCTCCCCTTTGAGGAAAAGAGCGATCGGCCACCCATAGAGATTTATTTTTTCTTGCAGGTTACTGTCCGATGGGCTCATTACATGTTTATTAGTGACTCTGTCGATTTCTTATTTGGAGAGATTTTCTGAATAGGCAAGACATCTGGCGCGGTATGGGTGTAGATGGTCGCAAGGACAATAAAGCATGACTACGATGGGTATAAAAGGATTCACAGACCTACCACGAGGGAGAAGTCTGAATATGTTGGTCATCAGAAAATTCTATTGCAGGTTGTAGCTGGAGTTAGACAAAGGGTTTAAGACATTTGAGATGGGTCAAACCATAGACAAGGAAAAAGTTAAGCTCTTCTGGACATCTAAACCGCAACCGACAGTTATCCCTACAAAATCATCCTCCGCGTCTGGGAAACCAAACCAGAAGGCCAGAAGGAAAAAAAGACAGAACAAACATGAAAGCACAACAGAGATCATCCTTGTACTGAAACAAAAAGCTGCCTAGGGTTACTCCCTCCCACACACCCAGCCAGAACCGCACTCGAACCTTGGACGGCAGCGGTGATGATACATGCAGAGCGACTCATCCGCATGCGCGTCAAAGCCAGGCACAGCCATATTGGAAATCTCAGACGCAGATTCATCATCATAGGTAGTGTAATAGCCAGCGTCATCGGAATGATACCCATCCATGTAAAAGTAGCTGCGATACTGGTGCTCGGGCTGGGGAGCTTCAGACTTCGAAGAAGGCATAGTCCTTGGAATTGGCATCTGCTTGGACGGAGAAACAGGACGCTTGGATGCACTTCTCGGCTGAGCATGTTTGTTGCGAGAGCTACGACTATTCGGCGGGAATTCAGTGAAATGGGCAGAGCGGGTTGGTGTTGGCGTTGCTCTTGGCATAGGCGGAGGCGTAGATGCCCGCGCGCGACATACCTCAGGATGGGTTTCGCAGTAAGACGCTTTGCGACAGTGGTGGCGAGGACTGTTGATCGCCGGGACTGGACGCGGTGTCGTCGCGAAAGACGTACGAGCGGACATGTATTTTGGGCTTGCTGTGGCGGGTGTGCTGGAGGGTGTGTGGACCTCGCATTTGCATTTGTCCGTACGCGGAGGATGTTCTGACTCTCGCTTTGAGGTGCGGTGGCCGCGGCGTCTTCTGGGAGGTTCATAGTCAGAACAATCACTGCTGTTCGGCGTTGTGGGACGTGTCTCGGTGGAACGACGCTCGCGCGTCGATGACTGGCAGCCGCCGCAGCATTTTATGATAGATTCAGTACTGGACGATTCACTGCTGTTTGGCGAGAATGAACGGTTCTCGTTCGAGTGCAGCTCACACCGGCTGTTGCATGAGCAAGGTGCTTTCTCTGCGTGTGGAGACGGGCCAGACTCGTATACGATAGTGTGGCATCCACCGCAGCATCTTCTGACTGATTCGTAGCCAGAGTAGTTACTGCTGTTTGGTGAAGGGGACCGAGTCCCGTTCAAGTGATGCCCACATCGATCATGACAGGTGCAAGATGACTTTTCCGGAGTGGGCGATGGCGACGGGCATCGGCTGTGGGCACACACTTCCACTTCAGGCCCGTAACGAACCAGCTTAATCCGCCCGCTTCGAGAGTGTCTTTTGTTCATTGGCTCGCCAGCAAAGTACCATCCGAATTCTGTGTCTTTCGGCTTGGATCGTCCAGTGAGTCTGGAACGCCTCATCTTCTTTGAAAATCGGACAATTTCCTAGAAGAAAATAGCTTCTGCCGTGGAAGAGAACTTAAGGTTGATAAAAAATCCGAGTTGATTGTCTTAGAGCGAAAGAGCTGTAAAGAGGGAATTGCCGCAGACGAAATGTGATCTTTATAGAGTCTTGACCAGATCCGTGAACCTCTAACACTGAGCCCGTCATATCGATTTCGACCAAGACATTCATTGTGTTGTTTTGTGAAGTTCCTGTGTGACTTGAGCTGAGCAAAGTCAGCTAATCAAAGCATTGTAGTCGGTGTAAAACGAAGCGTATAGCAAACGGGGATATGCAGAGGTCAGTAGCTCTACAAAGGTCGGTACAATGATCCAGCCTTACTGACAGGCACAACGGATAATGGGATTCTTTGTCTAACCAAGATCCAGGCTGAATCTAAACACACATCAGACCTTTGAAACTGTTTTTGAGACAGGAAATGGTTGCCCAGCATTGCAGAAGTTGGGGAGGAAGGGATAAGTATGGGTCGTGCCTGTCCATGCCCCCTCTCTTGCATTGATGGAACACAGGCACCCAAGCCGTTCCCTTTGTATTCATCAAAGAGACATAGCAAGTTTCAATCCAATCAAACACATATCGTAGTCTCTATGACTATGTGGAATGATTGACAGCAGCTGTTGCCAATCAAAAGAAGAACGTGGCTGTAGTGGGGGGAATACACGTCGATTCTCTTGTTTCCACCTCACTCTGCTTGCGTCAAGCCACCTTCGTACTGCATACGCCGTTCCTCTCTATAGTCTTTAGGGCTTTGAGGGAGAAGTGAAAATTCAAGTTCAAAGAGGTGTTCAGTATTTGAATTTTCTTTCAGGTTCTGTCATATAGAGCATCTTTTTTTCTTTAGTGGATGAGAATTGAGTAGAGTTGATGCAAGGTAGAATAGTCAAACAGTGAAGACACAGTGTTGTGCGTGTATGCAGTACCCATTCTTGGCGGTATGTAATTTCAGTTCCATATAAATACACGGGATCGAGTCCTCTCAAGCGGTGGATCACGCGACCACTGGACCTCTGATACACTGTATTGACAACCAGGCATTCGTATTGCCACGTCCACCGCTTAATCATTTCTGCCCAGGAAACTTCCCAAGCGAAATCGAAACTCGATCTCTCTCTTTTTCGACCTTGTTAGTCTGGCGCTCGCATATCTGCATTACCTCTCTTACAACTCTCTACTTTCTCGATTGATTAGCTTCTAGCTCTCAACTTCACAACTCCACCCAAATTTTCAATCTCCGTGTCTTGCGACTTATCCGTTCGCATCACACATTCGCTTGCAAGCCCGCCACAGGTCTCGCGACAAACTATCTTTGAATCGGTTATCACGTGGGGAATCAACATCCGTCCATAATAGCCTCTATTACAATGCCTACACCACTTCCATCGAGTTTCGCTTCGGCCGCCGCTGGCAACACCCAGGACCCCAGCCGGAGGGGGGATGGTTCGACTGGCGGAGAATGGTATGCCAACACCATCCAGTCTTTCCCGGTGCTATTTTAGCATCCGCTAGACAAAATCAATTCATTGACATAGCTGCCTGCTATGCCCGTCCACGTTTTGAGCTCCAGATCGCCGATGCTAACCTTCGATGTCCACTAGGTCCCGCCCCCGCATGAACGGAGCTACGCAGACCTTCCGCCGTCCTTCTGTTGCTACTAATCCTTCTCACCACCGGGATGGTAGTCAGACTGTATCTGCCTCGACACCTACAGCCGGCGGCGCGTACGTTCCCCCACACTTGAGCTCAAATACTTCTAGCATTGCACGAAATGGGGACGCCCGGTATTCCAAGGATCAACTTCTAGAGCTGTATAAAGCGCAGCGGGAGGAGGGATCCCTGACTAAGAACGTGGAGGATTACTTCGTGGCCGACTGGGATCCCCACACGGTGTCAACTCCTGCGAATGGAGCGTGGGGGAAGCGGGACGACCACAAGAACAACGCCGCGGGGCCTGAGGTTTGCTGGGATCACGGCGGCCAGGTGGAACCTCTTGGGATCACGGGAATGACGGACGATGAGCGAGAGGTGGGTGTTGTGTCGTGTTTTTTCTTGGTCCAGAGTGAGTGTTCTTACTAAACTGCATAATAGATGTTCGCTGCCTCGGTCAATTCTCCTTTGAAGCCCCCGCCCACCAACGCCGCGAAGGAAAATGTCATTCCGGGCACTGGAGGTCGCAAGTCTTCGATTTCCTATCCTCAGGGCCATATCAACAACTACACCACCTCCTCCCCAACCGCCGGGCGTCCGGGGCCCCGACGCCGGGAGACTGGCGAATCGATCGGCAATCCTATGTCGCCTACCGGTTCGAACTCCCGATTCTTCCGCGATGAAACCAATACCTCCACCCCTCCACCGGCTCTGTTGCGTCGCAAAACCGATTTCCGAGAACCAAACCCGAAGGTAGATGAGAAGGCCAAGGATGGTAGGGAGGATCCTTCCTCTCCTTTCGGTTCCTTGAAGCGCAGCTCCACCAATCCGATTAATACCGGCGTCAGTGGACCAAGCTCCCCCTGGGGCTCGGCCTCGCAGAGCGCCAATTTCTCCCCGATGGGTGCCTTCGGAGCTTTCTCTCTTGGCTCTGGTTCCGGTACCCCCACAGGTGAAAAGAAACAAGGGTACGGAGGTCTGCGTGGGGAAAGCAGGTTCAAGGGCTTGCTAGCCAAGGATAGCTCTGAAGATATTGCCGGCTCCACTAAGGAGAAGACAATGAGCAACCTTGAACGTCTCGCCGAGCACGACAGCGATGGGCGTTCGCAGTCGCCCTGGGGGGATGCGGTCAAGACTCGTGCCAACCGAAGCGAGACCAATCCATTCGACGAGCCTCGCAGTGGCAGCGCGGCTCTTGGCGGGTCTCAGGATGTTGAAGGTCCCTCGCAACCTGATCTCGGATTTGGCGCCTTCGGCATGACTTCGAGCATTCCCGGGTTCCGCGAGTTGATGCAAAGTCAAGAGAATTCGCGACACCCAACTCCTAGCCTCCTCCAGGGACACGAGCCGACCAGTCCGACTAATACCAATCCTTACCAAAGCCCGCATGGTGATCGTCACGGCGATCGGACCGAACCCGAGGATGTTGACACCGATGGATCGGATATCCAGCAGGCGCAGCATCCTGGACTCAGCGGGCTTCGGGATACTTCTAACCCCTTCGGCTCGATGAGACGTGCTGGCTCAGGAATGGATCTTCCCATTGTTGATCGCAGCCAAAACTCAAGTGTCAATGCCAACCGCACTTTCTCTGGTCTCGGTGGTTTGGGTGGTCTGGCTTCCCTGGGAGGATCCTCGACTTGGTCATCTGGTGCTGCCGTTGGCACACCCACTCGTGAGCGATCTGCGTTCGGTGGTGGGTTCGGCGATCCTATCTTTGGCACCATGGGCGATCTTCAATCTCCAAGCTTGTCAACCCTTGGCGGAGGTGGCCTCTTTAGCCCCCACGCTGGTATAACTGGCACTGGAAGCATTGGCCGCTCAAGCAAACTCGGTGCACTTTTCTCTTCTATGCAAGACGAGCAAGGAAGACCCGATTCTGTGGGCCTAGATGGACTCGACCATTCGCAAACCGATAAGGCGGGGCAGGGAAGCCACCCTGGTTCAACACCTGCTTCCCAAACACCCGTTTCTGCCGTTGGCTCCATTCCCAACCTGGCTGGTCACGATCTCAGCCAGACCCCTGGCTCGACCATCCCTGCTTCACAGCAACGCACCATGGTTATGCCGGATAGGATGCGCTGGATCTACCGGGATCCGCAGGGCAACATCCAGGGTCCCTGGACTGGCCTTGAAATGCATGATTGGTTCAAGGCCGGTTTCTTCAGCCCCGAGTTGCAGATCAAGAAGCTTGAGGACACCGAATTCGAGCCGCTGGCGCAGCTGGTGAGACGCATTGGGAACTCACGCGAACCATTCCTTGTGCCCCAGATTGGACTTCCCCATGGCCCTGAACCCACTGTTGCCCAGTGGACCAACACCACTGCTGGCTCTGCTCAGCCCCCCTTCCCCGGCAGTTTCCCTAGCTTCGGCACTACCTTGACAGCCGAGCAACAAAACGCGCTCGAGCGTCGCAAGCAGGAAGAGCAGTACTTGATGGCCCGACAGAAGGAGCATTTGGCTCAGCAGCAGGCCATCATGAAGCAGATGGCCCCTCCCGGGGCTCCTTCGTCTTCTATCAACCCTTCGCTGCAGCACCAGTCCAGCGCCCATAGCCTTCAGAGCCAGCCCAGCTTCTCCAGCATGGCATCCCCGGTGGGCTACCAGCCATCCCCGATCCAAGCTCCTATGCAGTCCCAAGGTCTTCCCGGATTCTTCGATGGCGTTGCACCCAGACAGGGTGGCCTGTCCAACGTGGGACCCGGAATGCTAGGAACCGACTTTGGCAGCCAAGATCAACTCCCTGCTCTGCTTGATCGCTTGAACGTTGGCCGCCAGGATCCATTTGCCTTCGGCAATGCTGGTTCATTCGCTGGCCGCCAGCCCGATAACTTCCTGCAGTCTCAGCAGGTTACTCAAATGTTGCAGGATCGTGCTCAGCTTCAGCAGGAACAGGAAGACTTTGACAAGGCTCATGAGGATGATCCATTCGACCAGCATGCCCGTGAAGAACGTCTTCGTCAGTTCCATGCCCTCCGCGCCCAAGAAGGCGAAATGGGAATGCGCACCGCTGAGGGCCTGCCTACCCACCCTGTTGCTGCTGCTCAACAACACGAAGCAGATGTTGCTGCCGAGATGGAGGAGGCAGCTCAACAGCTGACTGATTCCGTTACCGGCGCAGAGCCTCTTACTCTGTCCCAGCAAGTCCACAAGGCTGCGTCTGCTCAACGCCAGCAGCAGCAGCAGCAGGAACACGACCAAAGCCATGGCGCTCCTGAGTCAGTTTGGAAGGTCGACCAAGCCATGCCCCAGCCTTTCCCTCCCCCACCCTCGGCCTCGCCTCTTCCGGCACCTACCGCCCAGCGTAACCGCCAAAACGTCGCCGAGTCTCTGGCCACTGGATCTCGTTCCCAGACTCAGACTCCCGTTGACGCTGCTCCCACCTCTGTCGCACCTTGGGCCAAGGAGGCCAACGACTTGCCCAAGGGTCCGTCTCTCAAGGAGATCCAGGAAGCTGAGGCTCGCACTGCCGCCCAGCGCGAAGAAGTCGCCGCTGCAGCACGTCGTGCCCAGTTCCTTGCGGAACAAGAGCGTCTCAGCCAAGCGCAAGCACAGGCCGCTCCTGGCCTGCCTTCGTCGGCCAACTGGGCCAGCGCTGGATCTCCGGCCACCCCTGCCTCTGCTACCTCCCCCTGGGCTACCAAGACCCAGCCCACTCCCACTACCACCGCAGCTAAGAAGACCTTGGCTCAGATTCAAAAGGAGGAGGAAGCCCGCAAGAACCGCGCGGCTGCTGCCGCTGCCGCCGCCATGGCTGCCACCCCCAGTCCTCCAGTACCTTCCTCAGTCGGCAAGCGTTATGCCGATCTTGCTAGCAAGGGCCCTGCTCCCGTCTCCCCCGCTGGCCAGGCCACCTCTAGTGCCTGGACCACCGTCGGTGCCAGCGGCAAGGTCAAGGGTGTGCCCACTGCTCCCCTCGGACCTCGCGCTGCTAGCGGAACTACCCCAATCTCGCCTGTCATTGCCAAGCCCCGCCCTGCTACTACCCGTACTTTGACTAGCAGCACCCCCCAGTCCAACCCCAACCAGGCCGTTGAGGAGTTCACCAAGTGGGCCACTCTGGCTCTGAGCAAGGGGTTGAACAGCGGCATCAATGGTGAGTTTCGTTCTATCATCAATCTCTCCATGATCTTCATACTAACATTTCTTCTCTAGTCGACGACTTCGTCCAGCAATTGCTGTTCCTGCCCGCCGAGGCTGAGATCATCTCCGACTCCGTCTACGCCAACTCCCAGACCCTGGACGGTCGCCGCTTCGCGGAGGAATTCATTCGCCGCCGCAAGCTTGCCGACAAGGGCATTGTCGACCCCGTCTCGCCCAGTGCTTTCGGTGAGCAGAAGAACGGCGGTGGCTGGAGCGAGGTTGCCAAGAAGGGCTCTGCTACTGCTGTTGTTGCTGCCGCTCAGCGCGAGGAAGAGGCTGCCAGCTCTGCTTTCAAGGTCGTTGCTCCCCGCAAGAAGGGCAAGCGCTAAGGGTGTGCAGTAGTCTCTATCTGGTGTTGTTTTTATAGCAGCCTTCTGCCAGCTAGCTGAGTTGAATCTTTCGTGTCTACTGTGAAATACGTGGCATTTTTGTTGCGCGCCTTTGCCATGCTTTTGTACCAATAGCATACCTGTAGCAGCATTGTTAATGGTTCTGAGTTGTCTATCTTATTCCGATCGATGTAAAGTTGCTGTCATGTAGTACTGTTGGAGCAATTAGACCTTGCAGACACTAGTTCTGTCATGCGGGTACTCTGTACATGCAGTGAAACTACCTTCTTCGCTTCCTCAGTATCATATTGTAGAAGGCCGCTCGAGGTCTTGAGACATCAGCTCTCAACAGCGTCCGAGACGCGTAATTGCCCAACTGCATGAGCCAGATCATCCTGGTCCTCCAGTTCCGCTTGAGCCTCTACCTCCTGATCCTCCAGCTCCTCCGGGTCTAGCAGCAACCCGACGTCAAAATTCAAGTCCCTTACCCTCCACCCATTACCAAGAGCCCGTCTAATCTCCCATCGCCATGCATCAGCAAACGCATCTTTCCAATCCTCCACGAACTCCTCCGCTGCTTCCCTATAATCGAAACTCCGGAAACACTTCGTGGTGTTGTCGGTTTTTTCTTTTGTCTTGCTGCATCACATCAGCTGTCTGAAGTAAAGCTCAATAGCCAGGAACACTCACGTCCATGAAAAGAGAATTTCAGTGCCCTCGCTACCCGCAATGACATAACATTTCTGTCTAGTCAACGGGATGCCCGACTCTTGAATTTTAGGCCTAATCACTTCGTCCCAGTCCGTGGGCTCGAAGCCTTCGTGACTCAGGTCTTCGTGAGCCTCCACGAGGGTATGGTATCCTTCTTGGTAATTATCTGGGCTTCCGAGTACTCGTGGATGTACTTGGGCCCTGCCAGGCTAGTCAGTGACTGTTCTTTGTTTAGCTGCGCTGGGTCTTACCATGAAGAATAGATAGTAGGTCTATCGACGCGACCTCTGAAGACTACATAGTATTTATAGTCCTTGGTCATCTTGGTCATGGTGGTGGTTGGAACGAAGGGATTTAGATTGTGGTCTTGGGCGGTACCTTGAGGAGACTGGGAAATGATAGCAATGCACGAGGGGATACCAAGAAAGGCGTGTAAGGAAGGATTCTAAGTAGATATAAGTAATTACACCATGGATGTATAAAGAGCCTCAAAGCGGGGAACCAACAAAGGCTCATGGCAGCCTACGATACTGTTGGAAACCAACTGATCCCTTCAGCACAGCCGAGCTGCGACGTGCGGTGGTCTTATAGGATGAACTTTTGGCGCTTTCATCGCCATCCAACAAGAACAACGGGGCTGAACAGGTTTGTTGGGTTGGCTGGCGCAGCTGGAACCACGTCGCGATGTCTTGACAGGGGCTGTATCCTTGCTTTTAATGCGTTGTGGTATACCTATACTGGACGGTAAGGCTCATAGAAGTAGATGGAACTAGTTTTGAATCTTGCCTTGCTAGCAAAAACTCTCAAAGGCCACAAGGCTGGTTACTTGATCTAGATCGTGCCCGGATTGATGTGCGAGATGTGGCTGTGCTTGAACAGACTCTACTAGGGACGTATGCAGGTTTAGCATGTGACTGCTATTTTTATATGAAGGCTTCAGTTCCATGTTAAGGCTATATTATGTATTCCCTCGGTGAGGGAGTTATGGTCTATACATGTATAGCCTTAGTAGTTCGTAGATTGGCCCTCTGTGCAACTGTCAATTTCTGCTATTAAAGGCTACATCGAACTGGCCGACTGTACAGATAGGCCAATAGTCTTGATTCTACTTTATGTGTATCTTTCAAAATCATGAATTTAGCTCAGGAGAAAATGCTAGAGAGGCCAGGATGAAGGCCCAATGCTCGGGATGATCACTATAATATTACGATACTGGTACTGTGCCAAGTCTAATTAAATGCATACTACATGTATGTTCCATCACTGTGTTCTATAGCTCATTCAACTTGCAGCAGCAAATATGACCCTGTCATGCCAAGTGTCAAGAAATAAATTGAAGAACGCTAAACGAACGCTGGCTAAATCGAGCAAAGTAGATATAATAGCGATCATAGCGAATTTCCACCCCCTTTTTACAAAATCGTCATAAGCAGATCATGCATACCATGGAATCAGTCAACCCCATCGCAGTGCTCAGAACCCCAGTCCTACATTCAGCACACCATGTGTAAGGATCGTGTCAGACTGGGCTCTGTAGTGCAACTCGCCTTTTAGTAAGGGGCCCGAACAACCTCTTGATCCCCATCCAGGGCGTATTGATCGGACTATCCGTGCCCGTATACAGGAACACATCGTAGAGCCATCCGCCAAAGGTGCAACCCAGTATCGGTGCAACCATAGGGACCTAGAATAAAAGATTGTCAGTAAATTGGAAAAGCCACAGATGAAGTACTGCAATGTCAAGACAAAGCTTACCCAGAAATAATAATTTCCCGCAGCCCATACTTCATGTCCGTATCCCAGCATATAGGACGTCAATCGGGGTCCAAAGTCTCGTGCCAGGTTGATCGCGTATCCAGTCTCCCATCCGAAACAAGCGCCAATGCCGAAGACGACGAAGAACAGCGCGAGAGGGACTAGCGGCCCGGCGCCTAGATTGCCGTCGTCTTTCAGTGCGAAGATCATGAACATCAACACTGCGCTGGCAATGAACTCCGAGAAGAACTGCCCTGTCTTCGTCATGAACTCTGCTGGGTACGTGCAGAATATGCCTGCTGTTGCCGTCGTCGAGTAGCCGGGCACTGTGCGGATATTCGGCCCGCCTTCGTAGGCGTTGATTGCTGATTTGTAGTTCCCATAGACAATAGCCGAGCCACATATTGCGCCGAGGATCTGGGCTAGAACGTAGACTGGCAGTTTGCGCCAGGGGAAGCCGCGGAAGACGCAGTTTGCAATTGTCACGGCTGGGTTTATGTGGCCTCCGGATGCGCCGCTGGCGTATACTCCTAGCATGACTCCGAGGCTGTTGATGGGGGTGTTAGAGGGTGTGTAGATAGTAATGGCACAAGCTAGGAAAGAGTCTCACCCCCATCCCCAAGAGATAGACTGATAATCTCCCTTTTCACCATGACTGAGCAGCACCTGCGCAACAACACCATCTCCAAAGAGAATCAGGATCATGGTCCCAAAAAACTCCGAGAAGGCATCGCGGCAGTACTCTCTCACTTTCGACCACAGCAGTGGACGAGTGTAAGGGCTTTCGACCTCTGGGTTGATATGATGAATAGCTGATTCGTTCTTGTCCGCCATACACAGCGAGCCACAGCCACTGTCATGGCTAGCAGATGAGAGATCTTCGTGATGTACCTTTGCCATTGCACAAACCTCAAACCCTTTCCAGGTAGCCATAGCTGCGAGCGGGACGATCCTTTGGCTTGATATAGTACGTGAGTACGACCCCGGGACAAAAGTCTCGTCAACCACCGAAACAGGTATGGATGTCCTTCCGATATATCAACGGCGCAGAAGAGAAAAGACCGTGTAACCAACCCTGTGCACTGAACCTGCGCTATCTCATAGCACAAGCCGGTGGCTCGATTGGCTGATGCAGGGTCCTGGCCTGGAAGAAGAGAGAGATAGTGTGGATGGTCTGAGTTCTTTTCCTGCTGGCTTTCCAGGATTGCAAGCTCCAGTGGGCGTGCAAGCTTGCAGGGAAGATATCAGCTGAAGTCAAATCCGGACAGACTCGGAATCTTCAAGTGCACACATCCTTTCTCATTGAGCTGGCTGGGCTGGCCATTGTGGCTTTTTGTTTTGGGTTCTGGTGTTTCGGCCCCCGTGTTTCCTTTCTATGCTTCCAGACACTAAGAGGCGGAATTTCTCTGACAGCGCATCGGCATCTTTGCTCACAGTTTACTTCAAAGTTCGTTTGTAAGATGTGCCGTTTGGCCTGGCCGGAAGTCTGTGTCCGATTCCGGACGGGTTGTTTCCTTTCTCTGTCCCCCCTTTGGGGAATTCTACATCTGCTGTAGACCGCAATGTCGTGTATAGTTCCGCTTACCGGTATTTGCCATGGCTGTAGGAGAAGCTTCCATATCTTCTGTTACTCATCGTCCACTCGTCGGGTGCCAGACCTCACGCAGGCCTGATTGGAATTTTTTCTGGAATGTCCACACTGTGTCACTTGGACGAAGATAGTCATCTTCTCTCAGGGAGGCGAGAATGGCGGAAAGAGCCCGGTTGTCCACCCTCAGGCCGATGCTGCGGGTAGTATCTCGCTCTCTCCTCGCTTCTCATCGGCAGTGGCACAGTTGACCGCTGGCCGTGTGACCACCTGCTGGAGGTAGTATCAAGACCAGGGTTCCCAGATTTGACTCTATCTACCGGCGTGGTGGTAGAAGTAATGTCTTGTCCTTCATGTTGTCGGCTATCATCGCAGAAAGCAGGATGCCTTGCACGGTATTCACCGAGGTGGAAATTAGCCAAGACAATTATGCAGACAAAATCGCAATTCCGAACAGACAATTAATTGCAGTCTAGACCAAAGTCTTCAGGGGACAGACTGGCCAGACGTCTGGTGTTCTGCTACTTTGGTTGTTATATGACAATGGAAAAAGACTGAGTCAATGCGCGATTCTCCACTTCTTCAGATCTGTCACTTCGTCAACTCAACCGAGTCGTTCATCATCTGCTGATCTATCCCCACAATATGCACGAAGCTTATGCTGACAGGAATTAGAAGGGTCGTCGGGGGGAAATTCGGGATACGAAGCTTTCCCCGGGGATATCTTTTCCTTATTGACACAGAGGGCATTTAGAGTCCTCTATGGTAGTGATACTTGGCTTATTCTACATTGCCAGCTCAGACATGAACTCCTATGGACAGCCAGTACGATGTCTCGTCACACAGCCCGTTCTTACTTCTCATCTGACGTCTGACGACGAGTAATCCCACCAATCCCTCCTCGCGGAGTCCCCCTCATTCCTCGAATCAGCACCCCGCTGTGTGACCATGAAGCTATTACATACAGCAGTTGGTTCTTATGAGTGCGAGGTCCCTTGTGTAGTTGTTTCCGTCCTTTCCTGTACCTTCCAATTTTGACTATCTCATGCCATGAGCAAGTAGAACCTACACTTGTTTCCATCCCGTAGAGTCCTTTATACCATCCCATAACCATGCAATCCTCGGAGATATTCGTCGGATCAATCGATCAAGGTACAACCAGCACCAGATTCCTAATCTTCAACCGCGAGGGCGAACCAGTAGTATCACATCAAGTCGAGTTCAGCCAAATCTATCCACACCCAGGGCAAGTCCAGTCCGGTCCATCCAAGACGAATGCCCATCTATATTAACTACATTCAGCTGGCATGAACATGACCCCCTCGAACTCATAGCCTCAGTAGAAACCTGCATCGAAGAAGCCATCTCAAACTTCGAAGCCCAAGGCCACCCCCGAACCACCATCAAAAGCATCGGAATAACCAACCAACGCGAAACAACCATAGTCTGGGACCACGAGACCGGCGAACCCCTCCACAACGCCATTGTCTGGACCGACACTCGCTCCCAGTCCATAGTCGCGGACCTGAAACAAAAGCCAGGGGCGACGCAGCTCCAGATCCTCTGCGGCCTCCCGCTGTCAACCTACTCGTCCGCCACAAAGCTACTCTGGATGCTCGCGCACGTCCCAAGAGTAAAAGATGCATTTAATCGCGGCACGCTGGCGTTTGGCACCGTCGATGCCTGGCTCGTATACCGTTTGAACGGTGGTGCCGCGGCCAACGTCTTTGTCTCGGATTCGACAAACGCGTCGCGGACGATGTTTGTGAACTTGGAGACGTTGCGGTATGATGAGACTTTGCTAGATTTCTTTGGGATCAGGGGGAGGGTTCATTTGCCGAGGATTGTGCCTTCGTCAGATGCGACAGCGTATGGGGTTGTTGCGTCAGGGGCACTGAAGGATGTGCCGATTATGGGCTGTTTGGGGGATCAGTCTGCTGCGTTAGTTGGGCAGAAGGGGTTTTCGCCTGGAATGGCGAAGAATACGTATGGGACTGGATGCTTTTTGTTGTATAATGTTGGGGACAGGCCGGTTTTCTCGACGCATGGGTTGCTGGCTACGGTTGCGTATCATTTTGGTGCGAGGCCGGTGTATGCGCTTGAAGGGAGTATTGCTGTTGCTGGGTCTGGGGTCAAGTTCTTGCAGAATAATTTGGAGTTCTTTCAGGAGGCGAGGGAGGTTAATGACCTTGCTCGCTCGGTGGAGGATAATGGGGGCTGTGTGTTTGTCACTGCTTTCAGTGGTCTTTTTGCGCCTTATTGGATCGATGATGCCAAAGGGACAATCTGTGAGTGTCTTCATATTTGACTGTTATGTTGTGTCTGACGGTGTACGCAGTTGGAATCACCCAATACACCCAAAAGGGTCACATCGCACGCGCAACCTTAGAAGCAACCTGTTTCCAGACCAAAGCCATTTTGGACGCAATGGAAAAAGACAGTGGTCATATGCTCTCTGAGCTAGCTGTAGATGGTGGCATGAGCAACTCAGATTTGGCAATGCAGGTGCGAAGGCATACTTCCTCAGACAGCAACGGCTACTCTGGAATTTGCATATAATCTAATTTGAATCTAGACCCAAGCAGACCTGATCTCCATACCCGTCTACCGTCCCAAGATGCGCGAGACTACAGCTCTCGGCGCAGCAATTGCAGCAGGCCTTGCTGTGGGACTCTGGCGCAACTTCGCCGAGCTTCGAGATATCAATCGCTCCGGTGGTGCGGTCTTCGAGCCCCAAGTCTCGCGACAAGAGAGCACCGCGAAATTTGCGCAGTGGGAGAAGGCCGTGGAAATGTGTAGAGGCTGGGTGGTTGCCGAGGAACAAGAGGCCCATGTTCCAAATAGTGTGATAATGGTGCCGGTGAAGAGCCATGATCTCCCTCCAGGAAAGACTTTACTTAATGCAGAACATGCGGTAACCTCTGAAGTGGTTAGCAGCCCTACGTCTGCATTTACCACGGCTGCCAAGGGAATGGCTCGTGTTTCAATCAAGGAGATTGAAGTTCCAACTGCGCAGGCGACAATGGTGAGTTTGCTGGGTAAGTTGGAGGATGCAGATGAAGAGGATTTGCTCTTGGAACTGCGGAAGGTGGAGGTATTGCAGAGACTTAAGAAGTTGAGGAAATCTAAGCCCAATTGCTACTGATTTTGTCCTTGTTAGCTTGATCATAGCCGGGGATATTGGGAACATGTGGCGTTCTTAGCTGGTGTCCTTGAACAGAGGGTATGTCCGTTGCTGGCATAAGAGCTTTGTAGAAATCATACAAATCTGTTTCTACTGGGGACGGACAAAAAATGAACATAGCCTTAAAAGGCACAGATAAATTTGATTTCTCCTATTCCAAAACCTTAAGGCAGGTCATAAATTCGTGTCCAAAGGATATCCTTCCAATATTCAATCACATTTCAAACATTCTTAAAACTCATCGCGCGGCTTTCTCGCCTTCCTTAAGGAAAACGCAATTCAATGACTGGCCAGGGCTGAGGGTAACCTCAAAGTTGAGAACAGGATCCTCAACCTTATCCTTCCCATCAGCCGGTAGCCCAAGAATGCGCTCATAAGTCTGCAAAATCCGAATGATAGTATACCCCATCTCGATCGTAGCAAACTGCTGCCCAATACAAATCCGAGGCCCACCATTAAACGGAATGAAATGCCAAGGCCTCGGCGACCAGCCCGAACCCCACCGCTCAGGGATCCACTTCGCGGGATCGAGATAGTTCTTCGACTCAGGCCCATCATACAGATCCGGATCCCGCTGCATCAGCATCGTCGAGTAAGCAACACGCGAGTTTGCAAGCACACCAATAGGCGACTGTCCGTCCGGACCGCCGCCGCGAGGAAGCGTCGTGTCCTTCAGCGAGTAGCGCACGTTGAAGGGAACCACGGGGTAGAGACGCATTGTCTCGTTCAGTACTGCGTTGAGGTATTTCATTTCCTTTAGGTCCTGGAAGGTGGGTTTCTGGCTGTTGGCGCCGAGTCCGAGCTTGCTGCCGATTTCCTCGCGCAGCTTGGCAACGACTTCGGGGTTGCGGGAGAGTTCGAAGAGGCAGAAAGAGAGGGTGCCGGCTGTTGTGTCACGGCCGGCGAGGAGGACAGCGACGAGTTGGTCGCGGAGGATGCGTGGGTCGCGGGTGAAGCGGGCAAGGGCGTCGAGGAAGGTTTCGCGCTTGGAGAGCTTCTCGTCGAGTTCGCCGGCGGAGAGGGCGAGGACCGTGTCGATGTAGGGCTGAATGAACTTGTCCATGATCTTGAGGTTTTTGCGGAATTCGGTGCGGGACATGGCGAAGCTAAAGACTCTGTTTTGGGATGCATGTTAGATCAAGATTGGTGAAGCTACAATGATATCTTGTGCTGGTATTGCACGGGGTCAAAAGTTAACTCACCCGAAACGGAAAAGCTCTGCCTGGCGCTGTTGCACATATCTGAATGCTTCGGCGAAGCCGGTCTCAGGATTCTCCAGACTGTCTGTGCCTTGGCCGAGCAGGTAGTCTGTTGCTGCGTCGAGGGTATACCGGAAGAAGAGGGATCCAATGTCCACCACCTTGCTGCCGCTGGGAGATTTACTGCCACCGAGCAGGGGGATGAGTTTCTGGACATGCTTCTCGAAGATTTCTGTGTCGACGATGCGTTCGCGCACGAACATGGGACGAATGAGCTGACGGGAGCGAGACCAAAGTTCTCCGTCTGTGGCAAAGATACTGTCGCCGAGGAACTCTTTCCACTCCTTGTGGAAGGACTCGCCTTTTCCGTAGTCGGCGAACTGACCAGTGAGGAGTGCCTTGATGTTCTCCGGATCCTTGGTGATAATCATACGAGTAGAGATACCGGCGTCGAGTTCGGATGTCTTCACATTCGTCTGGCCACCCGCTTTCGAGATGGCCCCATCCCAGAAAGCAATGTCATCGTGCGCTTGATTGGCTTCATAGCCTGTGTAGATAAAGTCGAGGGCATATGGAAGACGGAAACTGATTTTGGGGGCTCTTGCGCCGAGACGGGCGATACGTGCTGAGGCCTGGAACTTGCGGAATACGCAGAATGTAACGAAGAGTCCGAAGAGCCACAGTGACGCCCGACCAGGCGTCAAATCTGCGACGACGTCCTCAATCATGGTGCCGTTAGACTGGTCCGATTTGGATTTAATCTGTACTTGGGCTCCAGGATGGGCACGTTCAGACTATTATATAGAGACCAAATACGGTGCATACGATTTCGCAGGGAAGGCTGGCTTATGAACCCCGAGCGTCGAATATTGGACCATTCGGGTCACATCGTTTATCAATCGAGGGGCACGATCACCCCCGGTTCCTCAAAAAAAATCCCTATAATCAAGTGATTTGTGCTCATCGTCTCCCAAACAGGGGTAGGGGGAAGACCTAAACGAGCCGTGCTTGCGAACCCCGCATCGCATGACTTCATATTGGCCTATTATTTGTCTTGTTGTATTTGGATTGGTCCATTCGCCCAGTATGATAATCTGGGGCTAGGCTAGGCGGGGGATCTTCACGAGGACCCAAAGTGTGATCTCGGTTTCACACTGAGCGATTGCTGTGGGGATACCGATGATCTGGGGAAGTTGTCGCATGGGGGAGGTATGACACCTCGGCAAGAGGGGAGAGGGGTGGATTGCATATGATTCCGAGAGGGAAGATCAGCGAATTATGTTTGGTCTTGCAGCCACACGAATCATGAATAATGCATCCAAGTCCTCCACAACTGGCCTGTCAGCCCTGAGTGCATAACTATCAATATGTAGAAAGCCTGAGGCTATCAATTGTATGCGTAATACGTACTCATAGAGGCCTCAGGCTGCCAAGGTGACAAGGCTGAAGAGCCCGCTACCTATATATAGGTTACTAGGCTGTTTTGGGTTGTCACATGACAAGGCCTTCTTTGTCTGGCAGGTACCTACACGTCTGTACTTCTTCTCATTAAAGGGAAGCACAAGATTCCAGGCATTCACAGTTATTTCACCGCTCAATAACGTGAACAATACCTATTGTGGACATATAAGACCAACTGTAGAAGCTGTAAACTCCAATCTTCATTCTTACATCCGTTCCATGTCCTTTGCCACATCCTTTATCAGATCCTTTGATCCATCTGGACTGCAACAATAAATTCGTCCATTCATGGTTGATACGACTCAAGTTAACTCAGTTGGGTGTCTCTGCTGCAGTATTGCGCCACCCCACCGCCTTCCCGCCACAACACGTGATCAAACATCCGTTTTGATCATCGGGTCATTAGCTTCACCTCAATCTGCTTGTCAAAAGCCTTGTCTCCTCTCCCAGAACAGGTTTCTGGTCTCTCGCTCTCACTTCCACATCACTTTCCTACCTATCACCGTTGTCATCGCAGCTCCCTTATCAGGCGCGCCCAGCAGATCCGATCCGCCTTTATCGGGTGGCGCAGAATCATTCTTTTATCAGTCCTCATCTCTTTGTGACTTCTCACCCACCCGTCACTTCCTCCTCTACGATCACCTTCGCCATGCTTCCTCAAATCACTTTGGAGTCGCCTCTTGCGCAGGCTGTCGCAACTGTAATTCAGCCGAAATTGGTGGAGATGGGTTGGAGCGATGGCCAAGAGTCCCCACTCATCGAATACATCGTTCTCATGCTGGTCAACGGCAAGACCCAAGAACAAATCGCCACCGAACTCTCCAACGACTTCCTTGGCCTCGAGGAAGGCGATACTGCAGCTCTTGAGTTTTCACGATGGCTTTTCTCCCAGGTCGACATTCTAAATCAACAAATTAATGGGGTTGCTCCAGCCTCAACCGGTGCCACCACTGGTCAGTTGAATCCGACAGCGATGGAGTTTGACAGCTCAGCTCCGTCATTTGCCCCATCTTCTGGAGAAGCCAATACCCAGGATGCCGAGATGGGCGACGCCGGCAATGACTCAATGTAAGCTTCCTGTCTTTCTGCTCACTTCTATCACAAGCTAATCAGTGCCCCTCCGATAGCCCCACCGGACCGAAAGCCATGCGCAATGCCAGAGGCGGAAAGGGAAGAATGTTGAATCAGATCAACAGGAACTTGGACCGTGGTTCGGACGCAGCTTTGCATCGTGTGCGCGGACAAGGAAACGGGCGCATTGGTCAGAACGGCCGGGGTCAAATGAGAGGTGGCGGTCGCGGGGGTCGTGGTATGGGAATGCAAGGGCAGGGCAACTCTATGATGCAGATGAGTGTCGAGAACCAGATGCAACTCATGTCAATGCTGGAAGAACAGGCCCGAATGATGTCTCAATTCATGCCTGGCTTCATGCCGCCTGCTGTGAATCCTGCTTTCCAGAATGGTTCTCAACAAGGTCGTTCGCTTTTCAATCGAGTTGAGCGAGGAGGTCAACGCGGCGGAAAGCGCAATTACAACAAGACAAAGGCGGGAGACGGAGGAGATGTTGATGTGGACAGCACCATGGGTGGTGCGCAAGACGAGAGTAACCCCGACAGCGTGTGCCGCTTCAACCAACGATGCACACGTCAAGATTGCCCCTTCGCCCACCAGTCACCAGCTGCCCCCGAAGGCGTTTCGATTGACCCTACCGACACTTGCTCATATGGTGCAGCCTGCAAGAACAAGAAATGTACAGGCCGACACCCTTCACCAGCACTGCGATCTGCCCACCAGGCAGAGGCCATGTGCCGATTCTTCCCTAACTGCACCAATCCCACCTGTCACTTTAAACACCCGAGCATGCCGGTCTGCCGTAATGGGGCCGATTGCACTGTTGAAGGGTGCAAGTTTACACACGTCGAAACTGCGTGCAAATTCAACCCTTGTATGAACCCGAAGTGTCCCTACAAGCACGCTGAGGGTCAGCGTGGTGCGTTCCCCGACAAGGTGTGGACCCCACGCAGTGGTGAGCATGTGAGCGAACGCAAGTTTGTTGTGGATGGGCCCCAGGAGCTTATCAAGCCGGGCGCCGAGGAGAACGCCCAAAGCAACGAGTTGATCGCGTGACTTCGCCTTACATGAGCCGACATCTGACTATCTCACGATTCCGAAACAAATTCCCACTCTAGGAGTCCGTTTTCACAGCGAACAATACCATGTACAATCGAATCTTTGATCATGAACGAGGAATGGCCGGAGGGGAGGGCGTTGATACTCTTTATGCATTTGCTTTCTTTTATTTCAGATGCTTTTATCTGTTCCGTTCATAGATTCCCCCGTTAATTTGCAAAAGAATAATACCAAGGCGAAGGCAAAGTTCGCGAATTTCCCATAAACCATTGTACAAATCCATAATATTGTTCTACATGTAGACAGCTGGAGACCAGGCTGGGCCCTAGCCGTTCCAAGCCCCCCGGGGCTCTACATATGGCTGCCCGGGGCCCACCCGGGCCCGCGGGCGGGCAGCTCCCTAGCTTAAGTAATGACGGAAGGCTCCGTGGACCTACCTAGGCCATTACCTTCGTTTGTCTAACCAAGCGCAAACAAGTCCTGACCTCTAACCAATAGAGATGCTGCCAACATGTGCCTCTAAAGCGCTACGACCGGGACAAAGGCAATTGAACTCTCTTCTCCATGGTCAACAACGCAGGGGCTTCCGGGCCTATGTACTTGGCGGTGGTATCACAGGCCTCACATCCGCCTGGCAACTGTCGCAGAACCCCCAATGCACTAGTGTCGTCCTCTTCGAGAAATCAAACCGGCTAGGTGGCTGGATTGACTCCGAAATAATTCCCGTCGATGGTGGAAATGTTGTGTTCGAATATGGGCCGCGCACATTGAAAAGTTCGCTGCCAGAGTCACTCCCTTTGCTTTATCTGGTGAACATCCCTCGTGTGCACATCTTCACTGCTGAAAGGACTTCATATGCTGACTGTTTAAAAGGCAACCAATCTAGGCTTATACGGCGACCTCATTGTCACCCCTAAATCGAGCCCTGCAGCCCAGAATCGCTACATTTACTATCCGGACCGCCTCGTTCGCATGCCGGCGCCAAAGCCCTCACTATCTTTTGGGGAAAACCTTGACAATTTCTTGAAAACAATGAAAGAGCCACTATTTGACAAATTCCTATCGGGGATATTGAAGGATGTCTTTGCTCCAGCTCGGCACCCAACTCAATGGCGGGAGGATGAGTCTGTCGCGGACTTTATCGGACGTCGCTTTGGTCCTAACGTTGCAGATAATCTAGTTTCTGCTCTATACCACGGGATCTATGCAGGAGATATTGACCAGTTGAGTGCCCAGGCACTGATGGGTACCGTCCGCAATCTTGAAGGAGGCATTGGGGGCATCGGTGGATTTGTTTCTGGCGGAATTACGGCATCTATGCTCTCCCGAGCATTCTCCAAAACGAAGACCCGGAGAATGGACGATTTCATGGCCGTAGATGCCATCTCCGCGGGGCCTGAGTTGGTGCGCCGTCAGCATGATTTGGAGGTTCTCGCGGCCGGAGCAAGTACTTTCACCTTCAAGAGAGGTGTTGGTCAGCTTGTTGATGGACTGGTCGCTTCGTTGAAAGCCAACAAGAAAGTGAAGATCGTGTTGAATACTGAACTCGAAAATTTGTTGACTTTGAGAGATGGCAGCATGGCGGTATGTAATATCTATGAACTCCGAAGACTGATGCTGACCGTTTGAAGGTGAGGTTCGGCGCTGATGCCTCATGGTATACGGCTGATCATATCATTTCCACAATCCCTCCAACCGCACTTGGCAAAGCCATGCATAAGCCAAGAGGACTCCTCCAAGGGAATGAACAAGACCAAGCGATCCAATTGAATATGAAGGAACCGGGGTTTGTCCCACACTTACTAAAAAAGCAGAATTACGCCGTGACAGCCATGGTTGTAAACCTCTATTATCCAAATCCCGACCTTCTACCCGTGGAGGACGGCTTTGGATACCTCATACCGCGGTCGATTCCCTACGAACAGAACCCAGAATGCGGACTCGGTGTCATTTTCGCCTCGTCCTCCAGCGTAGGCAACAGCACAGATCCCTCGGCGGGTACCATCCACCAAGACTCTGCACCTGGCACGAAGCTCACCGTCATGCTCGGCGGTCATTACTGGGACGGCTTTGAAGAGTATCCAGATCACGACACTGCCGTGAAAATGGCCCGTGACATGCTCAAGAGACATATGAATATCACAGATGTCCCGACTGTGGCGCGAAGCCGTCTCCAGAAGGACGCTATTCCCCAGTATACAGTCGGCCATCTGGACCGCATGTACCGTCTCTCAAAGACCGTACGCGACGAGTCCAAAGGGTCGCTGGTCCTTGCGGGTAACTGGTATAATGGCGTGGGTGTGGGCGACTGTGTTAAGCAGGGCATCTTGTCTGCTACCTACGGCATTGGGACTCATCAGCTCAGTGGCGAGTACAGCCCGTGGCGCCCGTGGATTCCCTATCACTACGAGGACTGGGCTCTGAAGGGCGGCATTGTCATGTCCCCTATTCGTTTGGTGGATTCCAAAATCTAATGCTAGGTGGCTGTCTCGTGTATTTTGCTGCCTACGCTACGGTGGTGTACACGATGAAATGTCCCAGTCATGTACAGTACTTGTATATTTGTAATAAATAGTTTGATCTTTCCAAATTCGGAGACTGGCATCTGGAAATCAACGGTGTTGGCCGGATTCTATATGCATTTTCTATGTCTAATTCACTGTATGACCTATGGTGGGGCACCGAAATGATGGATCTGATCCATTGTCCAGATCTCTTGCCCTGTTCAATGGTGATCCCGGTTCCGGGTCATGGGCGAGATGATGACAGCGCTCGGATGAAGTCCCGAGCATTGGGGCAATGTCGGAGCTTTGTGACATGACATAGTTTCCTGATAGGAGGACCGGAAGGCTGGAACAGCTTCATCGCAGCCATATATATGTATTTATGCGGAGCCTCACCCCCACGACGATGTGGGACAGTTTGGTGGTCTGGTAGAGGCCAACAAGTGTCATAGGCGCCTGTGGGAAGCATATATTGCAGCCATATGCACTTTGGCATGTAATCCAACATAACGGTGCATTGTGGTAAAGGTAATGACCTAGGGGTGGAAGAGAACCGCTAAACCTCAAGCGGTCTACCAAGCGTCGAGGTCACACGGCTTCTTGTCCCCGTTCGTGTCAAATCCCAGTAGGTCAAGCTGCCGGACCAGCTCCTGGATCTTGATGACCTTCTCGAGCTGTTCAGGCAGCAGTGCCTCTCCCTGCTGCTTTTTGTCCCGAAGCTCGCGCGCTTGTCGGAGCTTCTTCTTGAGGTTCCGGGCCTTCTTCTCCTTCTCGGCTTCGAGATCAGCCGGTTCTTCCTTCTTCGGGGCGGGTGCAGGTGGGGGAGCACGCCAGTTGTCGGACTCGAGGGCCTTGCCCTCGATGCGTGGAGCGGCCTCCTCGGTCTTCGCAGCCCGCTTAGCCTCGCGGCGCTTGGCATTCTTATTGCTGGCGGCGGTGGTTGCGATGGTTGCGGCGGGCGGGGTGGAGATGGTCTTCGCAGCGGTCTTGGTCCTGTCGTCTTCGCTGCTCAACGGTTCGGCGCCCGGTACCCCGCCATTAGCGCGGTTCTTCCGCGCTGCGGCTGCCCGGGCCTTGTATATTTCGACGTCCTCGGGGGGCTTGTAGCCGGGGCGCACGCGGATTTCCTTGCGCCGGGAACCGTCGGGTCGGACCGAGGAGGGGATGTATCGTTCACCGGTTTGGGCATCGGTGGTGATGCCGGACCGGGCGACATTGTTCTCCATCGTGAGGGTACGTGGAGATGTCGTCAAACGGGTGTGAGTGAGAGTAGATGTAGAAGACTGGGGTTCGATTCGAAAGTCAAGCTTCGGGTTGAGGAGATGTCTTGAGGCCTGTGAGTAAAGTGGGTGGAGGTTGAAATTGAACCTGGGTGATATAGAGGAAGGTGTAGAAGAGTCCAAGCTTCGGAGATCGGGTGAGAAAAGGTGCGAGAAGGTTGAAGTCAACTCCGTATAGTGGAATAAAAGATATAGTGAATTCCGCTTTGACTTGAAAGTCAAGCTGCAAGCTAAGGATTTGGCGCTGAAGAGTATGCGAGAGAAATGCGTTGAGGTTGAGGTTGAATGTGTGTGATGGAGGGGAAGATGTAGAAGGTTCGGAGAGCGGATGAGATAAGTGCGAGGAGGTGGAAATCAAGTCGGTATAATAGAGTGAGAGATGTAACAGAATCGGCTTTGACTGGAGAGTCAAAGCTCCAAGGTCAAGAGGTATGTCTCTGAAGCTCTCTCGAGGAAAACAATGCGGACATTGAAAGTTGAGTGCGGAAGGCCGGAGTCTTGGCCAATCAGCGGACCGGCAATTCCCGCAGATTCAACCTTTGGCAACTTCAACCTCGCAACTTCAACCCTCGTCGCCCCATCCTCCTGTCGAATCCTCTTATTCAGGTCGTGTGAAAACACCCCAATCTCTCACAATGTCTGGCGTATGTTCCTACTTCCCCTCGCTGCTCCTATTTTCACACCGTTATGTACAGTACTGACTGATCTCTCGCATGTTAGCTCGCAAACGTTATCTACTCGCATGTCTCCCCTTCCCCGGTCGTATGATCGCGATTGCAATTATTCAATTGAGATCTAACCAAGGCACTCTTCGCTGTGTTTAGGACCTTCATCCGCAAGAACACTGTTCTCTTGACCACTGCTTTTGTCGGTGCTTTCGCTTTCGAGCTGTGGGTTACATCCAGTCCGCGAGCATGACATACATGTTGTACTCTTTGCACAGACAACTGACGATACAATTCCAATTCAGTGGCTTTGACACAACCACCAACAAGATCTGGGATAGCTGGAACCAGGGCGTATGTGAACCTCCGTCTATCCCCGATGGGCCCTCTACAATACCCGAGCACCTCCAAGCTGACTATCTTTCTCGCCTTCTAGCGCCAATGGAAGGACATCAAGCACCGTTACATGGTTAAGGAGGAGGAGGATGACGAGTAAATAGACCATTGAAAGGATGTTGGGTATTTACCGCGGGTAAAGGGGCATGGAAAAGCCAGTGGAGCTAATGCCTGTTATTTCTCATCCCACAAGTGGGCTTGTACGCGATAGATGGAAATCTGTATTTTTTGACTTTCAAGCTCCAAAGCTTTAAGAAATCTTCGAACGTGGGTGTTTGCTGTCGTAGGTGGTGATTATGTAGGTAGGCCGTGGCGTGGATCGGTGTGGCGTTTACACTGAGAGACACCTCCGGTTCCATCGATGTCATGACGAAAAATGTTCCTTGACTCGTTATCTTTAAACAATCGCTCTTAAATGACTTTCCCTTGTATTTCCGGCATTCGGACCTTCACCTGCATATCAAGTCTTAAGTTGCGTATGACTTCACCGTGTCTACGTTGATCTGCTTCGCCTGCATCGGTCCACCTCACCCGTCGCTCTCATCTTCCCCCCACCACAAAGTATCACTGTGTGAGCAACGTGAGCTCTACCTGAGAACCCTAACAACAACGCGAACCGGATAATAGCTCAAACTCTTCGCCCGAAAATTTCTTTTTCGCCTACATAGCCTTGAAGAACCGCCTCTCGTGCATCGGACCGTTACTACCTCAAGCGCATTGTCGCGACAACGGCGCTGCGCCCCATCACTCACTTGTGATAGTCCGAGCGGCCGCTTCCATACATTCATTATCACGACGAACCATGCTTATGCTCGGGGAATGTGAGAAGCTACTCGGCGATGGTCTTCTCCGCTTACCCAAAAAACACAACTACCGTTATGGGCCCGCCGCCGAAAGGGACTTGCTAGAGCTCCTCTTCCGATCGCTTGTCGGACACAACAACGATCTCTTGCGACACTTATTCCCAGAAGGCACTCCCGCAGGGCCATGGAAGCTGACCGAAGCCCAGGGCGCCCGGGAGGGAGCCGAATACAGCGAGGCCGCGCGGGGCAAGCGCTGCGGCCATATTTTCCGTGCTGGAGAAGCCACATACCGATGCGTGACCTGTGCCGCGGATGACACGTGCGTGCTGTGCAGTAGGTGCTTCGATTCATCGGATCATACCGGACACCAATATCAGATTTCGCTCTCCTCTGGAAATTGTGGCTGCTGTGACTGTGGTGACGACGAGGCCTGGCGGCTGCCGCTCTTCTGTGCAATTCACACCGACAGTGGCAATTCCAAGGGCAAGGAACGGGCGCAGCGGGAACTGCCATCTGAACTCGTCGCTTCGATCCGCTTGACCATCTCCCGTGTGCTTGACTACTTTTGTGACGTCATATCTTGCTCCCCGGAGCAATTGCGTTTGCCGAAGACTGCCGAAGGTATTAGGCAAGATGAAGAGGCCTCTCGATTACGTCCCAGCTGGTACGGCGCCGGTGATGAAGAGCAAGAACATCCCGAGTTTGCCGTCATGCTGTGGAATGACGAGAAGCATACAATTCGTGATGTATCACACCAGGTCACGCGAGCTTGTCGTGAACGAGATAGTTTTGGCGTTGCCCGGGCCCATGAAACCAATGACATTGGCCGCAGTGTGATCAAGTACTCGAAGGATTTGAACAGACTGTTGGCCGTTTCTAAGATCATCGAGGAGATCAAGGTTACCGTCACGGTGCGGTCTGCCCGCGATACTTTCCGTGAACAAATGTGCGCGACGATAGTGGAGTGGTTGGCCGATATTGCTGGCTGTGAGATTCTCGGAGACAATGAGATTCTCAGACAAATCATTTGCGAAGAGATGCTCAGTCCTTGGAAAAAGGGCAGTGACGGCTCGAACGAGGATATCGGTATGAAGGGTATTGACGATCATCAGAAGATGGAGAACGCCCCGGCGCGCGTGCTCATGATCAACCTGCCTAACCATGGGCCAATGCTATTGACCGCCGATGATGATGATGACGAAGATGACGTTCTTGAAAACGACATCATTGAGGAGGATGAAGATGAAGACGAAGACTATGTCGAGGCTCACGATGCCGACGATGAGGATGACTACGAAATGGACCTCGAACTGTCTCGTGATCAAGACGAGGACGACGATATGGATTTGGCGGGTGCGGATGATGAGCTTGCTCTGGCAGAGCGTATTCTTGCCGGACTGAATGGCACTCAGCCGCCGCCTCCTCGTTCCGCACAGGTTCAACCCGCAGATCGATCCTCCGCTGAGCCAAATACGGGATCTCAAAGTCCTGCCCTTGAGTCCGGTCATACTGGCTACATTCCCATTCCCAAGACACCTGGAATTAATAGACAGAGACCGTCCAATACGGAAAGCCACTGGCAAGTTCGCCCGCCTGCTCCAGCTCCAGGTGAGAAGGTACCTCCGTACGAAGATCTGTGGCAGCGTACTCGCCTTGACTGGCTGGTGCTCTACGATTTGAGGTTGTGGAAGAAGACACGAACCGACCTACGTGATCTTTATATCAGCACAGTTGTCAATGTTCCCCAGTTCAAGCGCATTATGGGTTTGCGCTTGTCTGCGTTGTACACGGCTCTGGCCCAACTATATCTCATCGCGGATCGAGAGCCAGATCACTCAATTGTCAACCTTTCATTGCAGCTCCTCACGACTCCCTCCATCACAGAAGAGATTGTCCTGCGAGGCAACTTCCTCACCAAGGTGATGTCCATTCTCTACACTTTCTTGACAACGCGGCAAGTCGGTGAACCGCAATCCGTGAATCCCAGCGCCACACTGGCATTTGATGCCGGCTCCGTCACAAACAGACGTCTCTACCACTTCTTCCTTGACCTCCGATACCTTCTTCAATCTGAGTATGTCCAGCACCGTGTACGGAGTGAAGAGCAGTATCTTCCTCAATTCCTTGATCTCGTCAAGCTGTCACAGGGTATATGCCCCAACGTTCGCGCGGTTGGTGAGCACGTCGAATATGAAACGGATGCATGGATCAGTGCCTCGATTCTTATGCGGGAGATTAACCGACTTTGCCGCCAATTCTGCGAGGCTTTCCGCAATCCCGAGATTGATAATGGCCACAACCTCTTGAGGGCCATCGAGACCACCACCACTACTGCGATTATGCATTCAGCTGGTGTGGAGCGCAAGCGATTCGACCAGGCCGAAATCAAGGACGAACTGAAGTTCAAAACGCTACCGCCTTTCGATTTCGAAGTCGGCGCCTCTGGCCAGGTTCCTTGTCACCGCGTCGTCGAGTTTATAGTCGAACGTGGATCCATCAGTTTCCACCATGCCCTTCACTACACACTGTCATGGCTCGTCGAATGCGGACGAGACATAAGCAGTGAAGCTATGCGCGAGGTTTTCTTTGAAGCTGCCAACGTGGCAAGGAATCAAATTCGTGCCGCGAAGGCCGCTAAACCTAACAGTATTGATGACGCTTTGCTCACCCTTGGGCCGGAGGATTTGCTTCTGGCCATGTTTGACTACCCACTTCGAGTCTGCGCTTGGCTAGCGCAAATGAAGGCTGGCATGTGGGTTCGCAATGGCCTCAGTCTACGGCATCAAATGTCCCAGTACCGCGGTGTTTCTTCTCGTGATTTTGCCTACTACAGAGACATCTTTCTTCTCCAGACTGCCATGGTAACTTGCGATCCTAGCAGAGTTCTTGCCTCCATTGCACACCGATTCGGTATGGTTGAATGGATGGCTCGGAACTATATGCCCCGCCCTGGCTACGAAGATGCGCAGATTGTGGATGTGGCTGAGGAATTCGTTCATCTACTGGTGATTTTGTTGACAGACCGAACGTCGTTGACTGCCATCGATGATAGCACTCACCTCACCCACGAAAACATCAAGCGTGACATTGCTCACGTCTTATGCTTCAAGCCCCTTTCTTTCTCTGACCTCTCAACTCGTCTTAGCGACAAGCTTCTCGACTCGGACATGTTCCAAGATGTGTTGGAAGATGTTGCTAATTTCCGCCCACCCGAGGGCCTGAGTGACTCTGGTACATTTGAATTGAAGCCCGAGTATCTCGACCTCATTGATCCATACAGCGCGCACTATACAAAGAATCAAAGAGACGAAGCTGAGAACATTTACAAGGAATGGATGGCAAAGAAGACTGGCAAGAATGCTTCGGATATTGTCTTTGAGCCTAAACTCCGGCCCATCAGTTTTGGCGTGTTCTCCGATCTCCCTCGATTTGCTGGCACGATGCTCTTCGCGCAGATTGTGCACCAATGTCTGGAATATGTCATCTCATCGAAAGAGTGTACACCCACTATCCCACCGACACGTGTGGAGACTTTCCTTCAAGTTATTTTGCATCTTATTCTCGCAGCAGTGTTAGAAGATGATTCTGAGGAGACCGACATGGTGGAAGACCATTCCAACTCATTCAACTGGAATGCCTTGTCAAAGACCCGGGAGATCAAGGCAGGCCATCTGACCATTGTCGGCTTGTTAGAGAGGATATCCATCACTCCCGAATTTACCGCCTCTGGCCCTAAAATCCGTCATATACTTAAGCGTCTATGGCAAAAACGCCCTCGCACCTATTCATCGGCAACTGCATCCCTCAAATTCCCATTCGACCGTATTGACACCAATTCCCCTGCCATTGATGCCGACAATGACAAGGAGGTCAAGAAGAAGCAGGCACTGGAGAGGCAAGCCAAGGTGATGGCTCAGTTCCAGCAGCAACAGCAGCAATTCTTGAGCAGCCAGGGTAAAATTGATTGGGGCGAAGAAGATTTCAGCGATCTCGAGTCCGACACCGACGTTACCCCAGAAAGGAAGCTTTGGAAGTATCCTAGTGGAACCTGTATCTTGTGTCAAGAAGAGACCAATGATTCAAGGCTCTATGGCACCTTCGCTTTGGTTCAAGACAGCACAATCTTGCGACAGACGGATATCAGGGACCCTGATAGAATTCGCGAGGTGCTCAAGACGCCCGCGAGTTTGGACAGATCCGCTGAAGCTATACGACCGTTTGGTGTGTCCGGGGAGAACCATACTACTATCAAGCGCCTTGACTCTTCCGGTGGTGAAGTCATCAGCGAAAAGGTTGGACTGAGTAAAGGATTCAATGCAAAGAGTACGCTCAATGGGCCTGTGACTACTGGCTGTGGGCACATCATGCATTACTCCTGCTTTGAACAGTACTATGGGGCAACGCAGCGGCGGCACACCCAGCAGATTGCACGCAACCATCCCGAGAACACCAATCTCAAGGAATTCGTATGTCCTCTCTGCAAGGCGCTTGGAAATGCATTCCTTCCAATCACTTGGAAGGGCAAGGAGGAGTCTCCGCTGGTTCCGCTTAGTCCCTCCGAATCCTTCGACCACTGGATTCAATCGGGTCTCAAGCATGCTCTGCACCAACAGCAAAACTTCCCAGTTCTAATGGAGAAAGACAAAGCGTATCCTCAGCCGTACAACGACCTCTTCATCGACTACCTGACCAAGTCCTTGGTTCCCCCTCTATCTACCAAGATCGATCAGCTGATGGCCTCATCTTTCCCGGCGACTGCAGCTGCACAACACATTCCGTCGACGCGCATGCCCATGCCTGGTGTTTTCCCTCCTACCGAAGATCTCGCGCCTTCCAGCCCACTTCAGCAGGTGTCAAGTCCTTCGGACAGCCTTATGTCAGAATTACTTCAGATCTACCGGCGACTCAAGCAAACTATCGAGATGAACGATATCAGCTCTGCATTCAACAACACATATGAAGCGAGTAGCAGCGACGATCTTATACATACTGATTCTTTGATTCGCAGCTTTGGTTTTAGCATTGCTGCCGTAGAGATTGCGCAGCGTGGTGTCGAGTCGCAGCCTGGCTCGACCTTGCTCGACACGATCCCTCCCTTGACGCTCACACATCTGCGCGTCCTCTCAGAGACCGCGTCGACGTATGCTGCTGTTGGGTGTCTCCAATCGACGGGGCCACAAAAGAATCTTCCGGTGAACGAGTTCCAGGAGATGCATCGTCAAAAGATCTGTCAGCTCCTTGTCGGGCACCCTTGTTTGAGTGGTACACCTTTGCTCAACGATGTTCGCAACATAGAGCCTCTGCTTGCGGTGGATCCATTCGTGTTCCTTGCAGAAGCCTCGTTGTCTCTGCAGCCGGTCCTCCATATTGATATCCGGCATCTCGTGCGAATGTGCTTTGTGGCTGAGATCGTCAAGGTCGCCGTCACATTCATTCTTTGGCCACTGGGCTTGAAGGAAGAACTTGCTAATCATCCCGGTGACCACACTCTGGCTACCGATATATCGGAAGAGCAATACATCGTGTTCAAGCAGTTCTTCGACTCTATCGTCGCGGAACTTAAGGCAAACTCGGTAGGGCGCGCTGAGGGTTCCTCTTTCCCCGCTGAGAGTGGCTACGTCAAAGATGGAGAGGAAACTGCCACACCGAGTATCATCACTGCCTTCCGACGACTTGTCACTAGCTATGGCTTGGCCTTCTTGCGCAAGGCGGTCATCCTTCTTCACGTTCAGCACGGCGTTGAATTCCCCAACACCGGACTCGCCGATACGGAGACCCCTGAGCTTGAGCGTCTGACCAAGGCTCTTCAGTTGCCTTCCATTGATGAGATTCTGATGTCTGTCAAGCCCGCGCGCAAGACCAACAGCCCCTTCGATGCTGTCATCTCAGGGTGGATCTTCCACTGGAACGCCTCGCGCTCAGGTATTCGCTTTGAAGATCACCGACTCTGGCCGAGTCTGTCACATCCCGCTATCTTCGAGCTTGTCGGCCTGCCCAGGTACTTCGATAGCTTGATTGAGGAGGCAAACCGCCGCCGCTGCCCCAACTCAAAGAAGGAGCTCACCGATCCCAGCATATGTCTGTTCTGCGGGGAGATCTTTTGCTCACAGGCAGTCTGCTGCATGACCAACAAGCTTGGCGGCTGCAACCAGCATCTTCAAAAGTCATTACCTCCCCCCAACCAGTTTCCATGTACTATTCGACTAACAATTCTTCTGTGATAGATGCGGTAAAAACATAGGTCTTTTCATCAACATTCGCAAGTGCACAGTTCTCTACCTGCACAACACGAACGGATCCTGGCATTACGCGCCCTACCTCGACCGTCACGGCGAAGTTGACCCCGGTCTTCGCCGTAACCGCCAGCTCATCCTCAATCAGAAGCGGTACGACAGGCTTCTCCGTGAAGTCTGGTTGTCGCACTCGATCCCTGCGACTATCAGCCGCAAACTCGAGTCGGAGATCAACAACGGTGGCTGGGAGACTATCTAATGACTACAAAAAGGTTGCTTTGTTTTTCGTTGCCACATTTGATGTGCGTGCACTTAGATTTCTCTTAGTTTCAACCCTTGTATGGCGAATTGCAAAAAATTATGATTGTCTTTAGCTCTTTTCATTCTTCGCTGAGCATTCGTTCAATTCTCTTTGGCTGTACATCGGGTATGCTTCTCTTGAGTCATTCATCCTGGCAGTTATGATTCAAATACCAGACCGCGTTTGACTCGAATCCACGTTGTCTTTGGATTCTGAATTCCTGTATGTAGTCATGAGAGAAAATCCAGAGAAATGCATTCTCTATGGATGCTGTACGCAATCATTAGGGGGGGAAATGATCTATAGGAGCAGCTTCTATTGGACATGTCATCCAAATAAAAAGTCTCGGACGATAGCTTTTCGAAACAGTTTGCGCTTATATATTTTCGTTGCCTGACTCAGTTCTGCATGGTCATTTGTGGCTAGCTGTGAATGTGGCGACAGATCATATACTTTCTATGCCTAAAGCCATCGCTTGAACTCTCATCACTATGTAGTCTACAGCCCCTGAATCTGTCTCAGCTGCCTTAAAAAAGGAATGCATCTCATGCGTAGGGCGAAATTCCCAAGTGGGCCGGAGATTCCAAGGTTGTCTTTATCTTATCGACGCACGGCAACGGGATAGTGGCCACCTAGCACAATACCCGACAGCAGACACATTGTAATGGCAGATTTGGAGTTAAATCCTATATAGGCGATAAAATCAACCGTACTCAGCCAAGCCTGACCTTCAACCTCTCGACATGAGCCTTTTTCGACCTCAACCCTAGCCACTTGAATCACAAACATGAATAACGAGCAGTTTCGTCGGCTACTGGCCGATCAGTCCTCGTCAAAACCCAAGGACCAAAGCTCCACGCCTGCTCGTGATGTGACGCATGGCGGCGCAACCCCGAGTGGATCACTGGGGTCGCGAATGCGATCTAGTATCCCAATGACACCGTAAGTCGCCTTATCTCCAGAGCCCAGAAGAAGCTAACGGTTGTGAAATTATCCTAGGCGCTCAGTTACTGGTGTTGACTTTGCCCGCCAGCTCTTCGAGCAACGTCGCCCAGGCGACCGACCTTCCAAGCGATTCAAGTCCTCTGCTGCGCCAAAAGGTACCGCGCTTCCGACTGGATATCAGGATCGTGCACAATTACGCAATGTAGAGGGAGAGACCAAGAGCGGCGACGATATCGAGAAGCGGATCAAGGCATTGGAGGAAATGGTGAAATTGGGACAAATCGATCAGGCTACCTTCGATAAACTGCGTCGAGACCTCGGAGTCGGGGGTGACGTTAGTAGCACACATATGGTCAAAGGATTGGATTTGGACTTGCTGAGGAGAGTTAGAGCTGGCGAGGATGTGTTGGAAGCGGCGGAGAAACCTGCGCCGCCGCCCGAAACAGAAGATGCGGAGGAGGAATTTGAGCGCTTGATGGAGGAGAAAGCACAGGAGGAGGTTGTTGCTGCACCGAAGGAACGGAAGGACAAGAAGAAGGGAACTATGGCACCGCCACCAATGAAGCCGAAGACCCGTGATGAAATTCTCCGGGAACTGAGGGCAAGCCGGGCTGCCGCTGCTGCGCCTCCTCCGCCGCCGCAGTCCATACTCGGCTCAAAGTTCAAGAAACTGAGTAGTGGCCAGCCCGAAAAAAAGCGCTTTGTGGAGCGCGACGAAACCGGCCGTCGAAGGGAAGTGCTCCTCATCACAGATGCACAGGGAAATACGAAGAGGAAGACCAGATGGCTGGATAAGCCGGTCGAAGCGCCTGGTCCTGCTGCGGGAGACCTTCTCATGCCAGACAAAAGCGCTAAGCCCCTCGGTATGGATGTTCCAGCTGAACTCGCTGCCCGTGCTGTCCCGGCACCTGAAGATGACGACGATGATATCTTTGCCGGTGTTGGTGATGACTACAACCCCCTCGCTGGACTCGAGGAGGATGATGGGTCGTCCTCTGACGAGGATGGTGGATTAGCGGATGCAGCTACCTCTAAACTTGAGAAGGCGCCTGCGAGCGAGGAGACGAAGCCTGCTGCCATTGGAACGGCAGCCGCTAAACCCAGGAATTACTTTGCAACTGGGACCTCAGCTACAGCAGAGGAGGAACCTGTGGACCGGTCTAACCCACTCACCAAAGATCCCACTATTCTCGCTGCCCTCAAGCGAGCGGCAGCCCTTCGGCAGGCCTCTCCTTCAGCAGAAGGCGAAGAGAGCCAGTCTTCTGACACGGCCCTTCGCCACAAACGCTTCCTCGAAGAGGCACGCCGCCGGGAGGCCATGGACGCTGCAGATATGGATATGGAATTCGGAGGCAGCCGCAATGAGGACGGCGAGGAGGAAGACGATAGTGCTTTGCTCGACTTTGACGACGATGGGCGAGGCGCGAAAAAGAGGAAGCGTGGTCCTAAGAAGAAAAGAGGGGACAAGGATAGCGCTGCAGATGTTCTCCGCGTTATGGAGAGTCGCAAGAAGGAGGCTTCTTGAGCACTGTGACTGGCTCTGGATCCTGGGACTTTGTCTACACATGGATGTACTTTGTGCCTTAATAATTCGCCTTTCTTCCCCATTTGATACCCTATCATGCTATGCGTTTCCGAAATGTCATTCGGATCAGGCTTAAGCCGGGAAAACTAGCTAGTCATCTCCGGCGCCTACAAATCTGTATGAGATTTATGAGATGTTGAAGAACTCTTCGTAGCATGCAACGGCGGCCGCTTGGCGCATGAGCTCTACCTACACTGTTCACACGCATAAGGCCATGCAGGAACCAATGGCCAAACGACCAGTTCTGTGATGTTGGTCGTCGCCAATATGGGACCTACTCTTCTAAATAATGTGTTTCTGCCTGGCCAGTAGAATGACGATGTCCAGCAGTCCGGACCGTGAACGACTTGATTGCATGTAGGTACCTGCATTACCATTTGCTATGTAGATACATCTACTGCTTGGGTGGCTGAGTGCGTTCCGTCGAGCTTGATGGCTTTGGATTGAACTGTATCTGGATCGAAAGTGCACATCAGCTATAGGTACATACATGTAGTGTAGGCTTAGTTCAGTATGATATAGGATCAAATTCACGTGCTGGGAGAAGACTTTTGTCTGTCCGCCTGGCAAAAGGGAAAAACGAATATCCCTCAAAGTAGCGTGCTCCCTCCGCCTAAAGAGGAAGGAGCGTGTCTAAACACGCAACTTCGCCCAGAAGTATAAATACCCCCTCCGACTCCCTTCTCTCCAATTTTTTTCTTTCCTCGTAAACTCCCGACTCTTCATTCCTCTTCATCCATCAACACCTTCCATCAATCAACACCTTCTATCAATCAACACCTTCTATCAACACCTTCCATCAATCTCATCATTCCTAGCTTGAAAGCCTCCACCCTGCACCCTCCACTCTCCACCCTCCACCCTTCAGTCCATGTGACGCATTTACATGATGAACCACATGAGGACTCCACACACCACATACAAGTGAAAACTCTAGCATGCCCCCCCGTCTTAACCCGCTCCTCCTTGTTCTCCTATCCGCCCCGACTTCACACCACCTTCTACCTTGCGATGATGAGTGGAAGATCTCACAGAGCCAGTCGGTGCTCGATGGCTGATACGGAACTTAAAGCCGTACTATTCTTCAGGGATTATACTGTGTTTTCTTTGCGTCGGCACCTCAGTTACCCGGGATATAGGGTCGGGGGTTTTCCATACTTCAGGTGAGCACCCCTCACTCAGTCATGTGGTTGAAAGCTTCCGGCAAGGCGAAGTGGAGATCACAGGCTGATAGCGGACCTTGCGGCCGTACCCATCTTTAGGGATGACAGCAGCGATTCCTTTGCGTCAGCACCTCAGTTACCTGGGATATGGGGTTAGGGATTTTCTATATTCCAGGTGAGAACCCCCACTCAGTCATGTGGTTAGAAGCTTCCGGCAAGGCGAAGTGGAGATCACAGCAACGTTTCCTTTGCGTCGGCACCTCAGTTACCCGGGATATGGGGTTAGGGATTTTCTATACTCCAGGTGAGAACCCCTCACTCAGTCATGTGGTTGGAAGCTTCCGGCAAGGCGAAGTGGAGATCACAGGCTGATAGCGGACCTTGCGGCCGTACTCTTCTTTAGGGATAACAGCAACGTTTCCTTTGCGTCGGCACCTCAGTTACCCGGGATATAGGGTTAGGGATTTTCTATACTCCAGGTGAGAACCCCTCACTCAGTCATGTGGTTGGAAGCTTCCGGCAAGGCGAAGTGGAGATCACAGGCTGATAGCGGACCTTGCGGCCGTACTCTTCTTTAGGGATAACAACAACGTTTCCTTTGTCTCGGGATGCTCCAGCTACCAGTTCCTACCCTCAGCTCTGGGGGTCTGTTTCTTCAGCAAACGTACGGGAGACTTGCACTGCATACTCCTGTAACCGCAGGTAAGATCCTGAGCGGACAGGGAGGGAAGGAGGTTGAGCCTCCCCTTCCTGCAACCTCCTTCGTAGTTACATAGCAGCCCGCGTTTTACGGGATCTTACTCAACTCTTGCTGACGGTTTCGGATTCTTCACAGGTCCGCACGATCCATCGACCGGCATCCATGCAAGACCTTCCGACTCCCACTTCCCCGCGCGGCCGCTCTTCCTGCAGGCAAGCATGAGACACACTTCTCTTATCAGTCAGGTAAGATTCCTGAGCCGACACTAAAGAACGCAGGTTGAAGGGAGAGATGGTCTTTAAGCTCCCTAGATGATTAGACAGAAGCTGGCGATGGTGGCTCCGATTTCCTGGAAAGCTTAACATTTTGGGGATGGTGACATCCTGCGTTTTACCCTGATATCGACCCGACCTCATTCATGCTTGCTGAGTGATATGGGTTGAGATCCTGTCGCCTGCATGCTCGAAATTATACAGGTGGCTAATCACCACCATGTCCGTTGTTCTCAAACATGTCTGAGGATGTTCTCATGAGCCTATGAAACCAACCCGCCACGCTGTATTTGACCACAAGAATACGCCGTTTTGTCTTGTGCATGTCGTTTGTTTCAGGGTGGCAGTGATTTGATGGTGGGCTTTTCGTCCTGCTCTACTGAGAGCGAGAGGTTGGCGCTGCATTAGGACATGAATCAATCAGCTAATCTCGCTGATCATAAGGCAGGTCTTAAATAGTGATGGGATAGGCTCCCGGTGAAGCTCATCGTCGACCGCCAGCCATGTTGGCCTTGTCACATACTGGGTGGCCAAGAAGACGACACCAATGCCGTGCCCTTATGCCCACTTGAAAGGTGAGACTTTGATTGGAAATGTGTCTGGACACCGTACTGCCATCTCAAAGGTTCGGTAGATGCGACATGGTGAGTTCGGCACCAAATTGTTGTCACTTGGTAACTGCTACACCAAAGGAGGACGGAATGGCGATGTGTCAGTTCAATGTGCAGCCTAGGAACCAAATCAAGGAGCAATATCACAATCATACGACTTATCACGTCTTTCCCATCGGGATGTAGTTCATGGCCGCTCCAGGGGCCCCAGGGAATTCCTACGTTGACATAAGGTTGTGAATCCTGGTCCGTGCGTTTTGCCCCGACATGGATCCATTGACTTCGGCATTCTTCTGCCTTGCAGCTATTTGACAACAGTCACAGCAAGAATGGGGCCATGAGACTGTGCAGTAACCATCGCCAAAAGTCGATAATTTTGGCACATCTGTGCCAATCTAGATACATCATGACAGAGGCCACAGCCCCACCAAGGCATCAGCCGCGAAAACCACGCCGAGAAAAACGGCCGCCATTGACTCATTTCCTTTGCCTCCCCTTGGTTAATTCTGCCTCAATCTTGCAGCTGGAATCGTCGCTCGTGGCATTCAAAAAAGCTCATTCTTCAGGCCCTGCTTCGACTCCCCAGACCTCAAACCACCAAGCGGACACCTTGCGCTTGGGTCTTCCCAGCAGTGCCTTCCGTCCATTGGGTACACTGCATCTTACCCTTGGGGTGATGAGCCTCCCTACCAAGGAGCGTCTTGACCAGGCTCTTTCATTTTTTCAATCCCTAGACTTGGAAGGCCTGATGAGTGAGGCGGAGCAAGTGTCTGCTCACGCACAACAGGATAGCACGCACAATCAATCATCGCCTTTCACTGTTTCTCTGGAGTCATTACATGCTCTGCCTCGTGGTAAGGAAGCAACAGTCTTACATGCCTCTCCGATGGACCCTACAGGTCGCTTGCTCCCATTCTGCGTGAAGCTACGTGACAAATTTATCGACGCTGGCTTCATCCAGATTGAAACCAACACAAGATCAAAGGTCAAAGATAAATCCTCAAATACTCCAACTCAGGAGGCCTCCCAATCGTCCCAACCCTCTGGTCTACCCGTCAATGAATCTCTGCACCTATCAGAAAAATTGATCGCCTCTGAACCCCCAAGCTTGGCAGAGAACACGGACCCACACACAAATGCAATAGCCCCAAAGCCGAAACCGCGACCACTTCTCTTGCATGCGACTCTCGTCAACACGATTTACATTCGCGGACGGCAGAACTATCAGAACAAAACTGCCAAGGGCAAAGACGCATCCAAGCGCATTACGTTCGATGCTCGTAACCTGCTCGCGCAATATCGTCATTACTACTCTGATGAAACGAGGACCATTCCACACATGCCACCTGTTGGTTGCTCTGCTCATACGGAATCAAATCCAGGTCTCCTATCATCTGCGGAGACCGGTGAGAATAATAATGAGCCGGAAGCAGAAAAGGACGACAGTGTTTCTGCTTCTTCTTCTGTCCCGCCGTCACCCGGCTATCCTTTTATTTGGGCGAGGGAAATTCCGCTGGATACTGTCTGCATCTGTGAGATGGGTGCTAGGAAGCTAGATCCTGGTGTTAATGACAGACTTGGTCTGAATGAGCGTCTCGGTGAGCAGTATACTGTCGTTGCGGAACGCAGTTTGCTTCCAGTACAGACCGCGGCGTCTTCCTGGCTTGAGACGCGTCCGCAAGACGCAAGTTCACCGAGCAGAGAGTGATCGACTTAGATACAAGTAACGTTTGAAAATTGCTGTGTTTCAGAGGCAATTACAATGACAAGACCAAGAGAACTTGTGAACACATTTGCTTCCATTGCTGCATTGCTAGTTGTATTAATGGGTAGACTAGATCCCAAGCCTGCTTGGGTTGCGGATGTTATATGTGGTTTGTGGATTGCGCTCAGCTTAGCCTCGATGCAACGCGAGATACACTGGCTAGCATAATCCTGAAGGCGGTGGTGCATTGACAGATTATTGAAAGCCAGATGAGTGGTGCATCAATCCGACTTCCGTAACAGTGGGATGAACGAGGCTGAGTGCTGCTGAGTGGGATGGACGAATTGGGACAGTTCCACCTGATGGATAATACGCTAAGATGAAGTACCACAAAATCATCTTACTCGACTCATAATAGTTTCCGGTCCGCGTTCAACAGATAATTCCGCAGCCTTGGCCTTGATCGAGGTGAGCATACTGCGGTCGAAGTCTTCACGGGTGCGCAGGACAGCCTCGACCCACGAGAGCTGCAGATCCCAATACTCAAGCTTGAACGCCTCATAAACTTCCACAAGCGGGGGACCCTTCTCCGTGACAAGGAGACGAACAAGCCAATCAACCAGCCGCCACTTCTGCTTGATAGTGCCCTCGAATGATTCGGGGTATTGCTCGAAGAACGCAAAGACAGTAAGGACGTCGTCCTTGAACTTTTCCGTGAACGGCTCGCCGGTGTGACGGAATTTGACGCCCTTGTTACGCACCGCACCCAGATAGCGCACCAGCAGCTCGTCCGAGAATTCCTCGACCATGATCTCGGGAAGTGATGGGTGCAGCACGGGCGTGTAGTCCGTCAAGTAGTCCTCAAAGGTAGAGGTAATGCGCTTCATAGTAAATTGGTGGTACCACTGCGCAGTGAAGATCTCCGGCAGCGCACTGGACAAATCAATGAAGAAGACGATATTCACGAACTGCGCCAGGCAGTGCGTGCTCAAATCGACATAACCATCGCGAAGCACTTCCAGCTCATGCGCCGCAGTCGTCGCCATGTACTTCGGCGTCACCAGTGTCTCGAAATCAGCCTTGAATCTCGTAAGGTAGCCGTACTGGCCCTTCTCCTCGTTGTCGTCGATGCAGGAGATCTGGTCGTTGGCTACGCCTACCAGCCAGTCCTGGAGCAGCTGAACGCCTTCTGGATCTGCGCCGCCGATCGTGTGCTTCGCGACCTCGTCGTCGATGAGCGCTTGCCATGCGCTCTGTCGGTTCTTTAGGGCCCGGAACATCGCGTCAATCACACCCTCCACCAGGTCGGCACGATCTGAGGATCCAGATGCCATGACTTGTTCGTGGAGCATGCGCCACATGTCTGCCAATGTCTTTGTGCGAAAGTTGCCGTCTGCGTCGTTGTCGAGGGCATCTGCGTCCCGATCGATGAGTGCCTTTTTGTCCGCGTTGAAGATGCGTTCCATCCAGTCTTCGACAGCGCCGATGATGACGTTCTGCCATTTTCGGACCAGTTCTGGCTCGCGGTCGTCTAGGATGTTGGGTTGGAGTTCTGTTGCTGTCCAGCCTAGCTTCTTCATTTTCTTGTAGTACTTGTCGCTCCAGTGGATGATAGCGAGCAGGTTGTCGGCTGGGAGTTCAGGGTCGTCGATCATGCTGATCAAGAAGTCGTGCATCATCCGATGGTAGATGTCGGTGTATGTTCTGAAAATCTTCCACTTCTTCGGTACAAGGTTCTGCATGCCTTGCTTGACCGTGAAGAGATCATTGAAGTACCACCGGAATTTCTTTTCCAGATTTTCTGGATCCGCAAGGAAGGCCTCACGTGTCTCTTCAAATTGACCCTGGGCGTACAATTGGATAGCTTGAATGAACTTGTCCTTGTATCCACGCACGGTCTTCGGGCCAATGTTCATAGACTTGAAACGACTTGCAAGATCCATGTGGTCTTTCTGAGCTTCCTGCAACGCACGAACCGTATCATCATTCTTTTCCTCATTCATCACGACAATCGCAAGCCGAACAACCATGCTCCGATTATCCGCTTGCACAAGAGGAATGAGATTCATGCAAGCTGTGCCGAGGTGATCATCAAACCACTCAATGACGGAATCTAGCCCCTCAAAGTACTGCGTGAGGGTCTCTTCGGCACTGCGATCATCAGCCTTCCTAACCTGGTCCATAGCCTCATCACGGAAGTCCCGTAACCGCGAGATCTGCATATGAGCTCGCAGTAGATTAGGCTGGTTCTCCAAATCGTCATCGTCCTCTTTCAACAATTCCTCCACTTCCTGTATATCGGCCCCAAAGTTCTCCAATCCCCGTTTCATCATAAGCGTAGCGTCAAAATGCCGCTGGATCCGCGCAAGCTGGTCAATCTGCGCAAAGTCCTCGACGCTGTCCTGCGACTCCGCGCATAGCTTGTCGATGCCTTGCAGCTCGTCTTTCGTTTTCGAGACCTGGCGCTGGCCCTCGGTCAATGCACCGATGCTGCGTTGCACTGCCTCCAGCTGGTCGCGGAGTCCTTCTCGCAGCTGTGAATCCACGGCCGTCTTCTTCCGCAGGTATTCCGCTTTCAGTCCGCTAATCTTGTCTAGATCTTCTGGGTGCCGTAAAAGGTCTTCGAGTCGCGGCAGCGCGACAGTGGTCTCAATGTTGCTTGCTGGCGCCATGGTTGTGGTGAGCGTATCAAGTAGTTCGTGATGTCGTCGTTCCGGCTCAATCGCCCGAGGCTAGGTCGAGGGGTGAGGTGTCAACAATGCGGGCATGGGACGTGGTTGTGTGGAGGTTGGTATGCGGCAGTAAAGCTATGATATAAATCCAGGTACTGTCACGCTTGAAAGCCCGCAGCCCATAGTCTCCAACTCAAAATATAGCACGCTATATCATCCATCTGAAGGCCGCTTCATAGTCGTCGTCGCTGTCATCGGATACCGGCAGAATATACACGTGACACACCGCCATTTAATCGAATTTGCGGGATCGCGACCATCTCCAAAGTCCGCGACATTTCTCCGCCAGCTCTCAGAATCAATTGCGCTGCAGATACCGGCTGCAATTTTCATCAATCGATATTCCGGTACCCCTACAAATCCATTGCTCCCGATTCCACCAATTTCGCGTCCAGTTTCACGGCCTCGGAACAATCTACAAGCCATCGAAACACCAAACATCCCGAAATACCACTGCCTCACTCCCTCTTTTCCCCCACACACGAAGCCAGCATGTCATACTTCCGCATCACCCTCCTTCGCTCCGCAATTGGACTGCCGCGCCGGTCAACAGATGTCCTCAAGGCTCTTGGCCTGAAGAAGCGTATGGCAACAGTTTTCCACAGAGTCTCGCCCTCCGTCGCGGGTCAGATCATGAAAGTCAAGGAACTGGTTCAAGTCGAGGAGTGCCAGTACAGCCTTACGAAGCAGGAGGTGCATCTCCAGCGCAAGCCTGATCCGGGATACTACATCGAGAAGAGCATTTCCGAGCAGCGGGGGGAGCTGTGATTGTTTTTCTTTCCGGATTTGCGTGGAATAGATGCTTCTCGGACTGAATGCTGGTCTAGAGGATTGATAATGGGTCTTACTGTCTTTTGAAAGACAGATTCTTCGGACAGTGATCGGTTGCTTGGTCGCGTCTTCCTCTTTGTTCTGTTTTGGCTTTGCTTGCATGGAGCGGGTTGTTTTTCTTTTTCTCATTTGTACAATAGGTTTTCAGCTATGGGGCAGAAGTTTGATATTGCACATCTTGAATTTCTTCCAACTTCGCCGCAACTGGGTGGTCGATTCTGCATATATGAAGGACACTCTTTCTTTAACAGGCTGGATCTCGGATGATCTATTCTCTATCAATAAACCATGTCCAGAGTCTATAGTCGAAAGACAAAGCCCCAATTTGGAGGCCTAGGTCTGGACCGGCTAATCATGCGAGAGTAAACTAGGGCTTACCGGCTTGTCACCCACGTCAGCCCCTGTGCAGAGTCCCCAACAATTGATTCCGAAGTAAATATAATGAGTTCTTCCCTGAATATAGAACGGCCATAGCCTCCGTCCCTATTCTGGTGCTTATCAGCAAAATCAGTAGGCACCCATCGCGGGGACTAGATGTGGCTCACTTGCTGATATCCAATTTGGAATACACTCACCCCTACACAACAGTCTATCCCTCAAAGACCTTTCTCAAGTAGTCCACTAGCATCTTCCTTGGCTGAATACTCCACCGAGACATTCATGATGAGTTCACCCAGCAAACCTCCATCTTCACCCACATCCTCAGACACAGATACAATCATCCCATTCCACTTCTGGGACGACCTCCCCCACGTAAGAGCAATATGCATGACAGTCGCCTTCCGCTTCGACGAACAACTCGACCCAGAGAGCCTTCGCAACTCTCTAACCCGCCTCCTCGAGATAGGCAACTGGCGGAAACTCGGGTCCCGTCTACGAATAGACGTAAGCTCTCTCCCAACCCAAAGTAGCCCAAAAAGGACCTCAACCTTACCAGTAGATCCCACAGAGTTCAGGCAAACTAACCTACCACCTCCCCTCCAAATTCACCCAAGACCGACCAGGCTTCATATTCACAATCGAACACCTCGACCAAGACATCACCTCCCACCCTCTAGCCTCCCAAATGCCCTCAATCAAAGAAGCAGACACGCATAATCCCAAAGTCCACGTCATAGACTGCATGTCGAAATATGGCTCTCTCTTCCGCCACGAAACGGCACCAAGTTGTCTACAAGACTATCTGGAAAACGATATCCCGCAGCTGTTCATCCATACACTTCTTTTCAAGGACGCAACCCTGCTCGGCGTAACCTTCCAGCATACCCTCACGGATGCAATGGGGTTATCGGGGCTGATTACCGCGTGGACAGCGGTACTATCAGGTAAAGAAGAAGAAGTCCCGCCCTTCCTCGGCTTCAATGAAGATATTCTTGAGAAACATACGGAAGATCGTCCAGCCGAGCAACACGTGCTAGCGGGACATGTCTTCGGGTGGTTCCAGCTTCGCGTCACCGCGATATTGAAGTGGTGGGAGGAGTTCTGGTTCCCCGTTCTTCAGGATAAAGGGCTCGTTATCCCCGGCGAGGTCGTGCGGAAGCTGAGGGCGCAGACGATGCGGGAATTGGAAGATGAAAACGGCGATGCCCAGGGTACGGAGCATCCACGGCCATTCGTTAGTGAAAGTGACGTCCTCCTCGCTTGGCTTGCGACAATGCTCATACCAGCACACAATCCCAGCCCCAATTGCCCGGTCAATATAGCTAATGTTTTTGATATCCGGTCTGCGCTGGCGCTGCCGTCGCCTGGCGTGTACATTGGGAACGCGACGCTTGGTGCGTCTGCGGCTTTTGAAGCGGGTGAGTTTCGACGTGGTGATGGGAACCCGCTGGCGGATTGTCGGTTGGGGTCTGTTGCTATGAAGATCAGGCGGGCGCTGGAGATACAGCGGACGGGGGAGCAGGTGTTTGCCTGTTCGGCGTTGGGGAAGGTGACGCTGCGGAAGACGGGGAATCTGCCTATAGTTGGTCGTCTGGGGCAGTTGAGTATTCTGTGTACGAATTGGGGAAGGGCTGGGTTCTTTGATGTTGATTTTGGGGGTGCGAGGGTTGGTGGGGATGGGAGACCTTGTCGGCCTTCTTATATCAACACTGCTACGCCGGGGTTATTGGATAAGCGTGCACTGCGGAATCTGGTGGCTGTTACTGGGAAGGATTCGTTTGGGAATTGGTGGGTGCAGATGATTGCAAGGAAGGAGATTTGGGAGAAGATTGAGAGGTGGACGAGTGCGGAAGTACGGGATGAGTGAGAGGTCGATGACAAGTCTAGATGACTAGAGGACGAGATACGTAGATCAGAGAGAAAAGAAATGGGAATAGGTAAAAGATGAATCCAAAATCCCCGTTAAGACGGACAGAGCCGAACCATGCTAAATATGAAACAGAGACATTAGATATCAGTACAAGAGGGCCTGTATTCCAAAGCACCAAAAAGACAGGCCCCGTTTCTCTCACTTCCCAACTGCATTCGTTTTATCATATATCCTTGAAAATTTCTACCTTCTAGGCGATTTTTTTGGATTTAACCAGTAACCTTGAAGATGGACTCGGCGAGTCTCTCAACGTTGGCGGAGGTGATACCAGCAACGGAGATACGGCCGTCCTTGGTGGCGTAGACGGAGTGCTAGGATTATTGTTAGGAAAATCCCCTGGAAAAGTATGAAAAAATTGGACTAATGTGACTTACCTCCTTGGCAAGGACATCCATCTGCTCGGGCTTCAGGCCAGTGTAGGCGAACATGCCAATCTGGTTATCTTGTCAGTCATTTGGATCATACATATGTTTCAGTGCTTCAATCTCACCTGGCTAGTGATGTGGGACCAATCGTGCTTGCTGCCAAGCTTCTCGAGGTTGGTGCGGAGGAGAGAGCGCATCTCAATGATGCGATCAGCCATGCCCTTGACCTCACCGAGCCACTGCTGGTTAAGCTTAGGGTCGTTCATGATGGTGGAGGCAACACGGGCACCGTGGATGGGAGGGTTGGAGTAGAAGGGACGAATGAGGATCTTGACCTGCGACTCGACGCGCTTCTTCTCCTCGGCGTTCTCGCAAACGAGGGAGAAGGCACCGACACGCTCGCCGTAGAGACCCATGTTCTTGGCGAAACTCTGGCACAGAGCAATGTTGTGGCCCTCCTTGACGAAGTGGCGGGGAGCGAAGGCATCCTTGTCAGCGTTACCGCTGGCAAAGCCCTGGTAGGCCATGTCGAAGAAGGCGAAGTGGCTCTTCTCCTTCATGACATCGCTAATCTGGCGCCACTGGGCCTCGGTAGGGTCGACACCGGTGGGGTTGTGAGCGCAAGCGTGGAGCAGGATGATGCTGCCCTCGGGGGCGGCCTTGATGTCGGCGATCAGGCCCTCGAAGTCGAGGCCAATGGTCTCCTTGTTGTAGTAGCTGTACTGAGCGACCTCGAGACCGGAGTCAGAGAAGACAGCCTTGTGGTTGGCCCAGCTGGGGTTGGGAAGGTAGATCTTCTTAGCGCCGGGGTAGAACTGCTTGAGGAAAGCACCGCCAATGCGAAGGGCACCGGTACCGGAGATGGTCTGGGTGATGACAAGACGGTTGTCCTTGATGGCGGAGGAGTCAGCGCCGTAGGCGAGCTCGGCGGCGGCAGTGGTGAAAGAGGGAACACCGGTGATGCCAGCGTACTCCTTGTCGAGGCGCGATGCGACGACCTTGTCCTCAGCAGTGCGGACGGAAGGCAGGACGTAGGGCTTGCCCTTGTCGTCACCTGAAAAGCGCGCATGCTTCGTTAGCAATCCAATTCATTGCGCAGCAAGGCAATTGTTTGGGAGCGATGCTTACGGTAGGCGCCAACACCCAGGTTGATCTTCTCCTTGAAGGAGTCGGCCTTGAAAGCTTCGGTGATGCCGAGAATGGCGTCCTATTGACCCAGCTACGTCAGAATTGGCCCTCTAATCCATCATTGCGATGATCGCAAGCTTTCAATGAAGCTTACAGGAGGACCCTGGGGCACGTTGGCCCAGGCCGAGGCGTGTCTAGCTCCGATCACGACAGTGCGCATGCTGGCCTCACGTGAGGCAGCCGACCGGCTGGCGACTCTGAGAGTGGAAAGCATTGTGAATGGCAGGGGAGATGGACGAGAATTGACAAAGATGCTAGACCTCCGATTTTTGTGATGGAAGGGGGAAAGAGAAGCGCCAGGGAAAGAAATAATAAAGGATCGGAGACCCCGGTCCCGATGTTTTGCCCTGACTCATGTGATAGCGGTATCGGGTACCTGCGACTTGGTATGTCACTCCACCCCGACATAGGTACCTGGTACAACAAACATCCTCCGATGTGCGAGTCGCACGGCTAAATTGCTGATAAAAAAAAGTACGAGAAGTTCAATTGCTCCTATGCAAGTTCATATGTATTGATCACTAGGTTGACAGTTTTATGTTCTACATATAGACTTCACAGTGGAATGTGAAGTGAGACACTCTCAATATATTCAGTACAGCCTCTATTGTAGTCTACCACCTCATCCATGAAGATGTACTGTGTACTTGTATCTCCCCATCTCCAAATTTTGCTCTCGGGGATTCGAATCCCCGGTGAACTGATCGAGGCTGTCAGACTCCACACATTTCCCCTCACAGAATTGGGGTACCATTGCATTCTCCTATTTCCCCATGATTCGTAAGGTCTGACGGTCTGAGCTAAAGGCTCTTGACTAAATCGTTTCTAAGAGTGCGCCACAACGATATACAACATAGAATAGTTCGGTTAAACTTAGGCGGTAAGGAAGAAAATAAACTTCTCCCCACACGCGGAGATACAGAATCGTTGCCTGATCAACAAGGCCTACAACGGAATTAGAGTACCTACATGTACTAACTAACATGTAACTACGAGCTTCAAACACTTCGGAACCTGGAATACTAATAAGATATAAACTTCAGGCTTGGATATCGTGAATTTGGTATTTGGCTTTACATAAAAAATGAAGAAGCAAAAAAGCTTCAGCCCAAGCGCACACCAGCCTGGCGGTTTTTGCGCGCAGCATCGCCCACAACATTGTTCATACCAGTGTGCTGGCTACTGTCAACGCTGCTCATGGCCTCACGCTTTCTCTCTTCTTCAATTTTCTTCAGACGTTTCTCGGTCTTCATCTTTCCACTTCCCTTGCCGTGGAACTGGTGACTGAGTTGCTTGAAGGCTTCCTTCTGGTTCATGTTGCGACCGAACTCATCCACATACCGCAGTCGCACATCAGGCTTGTATTCGCGGTTAAACACTTCGGCCATATGACGCGCCTCCTGTTGGTCACGCTGCTTGTTCTCCCAGCGGGCGTGCTCCTCCCGCTCCCGGGCTGACATGCGCTCGAGCTTTCCGGAGGTACGGTCTCGCTCGCGCTGCAACCGGGCGCGTCGCTCCATCTCAGACTCGCGGTGTGCTTTTTCTGCCAAGAACTCTTCGCGGTCGCGCATGAGTGCGTGCTGCCTGCCGCTGTCTGTGTCTTTGACGAGGCCACGTGACTTCAGCATTGCCAGTGTAGCTCCCAGACCTTGATTCAGAGTAGATTCTTCTTCTAGGCCGGTGCCGGTGAGATTTTGTGGCTGAGCCTGAGCTTGGGCCTCGAGCGCTTCATCGCGCTTGATGCGCGCAGCCAACTCCTCTTCGTCTTCAATGTCGCCGTAACGGTCCATATCGATCTCAACACCCTCTTCCTCCGGCTCTGCTGTAGGGGCTTTATGCTCCTTGGCCGCAGCAATTGATGCAGATCTTTCTTCCTGTTCGAGAAGCGTAGGCTTGTGTAGGTTCGACACAAATTCCGATGTTTCGTCAATGACAAGACCAGGCCCATCATACTCATTATCCGAGTTTTCGATCTCCATCGGCGTTTGGGATTCCTCTTCTCTGAGCTGCTTGGCGAGTTCCTCGGGGCTGAGCTTCTTGCGCTTCTTGAAGGCTGCGCGTCGTTGCAACGCAAGAGAGGCTTGTAGGTCATCATCGTCCACAAATGAGACCTCGTCGTTGACAGGTTTGCGGCGTGCAGGGACCGGAACTCCCGCCTTTGAATCAATCTCCATGGCGGAGGATCCTTGTGCATCGGTGGAGTCCTCGACGGGGGCAATGTCATCCGCGTCCATCAGAGTCCTTTGCTTCGTAGCTTTGGCCTTCTTCTTCTTGGGCTTTTTGATCTTAACTTCGCTGATGTCCATGTAATCGGATGATGGTACTTCTGGTTCGAAGTCGAGGCTAATAATGTTCTTCTTCAACTGGTTAGAGACTTCCTGTCGCTTGGCTTCGCGTTCCTCGGTCGAGCCTTGCGCATCAAGTGTAAATCTCTTTCGCTTTTTGCCATCGATCTCCTCATCGTATTGTGAAAGAATACCCTGGTTCTCCGCAGTAGGATCATAAACGGGCTTCTTTTTCTTGAGCTCCAGCTTTTCTTGGGTTCTTTCCTTCTCGGCCATCTCAATATTCTCGAGTTCGTCCTCTTCTTCCTCAGCGTCCACCGCGGTATCCTTCAGTGTCAAAATCTGATCTTCATCCTCAAAATCAGCGGCAGAGTGTCCGACTTTGATACCGGCCAAATCAGCAGCAGTGTATTCGATCGCCGCGGCACGCTCCCGCTCTGCGAGTTCCTCAGCTGTTCTAAGGGCGCGTTCCTTCTCGATCTTTCTTTGGCGTTTCTTGGTTTGTGACAACCAAGCCTTGGTATCTAGTTCGTCGCCCGCCTCGCCGAGGGTGGCGCCTTGGAGTTGAAGGTTGCGTTGGGCGATATCGCGCGCCCGCTTAATGGCGGCGTTCTTTTCTTCTCGTTTCTTCTTCGCTTCGGCGGCATCTTGAATTTTCTTCCAGTTTTCGTAGCTTTGCGCCTGTCGCGACTCGAGGGTGCTCGCTGGGTCTTCTTCCTCGCCGGACTCGCTGTCATCTTCTCTGAATTCAGGGCCAGCGCCGGGAACGGGGAGCGGTTTGAGGCCGAGTGCAACTCGAATCTTGTTATTCTGCTCAATAGATAGAGCGTCCGCCATTTTGACGGTGTGTTGAGCAAGAAGTATCTAGGTGATAGGGAAGTAATGATCTTCAGCGCAACACATCCCAGTTGCTACCCTGATAACCGCAATCTGATCACATGACCTTACCACCTCAAACTATACCCACCTTGGTCTAGCGCCACAAAATCCTAGCGGCCCCACTTGCGACATAAATAAGAGCCTTTCCGCTCTTTTCTTCCTCTTTTCTTCTTCACCTATATACGGATCTGTGTTCGGATTTCCTGCCCATAGATTCCAGTCTGACTGGGTTCTTTGTGGTGGTTGAGAGCCGAACAGTTCGACGAGCTTGGAGCCATCATTTTTTGCGTGGATGGCCTTTACGGTTTCCGGTCGACAGATCTCAGATTAATTGTCTGCGCCCTGAACGCAGGTCTTGAGCTCCCACTGGTGAGCTCGGCCTGGCTGCTTGGTGTTGGACGGCGTCATATTTCATGTCTCTTTGCCGACTGGCCGTTGGCCACTGAGGTTAGGGAATAACCATGACTGCCAACATCTCTTCAATATAATTCGTAATTATTCGTAGAAGACATTCTTGGATCCATAGGTCTGCCATCGCAGAACTGGGTTTCTTGGGATAAGTTATAGATATTCGTGGTATCTATTCTCCACATTACGCATCAAAGCGACGAGCAATGATGTGCTGTCGCACATAATATCTCAACGCGATGGATCCTGTGCTAAAGCTCTCTTCAATGAGGTCATTGTCATCATTGCCTTTATTTCATGCGAAGGCAGTATGTATTTACAACAGCTTCAAGTGTCCCGTCACGCCGTCCACCACACTCTTGGGACCTAAAACTCCCAGCACAGTCTTGCTACCGCTGGCGATCTGGGTGCGCCCAGCATCCTGAATAACACGCGTGCAAAGCCCAAGGCTCATGGCCTGAGCCTGCATGACCAGCAGCTCCTCCTCGGACCTGACCTGCAGCGCGATCTTGGCTTGGCCGTAGCGCTCCCATCTCTTGAGGACAGGCGAGTTGGGCGCGTATTCAAGGAAGTATTTGTAGCAAGCGAGGGTGGCGTGGCCACATTGGGCGGCAATCTTGCCTGTTAAAGAAGAATATCGTCAGCGGTTGCTATGAAAACGCTAGAAAGAGCTGGAGCGCCGTTCGTAGATCACATACCTTTGGTCATGCCTAAGTCCATGCGGACGACTAGCACCAGCTTCACCTCCTCGTCGTTGTCCTTGAAGCTGGACAGTTCTTCGCCGTTGCCCTCGTCTTCTTCGTCGCTCTCTTCTTCTTCAGAGTCTTCTTCGTCCTCTTCGTCAGAGGAGTGCGTGTGGACCTTTACGTCGTAGCTGTTCGGCCATCCTTCTTTTTTTTCTTTGAAGAGATTGAGCGAGGACCCTTGGCCGAGGAAATATCCAGTCACGCCTGCGATGATGGCTGTTGCGACCACATAGGCGGCTGTCGTAGGGGGTAGTCGGTCTAATGGTACAGGAGCGGCCATTTTGACTTGGTGGGTGGTGGTTGAAGATTGTGGCGTTGCAAGATAAAAGTTTCGAGGCAAGCTCGACCGCCCAGTGACGTTTTGTTCCTCAACGCTTCACTTTAGCCTGATTACCTTTACACCCGCAGGTTTTTAAGACTACAACGTAGATACATGAGGTTCAGTTCAATTTGCATGATGCAGATCGTGTTCTCGATTGTACCAAATTTAGCTACGTCCGCTACTTCCTTTTCCATGTCAATGATAACATTCGCAGCTTTCGCGCAAACATTAAAATTCGACTTCATGGTGCCCATCAGTCAACGCGCTAAGGTCGTACATACAGAGCGATCGACTGCAAAAAAAAGAATATGCTGATTGTCGATTCTCTCTAAAATATGAATATGTGCGCCACAATATATATCGCCGAAACAATTGCTCATGATCGAGGTGCGAAATATAAATATCAACGCGTTACCAATCAGACCTTCTATTCAAGATCTGCTCCCATCTCAGATCATGTTGTGCTGCATCATGCTGAACAGATCGTAAGAGTGGGTATTTAGATCCAAGAATCAGATCTCGTTCGAATGTTCAACCTGCCAATTCTCATTCCCACCCAAGTACCGGAACACGATTCGCGAGTCCAAGTCCCTGCATCGCTCATCCTCGCTAGCCCCTTTGTATGTCTCCAGCCCTGCATCTCCAAGCACATTAGTCGATCCCACGCGTCGAGCCATGTCCAGGGCCAGCGAGAAGTCCTTCTTCATAAGCTGGACTTTGAATCCATTCTGGTACCCATGTGAGGACGGCGCATCGGCATATACTCCAGGCACTGGGTTGAACCGATCACAAACAGTGTTTTGGGCAGTGCCTGCCGCAAAGACCTGGGACAGGACTCGCGGGTCGAGTCCAGATTTCATGCCCATGTCCATCGCCTCCGAGCAGGCGATGGCGATGATGCCGGACAAGTAGTTGTTGGAAAGCTTTGCTGCGAGACCGAGCGAGGGACCACCGCATGGAATTACTTCTTTACCCATGAAACCAAATAGTTGCTTCAGCTCGTCGACAGTTTCGGTCTTTTCTTTGGCCCACCCGAGGAAAAACGCGATTGTTCCTTTCTTCGCTCCGATGACACCGCCACTGACTGGGGCATCGTAAAATGAGGCAGAAGGGAAGTTCTTCGTGATATGGTCCTTGACCTCTAGGAAACTTGCGGTGTCGATAGTAGAGCAATCGACCAGAAGCTTATTGTCGACGTCGCTAGAGCAGATTCCTTCCCGCCCCATGTAAACTTCCTTGACGTGTTTTCCTTCAGGAAGCATGGTAATGATGATGTCCTAGTATCCAGAATAGAATTTAGTGCATTATCTTTGGAAGACAAGCAGTCAAGAGTGATTTCGGGATGCAGACCGATTTGTCTGCAACGTCCTTTGGGCTAGAGCATGCCAGGACCTTCTCCGGATACTTCGCGTATACATCATGCACGAGAGCTGGGACGATATCAAAAATATAAATCTTTGAATTGACTGGAAGCTTGTCGGCCAGGTTGGTTACCATCCAGAAGCCCATGTTTCCAAGGCCAATGAAACCAATGCGCTTTACTTTGTCGGTCGTCATTTTCGCGATCCTGCGAGTGTTGTGGGGAGAGGAGGAGAGACCAAGAGGACGAAGGAACACAAAGAGGGAGAGGAATATGGAAAGTACAATTAAATAGAGTATACCCTACTCTAGGAGCTCTTGGAAGACTATAACAGTTACACACTGTGTATGATCTGCTCTCATATACCCCAATATTGGGGTATACCTAGATCTATCCCCAACTCTTTCAATTCCCCATCCACCTAAGTCAAAAGAAGCCGCCAGAGTCGTGCTAAATAACATGCGACGTACTCGGTTCTACTGCAGTTTGCTTCAACTACCGACTTCATTATGACAACCATGCCTGCTGATAACGAAACTTATGTGCAAGTGCACGCTCTTAGGGCTGGCCGCTTCACGCTGCCAGAGCGCATTTTTGTCCACCCAGCTTCTGAAACCGCAAAGACAACAGTTCCATCGCTGTCTTTCCTGATTGTGCATGTCGAGTCAAGTACAAACAGAACTACTCGGATTGTCTTCGATCTCGGTCTCCGTCATCCATCGACCAACTACCCAATCCCAGTCCAACGCCATCTGGAGACTCGTCATCCTATGACAACCGAGCCCGATGTGGTACAAAGTCTTGCAGCTGGTGGATTGTCGACGGACGATATTGACTTTGTAGTATATTCACATGTATGCATTCCAAAGATATAGCCTTGGCATGAATTCCCCAGCTAACATGCTGTCAAGGTTCACTGGGATCATGTCGGCGACCCAAAAGCATTCGACAAGAGCACGTTTGCCGTCGGCCCTGGTACACTGGCTCTATTACAAGACAATTCCTTCCTTCGTGGGAGTCATTCTTTTTTTGAGCCCGATCTACTGCCGCTGTCGCGGACTATCGAACTTCCTCCAACAACAGGGGTCGAAGGAAAGTCTTCTACTGATAAGTCTGACCTAGAGGGAGGGATACCAAGCTTCAGCCAGCCATGGGTCCCACATGGGTCTCTACCTCGGGTAATGGATATCTTCCAGGATGGAAGCCTGTTGGTAGTCGATGCACCAGGGCATCTTCCGGGACATATCAATCTTCTTGCTCGGACGGGTCCCAGTAAGTATACCTACCTGGCTGGAGATGCGTGCCATGATCGACGTATCTTGAGAGGAGAACTGGATATTGGAGAATGGCATGATGAGCATGGTCACATTTGTTGTATTCATGCAGACAAGGCACAGGCTAAGAGAACAATCGAGTTAGTTAGGCAGCTTGAGGATGATGGGGTCGAGGTTATACTTGCTCATGATATCGAGTGGGAAGAGAAGCCGGAGAATCAGCGTCGCTTTTTTGGGGCTGGGAAGTAGGCTACTGCTACAAGACTAGTCAGGTTGGAACATTGGAATTCTTGAGATCTATAATTTCTATGGTAGGTTGTTTTGGACTCTTGGTTGTAATACACACATATTCAGAGACTTGTCGTCCGGTCTGGATCTTGTGGGAATTGTCATCTATTGCACTGCACAGGCCCAAGCGACTCGGTTTACCCCGAGTGGGGAAGTTGATTGACATGGAGAAATAACGCTCAGCACAAAGAGAGGTCTCTTTCTTGAAGACTGTGCTCGGTTAGGAACCAAAGGATTTGCACTTTTACCCCAACATCTACAATAACCTGGGAAATTTGGCTTAAATCTATGATCTCGAATACGTCTCTGCCAGACTCGACGCATATAAGCTATATCACCTCCCTTCCTACTTGGGTGCGGCGAAATTATCTTTATCATTCAAAGTCACTTGACGTTTGATATGTTGGAAAAGGAAGATTCGAAGTCCGATATTGCCATGATCGAGCTCGCCGGACTAGAGCGCACTCAAGATGTGGAGCTTCAAAAGAAGAATTCCGATCTCATCCGGAAGCTCGATCTGTACATCGCACCAATTATGATGCTGTTGATGCTCATCAGCTACCTTGACAGGGGAAATATTGGCTTTGCTGCTACTCAAGGCATGACCGATGACATTGGTTTGCGAGGAACACAGTTGAACGTGGGTGCTACCGAAGAGACAATTCAATGCCTTATGCTAACAGAGTAATAGACTGCCATCTCGATCTTTTACATCTTCTATGTTCTTGCCGAGGTAAGTTACAGGTTCAGCGCCCCATATCATCATCATTCCCAAATCAAATACGTTTGAAGCATGAGCTGAGACAGACACAGTTCCCAGTCTCCTTGCTTGTGAAACGTCTCCAGTTCAATCGCGTTATACCCACAATAACTATTGCCTGGGGACTTGTATGCATGTGCAATGGCTTCATTAGTAACTTTGCTGGACTTTGCGTATGTCGCTTGGTCTTGGGGTTTTTGGAGGGATGTCTCTTTCCATCGCTGACGCTCTTCATGGCAAACTGGTATTTGAGAGAAGAGTTAGCCACCAGGATCTCTTACCTTTTTAGTGAGTATCAGACTTGGCTGTCTACAACACCAATGGCTAACAAAGACTCCAAAGTTGCGTCGGCTCTTTCTGGTGCATTTGGTGGCCTTATCGCATTTGGCATCTTGTACATGGATGGGACTGCTGGGTATCCTGGATGGCGGTGGTGAGTCTATCTTCTTATTTCGTTAACGTATCAAAACTTGTCTCACAGTCATCACAAGGCTATATATTCTTGAAGGCATTGTTACGATAATTGTCGGGGTCTTTTGTGTTTTCCTTGTCCCAAAAGACCATGAGGCAGCATACTTCCTTACCACAGAAGAGAAAGACCTCATGCGACAACGCGCCGAGCAATCGATGGCTTATAGTGGTGGCGAAGGTCACTACAAGATGGCAGATGTAAAGCTGGCAGCAAAAGATATCAAAACTTGGGTTCATGGGATCACCCAAGTTTGCGTGGTGACCATTCTTTACGGTATGAAATGTCCACTCTATTCTGCGGTTGATCTAACAATGGTTCAACTACAGGATTTGGCACCTTCCTGCCGATTATTTTGAAAAATGGCTTCCATTATTCAACAAAACAAGCTCAATACCTCACAATCCCAGGTTTGTGGCACTTTTCCTTGAGGTTCAACACAGGGTGACATTGCTGATTGGGGAACCCTACATCAGTGAATCTCTGGGGAGCTCTTGTCTATGCCGTCGGTGGCAGAGTTGCAGACCGATATAATGCTCGCTACCTCGTAATTGTGACCTGCATTCCCTTTGGCATAGCCGGATATGCCATCCTCCTCGCTTTCGATGTTCCAGTCGGGGTGCTATACTTTGCAACATTCTTGATTGCTACCCCATGCTTTTTGTGTACCGGAAGCAACATTGCATGGCTTTCGAGCAACTGTGCTCCGGATGGGAAGCGTGCAGCAAGCTTAGGTTTCCAGCTAACGTTGACCAATCTCGGCGGCATTATCGCAGGGCAGATCTATCAGAGTACTTCTGCGCCGCGGTTTGTTCTTGGTCATTCCTGGAGCCTGGGCTCCTTGGCAATTTCATTCATCGGGTGCAGCATTATGAGAGTTGTTTACTCTCGGAGGGATAATTGGAAGAATGAAGCCAAAATTAAGATAGAGCAAGGAGAAGAGCCTGATGTACCTAAGCTGTGGGTTTCGACAGATCGTGGGCTCAGTTTCAGGTACTTGGTTTGAGGGAATCATGGAGACTTTATAACTATGTGCTATTGTAGTTTGCATCCTTTTATGTTCAATTTGAAGCTCTTGTTCAAATCGATCGATCCACTATATACACAGTTCATGTGAAGATAACATCGAATCAGGCACCTGAAAACAGACCACATAAGCCTAATTTACAACTCTGATGCTGGTACGTATTAACGAATTAATATTTAAATTATCCGAATGTGTCCAAACAGTGAGACTTCTTTCTCGTTCCCGATTTCCCCAATATTGGGGAAGGGATATGCGGGGTCTATGAACACTTTCCCCAAGCCAAAGGAACTATGAGACGACTAACAGATCAGATATCCCGTTTATTACCCCAATCGTGCAGTCATAGAATACATATTTGTCTCCTTTTTAACTCCCTAAGCAGTCTCCTCGTGCTTTCCCTTCACCCAGAAACCACATTCTAACTCCTTGTCTCTACTCTCACAACTACACCCAAAATGTCAACAGACCCTACCCTCACCGATCTCCACAAACACCTCTTCGAAGAAGGTCTCAAAGTCCGTCGCGCAGTCGTCGGCGACACATATGTCGACCGAGCCCTAGCAAACGGATCAACCGAATTCTCTCGTGCCGGCCAAGAACTCGTCACCGAATGGTGCTGGGGGTACGCATGGACCCGACCTGGACTCGAGCGCCGTGACCGCAGCCTAATCAACATTGGCATGTTGATGGCTCTTAACCGCGCGCCAGAGCTGGCGGTCCACATTCGAGGCGCTCGCAATAATGGTCTGAGCGAGGTTGAGATTCGGGAAGCTATTCTGCATGCTACTACGTACTGTGGTGTTCCGGCTGGCGTTGATGCTATGAAGATTGCGGAGAGGACTCTAAATGAGATGGCGGAGAATGGGGAGAAGGAGAGGGAATTGGGGGATAAGGCTCAAGTCTGAAGGGATCTGGGTGTTGGGGCTCCATGTGGGCACGAGGGAATGTAGATAGGCAACACTTTGGGCTCTAAAGCGTCTTGCAAAAGTCCGTTGGTCACATTAGAGAATAGTCATAGGCAATAAAATAGTAAATACACGCTGTTCTACGTGTTCTCAACTAAATTCGCACACAACTCCAGCGAGACTCGCACAACGTCAACTATAGCCCAGACCTGTGCAGGGCCATGGAACACCTTCGCCCATACTCGCAAGACATTAGCAGACAGCAATTTCATGCCAGACGGCGATGCGATGGAGAAACTCGCAGGAACCGCAAAGTCCGTTTCATCCAACATTGTTTTCACTAGCATTACCATCTTATGCTCGCCGGGAGTGACAGTCTGAATCGCCTCCGGCGACGACAGCGCTTCAAGCCATTTACTCAAGAAGAATGCACATTCAAGCGTGGCTAGGGAATGCTGAATAGACCATCTGAAAGTCTGCGTCTGCGCAACAAGATGAACGCCAATGCGAATGGGGATGCTCAAAGCATGCGCAGCATGCAAGACGGCTCGCAAAAGCCTCGGTGTTCGGGAGATTATCTGCGCGTTGAGAAATGCGTTGGATATCTGCGTTGGATCACGCGTGTGCAGAGCGCGGCCTGGTCCTATGTCTGCGTTGAGGCGGATATATGCTAGGCGGAGGAGAGCAGTTGAGTTGAAGGAGACCGGGCCTGCGGGATTTGAAGGGTCGATGCTGGAATCTGGGGTGTGTTTCCACATGGATTTCCAGTTTCTTAGGGCATGCTCGATGGATGCGATATCGTCTTCGGGGATGTCTTTGCGACGATGGCGGGAAACTTCGCGGACGAGGTAGATATGCTGGATCAAGGCGTGGGCTAGGATGTAGTTGCCGAGAGTGGAGTTCGGTGTTATGCGAGTGGTGGTGAAGTCGTCCCGGAATAAGATAGAAAATGCATCTTTGAACCAAATGGGATGTTCTTTGGTCATTAGATCTTGCCATTTTTCTTCATTTGTTGCTCGGAATGTTGAAACACGGCAAGGCAATAGCATGCCATCCATGTCAGAACTCAGAATAGGAGAAGGGATGTTATAGACAATGGTGTGTAAGTTGAAGAAACAGAACACTATCCATTTCGTCCTTTTGGTGCTCTCGTATGCCGCCCAAGTCTTCCAAGTGGCATTTGCTGATAGTGGTGGGCTTCTTAGGCCATCGTCACGAACGAGGGTTGCCAAAATACTCTGAATAGCAAGAGCTTCACGCATAATTGTCGGATGCTTCGACCAAGTTGCCTCGGCCATAAGTAGCAAGAGGGCCTGAGCGGTCTGTATTGTATCCTGCTCAGATTGGGCTGAGTGGTCGTTGGTCTCGTTATTGGCACACTCTGTGGGCAGCTGATCAAGGCCAGCGCTATTTGACGATAGTACGAGAGCATCTTGTCTCCTTATGCGCTCCCTTGCAATAACATGACTTATCTGAAACAGCTGGACTGTTTTCTCGGGTTCGAAGCAATACTGTGCCCCGATCGAGGCAATGGCCAGTATCAGTTCGATGGCGCATATCTCCCCTAAAATAGTGGGGATATGAAGAAAGGGCATGTGCTCATGAAAACCCTTAACATAGGCCGTGATATATCGAGATAAAGCTAGCCTAGAGGGCATTTGGAACACTTCAGGCACGACTGAAGAAAATTCTTCTAACTTAGCAACGAAAACGGAACGAGTCTTCGTGCTAACTCCTTCGAAGAGATTTGGGGCTTGAGCAATCTGGGGAGCTTGTGGTATGTCCTCTTCTGGCTGTAAGGAGGGTAAGCGTGAGCCCAGTCTTGAGAACGTGTCCGCCTCGTCCGTCTTAGGCTCTGCTCCCAAGAACGGGGTGGAGTCAGAATTGTGATAAGGATCTGGCGGGATAATCTCCTGTTGGGGTGATATGAATGAAGCAAAGTCCTCTGTGAATGGAGTATGATTATCCATAAAGGCTGCCAGATCTTGAAATGAGTCGATTAGAAGACTTTCAGTTAGTTGCGCTTGGAACTCAGTAGAGAAATCAGCAGAGAGGCTGTCAGCGATATCGAACTGTTGCCCATTGAGACAGCCTTGGTGTAAAGGCTGCAATGAATTGTTCATCTGTTCTAGACTCGTCCCATTGGTTCTGCTCGAGCCGTCATAAACCGGTCCAAAAGACTGATCACGATTTCCAATCGCTGGAATTGATGCGTCAACACTAGCCGAAGGCTCTAGTTCACAACAACGAGCACTTGGCTCTGCTGTTTTACTATTATGTAACTTATGTAACCAACTACCAGAGTTGATGGAGTGCCGCGAGCGCTTGGCTGTGCGAGTATCCCTTTCACCGTGCTCTTCCGATCCAGCATGACTGAGTCTCTCGTGGCGGACCAGCAGGTCACTTCAATGTATTAGCAATGTTCATGAGTCGAGGCTCCGAAATAAATACCCTCTAGAGAATTCACGCTCACATTGAGAACAGCCGAAGGGCTTCTCGTGCGTATCTGCTCGCGTCAGTACGCAACACTGTCATCTGAATGTGAGAACCTACGTGTTCTCTCATGTCTTTGCTGGTGTTCGAGTCGAGCAAAGCGCCGATCACAGTGCCCACATTGAAAACGTTTGGTTTTACGCGCCGCATGGCTAGATGGGACCCTCGGTGTTGAAGCTCCTAAAGTGGAAGCCATAGCCGGTTGATGGACCGAGTATGCCGCGGCTGGGAAGGGTGATGCTACAACGAAGGTAAATTAAATGGAAAATGGCCCTAAGGTAGGCTTATCTTCGATTTTATGGAAAAGTATTTGTCAGAAGGTGGGCAAATGAGATACTTACTCTTGAAGGAGATAACCTTAGGTTCCTCTTGGCTCATTTATTCTCTGCGGGGATAATCCGGGGTAGACGGGCAGATCCACGGTATGTAGGAAAGTTACCGAAACGTCTAAGTCTCGAATACACAAGGTTGATCTTCCCATTCTTCCAATTCATACCTCGGCGACCTTGACTCCCCGGCCAATCCAATATGAATTCAAAATTGCTCAGAGTTCGTATGCAGGTCCTTCGCCGTGGGCGTTAGCCAATGGGGGCCGCCAAGATACGCATTACTTGCAGGGTCCTGCGCGACTGAGTTGAACACCAATCTCCAGCAGCTTGAAGATAGAACCCTCTCGAACACGCAGCTCCTTGTCTTTATATGCAGTATACCCTGATTGGAACCCCATTATACCACTTCTATACTAGATTCGGTAGTCTGTGGACGTCGGTTACATCACATTCTGAACCGCGCGCTCACGCCTGTGCCCCGCATGTCCCGTATCTCCGATCTCGTGCGAGATTCCAAGCTTTTTACCGAGTTCACGTCCGAGTGTACGACGCATACGTTTTTTGGGTCGACTCTTGTGCCAGGCAAGAGGCGCGCCCGGCGGCAAAGACGGGAGGAACGATGGACTAAGTCCAAGCGTTTGGGGCACGGATCGTTCGGGGTTGTCTGGTTGGAGGAGTGCGTAACAGGGAGAAATGGGAGGCTGCGAGCTGTGAAGGAGATAAGGAAGGAGACTGTGAGGTTTCAAGAAGAGGAATATAATCGGGAGTTAGAGGCGATTGCTAAATTCTCGCATGCTCGGGTATGGCTCCTGAGTATCTTCGATGATTACAGATTGGGCTGGGCTAACCCGACTCAGTATGATGACTTCTTCGTCCGGTCATTTGGTTGGTTTGAGAGCCCGGAATCGGTATACATCGCTATGGAATACATCAGACATGGCGATCTCCAGCAATATCTCAACCAGCCATTGGCCGAAGAGGAGGCAAAGCAGATAGTGTGCCAGATTTTGGAGGGTCTTGAGTGCATGCATGACAATGGATTTGCGCATCGGGATTTGAACCCAAAGGTGAGAACACACTAGTATACTTCATGAGGGTTTCACTGACATCTGCCAGAACTTATTTGTCGTCACCAGAGGCCCAGATTGGTGGGTGAAGATCGGTGACTTTGGAATCAGTAAGCGTATCGAGCAAGGCAAGACCGTCCTAAGAACAATTAACGGTACACCGGGTTATATTGCACCGGAAATTCTTGAGCAGATGTTTGAGGTCGACGGTGACAATGAGTGCGGGTACACGTTCGCAGTAGACCTTTGGTCACTTGGGGTAATCACATTCTACATCTTGGCTGGGAAATTACCATTTCCCCGAAATAACGACCTTTTGAGATACGCCCGAGGCGACACAAGCTTGGGAATGCTTTGTGCAAGTCAAAGTCAAATCAGTCAAGTAGCCACTTCCTTCTTGGAATGCATCATGGCAGCAAAGTCTCGAGATCGGGATACTGCGGAAGAAGCTTTGCGTCATCCCTGGCTGCAGAGTGTACAGCAGGCGTTGCTACCCGAGTCTCCCCTAGGCGGTGCCAAAACATCAGCTGTAGGAGCCATGTCGGACTTGGCTCTCTCTGAAAGTTCCAGTGAATCTGAAGCTGGGCCGGCAACATGGACCACGACGGTAACGTCCCGGTCATCGTCTAGAATGCCAGACCTTGCTTTATCGACGCGAAAGAGTCGAGTGTCCCGCTCTCGCAGCAGAGACTCGATTCCGTTGATCAAGCTACCGCTTGAAGAAGACAACCCATCCAGTGCAGAGCAGTCGCCTGTTCGCTTTGAGGCGCGGCATAGTCTAGATTCATACACCAGACGCCGTCGACCCATCCAATCGACGCCACTAGAGAAACATCGCTTATGGAACGGGCAGCTATATACTCACGTCATGTGTGTTGTGGGAACACCGGAGAGGTGTGAGTGGATCAGAATGAACAAGGATCTAATTCGTCCCGAGGTCTTGCAGGCATATGGGCAACCTTTCCATGTGAAGAACGACTGTCTTTATATCGAGGGAGAGCTTCTGCAGGGAAAGTTAGATCACTATGTTGCTGAGTCCTGGGAATATACCTTGAATAAGTCATGGAAGCCCCAAGCGAAAGAAATACTCGCTGAGGTACCACCTTATGCACATCCTCGGAGCAGGCAACGGTCGTTGAGTCGGCATCGGGGCAATCCAGAATCAAACGCTAAGAGCGCGAAGCAGAAAGGCCCGAGGAAGGGGGTCAGATTTGACCCTCGCGCTGTTATATTAGGAAGTTCTGGGCGAAGGCGAGAAACGGCCACCTCCCATGCGGACTCCGACTCCGACTCTAGGCCATCCTCATGGAACCTCCTGCATGATTCTGAATCAGACGACGAAGAGCTTGAATGGAATCACTCAGATTGGGACACAAAAGCACATACAGGGGCTGAATCACAGCCTGGGCCTCCAGCTGGGAGCATGATGTATAGCAGATCGCAGCCGCACTTTGAAAAACGCGCATATGAGTGGTTGGGAGGCATTTTCTCGTCGGCTGAAAATCAGCCATGAGCACCACTACGTTACTATGAGAAATACTACACTAATGTCGTGGGCAAGGAAGTACTTTTCAAGAACTAGTAATGCATTTGGTGAACCTGTTCCAAGATTCCCTTTCAAGTGTTGCGAATTTTGTTGATTAAAAAGGTAGCTGGAAAAAAAGCCTAAGAGAGAAAGGGCCCAATCCCCGACAGATATCTGCCCAACAAAGAACACAAACCAACCCAGGTGATATATTGGACGTGTCGCAATATACCACCACTTATTATATACAACCCATAACACCCGAAATAGCCCAGAAAGGACTAACTAGTTTGCGCTACCGGCAGGGGCAGCACGTGCGGTATTTCCAGTAGGACCCATGCGACGGCCCCTAATTGAGATGTTAGCCTGGTCACAAACGATGACGGCAAATTAAATTCACTTACATCACGGTACGGCTGAAGAAACTGATACCGATCATGAACAACCAGCTGGGAACAGCGCCGAGAGCCCAGATAACGTAGCCCATGGGGATGTTGAGCTGGTACTTGGCGACCCAGCCGTCAACGGGGTGGAGAGCACCCTCGTAAGCGGGGGCATCCTGGAAGGTCTTCTTGGAGTGAATCTGGTAGATCGTCTCGGGGGTGACGGTAGTAGAGTTCAGGTAGACGTTGTGAAGAGGAGTCGGGGCGCGCTCTTCGCCAGCGGGCTGCTCCTTGGGGACCTGGAAGTACATGACGGAGGGAGCGCTGGCGGACCAGGCGGCGCACAGAACCTGGTTGGCCTCGCAGTCCAAGTATCCGAGGTGAGGAGAGGTGGGGTCGGCGGAGAACAGAAGGACAGACTCCTGGTAATCGCGAAAACAATATTAGAGATTGGGGAACTCGGCGGAAAGACGCGTCGAGGGTAAGACATCAACTCACGTTGAACGCCTTGTCGGCGGTTCCGCAGCGACCGAAGCAGGTCTTGTTGCCACCAGTGGTGAAGATCAACCAATCCTCAGGCTGGGGACCCGGGGCGAGGATCGACTGCCAGTTGTTCAGGGAGACCGGGGTGACGGTCTTCTCGCTGACCTTCTGCGCCAGCTGCTCGATGGGGGCAACTGGGGCTGCTGTCGGCACGTAGGACTTGACCTGGTTGAACCATCCCTGCACGCGCTCGGCGAGAGGGACCTGCTCCTGGGCCATGGCCAGGGCAGGGAGGAGGGTGACGAGCGACGTGAAACGCATCTTGAAATCTGACGCGCGGAACCAAAATCAATTAGTGAGACAACTTCCAAGAATTACAAGACATCGAGGCTTATTCAAAATGATATTAGATCAAGACAACTCACCTATGACTGAAAGGCGCGATGGCAGCGATAGGAATTGACACAGTCGAAAGACAAAAGGAGGAATGGTGTTCAGACCCAGTTGGAACGACAGCTGGCCTGAGCGCGGGCCAACCACATCGCTGCATTTTACTCCAGCACCTCCTTTCTTTACACCAATGGCGCCATTCTATGCGATTTGGTCAGAACATTCTAGATCTTCTAGATCGGTTCTAAGTGTCTTTAGATTACGATTCTTTGAATTGTAATCAATCAAGTCTCTCTCCCTGGAAATCACCCCGGCCATGTGGGTTCTGACTTGCATCAAGCTCCCGCCCCCACAGATCGAGGGTTCCATGCCTGATATGGTAGTTTGTTGATATGACTTGTCTGAAGGTCCAAAACTGATCTTGGCTTATCTCTAATACGCCGTATTTGTTGATCAGGACTGAAAATGTTGCAGGCCGACACATTCTACAATTGAGGACCTATAATTGAGGACATCTGAGCCCATCCATTGCCAACGTTGACCAACAAACGGGCTATGCATACGTAGCTCTCCAGCCGAACTCTTCTACTTATAGCGACTGGCAGACAAAATAAGGCTGACGGACTGAAACCAGTCGAATACATGGACGCCAGAGTCGAATGGTCCACAACCTCATCTCCTTCCAGGTGCCTCGTAAGAGTTGTTGTCCCTCGCACCACACAGCCAACCCTCTGTCGCCTTCATCAGTTGAGGCTTGAACTGACTTAGACCAGCCCCAGTAATCGGAATTCTCGGCCATCGGAATGGTTGGACCTTTTGACTTGGGTCTCCGGGCAACGCTGTTCTACTCAACAGTATTCAAGTTGAACCTCTTGAGAATACCTCCTTCCACTCTGCCCAGGTGAGCCCTTCACTGGGATGCCATAGTCGAGGTGACCCATCAGCAAGGTAACCCACTGTCTACAGAGATGTTTCTTCAGATCTGGTATTTATCTCACCACGAGTGACGATGTGGGGCTCCCAAAAATGAGCTTTCCGCACAGGGTGACCACATACAATGTACAACATACAAACTAAATCCGTTGACGACGCCAAGAGAAGAACGAAGCGATGATCTACCATAGCTGAAGAAGGGGGGATGAAGAACACTATTGTGTGTGTTGTTTGTGACTATTGCATCTGGTGATCTTCGATCCACCCACAAAAAGCGATTGAAGACCTAATCTACAATATACTAGCACCGAGCTCCCCCGAGCCCCTTTGCGTGGAAGTCGATCTGCATCGTCCTCTGGTACTAATAAATGTCCAATTATTGGCCCTCATACTGGGTTCATCTCAATAGTATTCAAGAAGGTCCCACCAAATGACATCGTTCCTGCATGATCTCGCCCCTTACGTTGTTATTGTAGGAAGCAGTTGGAAGCAGGTAACTTGTTCTTGATCTGTTTATACCATCATGATCTCCAAGGCTGATGTTCTCTATAACGTATGGGCCAGGTCCTCGAGGAAATAACATAAAAGACCTAAGCTTCCCTCCTGCTCTCAGGGCCTGAATTTTCAAATTACCATACAAAAAGTCCACACGATTCATTCCGTCCAATGTTAGTTCCCCAAAGCACTCTCTGATTAGTTAGTTGCATGTCACTTACGTCTACTCAATCACAGTATATCACCATGAAGTTATCCGGAGCCATCATCCCTCTCTTTGCTGCTACCTCTCTGGCAGCAGCCAAGTACCCTGCCGGCACAATCTGCCACACGAATGTTGAATGCAACCAGCACTGTCTAAACAGCAAGTGGACAGTCACGCGGATGCAGGACGATTACAACCTTGTGTGTGATCCGAACACGAAGGACCCAGCCGAGTATTTCGCTGCAGCGTGCCAGGAGCGCGGCCCATCCCACCATGGCTACTCAACGGGTAGCACCCCAGGTAGCAAGAGGGAGGAATCAACGAAGCTTGCTTGTGAGGCTATTGGTGGAAAGTTTTGTAATGGGTACGATTGTCGCTTCGATGGCAAAAGATCAACCGAGGAGGACTGGCGATCCGAATGGGAGAAAGCTTGCTCAGATCGTGGGGTCGGTTCTGCCGTCTTCGTGGTGTACTTGAATGAAACAGAGGCAAACAGATGGTGCTAGATTGTCAGCCAGATCTTGGGTATAATGAAGGATGATTGATATTTTGAGATTCTGATCGGGGATATGTATCTAGCCGAGAGAAGCACCAATGGCCAAACACAAAGCAAATCGATTTGATCATCTGTCCCTGCCATTATCATCGTTCTTGGTTCGTAGTATCAAATTCCATGGGGACTGGAACTTGACGTGTGACCACCTAAATGAGTAGAAGCCCTGACAGTTCAGGTGCCTTCAGTGGTTGGACACGGCCACCTTCAAGTCTGTGCTACCCGTTCGCAGATATAAGTGCATGTCTATGCATAAACCCATATATTATAAGTTCATGATGTACAGTGTATGATCACAGACAGACAGCATCACATGTTATACATCATTTATCTATGATATGTGCCTGTGGAGGTGGCTCGAATAGGAAAGTGCGGGAGTGAAAAACAATCTTAGCTGGAATATGAGTGTGCCCAGATGCTTGTCGTACCACTCAGCTTGTATATCAGTTAAGGATTGCAATGAACATATTCTCTGAACGAGCTTGATTTAATTTCAGATCTATGCAGATCATTTCCCTTAACTTGTAGGGGTGCCAGCCAACGAGCAGACTGATAATGAAGATGACATCATCACATCTATCATGCTGACCAACACTCTGAGGTGACTCATGAAAATCAACTGTCTTCCCACTACATCAGAAAGTTACAACATAACATTCATACAACTTTATGTTCAGATTCTGAATATTTAAACAAAAATGGGTTCACTACCGACCGCCCTGGTGAGAGAGTGCTGATTTGAAGTGAGAAAATGAGTCAGACCCCACATCTCCAGGACTGGGCAAGTAAGGTCCGATGTCGCTCCGGCACGAAGGCAAATTGTCATTCTAGTTAATACACATGCTCTTCTTTCATCTTAAAGGATTATACCAGGATAATCCGAGGCTGGAATTCGGCAATGATAGACGTCTGATGCATGCAAGCACAAATCATCTTCCAGTAGAAGTTATAGTCATTGTAGTTGAGCTACAACATCCTATCATATACTCCCCTCCACCCCACCATGGAGACTCCACCGGTGAAATTTTTTGCCCAACCGAGGGGGCGGCGAAAGGACGTCGGCGCTCACCGCCCGATGTTTCGGCGCTACCCAAGGCCTATGACTCTTCTTCTTCCTTTTTTTTCCTGTTACAAGTATCTAAACCACCAACTTACCAGAATATCTAAGTCCACATCTTGATATCTGGATCTAACCTTCTCTTATTATATCAATTCATATCATCCTCATCTCAATTTGACATTTTCGACTCAAATCACCCCACCATCCACACACCATGTGCACCGGTGCTGACTCCGAGCCCAATGGGCAGACCAACGGCCACGCCGCTGGCGCAGGTAAGTCATTAGAACAGTCCGCTGTCAGAATAGTTCCATTGGCCGTACTGACCGCTGTTTAGATGGCGATCGTTCTGGTTTCACTGGCATTGAGACCCGCCAGAACCCCCACCCTTCCGCATCCCGCAACCCGTACGGCCACAACGTTGGCGTCACAGATTTCCTGAGCAATGTCTCCCGCTTCAAGATTATTGAGTCTACCCTGCGTGAGGGTGAGCAGTTTGCCAATGCTTTCTTCGACCTCGAGAAGAAGATTCAGATCGCTAAGGCTCTCGATGACTTTGGTGTTGACTACGTGAGTCACCGCAACATGATTGTGCATGATTTATGAACAGAGTATTAACAAATTTGCTCATGTAGATCGAGCTCACCTCCCCCTGTGCTTCAGAGCAGTCGCGTACTGACTGCGAGGCCATTTGCAAGCTTGGCTTGAAGGCGAAGGTACGTTAGGGTTGTGCTTGGGTCCCGTGATAATTCGGTACTAACCAAATCTATAGATCCTCACCCACATTCGCTGTCACATGGATGATGCTCGCATCGCTGTTGAGACCGGTGTCGATGGAGTGTGAGTCACATTCCTCTTCTTCTGTTTTAATAAAATCTAATCGTGTGTAGTGATGTTGTTATTGGTACTTCCTCCTACCTCCGTGAGCACTCTCACGGCAAGGACATGACCTACATCAAGAACACCGCCATCGAAGTTATCGAGTTCGTCAAGTCCAAGGGCATTGAGATTCGTTTCTCTAGCGAGGATTCTTTCCGCTCCGATCTGGTTGATCTTTTGTCCATTTACTCCGCTGTCGACAAGGTTGGCGTGAACCGTGTTGGTATTGCCGATACCGTTGGCTGTGCTTCCCCCCGCCAGGTCTTCGAGCTTGTCCGTGTCCTGCGTGGCGTTGTCGGCTGCGATATCGAAACGCATTTCCACAACGACACCGGCTGCGCCATCGCAAATGCGTACTGTGCCCTAGAGGCCGGTGCCACCCACATCGATACCTCCGTTCTCGGTATCGGTGAGCGCAACGGAATCACCCCTCTCGGTGGTCTCATGGCTCGTATGATGGTCGCCGACCGTGAGTACGTCAAGGGCAAGTACCGCCTGGAGAAGCTCAAGGAGATCGAAGATCTCGTCGCCGAGGCCGTTCAGGTCAACATTCCTTTCAATAACTATATTACCGGATTCTGTGCATTCACCCACAAGGCTGGTATCCACGCCAAGGCTATCCTCAACAACCCCAGCACCTATGAGATCATCAACCCCGCCGACTTCGGCATGACACGCTATGTCCACTTTGCTTCTCGTCTGACCGGCTGGAACGCCATCAAGTCGCGTGCCCAGCAGCTCAAGATTGAAATGACCGACGATCAATATAAGGAGTGCACTTCCAAGGTCAAGGCCATGGGTGATATCCGTCCCATGGCTCTCGACGATACCGATAGCATCATCCGGGCCTATTACCGCAATCTCAAGTCTGGCGAGGACCAGCCCCTGTTTGACCTGACCGCTGAGGAGCACGCAGCGTTTGTCGCCAAGGAGAATGAGTTGAAGGCCCAGGCTGCCAGTATTAATGCATAGACGCTTTCTCTTAGCCAGTGATTGCATTGCATCCACATACCCTCGCCCAACCCACGCAATATTCGTGCCTGGCAGATTTCTTGATGATTGACGGTTTTTCTTTTCATGTTCTTTGTTTCACGTGACCCAGGGCATTTTTTATAAATCTTGCCTTTTCAATTTCAAGGGTCTTTATGCTCTTCTTCGTTTTTCGAATGAAGACTCAAAAGCGGGGGAGATTTATTTACTTTTTTGTATATAGGCGCAGAAGAGACCCGCAACAATGATGTATTCTTACAACTTTGCATCAACATGTAGTCGGATATATCGTCGTACTTGTACACCGCAGTGCGTACCAGGTAGTAGGTAAACTGGGCTAATTACGTCAGATGAGAAAGAATATGTAGAAGATAGCCCGCGAAAGGCTTATTATATGTTTGGACTCAGTGAAGCATTGAAATACAATGTCTAAGATATTCCTATTCTATATATTCAGACTAATTCCTTAACTCGTTCCTGGTGAACGTCATAGTCCATTGGCCCAGTGCCTGCTTCATGTGGCAGCCGAGGCACGCTAGCCCCAACCAGTCAAAACGTACCGGAATGCAACCTCCCCATCGCCACTCCCCATCTTTATTCCAGGACTATTCCTAGGGGCCACAATGAGCTCTTCAGTGATGCCAGTCGCCCTGCAGAACAAGCTGGCCGGCTACGGCCGGGCCTCAAGCACCCACCTCGCCGCGTTGAACCTTGACCTGTAAGTTGTGCCCCGTTCTCCGCGGACTCTGGCCAGAACCAAAGACACCAGCGCTCAGCACTAACATAATACACTCCCATTCCAGTATCCGCAATATTGTATTTATTCTCTTTATCCTTCGGTATACGCGCAAGACCTTCTACTCCGTCCGCGGCTACGGCATTCTCGGCAGCATCCGCAACATCTACATCTCGTTCCGGCTGTTCTGCTACGGCCTCTTCTTGCGCACACCTGGTGTCCGTGGCCAGGTCGATAAACAGGTCAGCACTGCTATCACGAAACTCGAAGCAAAGCTTGTCAACAGTGGACCTGATGTTACGCGTTATCTTGCGTTGCCCAAGGAGGGCTGGTCGCCGGAGCAGGTCCGCGCTGAACTGGACAAGTTGGCTAGCCTCGAACATACCCGTTGGGAAGATGGACGTGTTAGCGGAGCTGTTTATCATGGAGGTAAAGAACTGTTGAAGCTTCAGGCTGAGGCGTTCGGACAGTTTGGTGTCGCGAACCCTATTCATCCGGATGTTTTCCCTGGTGTTCGGAAGATGGAGGCTGAGGTCGTTGCTATGGTATGCACCACTTCTCTTATATGAGATGCAGTACTTGTAGGAGTTTTGCGACTAACGTTTACACTAGGTCTTGGCTCTCTTCAATGCTCCTTCAGATGGCGCCGGTGTAACCACCAGCGGCGGTACTGAGTCTATTCTTATGGCTTGCTTGGCCGCCCGACAAAAGGCTTTCTTGGAGCGTGGTGTCACTGAGCCCGAGATGTAAGACTGCATTACATTGCTACTTATTTTTGACACTATGACTGACTTTTATGCCAGGATCATTCCGGATACAGCCCATGCGGCATTCATCAAGGCTTGCAATTACTTCAAGATCAAGTTGCACCGTGTGTCTTGCCCCGAGCCAGAGTTCAAGGTCGACGTGGACGCCGTTCGTCGTTTGATCAACCCTAACACTGTTCTTCTCGTCGCTTCGGCACCCAACTTCCCCCACGGTATCGTTGACGACATCCCCAGCCTATCGCGTCTGGCTGTCAGGTACAAAATCCCTCTCCACGTTGATTGCTGCCTGGGATCATTCGTCGTTGCACTCCTCAAGAAAGCCGGTTTCCCTTCGCCATACGAAGAAGAAGGTGGTTTTGACTTCCGCCAGCCTGGCGTAACCAGCATCAGTGTCGACACCCACAAATACGGCTTCGCACCCAAGGGTAACTCAGTCTTGCTCTACCGCAACAAGTCATACCGCAACAATCAGTACTTCATCTACCCCGACTGGTCCGGCGGCGTCTACGCCTCTCCTTCTGTAGCCGGCTCCCGCCCCGGTGCTCTCATCGCCGGCTGCTGGGCCAGCTTAATGAGCGTCGGCGAAACCGGATACATCAACAGCTGCACGGAGATCATCAACGCAGCCCGCAAGTTCGAGACAGCCGTCCGGATGGACCCAATCATCTCTCTGCACATGGAAATCATCGGCAACCCCATCGTCAGCGTAGTCGCCTTCCGCAGCAAGAACGGTGCAATCGACATCTACGATATCGCCGACGACCTCTCCGCCAAGGGCTGGCACCTCAACGCCTTGCAATCCCCGCCTGCCATTCACTGCGCCTTCACGATCCCCACTGCCAAAGCCGTCGAGCAGCTTATCGCTGATCTGACTGAAGTCATCGGCCAAGAGCTTGAGAAGGCCGAGCAGCGCAAGCGCGAGGGGAAATCATATATCCTCCAGCGTGGCGATACCTCTGCCCTGTACGGTGTTGCAGGCAGTATCCCTGATAAGAGTATCGTTAGCCGTCTGGCGGAAGGGTTCTTGGATACACTGTACAAAGCATGAGCCGAGGAATCGATACTTGCGTTTTCTTTTTCCGTATCTTTCTTTGTTTAGCCTGTCCGGTCGCTTTGGTGTCACCTAGCTGTCCTTACCTGATCCAATGTTGCGGTGGCGTTATCTTTATCAAGTCTTGTTTGGGATCATATTCTTAAGTGTCAATTCCGTTAGACAGCAATTGTGCATATAATATTACGAGATTGACGCTATTCAGTAATTTCAAGTGCTGATAGTCCCGTGCATCTTGCTTATACTGCGTTGTGTCAGCTAGGCTTGAGTATGGGTTTCACGTTGGCGTAGTGTACAACGGCTTACCCTGTTTCTCTCTGGCTTTTATAGGCATACATGTCTTGTGAATGAATTAGTTACTACCTAGCCTGTTTCCACATCGCTCTTCTTACATCTGAGTAAATCGGCTATGGCAAAGTTCTAGCTCAAAGGTTGTGCATACCTGCTCATATTATACAAAAAAAAACAAAGTATAAATCTACAGCAGCTTTCACTCTGTCTTCCATACCTTATCATCCCCAAGATATATGTATTACCGTAGCGTCTTTACAATATCTCCTAAAGCAACCGGTAAACGTTTCAGAATCCATAATCAAGTATTAAACCTGGCAATTTTATAACAATATGCATCGAAGTAAAATCTGTCCAAGGTCCCTCGTCCACAACACCAATTACGCCGTAGCGACTATGTCAGCCTTCAAATCAAAATTAATACCCCAACATCCCACTAACGCCCATTTCGGCACTTCCATCAGGAGCAAAAGAAGGACAAATACAGCCAGGCGGCGCATTAGAAGAGTACTGGTTCCATCCCGATGATGGCGATGGATTAACGGATCGCCCCATTGCACGGGCGAAAATACTAGCCGGTGTACCGTTTGTTCCCTGGCTTGCATTGAGGAGAGCGAAGCGGAGGAAAACTTCGGAGATTGTGACGATGATGGAGATGATGATGAGAACGATGATGATCCATGTTTGGTCTGTGTGTCAGTGTCAGTGGGATGTTTCAAGAGTCAAGTTTCAGGGGGGAAAGAGGGTTAAGACGTACGGGAAGTGCGGTTGTCGGCGATCGAGTCGGAGAGAATCTCGGCGAGATCGAGGAAGACACGACATCTTTCGTTCAGGACTTGGATGCGGGGTTTGATTTCTAGGTACTCGCGGACGGCGATGTACAGGGGGTAGAGGGTTGGTTCGCTTTCCCAGAAGAAGTTGGGTACGTCGAGCATGTTGGATGCTGGATAATGTGAGTTAGTCTGCGATTAGGATTTGAACTTTGTGGTTTGGGGCTTACAAAGGTTGACTTCGACACGACTTTTGAACAGTCGGCCCAGGATGCGGAAGACCTCTTCGCGCTTCATGCCCAATTGGCCTGTGACTGCCAGTCGTCTGGGGACATCTTTAGCGTCCGCCATCTGGCGAGCCATGACTTCCTCGAAGAAGCATAGCTTGGTGCTTTGGGAAATGCCGTGGCTGATAGCGAGCTTGATCATGTGGTCGCCACTGCGGAGAGTGATCATGTCGTTGTAAACTCGCGGACGCGAAATCGCAGTAGAATACTCGAAATGGAACTCTTCCGTCTCGAAATCTTCCTCGTCGAGAGGCATTGTTGCCAGGGGGATGGGGATGCCGGTTGCTGAGGATGTAGCAAACGCCAGATCCGCAAGCAGGTCTTTCTCCTGCCGCTCTGTGAAGTTCCAAAAGACGACCACACCGTAACTGAAAACGAACATCTCGGCAACATTGTATAACGTGCGAGCTGGCGCTTGCGGTAGGGTAGCTGGAGGCGCGGGGGGTGGTGGAGAAGAACGCTCCCGGATCAAAGCGTGGGTGTCGTCCGTGCTGTGTCTGCGACGACGGAGGGCAGGTTCAGGCGAAGGTTGTCGATTCTCATCATTGCCCTCGGGTTGCGGCAGTGGCGAGATACGCTGCAATCCATCAACGCTGTCGCTGGAGCTGGCAGCATGCTCATGCTCACCAGCGGTGTGGCCACGAGCCTCCTCGGTGATACGGTTCAGGAAGTCCTCCCGATTCTCACCCCGCGAATCATGATCGTCAGACTGTCGCGGCGAGCCTTCATAATGGTGTTCATCCTCCGGACGATTGTGTCCACCAACCGAATGCTCTTCCGCCTCGACACCAAAATCGTCGTGATGATCACGCAACTCATTTCGTTCGATCTCCTCGTCCAACAGCGACTTCCCACCGGGGTATTTGATCACCGGACTGCTGCGCAAACGATATCCATCATGTCCAGGCAAGAGAGGTAGATGATACGCCGTGTAGAGACAATCATCGTAAAGCTTCGTCCGCCCGCCATGCTGCTCCTTAACAAAAGCAGCCAGCGACCCCATCTTATACCCCTGTGCCGTACAGTAAGCCGTAACACGAGCAAGCTTCTCCGTCCGCCGCGCCTTCGGCAGCCGCTCGGCATAACTCTTCGCGCGCTCAGGCGCAACCCGACGTTTCCGCAAGGTTTCCTCCTCGGCCAGTAGCGGCGCAAGGTCATTATCAACGCCGAAATCACCATGACGCCGCTTAGACATAAGCAATTGGTGTCGAATCATTTCCGGGTCGACGTTCCTTTCCTTAGCTAGACGCGCGACAAGCTCCTCGTCCACGAGATCCGCACCCTCGACATCATCGTCTTCCTCTTCTTCGCCCTCCTCCAGCTCGCCAGTATCAGGCAGAAGCACCAGCTTCTCGCTGACCTTGGTTGTGCGAGGCGGGAGGCGCGGCTGCGCGGCGATACGGCCCATAGAACCGCTGGATCCGGCCACGGCACTGGAGCTTCCGCTGCTCGACCCGGTCATGAGGCCTGCCGCGGAGGCCAGGCGGCGGGACCGCGAGATCGGTGGTGGGCCGCGCTGCTGCATTGAAGGGACGTCGGAGGCGTATTGGAGGACGTTGTCGACGGTGATGAAGCGAGTTGCGGGCGAGCGGCGGCGCCGGGGTACTTGGGTGGGTTGCTGGTCGCGGGAATCTGTGACCTGTATATGAAAACGTGGGTTAGTCAAGCTTGATTGTGGCTGTTGAATTTGATGGGCAGTCCCACCAAGACGGTCGGGCTGCGTTGGCTAGTCCCCCGTCCACGGGCCGGGGGCGTCATTGTCAAGCGAGCTTAGAATATGCACTTGAATAAAGTTCTAATGGCGAGTTGCTGGATTTGACAGTGCAACATGGAACAAATATCTTCTGTAGGTGTAATTCTGATATGTATGATCCTCGGAGCCAGCAAGTTCGAATGGCTTTGAGGCTAACCCCAATCTGAACTAGTCTGTCGAGCGATAGAATGACGTCCACTGCTGCAGTCACGTGCATGTGATTCACCAATCCCGTGACACTGCCACGTGCTACACCGCCTAATTGGGGGAATCCACCCGGCCATATTGGGACTAGCACGGGGCGGTTTAGTCGATCTGGGGTAAATTGAAGATCAACCGGGAATCGGTTCCATTACTCATGACACGGAACTGAGATGAATCTACCTAGGTAACATATCAATGCCTCATTGGCTTTTGCATCTCGAGTATATCGAAATCCAAAGTGGTTGTCGGCAAGTCACTCGCAGCTTAGGAAATGAGATCGCTACTCCAAACGAATGAAAAAAGATAAAATTGTAAACATGTTGTATTTGAGAATAAGAATATGAATAGCTTGATGTCTATGAAAATGGGTGAAACATGAAACACCCGGCTTATTTGGCACGATGTGTGATGCCACCTGGTCATCACGTAAATCTTACATGAGTTTGAATGAAATATGAAATCAAGAATGGAGGCCATTGCGCAGCCGGCGATCTTCCTCCCAGATCTCCTCCTTCATGGACTGCAACTTATTGTGCTGCTTCTGCAGCCTGGTCATGTCCGCCTGCGGGGGGTTGGGGTTCGCTGCAAGGGAGTCATGCAGCTTGCGGTACTTGGTGTAGTAATTCTTGAACTGTTGGGATTTCTCCCGTAGCTGCTGTCGGGCCAGCTCGTAGCTCATCGGCGGGGATGCACTTCCGGTGCTGCCACCGCTGGAGGAGCTAGCCGCTCGGCGTCGCTTGGCCTCCAAGTCTCCGGTGGGACGTCCTGCCTGGGGTACGGACAGGTGGTCGGGCTCTGCCTTGCGCTTCAGGGGTTGACAGTGGGAGTAGTCTTAATCACACCGTTCGTCTGGGCAGTGGCCTTGGCAGTTTTGGCAGCAGCAGGTGCTGCACGGGTGACCTTGTTGTTTTTCGCCAGCTGGGTGATAAGAGGCGAAGACGAGGAGGAGCCGGAGGATTGGTTGTTGCTGTCAGACCGCTTACGACTGGCCGCATCGGAGGCATTGGCAGGGGGGGATGAGCCGAGTGGAGACGGCTTCTGCGGCGAGGTAGAGGTTCGAGAGGGAGGACGCTTCGAGGCAGAGACCTTGGCGGCAGGCTTGGTTGGTTCGAGCTTAGGTTTCGAGACATCAGACTTGACCTTGGGAGCAGAAGCAGAGGAAGCAGTGTCAGTGGTGCGAGGCTTGACCGGTAACTTCTTTGGAGGCTGGATCTTAGAATTGGACGGAACCCGCTTGTGCTCCTTCGGATGCTGCTTGGGCGCCGGGGCCGGGGCCGGAGCCGGAGCAGGCGGGGCCGCATCAGCCATGTCGGTATCATCGTCTTCATCAGAACTGTGGATGAATTCCGCGGACTTGATCTTGCTGTCGATCTTGACCGGGGCCTTGCCGCCAGTCTTCTTGGTAACCCGTCCGGTGAGAGTGCTGTTGGTAGTCTTGGTCTTGGTGGACCGCTTGGTCGTGTCCTTGGCGGGACCCTTGCCCGAAGTAGTCCTGTTCGCAGTTGCAGGTCCCTTTGTGGTGCGGTCGGTATCATCCTTGCTCGAGTCGTCGCCGTTGGTCTTGGCGGGCGGGGCAACAGGTTTCTGGGGTGGACCAGTATGGAGGTTCAGACGAGACAGACATTTCCCTTTGCCTCGCTCGGCCTTAGGAAGCAGTGTTTGCCACAGTTTGTCGGATCGAGAGATGCGCATGCGATCAAAAGCAGAGATAGAATTCTCAATGGCTTCCTTTCGGTCCTCCGGGGTGTAATTGAAGCCAAACAAATCGAGGTCTTTGTAGACTTTGTCCTTGAGATCATATTTCTCGGGGTTGATCCGGTTCAACACTCCGAATTTCTCGCCGAGAGCGGTGCAGTCTTCGATGGTGGAGCGGGTTTGGCGGGCGAGGAACTTGGCCGAGACGGCGCGAACGGCGAGTAGGTGAATGAATGGAACCTTGAGGGCCTCAAGCCTCTCACGGTCTTTGCTCTGCGACACAGGAGCGGATGTTGGAGTCATGGCAAAAGAAGGAGCAAGAGAGGGAGACTTGGGGGGACCCAAGGTGGGACTGGCCGTGAGAGAACGATTGGCAGCAGTCTTGAGGAACCGGTCCTTCTCCCGTTCCACTTTGGTCGTGGGACCTGTGTAGCCTACTCCGCTGTTTCGGAAGACTCGAAGCTCATCGGGATGCGAGATTATGTGAGTCTTCTTCGACTCCTTCCCTCTCTCGTGAGCGTTCAACTTTTCCTCCAATTCCGCCAGGGCCTGATCGGTGGCCGCCGTATCAGTCTTGGCCTTTTCCACCTCCAGACTGTGGCTCAGGACCCCTGTGAAATACAAATTTTCTTTATCGGAGGAGTGGTAGATCTCGGATCGGTGTGTTTCGGGATACGCGTGAAAGGATTGGGACTTGCCCCCGTAGTGGAGTGATGGGTGTTTTCCCAAGCGAACTCGAGCTGGTTGATCTTTCCGCAGGCTCTGAATCAGATCATCGAGGGTGCTCTGCACTAGATTCAGCCGCATGATCTGATTTGGCTTGACGGAGGGATCTCCGGACTGGTCTCCGAGGTGGAGAGACAGCCCGGTGGTGGGAATTTCAAAATCTTTTGACATTGTGGTAAAGAAAGGAGAGGTCAGGACCGGAGGGAAGAAAAATGGGTTCGAGGTTGTGAGCAGGGTCGGATGGCAGCGTGAGAGCTGCAGGTCAGGCGGCCAACTGCACGAGGGAGTGAGGTTGAACCATACGCCATAAGATCGGGGGTGGGGGTTGGTTGGTTGTGAAGTATGCTGAATATGCAATGCAGATTGTGTGAATGCAGATGGTACAGAGAGAGAGAGAGAAAACGAAGGTGAGGAGAAGAAAGGCAGAGAGGGCAATGAGCAAGAAGCGTAGAGTGGGGAGAGCTGACGGCGATTCTCTGTAAAATTACAGGGGATTCCCGATGGGTTTAACTGGGTCGAGTACATTGATGTACCTGTACTTTATGTTTTGTATTCTGGCACTTGTAGGTCTTTTTCTTATTTAGTTCTTTTGACTGATTTGTGTTCCACCTAGTCATGAACATATTATAGTTAATTTAATTTACTATTGTAGTCTTCAATAGTTATGGTCAATTATCTCCTGAATCTCTGTGTACTCTTCCAATACTGTATGTACCTGTGCCTCCGATACAGTATTTGCCCCGTAAGTCATTCTGTCTCAGGGCCTTTTGTTCCAACCTCTACGTACGTTTTAGTAAAGTCACTTGTTCCTCCCTCAGATCCCTTTTCCTTTTTCTTTTTCCCTCCTACGCTTTGTTCCCTAAATAGTTTCCACCCTGTACGCCCTGTTATTATACATTACTTAGTCCCATATAACTAGATTTACCTATTATTTACCTATTACATTTACCTACATTTACCTACATTTACCTACATGTAGAACTACCTACCCTATAACTATAGCCTCCATGTAAGTTAGGACATAATTTAGCCTAACGAAAGACTACCTAATTATTTCCAATATATGATCCGAATATAAGTCCATGGATAAGCATCGCCTCAGGTACCTTCAAATACCCCGTACAATACACATACCGTGAGGAGAAAACCGCCCTTCTCCATCAAAAACGGGGCTTCCCGAGTCCAGACCTGGTTTTCCGCTTAAAGCGGGTGGGATCGGGCAATTTTGGTTTGGCTTCAAGGACTATTATTGTAGATGTTATATACTACTTAAAAGAGATATTGAATGCCCTGGTCCTACATGTATATGGCACCTAACACCTAGCTATCCAGCTCATGAGTTATGAAAAGAACATCTGAAACCAAGGAGCTAAGAGCAAACCTGGACATTCTTCTTCCAAGAAAGATCCCCAATGACAGCCGATCACCCGGACTCTTTCTCTGGCTATTTTTTCCACTGAGGAATGCCACAGCTTTGTTTGCCCCTCATGCAATGAAATATCCCAGTGTTACATATGTACCGACTTTGCTTCGGACTAGTGGACTCTGGACTCTTACTCCTTTCGACAGGAGAAACGGGGCCAATTCTGTACCACATGTTAACTAATCACCTAACTAACTAGTGAGTAGCGATCTCCTATTCTCTCGTTATTTCTATTTTGAGAGACTCGGCCTTTCCAAAATGCTCCCAATCTAAGCCTACCATTCGTCTATTAATACAAACCAAAAACCCTGAGGCAGAGCCATGCCCAGGGTAAATTCCCTTGGCCTCTCTTGCTTATTGGATTCTCGGTTTCACTGCATAGAAGCTCCATTTAACCCAATGCAGCAATGGAAACACCCCCGTCAGCCTCCGGGTTGTATATATTTGTATTACACCGTTTCCCTTTCGGCTCACCTGGTTACCTGTACCTTTTGGATGGATCAATTCAACTCGATCTCTCGATCAGACCGCCAAGATCAACATTCCTAGCTACAAAATGGTGGCAAAATCAAATCAAATCATCTTGATGTGTACACATACAAAAGCGTAATGACTCTGGTAAACGTAATTCCATCATAAGCCGGAAAGACCATACCGTGAATCCCTTGCGCCAAAGCCTCCAGACGTCGTACATGGATGTAATCCCAGTCTGAGACAGATACTACATATACATACAATGTACTCTCGGCACCCCATTGTCTGCCTTGCTCGAATCCGATCTGCATCGGAGGCTGCAGGTCCATTTACATGCGGATCTCCACCCATCCATGGTGATCTCCGCAGTCGGGCCTCGTATTGAGTGGCTCAATTGACACGTCCAATATCGGCAATAGATATGTATACCACTATAGCATATATGTAGTAGCTCGTAGCGCACTCCAATTTCCAATATTCTGAACAAAAAACAACCAAATCAAACCCACCATAACTCAAAATGCCATCTCAAAACGACCTCGCCAAACACCTCCGCAGCCTCCACACCCCTGGCTCTCCCCTAATTCTAACAAACGTCTACGACGCCGCAACAGCCTCCATAGTAGCCTCCCTCCCAACTGCACCAGCAGTCGCAACAGCCTCCTACGCAATCGCCGCATCGATCGGCGTCCCCGACGCTGCCCTAACAAAATCCCAGAATCTGACCGCGATAGCCGCCATCGCCGCCGCCGTCCGTGCCAGTTCCCCCACAAAACCGCTGACCGTCGATTTGCAGGATGGCTACGGCGACGATGCCGAGCTCGCCGATACTATCAGGCAGGTCATCGCGCTCGGCGCGGTGGGGTGTAATATTGAGGATATGGATGGGGACGGTGTGCTGCGGTCGGTTGCTGAGGCGGCGGCGCGCGTTGCGGTTGTTGTGAGGGCGGCGGCTGAGGCGGGTGTGCCTGATTTTGTGGTTAATGCTAGGACGGATGTTTTACTCACTGGGGACGGGACGGTTGAGATGGCTGTTGAGCGGGGGAGGGCTTTTTTGAGGGCTGGGGCGACGACTGTTTTTGTTTGGGGGGGTCCGAAGAGGGGGGTTCAGGGTGCAGAGGTTCGGAGGTTGGTGGAGGGACTTGGGGGGATGGTTAATGTTAAGATGAATTTGGGAGAGGGGTTTCTTGGGGTGCAAGAGATTCGGGCGCTGGGTGTTGCGAGGGTTAGTGTTGGGCCGGAAATGTGGAAGGTTGCTATGGAGGCTTTCAGGGAGAAGGCTGAAGAGGTGATGGCTTTGTAGTGTATACTGGGTGGGCTATGGTGGCTGCTTGGACATATATTGTCTGGTATAAAAAGTTCGAAAAGAATTTGGGTCAATGAGTTCAATATAAAGCATCGCATAATCCAGGGTTACATCCACAGTATAGCATCGATATAACACAAACACAAGATCACCCCCGACGACAAATCCCATTAGAGCAAGTATTTCCATAACAGCAATGTTCATCAACAACACAAGGCCCATTATCCTCACTACAAGACGGCCACTTCTCATCCGTCGATCGACACTTGTTAGCAGCACAGTACCCCGAGCAACATTGTTTGGTTGGGTCACCAAAGACACAGGATGCTATGAACAGTTAGAGCAAATACCGTGGTCTCAGGAAGCATCTGAGTTCTTACAGTAAACTGCCATGCAAGTGGGTGTTGGGACACAGCTCGTGATAGTCGTCGTCGAGGGAGACGTAAACGTCGCCGTTGCGCATGTATCAGTGAGGACGCAGGCTGGAGCACTGCCGCATCCTTTTGCTGGACAAGCTGCGGCTTCTATTTTGGTAGATGTTAGTTGATGAGGTTGGATTTAACTGTTGGGATACGTACGGCTCAGAGTGAGATGGGCGAGGACGAGTACAAGAGCGTTGTATAGATGCATTGTGCTGGACTCGGTATAGGACTTTAAGATACGTGCGAACAAGTATGCTCTGTGGTAGTTCGACTTATATGTGTAGTTAAGTTGGAACAAAGCACTGCATTCAACCCAGAGCAGCCTCTATATATACACCACACCAAGACACGCAGATACCCAAACCACCGACTGAACAAACGAGCAGATGACCAGATACGAAGTTTCCATCATTTGATGGCAAAGGATGTTTCAAGCTCAGACCGTTTGCGGCTTCCCCAGACTTTCTTCTCATCTCGATCCGGGATCGATGTTCTTCGCGTCACATGAATACGAGGTTCAACACGAGGTGGGTGATGAAGTCGGATTCAATTGGCTTTTATGTGAGACATTATACATCACCCGAATCTTGTGTTATTCGCATAGGTGGGTTTGTATGGCAGCGTGATGGACTGGTATAGTGCTGGACGAAGGTGCCGAACTAATGGAATCATTGCTTGGAGTTGAGATTCCGTTACCTGTCTCAAACTATGAGTGTATGAATGAGTTTCTATTAGTAATTTGTTGACTTTGGCAATGTGTAAAAAAATGTACAACCTCAACCTCTCTTGGAACCTGGTCAATCCATGATTAGCTCTGCTGGGATCTGAAGCACCCTGGAACGGAGATGATCATGAATAGAGCTGGCGGCTAATGTGCAACGAGGCGGCGCCTATAGCTCTAGTGCAGAAGACATTGAATAATTCTTTGGTCTATGCTTTGATTATCCCCTTCCTGTCGCTGTCGCTGTCACTGTCCCTGTCCCTGTCCCTGTCCCTGTCCCTGTCCCTGTCCCTGTCCCTGTCCCTGTCACTATCCTGCCTATCGAGGTGGGAGGGAACTGTCAAAGACCGACTAAATCTCTTCCAAACCCCAAAACATGAAGCAGCAGATGCAAAAGGCGGAGCAAAGGGTCTTGATGTGGAATTGTACCGAGTGAAGTGCTGCTCCAGACGTCAGCGTCCCAGTAATATCCTTTCATTGTCTCCGTGATATGTATTTGTTAATCCCTTAGTTTTTCGTCTTTCTCGCGACTATTCATGCAGATGGCAATATCTCCCCTCGATCTGATTTCCTTTGTAGGTCTTCGAAAAACATGCCTGAAGTTGAAATACTCCGGCTTTTGTAGTGAGGCTGACATCGCCAAATCGCACCCGACTTATGCTGCAGGTCGTACCTACTCTTAACGGATTAGCCCAGGCATACATAGTCTACCCCGCTTCAGAAGTCCAGTTCATCCATCCTCCTTGTACTTTGAAACGTCGCTCCATTTTGTCTAATGGCTCCATTATCAAGCCTTGCGACTACTGGCTACCTGCAAATATTGCGGGATTCAGTCGATGATTCCGAGGTTGGAGTCGAGTGAGAGAAACACCAGGACTGATTCCACAATTGTACTAACTTCCAAATTTAGCATTGTTCTGGTTCCTGGCATCGGGACCATCTCGCCGAGAGAATGGCCATTTGCTGACCCAAATTGGCTCTCCACTCTGCCCGGCTCCAGTGCTGAGGCGCGCATCTTCGCATACGAATATCCTTCGCCATTCCTGGGCACCAAGCCTTCATGGGAGTCGATGTTGATGCTGGGATACGACTTGCTTCAGCAGCTCGGCGATGCGCGATCGCAATCAGACCCAGATGTGGTAAGAAGCAATTTCTTTGAACTGTTCCGAGTTCGCATGATTGCTGACTTCTCTAGGCTACCAACAGACCAATATTGCTAGTCTGTCACAGCTTAGGTGGCGTTGTAGTAAAGCAGGCATTGTGTGTGGCCCACAAGCAATTTCTTCGGTACGGATCAACTGTCAACGCTGTAGCTGGCGTTATCTTTTTGGGCACTCCGCATCGCTATGGCGACAAAGCCACCAGCTTTATACGGTTTCGAGACCTCTTTGAAACAACGACTAGTAAGAACTTGAAGATTCCGAACGCCTCTATGGAGCATGAAGGTGCCATTTTGCTCGACCTTGCAGGTAGATTCGAAATGGTCACTAACAATACTCCAATTCTATCTGTCTACGAATTGCGAGAATCCAAAACCAGCTCAACGCCATTGCGTCAGAGATACCAACAAGTTAGTATTGAGCTCTCGGCTTAGCTATGAATGCTAAATCCAATTTCCAGTTGGTCGACCGTGACACTTGCTCGACTCATGCCCGGGAGGAAACAGTTATTGGTCTCAATCTCAATCATCATGATATTTGTCAATTCACCAAGAGCGTGGGCGGCGAAGGCTTACTGGAGCTAAATAAGTTTCTTCGCGAGACTTTACATGATGCTGGACGTCTTGTTGCGTCTCGACTTGAATCTAGTGGGCTATTAACTACTCTGAAAGCTTCAGAGTTGCGCTAATCAACTCAGCTGAATACCAATATGCAACGACGAGTGCTTACTCGCCAACTATGAGTGAATTACCACAGAGAGGTAGGGTTGAAAATCTCATCTTCCAATGTTACTATGCTGATGTCAATTAGTTGAGCAATTGGAACTCACCGAATGGCCATCGAATCATGCAACTGAATGGCCCTCAAATGGAGCAACAGAAGGAACATCTCTCTCGGGCTTCGAGATGATACATCCTACAACACCAAACATTGAAACTTGGAAGCCCCTTCACTTGCCATGCTTCCTTCTCAACACCCATTCTGCAAATGAAGATTTCTGCGGCCGAGAAGTTATCCTTGGACGCCTTGCGGCTGAGTTGTTGCCTTCGGAGAACATGGTGACAGCATCGGGTAGCGCTCTGAAACAATTCGCACTTTGCGGATTTGGCGGCATTGGGAAAACGGAAATAGCCCGTGAGTTTGCCCGACGCCATAAAGACTCCTTTGATGCAGTATTCTGGGTCGTGGCCGACGAGATTGCAAAGCTCGACTACCATTACCAGCAGATTTCTCTAGCGCTAGGATTGGAAGATTCATCCGAATGTAAGAGCCAGGTTGTCAGTAGGGAGATTGTGAAAGGATGGCTTTCCAATCCTCGAAAGCATCTATCAGAGACAGATGAATTTGTTCAGCACGGCGAAACTAGATCAGAAGCTACCTGGCTGCTCATATTCGATAACGCAGATGATCCGATGATCCTAGCGGACTACTGGCCCCAAGGCAGTGGGTCGATTCTTGTCACTAGCCGTGATCCATTGTCGAAATGCATTTTTACAAGAAGACCTACCGGTCTAGATCTCGGTCCGCTTTCGCAGCAAGACAGCTTATCCCTCTTCAACCATCTTACGACTAGTTCTAGCGAGGCAGAGGACGACACAGCGCAACAAATTTCTGATGCACTCGGTGGCGTTCCTCTGGCCATCTCTCAGATGGCCGGCATTATCCGTCGGCAGGATCTCACGTTGTCAGAGTTCTTCGAGCTTTATACAGATCATGAAGAACACGCCAGTCTTTATGAGACAAAGTTCGATACAAATTTGGTAACATATCGTCATTCGCTCTCGACTGTGTGGGCATTTGGGAAGCTGAAGCCTCAAGCGCAGAGGCTTTTAGAGCTGATTTCATTTCTCGATCCAGATATCATTGGAGAAGACTTGCTGATGGAAGCAGCAGTGAACCTGCTCTCCGACGGGGCACCGTTCAAGAAGCTTCACTATATTGAGGCTCGAACTGATCTTTTACAGTCATCTCTAGTCCAAAGAGATAAACAAAAGCAGCGGTTATCAGTCCATCGCATCGTGCAAGATGTGATTCTGGCGACGATGGATGTTGAGAGGAAGCGGTTCCTGTTTGACCAAGTTGTACGCATTCTCTGGGCGGACTGGCCTTCGGCTATGCCCAAACCATGCAAGGAGCCAGAGTTACCGAAGCCCAAATCAACCGATGGCAGGTTATATGTCGGCAGATGGCCTGCCTGTGCGGCAATTTATCCCCACGTCCTAAAGATACATCAACTCTGGCCAGCCATTTCGGATCCCTCCGAGGCCACCAAGTTGCTTTTTGCAAAGCTATTGAATGAGGCTGCATGGTAGGTTATATACTTTCCACCCTGTTTCATGCTGTAGAGTCTAATATTATGACCAGGTATCAAAAGGAGCGCGGAAGGACAAAGCAATTCGACGGCTTCTTCGAAACTGCACGCAGTATCTGCGAAACTTCCACACACCCAGATCGCGATGCCCTACTTGCAGATATCTACTTCTGCCTGGGGGCTATTGCTATGGATGCGAGTGAATTTGACACAAGTCGCATTTACAAGGAACGTTCTCTCGATCTAGTGTCCAAGATCTGCAAAGAGCTAGAAACTGCCGACGACAGACTATACCTTGGCTATGCGGAGCGGGGGATCTCACGCATCCAGGACAGAAGGTACGAGGAAGGTGAAGCCGATCTCAAGGAGGCGCTGCGGATACGCAAGGCCCTTGGTAACTACGTTCCGCGCTCGGGTGAGGCCAATCTAAGCTGGTCTCTTCTTGCGCAGGGCAAGCTTGACGAGTGCAATACGCTTCTCTTGGACAGCTTGGCAGGCAGAGAGAAGGCTGTGGGCAAGAATGACAGAGAGTCTGTCCGGACTGGACTGATCCTGTATGCACTTGGTAACCTCCGTGCCGCGCAGGGCCTATGGGATGAGAGTTTCGAATACCACGACAGAGCGTGGCATCATATGCGCGCGACGGTCGGCGACAGAGATTTCTACACTGCGAATGTTATCCATAAGATTGCTGAGCATCTGTTTCGCTCAGGTCACACCGACAAGGCGATGTAAGTGTTCCCCTCCTTCGATTGACTAGCTGGGCGTTTAGCTGAGTTTGCTTAGTGCGATGGTGAATGCGGCGCTGGATATTTGGGCCGTTGATCCAAGTGCACACAAGAATGAGATCGCTCGCACTACCTTCCTCAAGGGGAAATTGTTAGAGGCGACGGGCAAGGTTCAAAAAGCCTCTGTTGCTTCTAGAGTTGCCTGTCGCTTGAGGAAGGAGATTACCAAGGAGGATCGGGATGTGAAGACCTTGACGACCAAGGATTTCGACGAGATTGTTGCTTTCTGGTCTCGCTGATGGCATGCCATCTTCTTTACTCTCTACTACATGCGTGTAACAAGACCATCGCTATATATACAGTAGCACAGTTTTTGTTCACCCACCAAACTAACGAAATGAGTCCATAATCATGTATTGTCACCAGAACCAGTTTGCAATCCAAGGAATCAATCACACAAGCGAAGATACTATCCACATCTTTACAATAGATAAATCTATCTCACAATATAGACCTAGAATAAACAATGACAAACTAACTAGTTACCCCGACACCTCGATACCATACTTCTCATAATCAAAGTATTCCAAACTCTCTATACTCTCAGCCCAACCATCGCCAACCTCCCCCAACTGCCACTCATCCCCAATATCAAACATCCCCGATCTCCCAGCCAACACAATCTCCACCCTCTCCCGATACTCACCCGCCACATCAGAATGCGGCACCCAAACAACCCTCATCCCAGCCCGTCTCCCAGCCTCAACACCAGCAACACTATCCTCAAAAACCAAACACTCACTCGGCAAAATCGCATCCCCAGCATCTCCCATTTCAGAATTCAACACCCCCAACGCAACCAAATAAATATCCGGCGCCGGCTTCCCTCGACCCCGCCGCACACGCGAATCATCACCCAGCACCCGCCTCCCAGCCCTGAAAAAGCCCAACAGATTCCCCGACTCCACTCCAGAGGTCTTCAACTCATAGCTATGCGTCTTAGAGCTAGAAGCCAAGGCCAATTCAATCGCGAGACCGGAAGCACGTGCGCGGGCGAGGTTTGAGAGAAGCTTCTCTGCGCCAGGGAGCGGCTGGCAGCTGGGGAAATGCAGACGCATTGCCTCGGTTGATTCGCGGGCGAACTGGTCTCGTGGGATGGGTAGCTTGGCCCAGTTGTGGAAGATGTCGCTGTTTGTTGAGTCTGGGATGCCCATGAGCTGGGCGCGGATTGAGGGCGTGAAGGGTGGTCTGCCGTATTTTGCGAGCAGTTTGTTTGTGGAGAGGGTGATTATGTCTTCTGAGTTGAGGAGTAGTCCGTCCATGTCGAATATGCAGGCGCGGATTGCGGGGAATCTGGGTTGTTTTGTTATTCTGGCATATTATTTATGTTGTAGGCCGCCCAAGGCTGTGTAGTGGGACCTTTGGGTTGGAGGCCACTTACTCTGACTCAATGGGAGCCATTTGTAATATATCTGTATCAGGGGCAGTAGGGGAGAGAGAGATGGTGGATGGGATCTTGTCCCTCAATGCTTTGGGCTCCCAAATCCCTGAAATAGTTAACGGCTTTAGGGTCACGCGGGCCAAACTCATGCTATTTATGCTATTTAGGGGGCCATCAGGAACTATTGGGTGGCTTTCCAACGTTATTGAGTGGTACTAATGACATATCTGCTCATAACTCTAAGCCGACGACCTGACTGTATGCCTCAATGTAGGAGTTATGAGAAATGTACCTGTTCGTATAGGTATTTTGTCCTATCCAGCATAAACGCTGGATGACCACCCCATTTGTAGCAAAAGCAAATAAACACCTCAACAACAATAGGAAACAAGAATGATCAGAAGCAAAAGGAATAATTAGATGTATAAGACAATAAGAACAGCAAGAGCAAAACTCAGAAAAGAAAAAGAAAGCCATAACTATAACTAAATTCCAGACACCGCATCAGGAGTCTCCTGTCCCGAACCCATACCCAAGACAATCCCAGTCCGAACCCCTCTATCTATTCCATGGAGTTCCTCATCTGATCGTGTCTCGGTGAAGCCCATGTCATCCATGTAACAAAAGAAAAGGGCGAGATGACACCTTTGAAACAAAACAATAAACCGCAGATTTGGAAACACGATCAGACCCGTTCCCGACTCCTTCCAGTGCGCTGGTTTCCCATCAATATAAGTACAAACGGATAAGAAAATGCATGTGAAAAAATAAAAACAAAGGAAATATGAAATCAATCGAGAGATATTGATGTCTCTCGTGGGAATCAAGGGCTTATGCAATGAAATGATGAAACAAAGGAAAATAAGGGAATTTCAAAGATGTTGCGAAGTACCTGTGTTGTGGTCAAATCGCATCATACAGCAGTAGACCATGAATGATCGCCTCGGGGCTTCATTTCATAGTTCTCGGGCTCAGTGCTGGTAGGCCGGCGGATGGTCGAATTGGGGAAGTACATGTGCGGCGGCATCGATGTTGGGTACGCTGGGCCTGTGGGCTCAGGGTAAGTGAAATCGTTGGCCGATCCAGGTGATGGCATGCTACCGTGGGACGGAGACGCCCATCCAAGACTGGTCATGTGGGGGCTGCCGTTCACACTGTTGGCACGATGATCACTGTTGGCCGGAGGCTCAAGAGGTTGTGGTGGAGCGTATGGATGCGAGGTCATGGATGGCCGAGCATGGGGCGCACTGCCGTAGTTGGACAGCGAAGGAGAGGTCGCAGTCGGAGACGCCCGAGGGCTGCCTTGGGGGAAATCACCACGCACATGAGGCGGGATAGGTCCCGTGCCCATGTAGTAGTCGCCAGCAGAGCGATGCATGTTCAGCGGCGGAAGCTCACCACCTGGAGACATAGACGCGTGATGTGCGGGTGACGGTGTAGAGTGAATGGATGCGTGCTCAGAGAACATTCCCTCGCCAGGGCGTCCACGGTCCTTATTTTGCCGCAACTGGGCTTCGGTTTCAGCAGCAGCCTCTTCGATGGTCCCGGTGTGGTGATTTTGATGTCTTGTCAACGTCGTACGGCGGGTGAAGGTCTTCTGGCAGTTGGCATAGGGGCATTTGTAGGGGCGCTTGCCGGAGTGAATGCGGCGATGCCTGGCTAGTGAGGACGAGTCGCTGAAGGGCTAGGTGGTTGTTAGATCTAGCTAGAAGAAAAATAGGACTGATACACACCTTGCCACATCTCTCGCACATATGCGGCTTCTCTCCAGTGTGTACACGGGAGTGTACTGTCAAAGCAGAGCGCTGAATAAACTGCTTTCCACAGCCTGGCCACTCGCAAGCGTGTGGTCTTACTCCGGTATGAATACGCTCTAAGAAAATGTCAGTGGCCACATCTACTAGGTTTCACGATCATACATACCATGTCGAGCAAGGTCGCTGCGCCTTGCGAAGCCCTTGTTGCAAGTTGAGCAGTGGAAAGTCTTGGGTGGTGGTTCGACACCCGCCCTTCCTTGTGGGACAGGTTCCTGCTGCATCTGGGGATCGCCAGCGTAACCCGCAGGGGCATATGCCATTCGGGAGTTTGAACCCGTGGGCTGTGCATAATAGAAGGAATCGGCAAGCCCGCCGTCCATTTGCATGGGTGGGGGACCGTGAGGGGGTATGCGTTGACAGGGTTGTCTGAGCCACCTGATTCGCTCTTCATGTTGGGTGAAGCTCCGGTGTGTAACTGTGCACTCTGTTGGAAGTACTGTTGTTGTAACTGCGCTTCGGCGGCGGCGGCGGCTGCGGCGGAGTTTTTCCTGTTCAGGATGGTCGTGAAGTCCATGACCCGACCCAGCAACTAGCCAAGGGACCGCGGTCAAGGACTGCTTTCGAAGACGTCCTTCGGCAGGCCTTCCACGAGCAGTAGTTCCACAGAGCTCGATAGCTCGATTCTTGATTTGATTCGAAGTCCTTCACGCGTAGAAACCCGTTGATTTGTGGGGGGGGGGGGCAGCCGTTAAGTCGATCACTAGGAGATTCGGGTACGTCACAAATAGCAAGCTCTGTAAATCAGAATATAGTCAGCACTGGCGGTTCCAAGGCAGTAGATTGGACTCGATGCGATGGCGGACATTCCGCAAGGAGTGCGCGGCGCGTGGGAAGACCTCTGTGGACCAGAAACTCACCCTGCGTGGGCCTGTATTACTAGCTGTCTTTGAACAGGCCGTTCCTCAACGAGGAATGGGACGGGGTAATTTCTCCACTTCCCTGCAGTGGAATGCAAGGTTGCGTAAGAGCTATCGGGCAATGATGGGCTCAGTTTCTGCCAAATCCTAGCTTGCCTCCAGAGAATGATGTTGTGGTCGGCTGAAGGCGGAACGCGTGATCGTTTGGCGGTGTAGGTGAAAGAAACTATAGTTCAAGTATCCCTGTCAAAGCTCCTATGCGAAAATAAGTCGATAGTCAGCATCATATGAATATTCCACAGTTGCACCTCCAACTCATTCCCAGAGTACTTTCGCCATCGCTCGTGATCTTATCGCCTCTTGTGCACCACAGTCCCGGTAGAAACCAGTCAGATGCCAAGTTCAAGATAGGCGAGAAATATTACAAAACCAGTACATATAGGAAAAATGTCCGCGTTTGCGAGACCCAAGAGACAGCGCGCGAGGTTGGGCAGCCAAGGCGAATAAGCGATGCGTCATCACTGGCAAATCGCGGTGAGGGCAAGAAAAGCGAAAACACACCTTTGTAGAGAAGCTCGATGTTTCTGCGGTATATCGATGTAGAGGTATATGGCAAAGGGTAGTTCGAGGGAAGAAGGCGAAGGAAATAGGTGGAGGGAATTTGCGGTTGAGGGATTCGCGCGAACCCAAGTGGGGGGTTTGGAGAGAAGTGGGAGACAGAAATCAAGAAGACTGACAAAAAAAAAGACGAAGCGAAATGAAATATAAGGAAAGCCAAGGGTTAAAAGAGTAAGAGGGGAGAATAAGAAAGGGGAGGGGGGAAGAAATAGAAATATTATGTTATTATGTTTTTATGTTGGTGATTTAGGTGTGGTAGGTGCCACTGTCTGCATACTACATCATTATTTACTTCTTTTTCTAGAATTTCTTTTGCTTTTCGTTCTTTTATTCTTCTATTTCTTCAGACTGATCATTATTATTGGACCCCAGTCTCAAATCTTACATTTACCTACATTCGAGGGTACTTACTATATGCTCCCATATGTGAGTCTGGATATACTCGATATCCTGTCATATCACATCGGGTAACATCCAAGACTTCTCCTAAACCCCAACTCCCTTTCCAGAAGGCTAGTTCTCCCTAGTCGGACCCAGCGAAGCCCGCTAGAAGGAAACTTGGCCGCACCAGAAGGCCCCCCGTCAGCAGGGGATCCACAACGTGGCCTTCTCCCCGTGAATGGATACGAAAGGCTGATCCGAGCCGGAATTTCCTCCGATTTATGATGGTTTGTTACAGAGATCATTCTGGATATTCGACATTCTGGAACTCTCAATCCAGTCTCGTCGATTACTCCCAGTGTGACGCAAGTTACTCTTCCAACCCATGACGCAAATTGGGGGAATATCGGGCTAATAGGAAGCTAAGGTATGAAGGCGTTAATCAAGTCCCATTCTCAGTTAGCACGAAAAGGGGGGAAAGCAATGGCCGAACTAAGTATGACCCCTGAAGCTAAAAGAAACGGTATCTACGTTGTATATATGCATGAATTCCTCATCTGCCGGCTTCTGCGACATCAGAAAAAATACTGGGAGAAAAACCGCAAAAAAAAGCAGAAAACAAAAAAAAAGAAAACAAAAGAATTCGGCCATCAACCTTGATGACATGCAGGTTTCTCATGGTGCAACGTATAGAGTGAGTGATATAGTCATTTTTTCCTGTTCTGGTGTACGATTGGATGTGCTTGGAGCATGAACGCGGAGATTGCCTCACCATCTCGATAGTCTGTTCCGATTATTGCTAGCCGGGAGACCGTCGAAGGCTAAAATGGGAGATTTGCATTCCTTCTAGAAGGTTTGATGCATCCATTACAATGGGATAGCCTTGCTTGTACTCCGACCCTCATGGCGTGTATCATCCATGCGTTACACTGGGTGGTAGGACGAAAAGAACTTTCTTCAATTTTCTGTCCTCATGCCCACCCGCTTCTCTCAACTCTCTGCTTTGCTCTCTTCTGACTCTTCCTGGCTGTCAAGGTGGAACCAATCAGCTCTACATCGGTAATTACATCTCCATCTCGTTCGCCCCTTTTCCTTTCCGGGGGGAGACACTAGAGTCCACCGGCAGGCTTCAGCCTCCAGGAACCCACACTCCACTGCTAGTACAAAGACGGCACAGACGACTCTGCCAAGCCTTCTCCTGACCTTCTGGAAGGCCACCAGAAGGATCTTCGAATATCCATGGAAGCCGTAGAAGCCGTAGAAGCCGCAGAAGAATCAAAAAAGAAAACCACGCGCGGCCCCCATCCTGCACGGTGCGGAGCCTTACCCAGGAGATCCTCCCTGAGCCTGTGCGCTATATCACTTCGAGAGCAGAATATGCTAAATAATAAACAAGTCCGACTTGTGTCTATACGCCGAAATCAAATCAAAACACAATAAAAAAAAGGGGGTTGGGCGCCAGGATGACTGGTCCAGTCATATCTTCCCCCTTCAAGACTATTCCTATTATTTAGCATGATCGCCTACTCCTCCAACACACCTCTTTTCTCCTTCCCCTCCCCTCCTCAAGCTAACTTGCATCCCTGACACTCGTGACGAATGTGACGACACCCTCCTACATGCACTTGCCAGGTTTCTGAACCCGGTCCTGCGGGGGGACGCGGAGATTATCTCCTCTGAAGATCCGTGTAGTGCCGAGTTACTGGCGTGTCATGTCAGTCTCTAAACCAATGACTGACAAGATGATATATTTTAGTTCGACAAGACTATATTGTTTTCCCTGTTTCTGGGCATCGGTGATTTTTTTTAGAAAAGAAAAAAAAAATCGTACTAACGCGCATCCAACGCACATTGGATGGCTCGACACGGGGCGATTCCCACATGGTTGTGGCTGAGACGCGTCTTGGTGTATCATGTCCCACGCTAGGCTCCATATTTCTAATAGTAGAACATTATCCTTTAGCCTGTAGGCAACCCCCTGATGGAGCGTATGCTGGACAGGTCAGTTTCGGCGTGTTTTGGGGCTGCAAGGCGGGAGGGATCTGACAAATTGGGGACAACCTCCGTGTCCTCGATAGCAATCTTCCAATGCAAATCAAAGGTTTTCTTTTCTTGTATGCAAGATGTCGCAAATATCCACAAATTCAGGAACAGCCGCTGACGCTATGACCAAAGGCCCATATTTTTGTCTCTGTCACCGTATATTCCACTGATGTCACTTTTCTCCCGGGGAAATTGAGCACTGGCCCACCAGTATCCCTAACCCATCGCACCAAAGTAAATAGTCCGGGTATGGTCAGCGCTAGCTCGTCTCAGGCTGGGCGAGCGCTGCAGATAATCTTCCAATCTGGAAAGACCCAAATATATGAGACCGGTGGCGTAGGGAGCTACATGAGCTAATGTCGCGGGATGCACTGAGGTATGTTCCGCGCTCCACTGGGCAGACTCGGTCCGTCAAACAGAGTATGCACGAAAGAGCTGTATGTATACGAATGATTTAGACTGAAGCAAAACTTCTAGAGTAACTCGTTCCTCGTTCCAGTCTTGACTGCTGCTCTATCAGGTGAGCAGTTGGTTCTGGTTGATGGGCCCCTTCCCCTATGTTGTATGTCGGGCTGTTTGGCTGTCGATATTCGGGATTCAGCTTCCCCAATGATGGAAATTAACTCCAGATTACCCTAGCCAGAATCGTTAGCTCCACATGGTCTCACATCCGTTACATGTGTCTATCTTGATCGACGTCCCATGTCGATCGATCTTCAGGGGTTCCATAGGATCTTCAACGTGTGGTCTACCCCTACAACATACTCCGTGCTGAACTGTTGTTACAGGTTGATATAGTCTCAAACAGATGGTGGACTGATATCAACGCTTGGGTTCATGGAGGGCAAGTGCATGCCCGCAGGAGGGGTCTTGCCTCTTTTTCAGGTCCATGGCTTGCAGCTGTTCTCCAGGGCTTGAGAAATATATATTTCCTGCATGGAGTGCTTATCAGCTCTATTTGTAATGTTCAATGTGTTGCCTCGTGCAGGTGTGCGAGATCTATAGGTGGATTTGGAATACTACCTAATTACGTTTGAGAATCTTCCAAGGTTCCTTTTTGTATGTACATGTTCCAAATACCTAGGTAGTTCTGTAGAAAGACGTACACCGTATAGGAGAACCAGCCACGTTTTTGGCACCTGTCTACGCGCTAATGACAAGAATGGGACATTGCGCATTGCCCATGAAGTAAACATAACCTATATGTGAGGAATTAACCTCTCTGTAGGTTCCATGGTACGGTATAATGTCTGTGCCCTATGGGGCCTTGCTTGCCTTGGTGGACAGGCGGATACTATCCACCTACTACCTACTCTGACTCTGTTATAAGGTTGCTTAACAAATTTCCGTGCCGAGTCCTACATTGCTGGTATTGGATGAGCAAACTTGCGAAAAGATTCAAAATTCCGTGATGCGGGCACCCGGACAAAGCCGCCGGTGATGGTCCATCGACTTGACAATTCCAATACTCCAGAACCAGTACATCTTTTCGGAAGTATCTTATAACCGAACCTCTGTAGCGCAGTAAACCAAACATCCATATCACATTATTGAACTCATTAAGAGCAGATAGAAAGGTGTATCTCTAATCTATAAACAACGAAACTCCATGCAAAGTGCAGGTGGCATTCCTTTACCCATGCGCCGGATTATGGGCTTACCGTTCCAACGGGCCACCGGGGCCCACGGACAATATAAAGAAGGCCTGTACAAGATCTGTACATGTACAAGGCAAAGCAGAAAGAAAAGATATTTACCTCTTGCGCCATGACAGCTCCAAGACTTGGTCACCGTTCTTCGAATCGGGCATGACATACCACTGCGTGACACGTCCATTTTCAAAGACGGCATCGCGCAGCTGGAAGCTCTTCTTGTCCTCGTCCTTGCGGCGGAGGGGACCCAGTTCGTGCAGGTAGGATTCCTCGTTGGCGCCATTGTGCGAGTCCCAGGTTTGCTCCATGGCGATGTCGTCCGCGTCGGGGTCGACGTGGTATTTGATCACGGAGAACCCGTTCGTCAGGATCCAGCCGTCGCCAAAGTGCCATTGGCGGAGTAAGCAGCTGGCGCCGCACAGCTCGGCGACTACGGCCAGCTTCGGCATGTCCGCTTTGAACCAGGACTTCCAGTGATGCACTGTGAGTGGGGGTTCGCGGCCAGACTCGAAGAATCCGGAAGCATCGTGCATCAGGTCCAACTGGCGTAGACGGTGGTCCACCGTCAGCCGAGTCTGGGTGTAGCGGTAGACGCAGTTGGCGATGCGACGATCGCCTGTGAAATCCATCGCAGAGCACGCATCGTACACATTGGTGATTTCGGTCATTAGGGGTTTCGATAAGAAGACGCCCGCGCCTCCAAATCCGATCATTCCGAACGTCGCGATCTGCGGGATGGACTCTGATAATCCGCCAATATACATGGAAGTGGTGTGGTCGTATTTGCCGAGCGCATCAACCAATCTGGGCATCGATAGGAAGAATGTATCGTCGTCAATGACACAGCCCCATTGAGTTGATTCCCGAGCGTGTTCTTCCAAAAGAGGGATGAGCGCAAAATACCGGTGAAGGTAGTCGTCGTCCGACTGCGTGATGTGGAGATTGATCCCCAGAGCATCGGCCTTGGCCTTGACATCACGCACTCCGTTCTCCGAATGATCCGTTTCAATCAGCGCGAACATTCGAGCGCGAGAATATCCGGCCCAGTGTGCGAACGCATCCAAAGACTCATTCAATCTCTCGATACTGGTCGCAACTCCAAAATCGATGTGTGATGCGTCTACCGATTTCGGCGGTTGGGGAACCTGCAGGTTGATCGGAGCAGGAATTGAGCACCCGTCTGCCGCCCCCTCAGTGCCCTTTTTCTGGAAGAACCGCTGTTCAAGCCGCTGCTTGTAAGGCACCGGTCCCTCCGTCATGTCGAGAACGATTTCTCGACGAGTATATTGAGAGATTTTGAGAACGTCCAGAGCGACCAATCTATCATAGTCGATTTCGCAGGAGACATCGGGAGCGACGGTGATATTGGCAACTGTCTGCAATGGCAGTTTCACGGGCTCGACCGAGGGCCAAAGTACCACGACGAATCCTACCACGACCAAAAATGCGACTCCAAACCGCAGCACGCGTTTCCACGCCCATGAGGCTCCTGGAAGAGACCCATCCCGTGCGTTGAAAATCATCTTTTTGTTTTGTTGTGAGATTGTTCGGGTTCTACCGCATTGCGGACACCAGTGTCCGAGTTAGAGCACAATCAAGGGCCCACGGTCGCAGGCGGAAGAAAGTGTAGTGTATAGGTGGCCGGGCGGTTCGGAAGGGGATAAGAAGAGAGGAAGAGGAAGAAAGCCAAAAAAAGAGACGGGATGACCAGGGTTCAGGGACGATCATGGTTCCATGGGTATGAAATTGGTAAGGTCAATTCTTTTCTCCAAAGGGGTCTGAGAGATCACCCATGACGTACTGGCCCATTTGGTAATTATCACGTGAGTTCCGGCATCGGTTTCTTTATCACTGGCCCATGAATTGGACCGAATTTTAGCCCTTCATTCTCCTGACAATGGAAGGAAGGAACATTGCTTGATGCAAACACTTCATCTAGCCTCATACACTCAAACTGGCCATTTCTCAAGGCGGCGGACACCATCAGGGCCACCTGGGCATCTACCACCCTCGAAATGCCAAGACTTTCCAAGTGGCGCTCTGCCCTTTCACTGGCCATTGAAGATTCCGGTCTCCACGTCCGCGCGTCGCCCGCCCCGATTACCCTTGTTGCGGCTGTCTAATTGCTCGCGTGGTCCAGATGGCTTCAATAGCCAAGACAATATTCCGCCCGCATACAACATAATGACTACGTATCTAATTCGTACAGCGGAGCAATGTCCGAAACACATACATACACAGAGGGTTAGGTTTTGTTGGCTCAATCCTCCAATATACAACAGGGTTCGCCCTTCACCGGGCTAAATTCCTACGGGAGCTTGGACTACGGAGCATTTCCTGCCTCTTCCCGCCTGAAGGTTTTTTAGCCGATCCCCGTGTCGATCGGCCCCTGTCGACTCTTACAACGGTGTAGATACGCAGTACTAGTACATATCTTGTATCGTTGCCGACTAATTTCAATCCACCGAGCCTCTTGGATTGGAGCCTTCTGCTCCAACTAGCTAAAGCTTGGTCCATCAAAGGCTTTCAGGGTCCAATCTCAAGGCGACTGTGTTCATTAGTATCGGTGTGTGGAGCAGAAGCCCTGCCCAGGTATCAAGCATATCCAATCCGATTCCCACGATGTGTCAAGTATGCACACTGTGCCGTACACAGCCCCGAATAATCAGAGTTCGGCCCGCTGCTGATCGATGATACATACGGGGATATGTAGCAATCCATTCGGCGTTGCGTGTCTCACATTACGGCAGCACAAAATGCTGTATTGAAGGAGCCTGTATCGATATTGGCTCAATCTATGTTGTACACTTACCCCTTATAAGTACATGTGTATGTACAACGTACAACAGCTCGACTCGTGCTTAATGTCTCTTGAGCTAGTTAGTTAACTATGACTTCTTCATACATGTATATCCAAAACTTACCAATTTTTTTACAACCAGTGGTTCCATAACTCAGTTGGTTAGAGTGTGATGCTAATAACGTCAAAGTCGAGGGTTCGACCCCCTCTGGAACCAATTTCTTTTTTGCCGGCAGGATGGCGTAATGGTAGAACGCCATCTGGCATGCCCCTAGTAGGGACGGAAAGATAGTGGGGCCTATTTTTCTGAATCCTAGGGGGCACGGGTTCGAATCCTGTTGTCGGCTCGAAATATCTACCAACCGACTGTCCTATCCACGTTTCACGAGGATCAATTCATGTAGTCCCTTAGGGGACCTCTGCTTTCTGTACGGCCTACGGCCTAATCAACACAAAGAAGATGGGCAACTACCTATCGAAAAATCATTCTGCATCCATCTTACAGGTCGGAGAAGGACGGGCAGCCAACTGGTACTTCTATACCAACTTTTAGTTGGAATTGCTTTCTATGGTCGCACAATTTTGTATATAATTCCATAGCTTAGCACGTCCACATACCCCTAGGGAGGTTCCGCAGGGCAAGGTAGATAGGGTCATATGGCTCCGCCTTCGCTCCGCCTGACGTTAAATAATACAACAACAACAACAACAACAACAACAACAACAACAACAACCACCACATTTTTTACATTGGTTCCGACGAAATCGAGATACACATGGTTCACTTCAGGCTCTTCGAGTCTGCAATGCATCAGATATCCAGAGCACATCGACCCTGAACCTCATCAGACATATAATGAAGAGTTTTTAATCGCAGCTGCTGGACTTGGAAATGAGTATAGGATGGTAGATTGAATCTATACTGCGTATATGGGCCACGTGAGCTACGGCGGGGTACACGGCACTAAGCGCAGAAACCCTAATGGGGAAAGACCAGTTCCGCACATTGGAGTTCGATATCAGTTGATCTGGGGAAGCAACCGTGTTCTTTATCCATATCCAATGCTTCGAACTTTCACTTGATATTGTGAACTGCTTTGCTCTAACCCATCCCTTAATATTCCACCGGAAAACTTGAGCGACCAGCCCCGCTATGGTCGCGCAATCGCTGGCCTCGCTGTTGCAGCGGGCGTCAATTGACGACCACGAGGAAGTAATTCAGTCGTGCGATGCAGTCCTCGCCAAGTCCAAGTCCGATTTGAAGGCGCAACATATCAAAGTTGTTGCTCTGTTGAAGCTCGACCGTTACGAAGAGGCTCTGGAGATATTCGAGGCCGGAGGCGATGGCCTCAAGAACAGTGCTGGCCTGGAATACGCCTATGCATCATACAAGTGTGGCAAACTCGAAGAAGCTACCGAGGCCCTGACTCGCACGGCCTCCGGGCGTGGTGCTAGCCACCTTGAAGCTCAGGTGGTATGGCGTCCCGTGTCTTCTCCTGCTTGAAGATCAGTACTGATGGACATACTTCAATAGCGGTACCGTACCGAGAATTTCCGACGAGCAGCCGAGCTTTACGAAGAATTATCGAAAGATACGTCTTACAGTCAAGAAGTTAACGATCTGAACATCAACTCGTGGGCTACCGATGCGCAGCTCCAATGGAAAGGGGAATCGGAATTCGTCCGCCACGACCGATTGTCGAGGGAGGATTTGGAGTCATTCGAGACCACATACAATGGAGCTTGCTTGAACATTGCGAAGGGCGCATTCAAGCAGGGCGAGATATTGCTTAACAGAGCTCAAAGTCAGCACTTCTCTGCGTTTCCCGAGACTGGTAGCAAAGACTGACGCATTGCATAGATATCTGTCGGACATCGGAGGACCTCTCACCTGAAGAAAAGACCGCAGAGCTGCTTCCCATTGCAGTACAGCAACTATATGTTCTGATCCGACTTGGCAAATTGGAAGAGGCAGAGGCGGCCCTGAAAGATATCTCCGTGGAAGAGTACGTTGGAACAGATGATCTCGAAACTACGTATACTTATCCTTTCTTATCAGCATCCCCGAATTATCGACCAAAAAGATCGCCCGCAACAACATTGTTCTCGCTCGCCCGACCGCTGTCAACCCCTACATCCTATACAAAGCCCTTCACGCAACTCCAGATGCCATCAACAATGATCGGCTATTCGAATATCAGGACCGCGTTCTGATTGGCAACTCGCACGCCGCAGACCTCCTCGTTCAAAAATATGATGGCATCATTCGGTCCACAGCTAAGGCTCTGTCAAAACGCCCAAGCCCGTCCACCGACAGCATTACCAACCTGCTCTCTGTATCCAACGCAGCAGCCCATGCCAAGAACGAAACCGGCCCCAAAGCACTCAACCAGATTGTCCCGTTGCTGGAACGACGACCCACAGACCTCGGTCTGCTCCTGACAGTGGTGCAGCTCTACGTCAGCAGCGGCAACACCACCTCCGCCATCACAGCCATGGAGCGGAGCCTTCGCAGCCTGGAGGAATCAAATGAATCCATTCGCTTCAATCCAGGTCTCCTCAGCGTCCTTGTATCCTTGTACCAGCTTGAAGGCCGCACGGTACAGATTCGCACTGCCCTCGCACAAGCCGCCGCCTACTGGCGCACACAGCCTGAGCCTCCCGCTTCCCTCCTCCGCGCAGCAGCCGCCTCTCTACTGCACTCTGAAAAGCGCTCTGACCTCGCAACAGCAGGCGAGCTGTTCCGCAGCCTGCAACAGCAAGATGCCAACGACCGCGTCGCCGTCGCTGGATACGTCGCCTCGCAGGCAACCCTTGACTACGCGCAGATTGAGTCCCAACTTGGCCAACTTCCCGCAGTCAGTGACTTAATCACTGACGTTGATGTCTCGGCTCTGGAATCCGCAGGCATCGCTCCCCCCGCGTCCTCGGCTGCTGCGGCCGCGGCCGCTTTCGCAGGTGCCCGCAAACGTACCGCAGCTTCCGCCGACGGCGCCAACAAGCGTGTCCGCAAATCCCGTCTGCCTAAGGACTTCGATCCTGCCAAGAAGCCGGATCCTGAGCGCTGGCTGCCTGTGCGTGACCGCTCTTCTTACAGGCCCAAGGGCAAGAAGGGCAAGCAACGTGCTGCAGCTCTTACACAGGGTGGTCCTGTGAACGAAAAGGCAGAAGAGTCTGCTCCTCAACAGCAGCAGAAGCCTGCCGGTGGCAGCTCTAATGCGAAGAAGAATAAGAAGAAGGGCAAGCGGTAGTGTAATCTAAGTACGCACATAGTATATGAATGCTACCATGCGTGAAATTTAAATCGTATATCTACTCGAAGAGCACAGTTAAGACTACGTAGGAATGAAGTACTAAAAGTACCTTTCCACCCTAAGAACTGCTGTTACCCTTTTACTGTAAAGATATTCCCATAGGGTCCCCTTGAGAACCCAGACAAAAACCGATTGTCTCAACTCGGGAGGGAAATCAGCCCAACGGAGTACTGATGGTACCACACCGCCGGTTATAGTGCTCAAATATCATAAGCAACATCCGCAGATCCATCACAGCATCCTCAGCCGTTGTCTTTGCCGCCGATCGAGGACCGACAAGATACGAATGCAGAGCCAAGAACTCACGCTTATACGCCTCGTTGCATGTACTGACCGTCACCGTCCTTTTCACAAGAGATCGAGGAACGGCATTCTCCACCTCAGTGATCCCATTCTCATTAACATTACCAATCTCCACTGTCTCATCCGCTTCCTCAACAACAACCCTCACAAACGTACCCGTACTAATCTTCTCACCAGGCCGCGGGAAATCATACTCAACACTGACAGTCTTGTGCGCCCCATAGGCAGTCAAATGAGCATCGCAGCGCGGCACCGCATCAACACCAGCTTCATAGGTAAGCGTAAAAGGGTGTCCGTCGCCCATCTCGGAATTCGTATAGTGGAATATAGCAGAGTAAAAGGGATCCGTGATAGCGACATTCGAGACAGCATCCGGCAGTCCCAGGGACTCACGCATAACCGACAAATCATGACACCCCAGCATGCCGAGGTATCGACAGAACGCGACGCGTTCAGGTGTTAGATCGTCTTCGCACCCGAAGACGTCTTCTACCAGCGCCCGGAACTGCTCGGGGTTATTGTGTTCTTTCATGGGGGGCGTGATGTCTTTCGCAGCGGGCGAGACGACGCTGTTCATAGGGCCGGCGATGTATCTACAGCGCGCGTAGTAGATGCGGCCTAGACTGGCGAGTTCTTTCTTGAAGACTTCTGTGAAGCACGGCGCGTAGCGGCGCGCGCATCCCACGAAGATCTTTGGTTTGTCGGAATCGGGTTCGGAGTCGGTTGTGTTGGTTGAGCGTGCGATGTGGCCCTTTTTGATGGCTTCGCGGATTCGGCGTAAGCTGCGTACGCTCATTGTGAGGGGGACTTCGACCATTACGTCTTTGCCGGTTTCGAGGGCGGTTACGGTGTATTGTTCGTGGTATTCCATTGGGAGGAGGTTGAGGACTACGTCCACTTCTTTGTGGTGGAGGACGTCTTCTGCGATGGTTGTGCTGTATGTTATGTTGAAGCGGGATTGGCAATGGTTTGCTATTTCTTCGTTCGGGTCGTAGATTGCTGTGAGGGTGTAGTGTGTTTTGAGAGATTGTAGGACTGGGAGGTAGGTTGCTTGGACGGCGTTCGTGGCACCTAGGATGCCCAAACGGAGGACCCTGGGGGGCATGCTGGTGGAGAGGGAGGGGACTGTAGGTCCGATAATTAGATGCGAAGGGGAGGTGAGGTGTAAAGTGCTTGGGTGTGGCGAGGGACTGGTGAGATGATGTATATCGCAGGTAAACCCGCTGCAAATGTTTGAGGTTAAAGCAACTGCGAAGTTCAGGTAAGAGTGATGCTTCGCTGGGGCAGACCTCGATCAGACAAAGAGAAGAGGCAGTGCCCTTGGGAATCGTGTACTACCATACTTTTCAAGGGCAGCTGGACAGCCCTGGAGCGAACCTGGTGACATCATTGTCAAGTGGTCCAGGGACGAAATTCATGGTTCAGTCTAGGCCTTACCCCGGATTCGATCCATGGTCACCTGGATTTGATGTACTTAATATAGACGGCTGCAGATCAACTGTTGATCCTATATAATTCTGTGCTAGGCTTCTGTACTACCGATATTGTGTTGGGTATATATACAATGGCCACTTGCAACGCGACACACTTACAACGCACAACTCTCTAGACAGACTTTTCTGGGAATCTAATATATGCAATATCGTAGCCAGATTTAGACGTCTCATACAGGGCACGCTGTCCCCCCTAGCCTAGATGGTGGCGTACTATAAGATGGCCTCATGTCAGACGTCTCAAGCGCTGGTTGCTTCTTGCAGGATTGACAGATGGTCAGTTTCCACGGGCCTGGAGGTCTACAAAATGAGATTTAGCCTGTTGATACCCCGAGGTGACAATTCGATCTGCTCTCGATGGTTAAGTATCCGATCGGCACCGATGCACATCGCACGGCATCCACCGAAGTAGATGCAGGGCCCAGGCGCATCTTCCCTATATTCGATAGCCATCACCACTCCAGTTCTGAGCACTCAAATGAAAGGACATTGCTCGAGCCTCCTGTCTTTTTCATGATGATCTTCAGCAGCACATGGACCTCAAGACCATCCGCCAGCGAACTTTGGCTCCAAGGGAATTCGAACTACAGGCTTCCTAGGGAGTACAGAACTCTCAACCTGGAAGTGGTGACTTACAGCATTTGACTACTGCACCACCCGGGTTATTATTGGGAGGTATGCTTTTTTTATCTCTTATATCCCAACATCTTACACCTTTTGATGAGTGACCACCTCTGAACACCTCAAGATATAGGCATATCACACCAGTCAATCTACCTACAACGTTGTATACAATTATCAAACAATGCCAGAACTTGGGATGCTCCAGTTCTGACAGTTACACACCCCAAGATTGATATGCGCTCTTACATACCTATCTACATCCCGATCCCACTAAGCTGGGCCGAGATGGCCCGAAGCTCGGCTTTGGAGGATCAATTGCCCCTTGAGGCTAGGGCCCAGGACGCCGTACTCCACCTTAGTCTTTCGGCCCACTACACTATTGGAACATCCAACTGTGTTGAGTGTCGATCCAGATAGCCCTGGTTCCTTGCGTTAGATCTAGCGTGCAGATCCCGCCTACAAACTTGTTATTTGTTGAGTGCCTTGTTGTAGGTTGTTATTACTTCCTAACAGTCTTATAACTGCCGAATTTCCTCTTTCTCTTGCCTATAAGCCTTCTTCCCTCCTCAATCTACCTCAATCAAACAATCAGAATGCAGTACAAACTCGCCTCTATCTCTCTCCTCATGGCCAGCGTAGCCACAGCCAAATTCACTTCCTCTCCGATCCCCTCCTCGCACTCTGTCACTGTCACCCCGAGCTCCACCCCGGTGTCTTCCACGACCTCCATTCCATCATCTACCCCCGTCGCTATCCCTTCCCATACACCCGGCCCCGAGAACCCCGAGGATTTCGACTGCGTTTACCGCGGTTGGGGTTGCGATTGGACTAAATCCGAGTACGGCTACGGCTCCGAGTATTGCGGAAGCTCTCCCTTCACCGCCGGCCAACAGCTGTCTGATGGTAATCACATTGTGGCTGTCTCTAAGGACGGCTCTGGTGACTGTGCGTCTAAGGCCGGAAACAAGTGCTGCCAGGTCCTGGCAGAGACTCCTTGCAAATATGGAGAGAAGTATCTTGAGTGCTATAAGCCTGAATAGGTGTGTATTGTATTTGAAATAGGTGAAATTTGTGCTAATGGGTGAGTGAGTAGATTATGGAAGCTGAACGCGGGATGATAAGTGGAGAATTATGAGGCAAGAGGTTGCTGGGTACAGTGAAATACTGTACTGTCTGTGTTTATATGTTCTGACAATAGAACTTTGAACTGAATACTGTTACTCCATACTCGGTGAATTGGGCAGTTGGCTGCAGTAGAAGAAGTATATGCATGCCGTGGCATAACATACGGTTAGACCTATGAAATCTAGTGAATAAATCAGCCTGGCTATATTGCGAGTTTCAGTAGTATGACATCAAATTTTGACGTTCATACAGTGATGTAGCCTTGTGGCTGCTTCGAGTGGCCTTCCGCAAAAAGATAGTGAGACCCAGATGGGACGTATTCACCTATCTCAGTATTCCTCCCAACTCATCTCTCCAGGCGTCGTATCTTCCGCACGCAGCTAGCTGTAGGTGAACTGTTGTACTGTGATATTCCATGTTGCAATGAGTTGCAGCTTCTGGAAGCATCGGCCAAAAGTGGGGCATCCCAGGCACGGGGTCAGCTCTCCAGGGCTGTACTGTGTAATAGTGGGAGATTCGAAGTGCCCAATAAAAATTATAGCGTTCTTTATAAAGGAGGTAAAGAGGTAAGGCTGACTCGAAAGTTTCGATTTTACGCTTCAGAAGCAGAGTTGATCTCACAAAATTCAAAGTAACCTTACAAAATGCCCACAAAAAGAAGACGGGAGGCCAGCTGGAGGAGATTGAGCTTCATGTACTCAAGGTGTACATTGGACAAGACAGATAATGATGTAAAGGTACAGACGTACTATTACACTCGTATAGCGCACATATATAGAAGCACATATATGTTGTAGGGATCGGGTGACTGCTTTCAGGTACTTCGAAGTACTTTATTTGTTTAAAGAAACAGGCGGGTGATTAAGTACCCGTAGGTACCTCACGTATACAGCTCAGCCTCAAATAAGAGGGGCCTATCCACATCGGGCAACGTCATTGATTCTTTACCTCGTGAGACTCTTGACTTCTGCCTGTTTTCACTTTTTCTCCTCTTCTTTCCTCAAATTTATCATGGGTGTAAGTCTTAACATTCCTCCATTGCTCTAATCGTTCTACCATTTAATCAAAACACCCGGAAGAGCCCCTCGATCTGACCCATCTTAGTTTGCTCAGAAACTCGCCGCAGCTCAGAATAGCCAGACGATGGCTAACAGTGGTACATATGGAGGTGCACCTCCATCGGGGTACACTGGGGGACCTCCTGCAGCATTGCAGGCCGGTGGATCCGTAAGTCATTTGCCCATTTTTGTCGCCTGTTTCTACTAAGATTCGCACCTCGACGTCATCTCAGAGAATGGAAAGTGCTAATTATCTTCTCTGCAGAGTCAGCAACAACAATATCAAGCTTATTCTGGATCCCCAGCCCCTCAGGGATCGGTAAGCCATTTCCCTTAACTTTTCTGCCTTTGTGTTTTCTTTCCTCCCCGCGTTACCCCTCGACGGTCATCATTCGGTTCTGGGACAATCCAACCCTTCATCATGTCCGGACCATACCAAGGCTATACTCCTTACGGCGGCTCATCGTCTCAATATCAGCCCTACAACCCATCGCCATCGCCTGCCTCCTACGGCAGGCCTCTTCAATCCACCCCCTACCCCGCATCGCAGCAATCCCAGGGCTATGGTCGCCCGCCTCCACCACCACCCCAAGGCCAGCCCTATGCCTCCGCTAGTTCGCCATATCCGGGCCAACAGCCAGGTCAGCCCTATGCTTCGCCTAGCTCGCCCTACCCGGGACAGCAGCCTGGACAGTCGCCTTATCCTGGACAACAAGCCCCTCCACCACAGGGGTATCCTGGTCAACAGCAATATCCTGGACAACAGCCGTCATATGTACAATCACCCCATACCCTGGATTCTCGCCTTGCTCTTTGTCTCGCGTTTGATGTCATCTTAGAGCTTTGGCTTGAGCTTTGTTAAAGAAATAATCATGCTGACAAAAGAATAGAACCAGGCCCCTTCCTACCCTCCTCCCCAGGGACCTCCATATCCCGGTGGCCAGGGCCGTCCTGGACCACCAAGCGGACCGCCACCAGGCCAATATGGGCCCCCTGGTGGTGCCCCTCCCAATGCAGCCCCCCCGGCTACTCAGCAACAGATCGCAGCTTACCGATCGCTTTTGATCTCCACAATCCAAGAGAAGAATATTCAAAGCTTCTACCCCCCGGAGCGACTGGACCGACTTGTCCAGACGCTGGCCGCCGAAGCACCAGGCAAGCTTAACAAGCTGATTGGTGAATGGAGCGTGCCCATGGAGGTTGCGACCGATGTCATGAAACTGGCACTGTATGACGTGATCCTCTACGTGGATGACAGTGGATCGATCGAATTTGAGGAGAAGGGACTCCGAAAGGACCAGCTGAGACAGATCCTCGGTCTCGTAGCTACTGCAGCATCGACCTTTGACCAGGATGGTATCTCTGTCCGATTCATGAACTCTACCGAGAAGGGCGATGGCATCCGTGACGCAGAGGATGTCAACCGTCTTGTCTCCCGTGTGCGTTTCTCGGGACTGACCCCTCTGGGAACCAACCTCAGGAGCAAGGTTGTTGAGCCGATGATTGTCCAACCCGCCCGAGCCAACCGCCTCGACAAGCCCGTGCTGGTGATCACCATTACCGACGGACAGCCGGCCGGTGAGCCTCACGGCGCCGTGGGCGATGTCATTCGCTACGCAGTGGAGGAGGCCTCGCGGACCCGCTATGGCCCTGGTGCCGTGGCGTTCCAGTTCTCGCAGGTGGGAACTGATCAGCGGGCTCGCGATTTCTTGTCTACCCTGGACGAGGATCCTCACATTGGCCACTTGATTGATTGTACCTCCAGTAAGTTCCACGTGGAGTTAGTGCATGGTGGATCCAACTAACGTCGTGTTCTAGACTTCGAGGTCGAGCAGGATGAGATGTCCCGTGCTAACCCACCAGTACATCTCACTCGTGAACTATGGGTAAGTGGAACCATCTTGGCCACAATATAGTATTGAACTGACTGTTGCTACAGTGTGCTAAACTGATGCTCGGCGCTATCGATTCCTCCTACGACACCAAGGATGAGCGAGACCACGCACGTCGTGGTGGAGGCCCTCCACCACCGGCAGGTCAGTACGGAGGAGGCTATGGCCAAGCTCCCCCTCCGCAAGGCCAGGGGCAGCCTCCCTATGGTCCGCCCCCTGGTGCCCCTCCAAGTGCGTACGGTTCCCAGTCTGGGTACCCACCGCAGGGTGGTCATTATCCACCGCAGCCTCCTCAACAGCAGCCTCCCTACCAGGCACAGCAGGGTGGCTACGGCCAACAGCCCCCGCAGCCATACGGATATTCGTCACAGCCTGGATCTGGATACCCGCAGCAGCAATATGGAGGACATGGCCAGCCGCCACCACGCTATTGAAAGTGGGACATGACGTCATGGGGCTAACCTCTTGGCATGAGTTACGTGCGTTTGTCTTTGAGAAATGGACTCCAACTTCTGAAAGTTGGGGACTGTTCCTCCTCTACTCCACATAGGTTCCATGAATCGTGAATGTTTGATCCAACCCAACTTTAACTCAAATGCTATCTTTCTTTGGTTTCAGATTTTTTCTGACGGGGGACGCCTGGGCCCTTGACTCGGAAATCTCGTAAAAGCTTTACCATCCCTGGTTATGATCGGCCAGAACTCCACTAGAAATTAGCCCACCAGTTCGATAGGGCAGATATGTCATATACAGGGATGGTGTAGTACGGGTTTCTTTTGCAAGTACATTTATGTAAAAGGGTTTTAATACTCAAAAACTTGTACTCCATATAGTATTTCATCTTGAATGAGTCCTATACAAGTAAAAAAGAAGCCAATTGCCACATTCGGCCAATTTTATCCGCAATCGGGTGGGCCCGGGGAATGTGGACAGGTGACCAATAAAATAGCAGCCAGTCCTGGGTTCGGCCTTAGCTTTTCCATGGATGCAGCGATGAACTTGACATCTTTGCCCTGGGGCTTTCTTAAATTAACTCATGGGGGCTGTGCCTGATGGTTGCATCTTACGCGTTATTCAGAAACATCCCATGGTTATTGTTATCGGTACCTCTGTTATGAAGGCAGTTTATTGTTTCTTAGAATTCCTTCCCCCACTTTTAACTCCAGTTATTCTCTTTCTCTGCCTATCATGTCGCTCATTTTCCACACCTTCTAGACGCATATCGCAACTTGGAACACTAGGCCGTTTTGGGTTTTAGTACCGCTTCTCTTCTTCCTGGGTCTTGGCTCGGACTCTTGGACTCCTCGTCTCTTTAGTCCCTTATTTCCTTTTAGTCCCTTTAGTCTCTTATTCACTTCTTCGCTGGACTTCTTTGCTTCTTTTTATATGACTTAGGACACAATCATTGCGCCCTTTCTTTATATCCTTGCGTCGACGGGAGTTCTATCGTTTGCTCAACCCTCGCCAATACATTCACTTTGCGACAGGGGAATACGTCTCCCCCGCTGGAAGAACAGAATAATGATAGTCTGATCCGTGTGATCTATTCAATCGAATTACTTAGTGCAATCCGACAGGAAAAGCCAGTAATAACGGCAACTTTCGACTACCTCGGAGGAAAGAAATCACGACACCGAGATCGTCGGGCTCTGTCCCGCGCCCTCGTGCGAGGAATTCGACTGTCGTCATGACCCCCAACGACAAACCTACAGAACCTACAGAGGACACTCAACCCAGGCAGAGCGATGTCCTTCGACGCCCATCCCTCGTCTCGTCGCGAACGCTCTCCGATTCTGGGCGACGGATCTCATCCCAGCATGTTCGCTTCTCGACCGATCTCGATCGCGAGTCCGTTGAGGAACCACGACAGGCAAACTGGGACCGACGCCCCAGTTCCCGCGGCTTGACAATCGACACGGCGCTGGCACCCCCATCGGATCGACCTCTTCCCTCGCCCACCTCTCCGCTCTCACCACCCAATGTCTCCCAAAACGCGACCCTCTCCCCTACCTCTCCGACTAGTCCTGAGTCCGCCGGTCGGTCTCGGTCGCGAAACCGTGGATACTCGCTTCGTCGGACGATCTTTAATAAGGCTATAAATCCGACGGCGGAGAAGGATGATCTCGCTCTGGCTGAGCTGGGCGAGGCCAAAGAGCCTTCTTCTGATGTGGCTCCGGCTTCGACCCCGGCTGTGGAGACGCTTACCTCCGCCGATGAGAAGCATGCTCTGGCGACGCTCGAATCGGGCCATAACGAGGATATGATCACTTATTCCTCGTCTGAGCCTTCGGAGAAAGGCCTGAAGGAGCAGTTTCCCAGGTCTCAGGCCCACGGGAGGTGGGCTCGGAAAAAGGCAGCTACTGATGTGGCTGTCGCGCGTTTCCAGGCTATTAGCACATCCATTCGGAAATTTGTCTTGCGCATCAAGGATATTCCACCTACAAAAGATGGGCGCCACATTGACCTGAATCCTTCCATGGTGGATTCTATGCTCGATGAGCGTACCGGGAAACCCTATATTGGCAACTCTATTCGATCTAGCAGATACAGTCTCTGGAGTTTCTTCCCCCGCCAATTCTTTGCTCAATTCACTAAAGTCGCAAACTTCTACTTCTTGATCGTCGCCATCCTGCAGATGATCCCAGGCTTGAGTACCACTGGAACTTACACGACCATCGTTCCGCTGCTGATCTTTGTTGGTATTTCTATGGGCAAGGAGGGGTTCGATGATGTGCGCCGATATCGCCTTGACAAAGAGGAGAATAATCGGGATGCTTGGGTGCTTCGCCCAGGCCACGGAAAGGTTCAGGACGGCGCTTCCATAATCAGTAACTCGCAATATTGGGAGCGGATCAAGTGGGATGAAATTAGGGTTGGCGACATTATCAAACTTGAGCGCGACCAGCCCGTCCCTGCTGATATTGCTTTACTTCACGCCAGCGGACCCAATGGTGTCGCTTATATTGAGACGATGGCTCTTGACGGCGAGACTAATCTAAAGAACAAGCAGGCTTGCCAGCCTGTGTCCAAGGTGTGCTCGACCGTGGAGGATATTACCAGCAACTCCCTGCATTTTGTCGTTGAGGATCCCAACTTGGACCTATACAGATTTGACGGCCACGTCACCGTCAATGCCCAGGAGAAGCTGCCTTTGACCAACAACGAGATCGCATACCGTGGCAGCATCCTCCGCAACACTGACCGTGCCTTGGGCATGGTGATCTACACCGGCGAGGAGTGCAAGATTCGCATGAATGCCAACAAGAACCCGCGCATCAAAAGGCCTGCTCTCCAGGACAAGGTTAACCGCGTCGTGATGCTCATCGTGGTGCTCGTAGTCATGCTGGCCGTTGTTTGCACTGTGGCTTACAAGTATTGGTCTCGGGATGTGGAACAAAAGTCCTGGTATCTTGCCGATGCCAGTGTCTCCTACGGGCCAATATTCACCTCCTTCCTGATCATGTTCAACACGATGATTCCCATCTCGCTCTACGTGAGTATGGAAATCGTCAAGGTTGCCCAAATGCTGCTCCTGAATGATATCGACATGTACGACCCAGAAACCGATACCCCGCTTGAGGCGCGCACATCTACGATCAACGAAGAGCTCGGCCAAGTTAGCTATATCTTTTCCGACAAGACCGGTACCCTAACCAACAATTCCATGCGTTTCCGCAAGATGAGTGTGGCTGGAACTGCGTGGCTCCACGATGCAGACCTCCAGGAGGAGGCTGCCCGTGAGGGCGACCACACCAAGTTGATCCACAAAAAGCGCAGTGCAAAAGGCAAGAAGGCCATGGGCCGCAAGTCCAACGTTTCCGAGGCCCAGATGCCCCGCCCGTCGAATGTCTCTGGACCTACCGATGCTATCCGCCAGCCTGGCCGGTCTGCCACTACTTATCGCACCGAAGAGATGCTCGAGTACATTCAGCGCAAGCCGTACACCATCTTTGCCCGAAAGGCAAAGCTGTTTATCTTGTCCATGGCCCTTTGCCACACTTGCATTCCCGAGAAAGATGAAAACGGAAATACCACCTTTCAGGCTGCTTCGCCGGACGAGCTGGCTCTCGTTCTCGCAGCCCAGGAACTTGGGTATCTCGTCGTGGATCGTCAGTCGAACACGCTGACTATCCGCACACATCCCAATGGACCTGATGAAGCCACTTCTGACGAAGTATACGAAATCCTGGATGTCATCGAATTCTCTAGCGCGCGGAAGCGCATGTCTGTCGTCGTTCGCATGCCCGACCAGCGCATCTGCTTGTTCTGCAAAGGTGCCGACACCACGCTGATGCGTCTGTTCAAGCAAGCTGCACTGGCCCACGAGAAAGCGACCGAGATCGAACGACGCGCCAGCAGACGCAAGAATGCCGAGGTGAATCAGGTTATTCGTCGCAACAGCGAGCACCAAAGCCGCAAGAACAGTGTTGTTCGAAGCAGTATGACCCGACCTAGCTTCAATCGCCAGCGCTCGTCTATTACTGGCCAACAGGGCCCGGCTCTTCGTGCTAGTATCGATGTTTGGCTGCGCGATCGGGAGACGGATGGCGGTATGCTGAACAGAGAAGCTGATAGTGAATACTACAGCCCTCGACCTTCGGCGCAGATGAGCAGACGTTCGGCTGCCATCTCTGACTCCGGAAGCTCAACGAATGGAGAGGATGAGAACGAAGATCTTGTGGAGGAGGCACTGGTTGTCAATGAGACGGCTATTTTCGAGCGCTGCTTCCAGCATCTGAACGACTTCGCTACTGACGGCCTGCGCACTTTGTTGTATGGTCATCGATTCTTGGACGAAGCTACCTACACGACTTGGAAGACTGCCTATAACGAGGCTTGCACTAGTCTCGTTGACCGTCAGCAGAAAATTGAGGAGGCTGGTGAGCAAATCGAACAGCAGCTGGAGCTGACTGGCGCCACTGCTATCGAGGATAAGCTGCAGAAGGGTGTGCCCGAGGCTATTGACAAGCTGCGACGAGCCAATATCAAGATGTGGATGTTGACGGGTGATAAGCGTGAGACTGCTATCAATGTCGGTCACTCGTGTCGTCTTGTGAAAGAGTACTCGACTCTGACTATCCTCGATCAAGAGAATGGTGACGTCGAACAGACGATCGTGCATCTTATCGGAGAAATTACCCGCGGCCGCGTGGCACATTCCGTGGTTGTGGTCGATGGCCAGACGCTGTCGACCATTGAAGCGCATGAGGTTGTGCGCGAGCAGTTCTTCCAACTGGCTGTCAAGACAGACTCGGTCATCTGTTGCCGAGCCAGCCCGAAGCAGAAAGCTTTCTTGGTGAGAACAATTCGCAAGCATGTCAACGACGCAATCACACTCGCTATTGGAGACGGTGCCAATGATATCGCCATGATCCAGGAGGCCCATGTGGGTATCGGCATCGCCGGAAAGGAAGGTCTGCAGGCAGCGCGTATCTCAGACTATTCGATCGGGCAGTTCCGCTTCCTTCTCAAGCTGCTTCTGGTGCACGGCCGCTGGAACTACATGCGTGCGTGCAAGTATACTCTCGGCACGTTCTGGAAGGAAATGCTATTCTACCTGACTCAGGCGCTGTACCAGCGCTGGAACGGCTACACTGGCACCAGTTTGTATGAACCGTGGAGTTTGAGTATGTTCAACACGCTGTTCACCTCGCTGGCTGTTATCTTTCTGGGAATCTTCACCAAAGACCTCGCCGCATCGACCCTGCTCGCTGTGCCAGAGCTCTACACCAAGGGCCAAAAGCACGGCGGCTTCAACATCTGGCTATACCTCGGCTGGTCCTTCATGGCCACCTGCGAAGCAGTGATAATCTTTTTCACGATGTGGAGTCTCTACGGTCTCGCCGAAGTCAACATCAGCGGCAACGACACCTTCTCCATGGGTCTCCTCACGTTCTCCGCCTGCATAATCGCCATCAACCTCAAACTCCAAGCCCTAGAAGTCCACAACAAAACCTACATCTCCCTCTTCGCCATATTAATCTCTATCGGCGGCTGGTTCGCCTGGGACATGATTCTCGACCGCGAATACACCATGCCCTCCGGCAAAGGCATCTACTACGTCCCCAGCAACTTCCTCCACCACTCCGGCCACAATCTCCTCTTCTGGGCCGTCCTCCTCCTCTGCGTATCAGCCGTCCTCCTCTTCGAATTCACCGTCTCCACCCTCCGTGCCTTCTTCTTCCCAACAGACGTCGACCTCTTCCAAGAATACGAACAGGACCTCGAAATCCGCAAGCGCTTTGAAGAAGCCGCCGCCTCAGAACTCCAGCAGGGCTGGGATCACGGCACCAAGAAATCCAGCTTCGAGATCGCGCGCGACAACGCCGAGCTTGCTGAACTCGACGCCCGCGAACGCCAGGTCCGCGAGTTACTCGCCCGTCCCCGCGTTATGGACTCCAAGCCCGCGATGGACGAGCTGGAGCTCGAGGGGTATACTAGTGCCAGTGCGACGGTTAGTCACAACGGCAGCGTGCCTAGTCGCACGGGTAATGCGGGCCTCGAGCGCGGTCGACAGTCTTCGCTCCTCTGTCCTGAAGATGCAACGGGTCGTCGGCGGTCCGTCGAGATCCAGGAGCTGTTCAGTAAGGGTTATGGTGTTGTGCGAAAGGGCCAGTTGAAATGATTCGATTTGTATATGTATCACAGGTTTTCTTCTTTCCTTCGTGTTTGATTATGCTTTTGTTTTTGTTTGACATGCCACTTCTCGTCATTCCCTCATAGCGATTGCGTCTGCCCATTTCCGCATTCCCTTATACGATTCCCGGGTCTCAAAAGGCGTTGATTGCTTTTCATAACCACTGCTTCTCTTTTGAGTGCTCTGTTGGCCTTTCCACAGTCGGCCGCCAGATCAATATACCCCGACTCTTGTTCAGATTCTGGCTTTTTTTTTGCGCGTTACATACATGTAGTTATGGGTTTGCATACGTGTTATACGCTGGTTGAGGCAGTACATATACTTTAGCTTTACCTTGCCTCGTTCATGTTTCAATGCAGAGATTTGATAGGATTGTCTATTCTGGTGTTGCTATGTAGTTCTCGTTGTATAGGCTTACACTCTTGCCTCTCTGCCATAATTGATGTCCTCCCCGATTAGGCAGCTGCGCCATACGTACTCACCTTTGAAGCTTCCCACCAGCCCAGGATGTTGTTCATAATGAGTGAGGTTGTCTGGTGTTTTTCACCAGTCAAATTGAGAGAGAGACTTTTACGCCTTCGATCCACTCGGTTTATATAAAATCACGATACTACGACTAACTATAGCCTCATATCCAAGCAACAGAAGTTCTACCAGAATAAGAATCATCAATCTCATCTTTCGAGTCATCCAGCAGCATCGGCTGAAAAACAATCTCCCCATGATCCCATGATCCCGAACCCTTCTTCCAAACAACCGGCACCCTCCCAAGATCCTTACATTCCACCAGCTCAGCATACTCAGCAACACCCCTACCCCCCCTCGAGGCCCCCGCAATCAACGCACGATTATCCTGATAATCAAACGACGGAAGATCCCTCCACCACCGCATCCGCAAACCCTCCCCAATAACCAAAAGCGCAATCAGACCCGTGATAACCGCACTCGCGATAACGTACGCCCGCGATCCAACGCGCAGAGCAGAGACATGGACTACAGCAGGCGTGGACGTGCTGTATTCCCCGACGACCAATTGCGCCGAGGCATATGCAACCAGCATATCATCGACCAGCGACGTCACCGCGTTCTCCATTCCCTTCATCACGATCTGCGTCTGTGATAGGTTGCCGCCCGCAACGGAGGTGGCGTAGTCGCTAATACTGGCGTTGAAGGCATCTCCAAGTGTCGAGCGGTAGTAGCTGGTTAAATCATTGGCGATGAGTTCGAGCTGGCGCATGACGACGTGCGTAATATTGTGGTGCGGGTCGATGTTGTGGATTGGTTCGCTTGATTCGGAGACATTCACTTTGCTGACGCTAATGTTTCGTCCTCGGGTGTCGACTGAGACGTTAAATAGTGCGGGTTTGAACGTCACTGCACACTGGACTTGATTCAGATTATCATAGTAGCTACCCGCGGCGATGGCCATGTAGCGCTTTGCGGTGTATGCGTATGGTTCTGATGCAACGCCCAATGCAACGATTGTGTCGTTGCCTCGGCCGATATAGACCGAGTACTCGCGGACATTGCTGTCGGGAAGGAACCCGCGAGCAGCGTGGAGGGTGGTTTGCGGGAGCTCTTGAAGTATGAACATCGAGCTGGTATTGTACGTGCAGTCGACAGAGGCGTCGAGACCAATCTCGTTGAAGGTGTAGTTGTGTGCGTGAGGGATTGCGACAAGGTTATCGTCGGATAGGCCGGCACTTGCGCCGACACCGTAGGACCGGCCGTGGTAGTTGTATCGGGTGTTGTCGAGTTTGGGGTGATCGCGGACACCGCCGTGAATCGGGGAGGCGGAGTTGACGGAGGATAGCAGTGAGCCTAATAGGCCTAGACCTACTGAGTATGTGAAATAACCCTTTGTCTCACGAATTGTCAAGCCGGTCTTGTCGATCTGCCCGGGGTATTCCGTGATAAGACTGATATTGGACCAATCTGGAATGAGGAGGGTAGAGTGGTGGGTGCCAACTGCGTCCGCTGGCGTCAAGGCACCAGTCCATAATGCTGAGATCACGGCAGAGAGATTGCCGAATAGTACGGTGACGGCAATCATCCAGAGGGGTAGGCAGAAGTTGTTCGTGGGAGTAGATAGTGCCGACCAGAATCCGAGGACGTTTAGGGAAACTGGGGCTTGTGTGAATCGAATGCGGGTTGTCAAGTTGATCAAGCGACAGAGTACGAAGACTTCAATGGCTGCCAGGATAGCACCAAATATTTGCACTGCTGTCTGGACTGAGGCTCGATTGGTGTTCACGAATTCGTATAGGTTGTCTGGAAGGTGCCAGCTGGTGGCGTCGCTGTATAACAGAGTTATACTGAGCACCAGAGGGACAATAAGGAGAACGAATAGAAGGTGCTCGATCCAGGAGTTAGAGGGTGGGCGTCGTTGGTCGCCATGGTCGTCAATGCGTTTTGATGAGACGAACAAGTGTTTAGGCTCATGAAGGGGGTGGTTTTGTCGCATGATCCAAGCAGAATATCTGACGGAGTTATATTATGGGTTCATTATATCATGAACAAGGCGAGGGGAGAAACAGCCGCACTCAGGTCACGACCGATGCATTGTTATTTAGAGGTGATCCAGGTGGAATTGGCGAGTCAGGCTAAGCGCCAGGAGCTCTATACTGCATCCATTCACCAAATCAAAGCTGACTTGGATCCTTCAGGCTAATTGTAAAGCACCGGACGCTCTTGGGGTCCCTGATTGCACGCACGGGAAGGTACTTTCCCTTAACAAGAAACGCGGGCTAGGAGGACTAAACCTCACTTGAGTGATATGGAGCACCCTAAATATAGAGTCGTTCATAGTTGATTAGGTGCAGATGATGAAACTGCACTAATAGTAGTTAGGCTCACTGTGCCTCATGGCGGTTAGCGATGTTGAGGCGGGGCTCAATTGAGCTGATTCTTGTCCTCGCATAGTCCTCGCTTGCTTTTGGTTGTCCTCGAAGTGTCCTCGCTTTTTCCTCGTTTTTTCCTCCCACCCCAGAGACAACGTGTGTCTATCCATCGGCAGTGCATATGATCGCAAGCTTGGACCAAAACGAGCTTTAATCATTGCATCAGTCTCCGGGCCCTATATTAGATCACGAATGGGCATCACCAAGACACCGTCTCTCTGCGCGCCTATGTTTCACTTGCCGCCACGCTAGTTGATGCCGGCGCGTAGAGAGTTGGGAATTTGATTCTGACATGAAACCACAAAGTACTGGCAGGAAGAGCTCCAGAAACCACAATATAGTACGTCCGAATCAGGGAAGAGACAAACCATGTTCGTTGATAGTTGCGAGCTTGGCCGATGTTGGAGATTCCATATATTGGAGGCCTGACAAACAAGGCTGCAATAGAACCTCGTGATTCACCACTTCACTCCCTCCGTATCGTCATACCTCGACTTGTACAGATAATCTGATTCGTCAGCATCTGTTGTCACCCATCGAGAGAGGAAATGCCCCCTAGAGGTTCGTGTTACATCCACCAAGCAAAAGCGGCCCTGACGATCTCTACCAGGCCCAGCTTGCATAACATGCCGTGAAAAGTGCCGCAAATGCGACCGAGCAAAACCTATCTGTCAAAGATGTATTACCAAAGGCCTTGAATGTAAAGGATATCCAGAGAAATTCCGCTTTGCGGGACTAGCAACCCGGGGGAAATGGAAGAACCGTGCGGTCCCTGCTGTGAGCCGTGGCCATGCTGTCTTGACGTCGCCGGACATTGGAAGCATTCGTCCAGATCCTACTCACGAGGATCCTATCCATCAGCCAAGTGATAGTACTTTCGACACCAAAAACGGTGAATTGCCACTCCCGATTCTTGCTCATCCACGGCCACGGCCAGAAAGGCGAAGTGTGGAGTTGGATGATTTGTTGATGTTAGAAAGGACGGAGCTACTGTTGGCACATTGTGTGTGCATCTTACTCTTTAGGTCCAGTGACATTCTCTGACTGCATTATATTTAGATGACCAGGTCATATGTCCACACCAAATTGCACTCCCAGCCAGTGGCCTGGACAACCCATACCTAACTTATGTTCTGCCGCTAGCATATGAACAACTAGGTCTGTTATATGCAGTTCTGGGACTTACTGCATGCCATCTAGGAATCAAGCAAGATGATATCTATCTGCGAGAAACTTTAGCTGTGGAATATCGAGTCAGAGCCATACGCTGGCTCGGCGAAACTCTTCGAAATGGCATTTCTGGCCAGCTGGATGAAAATGAACGCGATGGAATTTTCGTTACTATTCAAGTATTGTTACTTCAGGATGTGAGTTGGCAATATTGATTTCTTGCACTGTGGACTTAGGCTGAATCTGTGAAGATTTTCGAGTCGGGCATATCCACCCACGGCGCTCATATCACCGGTGCCCTGTCCATTTGCAACCAGTTGCGCCTGTGTGATACTTTGGCCCGGAATGATAGAAGAACTGTGTTCTTTTTGGGAAATCTAGCATGGCGAGTACTGTCATCCTGTTTCTACATAAGCTCTGAGCTCTGACGAATACCCTACCAGGCTGGACATCATTCGTTCACTTACAGACCCGCAACGACTATGCTTCTCCTCTGAGCTTCGTGAAGTCGTGGCCAATCTAAGCGACTTAAAATTCGAGCGCGTCAATGGCTGCCCCCGCGAATTGTTCTTGATCATGGGCAACGTCCTAGAACATGCCAAGGCACATGCCACGGGCAAGATAGAAACATCAGAATTCGAGCGACTCCTCAGTGCCTGCCGTTACCAGTTATATTCATGGTGCTTGAAGCCTGATAGTTATCCTAGCGATGATTCACGCTGGCCGGCAGTTGCCGAGGCGTTTCGCCACGCGTGCATCCTGCACACATCTCGCTTGTTGGATGTAGCTCAACCAGCCGAAGCGCCAATCATACAAAATTCCGTGACCGCGATTCTGGACTCTCTGGCAGACATACCTGCAGAGTGTTCTCTGATAGAGTTGGTGGTCATGCCACTGTTCATGGCAGGGGCTGATGCTTTGTCCCCGCACGCGCGGCACTATGTCCTTCTGCGGCTCGACCATGTCCGGGTGCATGGTGGGCTGGGTAACGAGACGGCGATTTCGCTGCTTCGGTCTGTTTGGGACGCTCGAGGGAAACAAGCGAAAAATGACTGCAGCAATGTTCATTGGGTTTTGTTTGTGAGTTGTTTACTTGATGAATTCATTGATTCTGGTAGCTGACTTCTATAGACTCGCAACGCGGAATTGGAACGGCAACATGACTATCTCATTATATAATTTCGGCATGCATGCTATATCCAACTTTACTTCAAGTTCTTGGTCTGGATAAACCACTCGAGAAGATCGGGAAATACTCGCCAGTTGGTACACCAGCTGGTACAACGCCGTGAAGACAGATTCTATTCCACATCACGAAGCATAGGAGCGAACTCATCGAATATCTCCCGTCGCTTATCAGCCAATTCCTGAAGGTTGTCCACTGGTTCAACGCTGCCACCGAGAATTTCGTCGCTTCCTCTTTGCAAGGCTTGATATGCATCTTCGGCATACTGCCCAACCGGCATTCCCATGCTTCTTCCTTTATCGATGCCCATGTAATCGTGTAGCTCAGCTGCAAGCAATATTCATCATCAACAATGAGCCCTTTCGTCTTTTCGTTTCTTCGTTGAGGTTCGTACTGGCCAAGATGATAACTTACTTGACACAAGTGGTGGAGCCAACTCGATCACTCTAACATTCGATTCCCTCAGCTGGTCGCGCAAGCAATATATAAAGGCGTTTAGCGCAGCTTTGGCCGCTGAATACGCCGGGATCCGTGGAGCGGGCACAAGAGCTAGAAGGGATGTGGTGCTGTTCAAAAAAAGGATCAATATGTTACTCAAACGGCTGACTCCTGAGGCTGTGCACTGACAATATGAAGCTCGCTGGGCCAGCTCTGGACATCAAGAAAGGAGTGAATGCCTGAGTCAGAGCGACATAGCTGGTGAAATTGACGTCCATCTCTGCTCTGAAATCCATGAGATCTCCATCTTTGGGATCGGTCAACTTGTATTTGCGTTGTGTACCATGATTCATGAAGACACAGTCGATGTCCGGGTATTGAGCAGTCGCACTGTCATCGGCTTTGGATTAGATACATATATGTCTTCCGAACGTCGTCTATCACGCTGGTTTTACTAACTCTGCCGCAAATTGAGGAACTTTGTCAATGGCACTGACGTCGTAGACCATTATAGTGGCCATTTCTTTGCCGTGTTTCTCAACGAACTCATCGAGGCGATCTTTGCGTCGTCCGACTGCAGTCACTTTAATATGAGCCTGTATCAGACGATCGGCCATTGCTCTACCGATCCCTGACGTAGCTCCAATGAGCAAGACATGGTTATATGGGAACGTCATGTTGAGGTCGAGAATCAGGAATAGAAGGCCTTCTGTGAAAATGGAAGAATGATGCAATCGAGGAGTGATCCGATCTAGCGGTGTATATATGCTTCGTAGCAAACACATTTACGATCTAAAAACAAGTCTATCAGACTATCTTGACTTTGTGAATAAACAAGATAATCAGATCCAATTGCAGGCATATAAACCGAATCGTGCATTTAGGTTTCGTCGCACATCTTATTTATAGGCTACATATACCGTGTGTAGATGTGTCATATATCTACCGCTTAACTGAAACGCTAAAATAGATATGTCGCACTCTTAGGAGAAACAGCCCCTACATTCTAGTGAAAACCACTCAAAAAGGTTTATCATTCCGTGAGATACGAGCACCATGTGCGACACAAACGGTATATATCGCTATATTGAATCTGAGGCGTCAATACCACCAACACTCCCATTCCTTCGAAAAGTCCTCGAATCCACGTGCCCCAAGTGACTTCTGAACTTCCCACCGCCACCAGTGCTCTTCTGTCACCGAACTCGGAAGATCCAACCCACTGCTTATTCGAAACTTTGTTCGGATCCATCCTCTAGGAAAGTATCCAGCAGTTTCCCAGTCGATGATACCAACAGATCCAGTTTCCGGGACATCTTCCACAATAATGTTACCAGGGCCGAGGTCGGCATGGTAAAAAACAAATTCGGAGCAGTCCATACCCATCGATTCACATGCTTGTCGAAGATTCTCAGAATAATAGTTGTAATCAGCCCCGTACTTGATGAGATACTGCTCAGGTACGTTTTTCCCATCCACGCCCCCAATCATATCGCCTTTCCAGCATTCAAGAGTCTCGCAGATTTTCACCACAGCGTCCACGTAGTGATGTTTCCATTTCTCATTTAGAGTGGGCCAAGCATTTGCAAGGGTTCGGCCTGACACTCTGCTGAGGAATAGGTAGGACCGACCGTCATGTTCCGCTTGGTGCAGAATATTGGGTGTATCAAAACCAAGTTGCTGTTTCTGGACAAACCCTAATGTCGTAGCTTCTCGAGTTGTATCATTGACTCGTACTTTGACCTTACAGAAAGCACTGTTTCCTAAGGACCAGACAGCTGAGCGATTCCCAGCGTCGTACACTAGCACAATGTTTGGATGATCCGGAGGCAGCGGCACGAATAGGGGCGCAGGATTGGGCGCATCGGTGAGGATGTAACTTAGATCGTCATCCCGATCGTACCACGTTGCGGTATCAGAATATCCGCTTGAACGATGGAGAATAAGGGGACCAATGAGCCACGTATTTTCATCAACCTGCTTAATTGACTCCCTGACAGGGTCCTCCATTGTTTCAAGCTGCTGGAATCCACAGCTAGATATATGTCCACAGCACGGAGCACGGAGCCCGGGTAGGTTGCGGAGCAACCAATTAAGAAACCATACACATCAACTTTGTGTTTCTTGAGACCCTGTCGACTTGTTCTTACTATTGTATAAATAAACCGTGAGGCTAACCAAACAGGCCCCGCTTTGCATTTGCCTCTTAGCTGGCCTCAGTCTCCGACTTTTGTTAGGTGAGAAAACGGTCAAGGCTGTTCACGAGCACAGAAGATGCTTAATCTTGTCCGATCTCTACGAAGCTACAAGGTTGTATGTTGACCGGATGGCAATTCTGAGATTCGTGTATAAAGTACCTTTTCGGCGGGCGACAGGTGGGGTTTTGAAGTGAAACCACGTCATCCCGAACCATTTGTCAATAGGACAGGCCGTCGATAATTGGCGGTTCAGAAGGTGAACCCAAGGGTAATAACGGGATATACATCGGCCATGAGGTAAAATCAAAAGGGTAAAGAATTGCATGGTCTAACCCCACCCTCCAGGAAGGTTCCATACAGGCCATATGTGATTCCCGAATACCGGTGGAAAATGGTCCGGATACGGTAAATCGCGTTTAATACGTATGTTATGAATTCTACATAATCCGGCGTATTAGTCTCGTATTGATAGGGAATTAGATTACTGCTATAGTATTAGACCTGTATTATATAGGTATTAGCCAGGAATTGGTCATAACCTGAGATACCTGGGATAAACTGATATGCCTAAGATAAACCGAGATAGACTGAGATAAACTGAGATACCCTGAGATAAACTGAGATGAACTGAGATGCCCTGAGATGATCTGAGATGCCTGAGATGCACTGAGATAATCTGAGATAGACTGAGATGCCTGAGATGAACTGAGATACTAGAGATACCTATTATGCCGAGTTACGAGGAGGTAGGTGGTCAACTAACGTGGTAGTAATTAACGAAGTAACTACGGATAAATTGCCGGACGAATGAATACCGCCTAGGAAGGGAAGCGTATGATTGGGAGCCAGAAGGAAAAGTCTTGGCTAAACCTGGTTTAGGGAAATACTACTATTTACTATTAAATACGTATTAATAATAATACATATTGTCCTATTAGAATACGTAAATTCCGGTCTTAATACGCATCTCGCTGTACGATACGCAATAGCTTTAAAGACGCATTATCGGAACAACCGATTTAATACCGTATGTTCAAAACAACACACTTCCTACCGTGATTTGACCATAAGCGGTCACACTACGGTAATACCACGGCAATCTCAACACTGCTATGTCCTGGATGGTTATTGATGTAGCTTACAAAGGTCGTTCAGTCCTCTACTTAGTGAGCAAATCAGATCGCTCATATGATGATCAGTGAGTGGATCAGATTGCTCATGTGACTATCACATGATGCTTAATTAGCTTATGTAATGATCTGTGAGCGGGTCAGAGTGTTCAGGGGCGTGCTCAATTTTACTCTGAGATCAAAAAGCGGCGAGAGGTGAGCACTAAAATGGAAGGGGAAAGGTCTCGAGTGCCAGACATTATCCGGTACATATGCAAGCCGTCTGCCCGAAACCCCACTGAGGTAAATATGTACATGAACTCTATCGAGTCGACTCTGAATGCATTCAACAACATATATCCACGGATACAATCTGTTGTGGCCATTCAGCGTCAGTCCAGGCCAACATATTTGACCCGAGAATTCCCCGCTTCCTTGTCATCGTTTTCTCTGGATTCCACCGGCGTCTCTACATCTATAGAGGATGAATCAAGGGGGTCGACAGCTGCAAGATTCGCCTCTCCTTCTGCAGCATTCTTTTTATCCCGCCATAACAGGGATTGGGCGGTAGCAGTGGCCAAGACTAGGGAGATGTTAGTAAGTTACAAAATCCGAAAGGGGATAGCGCTTCTTACTGAGCAAGACCTGAAGTATGAGAGACCAAGTATATCCCTTGGGGGCCTGAGGGAAGTCCGTGGTCTTCCATATAAAGTTGGGAGCCTTTTGCCCGAGCTCATCAGTATTTGCCTGAAATCAGCAAAGAAAAATGAGGAGACTCACGACAGCCTGCACAACATAAGCCAGGTCATTGGCCATTGCAACAAGCAATGCTCGCTTTTCTGTGTCGTCGGAGCAGATCTCGTTGATCCAGCTTAAGATTAGAGGGCCGGCGCCATTCTGAAGGCAACGTTAGACACAAATATTGGAGAGACCGTTGAAGTGCGAGCTCACGAAGATATTGCTGAGCCAATAGACCACCATGCGGCCCTTGATGTTTGTGTAAAATGGCATTTTCATCATCAGAGAGGAGAAAATGAGCTGTATAATTGGGAGAACTGTTAGTGACCATAGCATGGGAGATAGGCTAAAGGGATATCAGGGCTAACAACTTACAGTAGAAACAGCGCCAATGTAGATAAATGGCCAGCGAGCGCCGCGACATACGCCGTCAGACAGCCAGCCCCAGACCAAGGACATAACAATGAGGACTGCAGTTGTAGGCAGCGGCACTGGGATACAGGATTAGAGAATTGCGGAGATGAAGACATTGGAATCAATCTTACAGTTATTGATCTGGGCAACGGTGTAAGATGTCCCAGGCACAGGGGGAGGATCGGCGTTGAAACTTTTCAGCCAATAGCCCATACCCGGCTGGGGCAGTCCGTTGTTCCATAGGATATATAGCAATGCTGTGGGAAACAGTCAGTATAGTTCTAGAATGCTTTGGTGGATTAAAACTCACGAAGAAGATACGTGTGCCAACTCAGCAGGATTCTTTTGGCCTTGACCTTTGTCCACGGCTGCTTGCCAGCACGTCCGATCTTCTGCATTCTCTCGACTGACAGAACATGCTCTTTCTCTGTTGTCCACCATGTCCTTTTCCCGCTTTGCGGTAGGTTCGGAAAGAAGATGTACCCGGCGACAGCGAGTGGTAGCGTGATGATACCGTCGATGATAAATAGCCAGCGCCCTAATTGTATTTGTCAGTGGTTGCTTCTGTTATTGTGGTTTGGGAGGAGGATCGCATCCGGAGTTCGAGAGAAAGGGAAGAAAGATTGATAACACATACAACCCGCATAGCCGTGTGTTCCATTCAGGTTCGTATATGCAGCAGCCTGAAGGAAACCACTGAACAAAGTTCCAATCGAACCAGCAAGCCAGAAGATCATAGCTCGTTTTCCGATTTCCTGGGGTGTGTACCACGATCCCAGCAAGTAGTGAATACCTGGATAGAATCCTGACCTAAACCGGAGTCAGAGACTGTCCACATGCAAAGAACGGGACCTGAGAATAATCACTTACTCGAAAAAGCCAACAAGGAAGCGTAAGGCGTAGAGAGATTTATACGACTTGACAGTCGATGTACAGATAGTAGCGAGTCCCCATCCTACCTCCAGCGAGGGGATAACCCATCGAGGCGAGACTCTGGTCAGCAACAAGTTGGATGGAATTTGACCAATGACGTATCCGACAGTCCAGATAGACGTGCCTGTGATCTTTTGTTAGCAGATGCTGGAATATCTTCAATAAAAAGCACATACTTGTCACCAGCTCGTTCCCATACATCCCGAGATCCTCTTTCATGCCACTGAGAAAAGCATTGTTGATATTTGTTTGGTCAATATTCTTCAGGAAATACCCAAGAGATGCAAATGTGAGGACGAAAGCATCTACTTTGAAGAGCATCCAGCGTTGATCCGGTGGTAGATCCCATGTATCCCAAATATAACTTTTCCATGTTTTCGGCCTTGGAATATCATCTCTCTTAGTGCTGTTGCGCGGATTCTCGGCGTCGACGCTGTACACCGTGGTGGCCGACACTCGCTGGGAATCTCCAGCAATTCCCATTGTGCTGTCAGAATTCCACGACACTAGAAAGGCAGTCGGAATACAAGTTCATCAACGACTCAACATTCCCGGTACCTGTACTTGTTTTATACAACCCCTACGGAATGTCCTCAGTGATCCCAGTGATTGCGTCACTGAGATATACCCCAAGCATCCCGCACTGATATGGAGGATTCAACAGGAGACTCCAGCCATAAAGCCCAACACTAGTCTTGGTCTGGTATAATAGGTGTATCTGGCGGGTCGCTGTCATCCACATATTGCGACTCTTCGAAATCATTTTGCGCAATACTCGCGCCATTTGACATGGATCTTGCATTCTGCTACACACAAGAATGCACCGGCATTGCTAGTGCTCACCCTATTGCTGAGACTGGGCAAGATCTGGACTATATTACTGACAGGGATGGCTCACTTACGTGCTAAGACGCAATCACTCAACTTTTTGCGTGCTACCAACAACACAGGCTTAAATGTATGTCACTACTGCGGAGTATGTATTGACTGTAGAATATAATTCCGTAGCTATGAACTTGGCAGCTCGTGGCACCTCAAGGTGTGCAAATTGCGGGAAGTCTTCAACGTTGTTTACCGAAAGTGATATCGAAGGTTGGCCTCCCCACGTGGGGTTAGTCTTAGCTACCAAGAGCTATGATACTGACTCTGGTTGTGATCCAAGTTTAGTTTTGCGTAGTGATCGTTTTAACAGGGGGTTTTGCACCCTCAACTCTTTCTCGAAATGTGGAGAAACCACGAGCCAGGGGCACCGTGAGTGACGCAGAGAATAAGCGCAGCCGCGAGCCTGCAGCTGAGAAGTAGAATATTATCACCTTGTTCCTTTATCCGCGATGTGATTCTTGCTCTGACATCGACGGATTGAATGGATCTCATGTCCCGAATCACGTCGCTCAAAGCCCTAATGATGTTCGTGCGATGGCTTCGAAACTCAACGTACTTTCAGGACTGGTCAAAAGTCCCTTGTTCTGCTATAAATTTGGGATATTTCACATATCCCGTACTGCTGCTTGGGATGCTCGTTTTTCACTTGGGGATTAAGCCCGGGCGATCTCACCACGGGGGTCACCCTGCCAGGGCCCCCGCCGTCAGCTCACCCGCGACCCCGGGCAAAAGTCATTTCGAACTCATCTCTCCATAAGCTTGGTTACCCTTTCTCTCACCCCGTCCTCCCACTGATCCCACCCAAGACTCAAATGCAGAGTATCTCTCCACAAATCCTCAGGGTCACCTCCAGGCGGCAACACCCGACCATTCCCTACTTTTCCATGTGTTTTACCCTTCACGAGGCGTAGATGCCACTTTATAGTCCCAATCCTCTCGAATCCCATCCTCTCCGCAAGCCTGGCACTAGCAAAATTCATCGAATTAGCCGACCAGTGTACCCTGCGCAGTCCGAGACCCCCCTTCTCCGGGGCCTCAAGCGCAAGCTGCAGTGAAAGACCAACGGCATTGGTCGCGACGTGGGTTCGCTGGTACGGCGGGAGAATGACAATAAAACCAATCTCCGTATTCAGGTGCATCGCCGAGGTGCGGATGAAGCTCACAGTGCCCGCTAATTCGCCTTCGGGATCTTCGGCTGACGATGGTCGTGTCTTGTCTATGATTGCAAAGGAGAATGTTTCTGGGTTTGCGAATGAGAGGATTTCGGTTGTGGAATCATTGTAGAACCAGGACTTGAATTCTCCTGCTGATGCCGGGGGCAAGAGAGGCATTTGCGCGTATATCTCCGGGTGTGGAGAGGATAGACGGTAGAACGTTTCGCAGTGCTTGTCTGGGTTCAGAGGTATAAGCTTCACTCGATCGTTTGAAGCATCTCCGACAGAGAAGGTGAAGATCTGTGATGTTGCCATGGTGGCTAATATTGGAATGGTTGGAAGGTGAATAGCTGTGGAGTTCGATTGCTGAGCAGTATTTGCAGAAGTCTCTGCGCGAGCAGTGGAATCCTGCATTTTATGGTATTGTCACTGGATGTGATTTATGAGTCAGGCCCCAGCGGGGGCGTAAGCCCTAGGGGGCACACGGATGTCTTGATATCGCGCTAGTATCCTTTTCCCCATAGAAAGAGTAAGCTGGCCTGTTCCCAAGATATGTCAAATCTCAAAGTTGGTGTTTGACATCTACTATTTTTGAATTCGCTGGCTCTTTTGATAGCCGTGGATTAGGCCGCTCCTGGATGTGTTCGAGTCAGCACAGCCGTCTTGCAAGTTCAATCCAGCAACTGGCCAAGAACATCACTCCCGTGCGAAGGATATCTGGTTGGCAGTATATGAGGATTTCAAGACTAGACGAGATGTTTGTCATATCCTCCCATTTTCTGTGCCGCTCTGTTGATCTTATTGCCCATCTTCAGGATATATGTGAGGCTTCTATAAGAGAAAGGGAATCCCTTAAACTGGAAGCAGAAGCAGAAGAAGAGGGGGAACCAGATTGAGTAGGACTCTCATAAAGCAGTTCACCGATCCCATGACCGTGATATAGAACCTCGGTCGCTTTTTTCGAACACTGGACGTTCATATGCTGTTACATAACATGTCATGTGTACATTGTCACCATCTATCACTGCGTTCTTTCGAGTATTGGGCGAAGCGTCTTAGGAATGGCATATCAAGGAGGATCCACTGGTGGGATCACTACTCCATCTCATGCCTCACCATGCATTTCTCTGCTTGTATTACTGCGCGAAGTCCAAAGATCTTCACGCTGTTCCAGTGGAGGATGGGGGTATACTGGGCATGATGGTGGCGAGCTCCAAAAGGTCAATGCGCAGACATTGCTGGCACTGTCCCCGTGGAGCTCTTCGATACTATATGCTATCTTTGCTTGAAATTCTCAAAGGAATGAAGACGCTCGAAGTTTCTTATCAACAAGGTCTATCTCGTAAATTCTCCAACCTATCACGTTCATGCAGCTGTCCAAGGGCGTGGGTCCGACAAAGATTTCCTCTTTGGGAATAGCTTATCGTAGCCATGTATGAGCTTCGAGCTTCGTAACAAGGCGATAATCGCCAATCACGGCGTTATATCTAGACCGTTGCTCAAGTATCAGTGTCATCTGTCTGTGTTGTGGCTCTTGGCTGTGCTGGGAGAAGTCTATTTATTGCTCTCCAGTCACCCCGCACTCCTTCTAGTCTCACTTCAAATCAAGCATTCACCGGTAAAACCTACTTCTTCTTTATACACGCTACATCTCCTTCAAGGCAATGGGCGACTACACACCGGACATGGCAGTTACTCCAGCGCCTACTTCAACTGAGAAGCAGGTCGATGAGACAGGCGTCAAACCTTCCAGTGGAGTCCTTTATCATCAGCTGCGCAATCAACCCTTGAACATCGTTGGTGGCCGAGGAAGCTACCTGGTGACCGACAATGGGCAGGAGATCCTGGATGCAACATGTGGTGCAGCTGTATCTTGTTTGGGTCACAGTGATGAGCGCGTTCATGAGGCCATTCTGGATCAGCTGAAGAAGATTCCGTACTGCTATTCTTTGTACTTTACCAACAGTGCTGCGGAGAAGTTGTCTAACCTTTTGGTCCAATCTACTGGTGGACAGATGTCTCGCGCTTTTATTGTGAGCTCGGGTAGGATCTATGACAATCCTTTAACGAGATTCGCCACTGACATCTATGGCTCATGATAGGTACCGAGGCTGTCGAGGCTGCCGTGAAGATGTCCATCCAGTATTTCACAGAGTTGCCTGTTCCCGAGCCCCAGCGTGTGAACATCATCTCTCGGAAGTCATCCTACCACGGAAACACCCTTGGTTCACTTGCTGTCGGACACCATGCCGCCCGACGAAAGATTTATGAAGGTATTCTTTCGAAGAATATGCACCATGTGCCTCAATGTTATCCGTACCGAGGAATGAAAGATAACGAAACTACTGAGGAGTACATCGCAAGACTTGCACAAGAATTGGAGGACGAGTTCCAAAGACTCGGTCCTAATACTGTCTGTGCTTTCTTCGCTGAGACTATGACTGGCGCTGTGAGTACAGCCTGATATTAAGATCAAGCCTTTGCTAATTAGTTCTTTCTATAGACACTTGGATGTGTTCCACCACTACCCGGCTACCTCAAGGCTATGAAAGCAGTCTGCGAGCGACACGGAGCCCTCTTCATCTTGGACGAGGTAATGTCTGGCATGGGCCGCACTGGCACCCTCCATGCCTGGGAGCAGGAAGACGTCGTTCCCGATCTTCAGACCATTGCCAAGGGACTTGGTGCCGGTTACGCTCCAATCGCCGGGCTGCTCATTAACAAGCATGTGGTCGAAACTTTGAGCAAGGGAACGGGCGCTTTCGTACACAGTCAAACTTACCAAGGGCACCCGGTTGCCTGTGCGGCAGCATACAGAGTGCAGCAAATTGTTCAGGAGGATAATCTGCTGCCGAATGTGCGGGCTATGGGAGAATACCTGGGTCAGCGTCTTCATGAGCAATTGGATAGTCACCCTCATGTCGGCGATATCCGTGGCAGAGGTTTATTCTGGGCTGTAAGTTCTCTTCCTTGTTATAAATGGTCTCTACTAACAAGGCTTTAGATGGAATTTGTTCAGGATAAGGAGACGAAAGAGCCGTATCCCCCTTCAAAGGCGCTCTCCTGGACTCTGCACACAACAGGACTTAAGCCTCAACATTCAATCTCGTTGATGCCTGGCAGTGGTGGTATTGATGGTGTCAATGGTGACCATATCATTTTGGCACCTCCTTACAATACGACTCGTTCGGAGATTGACTTGATGGTCGACCGCACTGTCGGTGTCATCAAGGAGGTTCTGGGTTAAGAAGTTCCCGTGGTATTACTTCGTCATTAGCTTGATCATACTGCAACTGGCTCTATTTGCCCCGGATAAGAATTAATGTCTCTTCGACGAAAAAACCCCGCTTATTAAACATGTAGAATCACGTATTAAATTCGAAGAACGTTCCTTCCAGCGTCTACTTGAGCATATGATTGGTCAATTGTCAGGTGACGGTCATATAGATTAGGCTGCGGGGAAGCGAGACTCTCTCCCATATACTCCTATTGCATGTCAGTCTCCTTTCAATCAGTGAATCAATCAATGAGATGCTTCAGCGCGAGAGGCTTTCGCGATCTCGGACTGGTATGGTGGCTGATTCTGGGGCGAAGTGCGGGAACTGATGATATATATACGGAACAGGGTGTCTACAATGCCGACAGAAGCACAACAAATGCGATGAGAAACGGCCAGTGTGTTCAATCTGTGTTTCACATGACTCAAATTGTACCTATCCGTCAGGGGTGAAATGGGTTCGACAGAAAGAGCCTATGTCGACAAGACATAAGCCTCGGTGCAAAAACACCTGTCAAGCAATTGAACAAAGCACACTAGGCCGGCCTTCGGCGCTTTTGGCAGAGAAATATTTCGAATCCACAGAAGAAAAATCCGCATGGGAATATTGTGCGTCATGAAATGCCATGTCAACTCAGTTTGCAAGTCTAATTGGGGATACTCTGCACAGACGTGAGACTGGTCTCATCCAATGTTCCTGCCCTAGATGGCCCGGACAACCCTTATCGGCAGCTATCGATCCCAGCTCTATCGTCGCCGATTCTCCTTGAGACGATAGTCTGCATATCAACAGAACATATGCTCAACTTCGGCTTGGCCAGTATTCACCTCGCGGCCAAGCGTCAGCAGCGAATGCTAAGAATACTCGCACAAAACCTCCTCAGGATCGATGCTGAAGCTGCCTGTGATCCGGGTAGAATTGTAGCAAGCAATAAGCACGAGACAGAAGCAATACTCACAGCCGTCGTTCTCCAAGGGATCATCGTCGCCCAGACAGCAGACGGAGTACTGGAGCCTCATGTCAAATGTGCTTCTTGGCTCATGCAAGCACTAGGCTACTTCCATGAGTTACCACAAAATCCTATCGCACGTATGACTGTCCAGCGATTCGGTATGGTTGATGTCATGTTAGCCATCTCACGACAACGAAGGCCGTACGCACCGCGGAATTTCATACTCTACCGGCCCGACCAGAATCGCTGGGACACTACCGAGCCATCATTTCATAAAATGACGGGATGTCCACAGCCACTTATGTGCTTCCTCGTACGGATAGCGCACTTAGCCTGCGACGTGAGTGACACGCTCAGGAAAAGCGCCGATGAAGGTGCCATCCTCAGCGAAGCATTCCAGGTCGACACGGAGCTTCGCGCCTGGGGATCTAAATATCACCGCATTCCGCCAGCGACAGATGACCGCACGCCTCTGGACATCCTCACTGAGTGTTTCTATTGGACAGCGCATTTACTGCTTGCTCGACGGGTATTTCGAGACCAGACACGCTCACCGCGCGTGCAGCATTTGGTGCATGTGTGCTTTGGACTGATGGATCATCTATCAACCGGATGTGGACCCGACTCGTCGCTACCCCAGCCGTTTTACCTGGCTGCGAGAGAGGCAGTTTCGCGCGAAGATCGGGAGTGGGTTCGACGAAAGCATGAGTCTATGACTGCTTATTATAGAGAGCAACAGCGGAACTCGGCAATGCAGCTTATTGAGCAGATATGGGAAACGACCGACAGGCTGCGAGATTGGGATGGTGGGACCGGTTGGGCGGGCAAGGGGACTGGACTATCAATTGTGGATAGCTACGTGCAAGCGCTTGATCGAGGATCTTGTTTCTTCATCTTCTGACCATGTTGATTCGTTTTTCTTACCATTTCTTTTGACTCTTGATCAATCAGCGGCCACACAGATCCAAGGTTTGTGTCACTTGATTAACAACAATGAACGATCCCAGGGGTGATTTCCTAGATCGGAAAGCCGGGATCTCGCATGTATGTCAACAATGGGATCAGGCACTATCATGCTACACTGGGAGGCTACTGCATGCAGTAGCCGAAGCAGAATAGAGTAAACAAACGCTAGTCCGAGACGATAACCGGGAGAATAGGCCGAATCGGAGTACGATGTAGATACGTAGCATGTCGTATACGCAGAACTCGATTTGTGCCGATAGATAATCCTTCATATACTTCGTCCAAGGGCAATTTCATCTAAACTGCCTTTTCATGAGATGGATACTTTGTACTTTGTACTGCAGCTTCATCCATTCAGTCTAAACACAATGTGCAACGAGTGGCCCGGATAAGACGGATAGCGTATGGTGTAGCGCCAAAGAGGGGCCAGTCCCTGAATTCAAGACTGGCCCACGGGTCGGGGTCTGGAATGACCTGTCATGTCTTGGAGGCCAATCATAATCAATGGCTGGGCGGGTACCTGAATGTTTTTTTCCTGGCTATCCACGGAATTGCACGTGTAACTGCGTGCTTATTGGCCAAGTTTACTGGAGTAGCCCCTAAGACCGTGGGTGTTCCATCGTGGCGCCCATGGTTATCCATTAGTGAATCAGGGGAAACTTTGTCCACGAAAGAAAAAAAGGGACTAAGAAAGGAACTTTGGCAATTAATATCTTCAATCGTGAGGTTTTGTTTGATTTTGCCGAACCTCAAACGCATTGTCAAACGCATTGACGTCCATCGGTTGGCGATCGAAACCAATTCAGTGCCCGTGTTTCAGATTCCCCGCGGATCTCACGTGGATGCCGTTCGGCGGCATTTGGCGACGATCAAGCGATGGTGGGCGAGTACTCCCTCCAGGATGTGTATTTGGTTCATTCGACGCCACCATGCTCCATGACAGGTTCCTGCAGTACATCGATGTGGCACATTCGACTTGCCCCTGAGGGTCACACCAACATTGAATGCAGTTGGACAACTGGGCAAAACATACACAGACAGCAAGGGGAGGGCAAGCGCACCCCCCTCTCCAAATCGGAGGCTCAGTCTGCACCCTCATTGCTCCAGCTTCCCGTAATGTTGGTTGGGCACATGCAGGTATAATGCAGGGGCCAAAAACCAGTTTCTTCCAGTAAACTGGACCCAGATGAGAAGGATCGCAACATTCAGTCCAAACCCATAGAAAAATGGATAATCCTGAGACTAAAAAAAACAGACAAATCGAGGCCCTGGCAGTAACAATGGGGGCCCCACGAGGTGCCAATAGTCAGAATTGCTTTTAGCCAAACAGCCCGGTTGTGCCCAGTGGGTGTTGGGTAGAAGAGAGAGAATATTACTAAGTTAGTCCGGTTCCCCACGCGTAGTCAGCATCCCATCTCCTGATCCGCTTCTTTCCTCTTACCTTTTGGTGTTCCTTATTCCCTCCATTCTTTTCTTGTTTGCTAGGTCGCTCGTTTCATTCTTTCACGACGGCCCTATCGCTCTTTCTGCTTTCATTCGTTTTCTCGAGAACGGTTTGCCCCCCGTTCCCGCCCCGTTGATCGATTCAACCTGGGCATTGCCATTCCATCGACTCGAACACCTTCAAAGGATATCTTGTTGACATAGGGAGAAGATAATTCCCCTGCCATTCGTTTCAAGCTGCCTAGGCCAGCCTTCTTATTTATTCGCTCGTTTTTGCTGGACGCCTCTGCGACGCGCCCTTACAACCCAACCACCCAGTCTCTGACGTGGACACCCTCGAACGCGATTCGATCCCTGCGCCAATTTCTGTTCATTCATATCTTCGCATCTTCATTTAATACTCTCGCGCCTGCGGCTGCTTCGAGAGGATTAAGAGCTGCGAGATTTACTCTGTCACCGCACCACGATCACGCCACTCCCATTATTTGTCGGCCGGATCGTCACACACACTGCACACCTTCTTTCGCCCCCCAAAAACCTATATACACAAACAAAAAAAAAGCATATCGAGCATCTTGAACACGATTCCAACCTTGCGTGTCATACTTTTCTACGGTACCGCATTGCACTATGTCTTCGTTGACAGAAATGCATTACCCGCCAACCGGCGCAATTCCCACGGCGACATCGTCATCCTCGCCTCCAGCTTCCACACCCTCTCCGTCGACCTCCAGTGCTACCACGGCTCAATCCTCTGCCACGCGCCGTCCGCCGCGCAAAAGCACCCTTACTCAACAGCAGAAGAACAACAAGCGCCAGCGGGCTACTCAGGACCAGCTGGTCCTCCTGGAGGTGGAATTCAACAAAAACCCAACACCCACTGCGGCCACCAGAGAAAAAATTGCCTCTGACATTAACATGACGGAGCGTTCTGTTCAAATTTGGTTCCAGAACCGGTAGGTATCCATTCGCGATCGTGTTTTTCATCTTATCTTACTGACACAAATTAGTCGCGCTAAAATCAAGATGTTGGCGAAAAAGAGTATTGAAACCGGCGAGGGATGCGATTCTATCCCAGAATCCATGCGACACTATCTCGCGATGCAATTCGACCCAAACAAGCCCGGCGCAAGAGACCCCTTTGGACGCGCAGGCGCATATGGACCACCTAGCATGTATGCGAATGAGAACAACCCTTCCGGCAAAGTCGGTATGTTAAATCACTCTCTCTGCTACAACCATTGTTCAACGACTAATATTACTAGTAATCTCTCATTTCACTTGTCGTTCTTTGACTGTGGGAAGCTGGCGGCGCATTGGACAGAACGCCATGGACTTGGTCGTTTTCTATTCACCCGATAAGGCATGCATGACCTATTATATTAACAACGACGCTGCTGGCTATAAGATCGAATACCCTTTCTCCTATATCAAGAACATCACCTTGGAGACTGGCGATTCGAGCCCTGGGCCCAATGGGGCACCATCTCGACCGGGTGGTCTTGTTGTGGAACTTAATCGTCCACCGCACTTCTACATGGACTCGTCCAACTCTGGAGGCTTCTACCAGTGTGGTGATTTTACCGAGGAGCAGCAAGCCAGCCAAATCATGGTTCATCACCTGGGAGGCCACCCCAAGGTCCTAAGCGTTCAACTTGCGAAGCTTGTTTCGTTGGAGTCCTTCCAAAACCGACTGGCTTATAACAACACCAGCTTTGCAGTTCCAGCTGCAATGTCTCCGCCGTTCATTCAGCGCCCTGCTTCTCAACCTAACCAATTTGCCGCTCCCACTTATATGAATATGTATCAGGACAGCAACCACTTGGGCTTCCACATGCCAGCTGCTCGTGGGCACAAACGCCAACGAAGCCGTTCTGTTCCTGTTGCGATTGACATTTCAACACTTCAAGGTCCAATGTCTTCCTTCCATGTGCCGCCACCTCCTCCCTTCAACCACACCGAGGCAGGCATCTACGCGCCCGTTCCGCAGTCAGTACACCATCTTCCCACTGACCTTCGCATCGACACCCAAGGATATGGGCTGGATTTCCGAACCAACTCCATGTCTGCCACGACTACCGGTTCGCCACCCGACTTCGCTAGTCCAATGTATAGCAATGCCGGTCAGGGAGAGTCAACGCCTGTCGCCAACATGACCCCTCATTTCAATGTACCCTTCGTCTCTTCAGGGTCAACGGACGCCTCCACCATGGGCTCTCACGCGCCATCCCCGTACTCTAGCATGAGCCCTGCGGATCCATTGATTGCAAATCATTCGCCGCCAATGTCCAATATGTCACACGCCTCGTCCGATATGTATGGCTTCTCGCATGACCAGCAGACCAGTTACGATGACGGCTTCTCAACGAACGATATGTATTCGAAGCATCACGTTAACTTCGGCGTTTCGCACGAAAGCCCCAGCTTCGAACTCCCCATGCATGGCCTCTCTGCCCACCCCTCTCCCGGCATGGGTGATTACTCCCATGGCATGGCCAACTTGGATGAAATCAACTCACAGGGCATGCCGACCGGGTCATGAGTGTGCGCTGTCCGGGGTTGTCAAGGTTGTGTTTCTCCTTTGTCTCTTGATGTTTCACGGCCTTTTTGGGGTGTATGCGGCGCTTATGCTTGTCGATGGGTTCGTTGGGGTTCTTCCACCTTGGGAGAACTCTTAGTTATCCAATGTTGGATGCTGTTGTTTGGTGTTGGGTTACGGTATTCTTGCAAAACGCGGCCTTTGGGATGGCTCTCGTTGGACATTTCTCGTGTCGCTGGCGATGGCTAAGCGATTTTACCTTGGTTTTGATGTGTTTCTTGCGTGGCATACCCTTGTGTCTTGTTGTATTAATACCCTTTCTATTCTGGGGCCGGTCCTGAAGCGCTTTTTTGATCTTCTCTTTTGTTTTTGCATTCCCGGCTGTCCCGGTCGAATACAGAACATCATTCTTCTTTTTCCCGGCAATTTTACCATTTACCATTGTTCTTCGTCTGATCTACTGACCGGGATCTTTCTTCATTTTTTTTTTTTTCCATTTTTGATTTACGTGGTTATGCCGAACAGACCGACTTGCACGGCGACTCCATTCCCCTCCACTTTCTTATTTGTTTGCTTTGCTTTTGTGTTTCTCCGAGGAGTGCTGTGCTATACTTTTACCTAGCCTGCGCTCCAATTCTGGTTACTATAGTCCGTTTCCCTGGCATGGGGTCTGAAGTCCATTTTGCACATGAGGTTGTCCTGTCGGCACCTGTTTGGGTCTTAGCCAGCGCTGTTCCTGTGGGCTGTGCAGAGTTGTGATATCTTCTGCGCGAAATCATATACATAGGGCGGCATTGGACTGGCGGTATACGAATGTGGAGGATTGACGCTAGGCTCCGAATCAATTCATTTTGTATCGTACACAGCTTTTATAGAGTGTAGCTGGAGCTCAGTATGATTGTAGTATCGCATGCACACTCATAATTGCGTCTCCTTCTCCCACCCCTTCGGTAACGGTGCCTCATACCCTCCCGTCTCCCTAAGGAACCTCTCAATCCAAACCTCCATCTTCTCCAAAATATTGCGCTCTGGCTTCCCTGCCTCCCCAACATCAAATACTCCCTCCTTACACCAAACACTCCAAGACCCCATCATCCCCGCCATAAGCACATCAGTCCCTAACCGATCCCCAACAACAGCAATCTCATGCGAAGACTCGACAACCCCGCGCTCCCGGAACCACTGTACAACCTCGTCCCCACAGAAAGGCTTCTTCTCCGTGCCGGCCGGCAGCCGGAAAACTGGGATGCGTAGATGCGCCAACTGCGCTTCCAGCTCGTTTACTTCACCGTCGAAGATCGCGTGGCTGCCGGCGCGGTTGGAGACAATCAAGATCGAGTTTGGGTTTGTAGTTTGATTAAATAGAGAGGTTGGTGAGGTGCGCAGCGAGGAGAGCTTAGAAAGGATGTGTTGCGGGAACACGGTTGTTTTCGCTCCGCAGAGCGTATTGTCTTTATCCAGCACTAGAGCGCGGATAGTGGGTGTGCGCGCTGCTTTTTCCGGCGGTGATGTTCGAGCCGGCTTTCTCGAGTTCACTAGGTGTGGCCCTAGGTTCTCAGGGAGATGCGTGAAGGTCGGGATAGTGAGGTGTGGAAGGAACTGGGTTGGCTGTTTGAGGAGGGTTTGCACGGCGTAATTGAAGCCGCGCATGTTTGAATTGGGGGAGCCGGCCATTGAACAGGGCTTTGAATTAGTCTGTATGTTGATAGGAGGGCTAAAGCGTCATCGGAAGCGCATTATGTGACCTTTGTGTTTGTTTTTTTCGATATTGTAAGTTGTTTGGTGAGGAGGAGCCCAAAGCGGAGAGGATGAGCTTAGCCGCAAAACTCGCCTTTCTCTTTAACCTCGACCGACTCCGATCTCAATCACTGTCCCACCATCACCCCCACGAACCACCCATTGCCTCGTTCTGTCCCCTTGCTATATGCCAGGGCAGCTTTAGGTCTTGACTTTTGACTTCGCTTAACCGTTTTCGATCCTCGTTCGCTGTCACACATTCAATATGGGCAAGCTCACCTCCACGATCGGCATCCCGATCAAGCTCCTCAACGAAGCGCAGGTGCGTTACATTCCCCTATGTCTAGCTATGTGGATTCATAGGTGGAGGAAATGGGTTGCATGGAGTTTAATATAAATGGAGTCATCGTCGATAGCGCGACCCAGGGCTAACGTCGTTTTTCAATAGGGCCATGTCGTGACGCTTGAGATTACATCTGGTGTCGTCTACCGGGGGAAGCTCTTGGAAGGTGCGTGAACTATTCCCTGCTCTAGCTTTTGGGTGTTTTTTCGTTCTGGCAGTCAATCCCAAGACCAGCTTGATAGGCGTCCCATTTGCGCGATGCGAAACTAACACAGTTTCTTTTACAGCTGAGGACAACATGAACGTTCAGCTCAAGGATATCACTGTCACTGCTCGCGATGGCCGTGTCTCCCACCTCGACCAGGTCTACATCCGCGGCAGCCACGTGCGATTCTTCATTGTGCCTGACATGCTCCGGTACGTTGAACCCGATACCTAGCTTTTTGCTCGCGATTTTCCAAATCATGCATTTCCAGGTTCATTTTGCTAACTCAATTGTTCCGGTAGTAATGCTCCCATGTTCCGTTCACGAGGCCAGCGCGGGCGCGGTGTCGGTTTGGCGCGTGGTAAGGCTACAGTGCAGCGTGCGCGTGGCCAGCGCGGCCGGGGTTAAGTGTGATGATGTGGAAGAGACGAAATCGCAGTTTCAAGGCCTCACAAATTCAGAGTGGTTGGCGTTTTTTTTTTCTTTGTTTTTTTCGGTTCCAGAGGGATTTCTTTTTCGGGCTTCTTTGATCTCACGACGTCTTCAAATATTGGCTGCCATGTCTTGTGAGAGCCTTGTCAGATCATTATTCAATTAATGAATCAATACCCGACATTTATCTCCTATTTTCTAGGTCAATGGCGTATTCTGCGACTAGAGCGCTGAGTGCTGAGCCCTATCACGCATTGGCGGTCGCTCCCACTCAGGTGCACCAAATCATGCGTAGCACCAAGTTCATATAAAAAGTGATCTTAACGCCCTTATAACAATAGGATATCTGTATTAGTGGTGATAGGCAACGTCATACCATACCAATTAGGGAGTGGCATCTGTTTATCCACTCCGTAGCTTTTTTCTCGATGCGGGGGACAACATACCTTTCCAACACACCACCCTCTACCACCAAACCCTACCAATGCCCTAAACTAGGCAACTTTCTACCTGAAAGTACACAAAGTGACGGATTAGACAGTACCCAGAACAACTACCACAATGACCTCTCCACCCACATCAGACCCCGCAACCTCCGCAAAGCCCAAAGCAAAGAACATTCCCAACCCACGACGCCTCCTAATCCTCACACCAACTTCCCACTCCCTCTCAATAATTCCTCCACTCCTACACTCCCTAACCGGCGTCCCCGTCCTCGACCCGCCTCAACAACCAACAACCCCACCACAAGCCGAACCCTCAACAGAGCAACCGCCAACAACCACCTTCGCCGGCTACACAACCCACAGCCCCCTCCGCCTCGAAACCAAATACTACACAACCGAAGTCCCCGTCTGGGTCGACGAGATCCCGCTCGCAATCCAGCAAGATGCAAACGCCACGCCCGCTCCAACAGCCGAGCAATGGAAAACGGAATTCCTAAGCGCAGACGCTGAGATCGTCCGTGAGGCCGTTGGTGCTTTGGTTGTTTGCGCGCATAATCCAGGCGACGCACCCTCTCCGCCGCCTAGTAACGAGGATGTAGATCCCGTGGAGCGACCTGATGTGCGCGCGCTGCGGGATCTTATGCGCGGCGTCGGTGCTGTCAAGGAGAGGGTTGATGAGGAGCGCGGTGGGGTTGGGGATGTGCCTGGTGTTTTTGTGTTGGTTGGGGGTCGGAAGCGTGCGGTTTCTGGTCAGCAGAAGTCTCAGGATTCGAGCGCGGAGCTGAGGCTTGGTGTTGACGATGATGATTTAGGCGGTGGTAATGATGCGCCATATTCGGTTGCGTGGTGGGAGGATCAGCTTTTTGATATGGGGTTGTTGGGGTGGGAGGTTGTTGAGTGGGACCCGAAGGAGGTTAAGGAGGTTGAGACGCGGAATCAGTATGGAGGTGGGTTATGCTTCTTTATTGCGGCTTTTCAGGGCCACCTGTGATCTTGCTGCTGACTCTGTACTACAGAACGCGAGGGTATGCCTCGCATCAGGGAGGTCCTTGAAACTCATGATTGGTCTATGACTAGTGGCGCCTCTGGTTTTGGGGATGATTCTGGCGTGGATTCGGATGATGATCTCCAAGATCAGTTGTTAGGTATGGGTAGCTCTCGTGGGTTTGTTGATGAAGTCTCCGAATTGGAGCGCGAGATGTTCGGTTTGCGAATGGCAATTGAGCGTGGAGGCGGGGATGGCGATGAAGAAGATGGCCTTGGCCATGACGATGGCGAGGATGAGATTGACGTTGAGAGCATGGAGGCGTTGATGATGCGCATGCAGGCAATCAAAGGTATGATGTGGACGACTCGTTATAATTCGCCTTGATACTGACTCGGTTATTAGATATGAGCTCTGAGCTGCCAGAAGGCGAGCGCAAACGGTTCGCTGCCAAGGCTGTGCAGGATATTATGCGCGAGCTCTGATTTTCTACTATCTATTATATGGTTTCCAAAGTAGACATGAAATGCTCACATCTACTCTAGTAGATCCGGCATTTCTTGGGTAAACTAGGCTATACAAGTCCTGAAGACATACAAACTTCATCGAATACCAACAGAATTGGCCTACAACGTAGTTCTACCCTAGCGGACACTTCCTACTCCCTTGCAGGACGAATACGAGCTACCGACGTCGAGATACCCAAGAGCTAGCATAATCTACATTGTAACCAATCAGATCGACCGATGATGGCATGTCGTTTCCGCACTGCCACACCGGGGCCTTGACACCGCCTCAAAGTGGCCAGACCGATGCCGCTCTCTGACGTCAGAACATTCCAAGGCACAAGCACCTTGGGGATCATTTGTGCCTGGGCTATGCTACGTTGTAGCCAAGCTTATTGCTTGCGCTATTCTTGGCTCCTTTGCTCAGTCTTTTTCATCATTCTCCACACGTGTACTTGAAACGCCGCTTCGTCATGTCTTGAGTCTCTGACGCCCGCACAACCTTAAATCAATCCTAACCTATACCCACCCGACTCCCTCCCGACGCGACGTGAACATAAACAGTAATCAATTGGAAGTACAGCAAGACATCACTTCCACAGAATGCATTTTCCGACACGGAATTGCACCCCTATTGTGTCCGCGGCGACAGGGAGGATATCACAACGCGGGGCCGCATACGCCTCGCCGTGGAGATTTGGCTCGGCGGGGCTAAAGAGCTGCGCTGGAAAGAATGGCTTCGTTGTTTCATCGAGGAATCTCCGCTCCTTCTCAGGGATATGCGTTGGCAAGGATGTTGCGCTCAAAGCTTCTGCCACACCGGTGACGAGGCCGGGATGCGTGTGGCCGGCTGCGCTTCCGCGGGATCATACGTGGATCCAGTCCAGGAGTTTCAGCAAAGCAGATCACACATTGGTTCCAAAGCATGATCAGAAGACTAAGGAGCTGTTGGAGAAATTCGAGGTTCAGGAGGGGAAGCAACCGAGTGAGGGTGGTGAGGGGAAACGGGCTTCGATCAAGGAGAAGTGCCCTCAAAGAATGACCAAAGGTAGCAATGAGTTCCTATTCTTGGCGTTGGGTGATGATGCTGACTTTTGGAAATAGGCAAAATGTTGACGACGCCTTCGCGGCTTTTCAAGTTGATCATTCCTTTAACGACGATTGGCAACCAAGGCCATGATAAAAGTATTTCCATGTTTAATCTACACCGAATCTCAAAGCATGAATATGCTAACACCTCAATCAGAAATCGAACCGATAGCAATCCTCGTCCACCCCCAACAACCACTCTCATACCTCGAGCGACTAATCCAGTCCGAGTTACCCCCAATTAAAGGCCAAACCGACAAGCTCCGTCCACCAGCAGTGTCATTCATCGCCCTCCAACACGAAGACAGCGCAATCAGGCCCAAAAAGCGCATCGAAGACGAGACAGACCTCGACGCAACCCGAAACCACACAGACGCAGACTACGTCCCCGGCAACGACGGCGCCGGCGGCTCCAAGCCCCTCGGCAGCGGGCCCCCCACCCAACATCGCCGCTCCCGCGAAGAAGACGTCGAAACTTACAGCTACCCTCGCCAAATGAGCGAGCCCCCAGCAGACGGTGAACCCGAGCGCTTCGTCCGCTGGTCCCAAGCCACGGAGGTAGGCGACTTCATCCGGGACGCGGCCCGAGCCCAAGAATTCATCGTTACGATCGAAGGTGCCCCGTCGGGTCTAAGCCAGATCCGCGTTGCGGTGCCGTCGTTCAATGAGCGCACCTATTACCTCCGCATGCGGCTGCGCAAGCTCTCCCGCCGCATCCAAACGATGGCGGATGTTAAGGAGAAGTGCGATGCGCTGGCGCATCGTGGTGCGCAGCGGGTTGCGATTGGTGGGTTTGGGATTTTAGCTGTCTGGTGGCTTACCGTTTACCGGTTGACGTTCGAGACGGATTTGGGGTGGGATACTATGGAGCCTGTCACTTATTTGGTGAGTTTGTCGACGTTGATGGGGGGTTATTTGTGGTTCTTGTATCACAATCGCGAAATTTCATACAAGTCTGCGCTAGATTTTACGATCAGTGCGAGGCAGAAGAAGCTTTATCAGTTGCATAAGGTTGATTTGCAGCTTTGGGAGTCATTGATTGATGAGGGGAATTCGTTGCGGAGGGAGATTAAGAACATTGCGGCTGAGTATGATGCCGAGTGGGATGAGCGGGCTGATGAGCAGGATAAACGAGTGACGGAGGTGTTGAAGTCGGAGCGGCGGCAGAAGCATGAGAAGAAGAATGCTGATGATAAAGAGACTGACGATGATTGATCTTTCTTTTCTACGCCCTTTCTTCTTCTTCTTCGTCTTCTCCTTCTCCGAGTACATAGAGCGTTTGTACATTGCATTGGACATACCACATTTATTTCTATATTTACAGTCACATTGTCGGCCATACCCTTGGATTCCTTGTTTCATGTCAAACTTCGCTTCATTATGCAATAACATGCAATAACATGAATATAAAACAGACTGGATATGAAGCTAAACAACAAAAGAAGACAAAAACAATCAAGACCCACCAAATCTATATCGTCCCATTTCGCACAGGGTCATAATACCCCTTCTTCGGCGGCGCCGTCTCCTCCTGTCTGCGCTGTTTATCTACAGCAAAACAAATTAGCACACCCATCCCTTTGTAAAACACATAAACCGCGAAAAACAAGGAAGTAGATGTATACATACCACTCTCACCCCCAGACCCAGATGCCTCCCCCTTCCTCCGATTCCGATTATTCCTCACATCCCGTGACCGAAAAACACTATACAACAACCACCCAGCCACCCAATTCGGTCCGTACTCTCCGTTCGTCGCGCCGCGGTCAAATAGACCCCTCGTTAGCGGCGCAGCGTTGCGCCAGATCTCTTGGATAGCCCAGCGCTGGCAGTCTGGTCGGATATGGTGCCAGAAGAAGGGGGGGCGGGTTGCTGGGTCGGCGCGGACGTTATCGAGGAGGTTGGAAGTGTCTTGGTTCATGCGGTTATAGACTATGATTGCTTCGTCCTGGGTTTGTTAGGATGTGCATGTGGTGGAAGTGGAAGTGGAAGTACATACCCGCATAGCGCGGTAGTATTGTTCATGATTCGGGTCCTGCGGGTTTAGACCCAAGGCGTGCATGAATTCTTCTTTGGAGACTCGGGGGCCGACGGGCATTGTTGTTGCGGTGGATGTGGATGGTACCTAATACTTCGATGTATAGAGTCGTATGCCAGGTGGTTGGGGAGAGATTATTTTAATGAAATCAAGAGACAGCAACAAAGCGACCTTGTGCATAGACTAAGATCACGAATCAATAGAGCGATGAAGCGAACGTTGAAGCTGAAGCTGAGAAAATTCAACGCCCGGCCCAGGACAGACTTTATATCGATCGCCCGTAACATCCAAACAGATGTCCACGGCGCAGACGCCGTTAGCTAGTGGCTAATTGCACGGGGCCGAAAGCCGATGCAATCAAAGCTTTGGTCGGAACGAGGCAGGAAAAAGGCGAACAAACCGATTCGCGTGAGACAGCGACGAGAAAACCAGAAACAGAAACAGATGCAATCGGACCAAGCGGGGAAAGAGGGTTGGATTTGGAAATGGGGGAATAAGGAATCAAACCCGCAATCAGATTGATATACGGCAAGGATGCTTGTGAGGTTGAGTGCAGGCGTCTGGAGGAAATGGGAATTGAGGTAAGACTATTCTGATCTATACATACGTGGGATTATTGTGATATATTTCTTTCGTGTGTACGGACGGCTTGTATGGGAAGGGAGATGGAGGGTAGTCGAATGGTACGATTGGTTCTTTTCTTCTTGTTGTGTTTTGTCTGTTCTCGCGCTTACAATCTATTTCTCGCTGGGATTACTTAGACGCTACCATGTATCTTGCAGGATCTGCGGATACATGTAGTCGGGGCAGTAGTACAATGCGCCGTGTATGATTCACTGCACACCCGTTGATATCCAACCCCGGACTACGTCAAACCACGACCCGGGCCGGAAGTTCGCTGCTAATGAGCAAATAGGAAACCGTTAGGGGGAAGCTGCGGGATCCAATCCAAGGGATGTATACACTACGGGTTGTGATACAGCTTCTTCCGGTGAGTAGGCTGGGCCATTGGCAAACGAGGTTGTGTGGTCTACAACTCAGACTCTCGGGGTATTGGAGAGATGGGGAAAAAATAGGTGGTACAAGATCAGAATTTCCTGTTCCTGCTCGCTATTTCTCGCTCGCTCGTCGAAAGCACGCATTGCGGGTCAGAATGACAAGTCGAGTCAAGTGAGACAATCACAAACAGAGTCATTCTGGACCCGTAGCTTGGAGGTTGAGGACTGAGCGCCAATATAGACAGGCTAACTGCGTTTTGGTATATCCAGGACGAATCTATGAGTTCAGGTCTGCTATCCGAGACAGAACGGAGATATGTATACTTGCATGAGGGAGGGGAATTTGAAATTTCGAGGTCGGTTTGCACAATGTACACAAGGCCTGGATAGACGTTGAGAGGCGTATCCGCACTGGCACTAGGTACTCGGAAGGGATAGATACTGAGAATAGAAATTCAGTCTCCTTGCCACGCACCCTGTACGCATCCGCTAGGAAAGGAAATGGACAAAGCTCCAACCAAAGCTGGAAAGCTGCATTCCTCAACCGAGGACATGCATCTGCAGTCGGGCCGCTGTGTGGAGAAAGAAAGAAAGGCAGAGAGAGAGAGAGAGAGAGAGCGCTACTCCGTACACAGAGTCAGAGAACCGTGCATCGCGAACTCGGCGTCGAGGAACTCTGAAACCCAACCCAGCACCAGGCGAAATATTCACGACGACCCTAGCTAGCGAAACCATAAAGGCAAATAAGGCACATGTGCCTACCCGTCGGCTTGTGCGGGCATCCTGCAGAAACCAAGGCCCGTTGGCTATGTCGTGTGACCCGGCGGAGCGGATTTCAGTCCAGGATGCAATTCAATAGAGCAGACTTGACAGACCGGAATCCAAAACGGTGCCGTTGCTTGCATCTGCAGCGGCGCCCGGGTGCTCGATCAGGGCACGTATCCGCGTCCGTTGCGGGAAAGACACCCGGTTCGTTGATGGGGACTCGATTTCAATTTTCCTCGTTTGTGACAGATGGATAGGCGATGAGATGCGTCGGTTGGTGGGCAGGGTTGGTTCGAGAGGACGAACAACGTGGCAATAAGTAAAACGCGTTGAGCTTAGATCTGTTCCCATCGAGCTGTTTCTTGTGACGAGTGTGTGTCTATCGTCACTCGATAGGTCTGGACCATCACTTTTGTGGTCATTATATTCGCTGAAATACATGTACGTTTTCCAACTACCGACAGTTGATTGAAGCATATGGATAGATATATCAAAAGCGAGAATCAGCTCGTATCCTTGCGAACCTTCATACCTTCAAACCCCGGCTCTCCGAAGTCTTTTCTCGTTGGCGTAGCATTCAACGACGGATAGCACATCGTGCACCAGGAGAGGGCCAGCTAATGCAGAAATTTTACCCCAGTTTTGAGTTTGAGACTGCGTAGTCCCGCTGCTGCATTGCATACCAGCACGGACTGTTGAGATATCGAGATTTCGTTGGGACAAGACCAAAGATATGGTGAGTATCTGTATCTGCCAGTTATCTCAACCTAAGATGAACAGCGTTCATAAGCGCACTTTGTAGAATCCAAATTTCAACACGCCTCTAGAGCTTGAGCGATTTGCACGCGCCGTCTCTGACCTTGCGGGGACTGTGAGCACACCCTTGAATGTCGCCGGCGTCGCACCGTCTCCAGACTGCGGGGTCCCTGATATTCGCTGGGTACTGGCCATTGCGCATGCAAGATCGGATGCAGATGTGCAACGGCCGGAAGGTTGTCTGGCAGTCATCATAGACGGCGGACGGTGAGAGGGTTGACAACAGCAATCTTGTGAAAGATAGGATACGAGCATCAAAATGCGAAGTATCCTCGGTTGCGAGGTTCTATATAATTGAAGCTTGGCAGATATCACTGATTGCCCCTTTTTAGACCAGAAGCCCTTCGATCTGATCAACATTATCAATACAAATGGAATAGACGACATGAGAAGAAAGAATATACCACTGTGAAGTGAGAGTTAGATATGGCAGTTCAACAACCAATAGGCCCTTGGCGATCGATCGAGCGCTGACAGGGGATATATATCAGTGCGTTTTCCATAAATCATTCCGATACAAGTCGGGTAAGGCGTATCCGGGGACCCCAGAGTCCCGCGCAAGTGGCTGAAAGGAAAAAGCTTTTTAGGGCGCCACCTCTCGGCTTGGATGCTTGTTGATCTGATAAGATCATGTTCTCGGCATTTACTAGCTTACTCGCTATCGCCTGGTACGATTTGTATCTGACCAAAATCAAGGTGCGCTGACTCTTTCTCCAAACTTACATCAGACAGGAGTACTCTCGTGTTATTTTGCATTATATTTACTGACGCGATTCGCAAAAGGAGCAATGAAAGCAGAGAAGATAGGCCTGACAGAGGCACTAGGATTTCCATATGTCGCTATTGTTCAAACTCCTCGAGATTGTCACGATTCTCGCGCCTGCACCTACGTGACAGACCAGGAATATCCTTTTCCACACCAGTGTCCGGGCAGGAGAGGAAATATGGCGGGGGGAAGTTGGTTATGTACGTGTCAAGGAAGCCAAAAGAAGAAGCCAGGTGGATAGGAGAGAAAGAGAGAGAAAGGGAATAAGAATGGCAATGAGGGGGAAAATGGGAGAACGACAAAGCTATTTGTCATGCTCCATCCGTCGCTAAAAAGAAAAAGGTAAGGGAGGGATATCAACCAGCTCGCATGACCACTTATTCCTTCGCATTTGCCTTGGTAGCTTCCTTGGGAGACTCCGTAGTAGGCTCCTTGGTAGTCTCCTTAATCTCCTTAGCCTCCTTCTTGGGCTCTTCCTCGGACTTTTCCTCCTTTTTCTCAGGCTTTGCCTCTTTCGGCTCCTCTTCTTCGACCTTCACCTCCTCGCCGTAGTACAAACGGAGAAGCTTCTCAACCTTACTGTAAGCGACCTTGACTTCATCCAGAGTCGTTTTGATAGCCTTGAGGCAAACGTCCTCATCTGGTTCATCCATAGTGCCGGTCTCATCCTTCTTGGCACCGAAGTGCTGGATCTTCTCGCAGCCATCCTTGACCTTAATTAGACCAAGTGTGGCAGAAGAGCCCTTGAGGAAGTGCCCGAGATCGGAGAGTTCAGCAAGGTTCTTGTCATTTCTGGTGGACAATGGTTAGTACAAAGGAATCACCACAGCCACAAATGCGGGAAGTAATGACATCACTCACAATTTGTCTTCCATTTTCTGGAAGGTGTTCACGGCCTGCTCGAAGAAGCCATAGACGATGCTCTTGCTGAAGTCGCGATCCTCCTCGTCATCGTCCATCTCAAGGATTTGTTCAAACGTGCTCTCGTCGAGGATTTCCTTATAATCAGAGAGCTTGGGTGGGCCCTGCTTGACCTAGGTTACCAGGTCAGCCGAACGTCTCTGTGGCTGGAGCACACAGCGAAGACTTACCGGCTCGGCCTTTTTGATATCGGCTGGGGCCATGGTTGCGTATGTATGTGGAAGAGATAAAAGAGACGGTGGGATGAGCCTGGTGCGCAGCGCAGATCGTCACGGTCGTGGGATGAGAATGGTGTTTGTAATTCGATCTGATGCTTAGCCAATCCGGATGGAATTCGGGGGTGGTCTGCGTGCAGTATCCCAGTTAGCCCGAGTTCATCCCACGTTCGATTGAGATCTTGGACGATTGTAAAATGTGGCAAATCAATGGTGAATGAGAGGTTCCGAAAAGCAAGATTGACGATGATACAAGAAGGACGTCAGAAACCAAAGATCTGCACACAACGCATATGTAGTCTTACAAAGCCAGCAGCGTGTTACGGATCCAAGCACCAAGAGAGCAAGGATCTTTCTGGAGACTGTTGACGCGAAAGACAGTGAAGGGTCTCCTAGGTCTATGGCCAAGTGAGAGGCTGCAGTTGAGGCGAGGTACAGCAGCCACCAAAATGAAGCATCCAGGCAGCTTAGAGACCAGGGCTGGGTGGCAGTAGGTGACAGAAGACGGGGAAACCAACCAAGACAGGTCACGGGGTCGAGTTGAGGGGGGTAGATGTGTGCGATATAACAAGCAGGGATTTGGAGGGGAAGGGAAAAAGGAAGTCAGAGGAGGGACCAGATGTGGAGTCGGTATAAGTGTAGGGAAAGTGCAAACAAGGACCATTCAACCCATATACTCGAGCGTGATCCAGTCACAGACGTGTAAACCATGACTAGCGCATCGCACCAGCCCTGCAGCCCAAAGCCAGGGTCCCACTTGACAGTGGACAAAGAAAATGAACGAGACAAATGGCAAGACAGAAATCAACCGGGTTGGGAAATATCCTAGAAAAAAAACGGGAGGGGCATATTGGAGGGCATTCGGAGAGTTCATCCCACCTTTGATTATTTTTTTCCTTCGAAGCTCGTAGCTCAAGATCACCAGTCCTAGTACCAAAAAGAAGCCGTTGAGGACAATCCGGAGACAACCCCAAAGAGAAAAAGGAAAAAAGGTAAAAGAAAAAGACACGTGCGGTAGGGAAAAGGGGAAGTTAAAGAGACAAGAGGGGGAAGAGTGAGAGGAAAACGGAGGGGCGGAGAAGGCGTTAAGTGGGTAAAGGCAATAGCACACTTTTGCCCATTTAACTATGTTGTATGTCCCCCGAGACCCATGGAGACTGTTGGAGGCGAAAAAAAAAAAACACTCTATAAAGGGACTGGAAAAAATGGCAAAAATACAGACAATATGCTCGATTCTATTCACTTCACCTAGATGGAGCTTTTATACGTTTATTACATCTTATGACGAATGTTTCACTCGAAAAGGATTGCCTTGGCGTTAGCGAACTCGGGGGGAAAAGACTGGATGAAATTGCACTGGACTAGTGATTGTATTATCAGCTATAATCTATACGATGACCTCTCATTCGACTCGAAATTCTGCGGAAGTGAGTATTAATCTGTCTTAGTCTTTCGCATAGGGCTAAGGGCTCCAAATTGCAGTCCTAAACAATCCGAAAACGCAGTTAGCATGATATTGTTTCGTTTCTTTCCCTTGGACGCTGATAGCTGCTTGCTTGATAAACCTGAGATTGTGATCTTGGTTTTCTCAGCCACGATCTTCCCCCCAAAACTGTAATACCTCACTCAAAATCTTTCGGACTCCGTCCAAGAGACCGGGAACCCCAGTGGAGTACGACGTACAACCGTGGCATCACCTCCGAACTGTTGGGTCCACCAGCAAGACAAGAAAACGAAAACGAACGGTTTGACCCCTCGGTGACCAACTGTAGGTGAACTGAATAGTGCATGTCTAGTGGAGAAAGACAAGGTGGAAAAAAATAAAGGAAAAACAAATCAACACGTTTTCTGACCGCAAAGGACCGCGCCTGTGCCAACTAGAGACAATGGAGATCTGGCAGCGGCAGGGGGTACCGGCGAATCGACATCATTGGGGACGCCGATCTCAGCAGGGAACGTCATTGGGTCTGTCTTTTCCCAAGCGAATATTTTGGACGGTCACACGCGGAACCATTTGGGGCGGAACTGCGAACTAGCGAGGGCCATTTCTCGGCCCTGGTGGCATTCTTCAAGAGCCCACATTGTTGAACAGTTGCTCGGAATTGCTCTCAGATAAAGAAAAATAGAATAGCAAACACCGAGTTGACCTGAAGACCCTTTTTAGCCGCGAAGGCGGAAAACATTGCATGGGAGGGGAAAGACGTAATATTCCCGGCTCACACAGCAGGAAAAGCACGATCGACCTGGGCCAAGTGCGCGATGAGAACCTGATCCAGTTGGTCTGGACCCTCAAGGACCGTGTCCAGTGACCCGGTACACTTGCATTCTGATCGCGTGTTGCATAGATTCTTCATCTGACGTACGATGGACTTTCTGCCAACGAGTTGAATGACCAATGTGAGAGCACATGGCTCCACGGTTCCTTTTTTTAATGAAGGAAAGGGGGGTAATATTGTTGGGCTAAAACACGAGCCAGCATGCTGTCACCGATGACGATGAGTGTTTTGGTGGTTTTGAATGATTCTCATTGCTTTTTTTCGGTCAGGTATTGGTTTCGTAGTCCTGAAGGTCAACTGGTGTAGAAGCTGATAAAATGTCAATTGTAGATATAGATAGAATCCGCCCACCCTCGCGATCCGCAGCCATCTTTGTTTATATAGTGAATGGGGCATTTGTGCTTCTCTCCCGTTCTTTTGGTTTTTGCGCGATGTGGTTGGTTCAAATGAGTCCTCCACCAATGAGAGCATGCGATGTCTGCCATGACATCGTGTGTGGGGTCATAGTTCAGCCTGCCCTCAGCCTCTGATGTCATTCGACGTGACGCAAAATTACAGCAGTTACGTCAATTACAGAGATTACATACAGGGACCCGTGGACGATCTGTGGACCACGAGGTTGTCTTGTTTACTTCCTATTCCTGAATGTCATGCAAGGTGTCTCTGGCAACGTCGTGTAGTGCAAGGATTCGATATTGTACACAGTATACTCCTGGACTCAAGTCCTTACATTTGGTTATACATAGTACATCCCTGGACAGCAATAGAATATCCACGGCCTATGCAGGGCGTGGCCTGTCTATGATGTCAGTTCGCAGATATACTCCATGAGCCGATGCCCGGTGTGTACGTTGTACAACATGCGACCTCGAGACACGGCTAATTATTGATGTGGTCCAAATATTACTTAACATGCAATATATGATCAGTGTCTCCTTCGGTCGGCAATGGCACATATATGCAGTAGAAGCCCTAGTAGGGGAATACCGAGGAATTAGAAAATATAAAGACATAAATCCGACTACAACATACATATAGTTGACTTGAGGCGGCTCTCGAATAAAATCCACGCTAGTTTCACTAGGGAACTATACCAACCACATGTACCACTATATATATATTGTGTACCCATCATCCAAATTCAAGGCCTCAATGAAAACGTTAGCACGCAATTCTTCCGATGTCTCATCTAGCCTCTCGGGCATACCACCCAAATCCAGTAAAGTCCAAAGTAGTCTAGACTACACATAATACGAGATGGCAGCGCTACATAACGCCCTCAGTAGTCTGGACTAGAGCATGCAACTATGCATTATAGGGCCAGCTAGTCTTTCTATCCCCGGCAGCGCCAAGAGCGCCTTCATGGGAAGCCATCCGCTTGGCTAACGAACCATACATACAATCATCATAAGCGAATCAGACTGCCTCTGTTCCTCGGCAGAGATCTTCTGAAATAGCTGCCATTGTTCGGGGTTGCAGACACTGCATTTAGGTCCGACTCCCCGGCTGCGGGTTATATTCCTTCAGGTAGAGGACAAAAGGACGAAATGAAAGTATCGTCCAATCAACATATGCCCAACTCAGTGCACTCACACACTATCGATCGGTTCTATCCAAATGAGAAGAAGAAAAAAGCGACACGAAAATAAAGATATACCCCAGATCACAAACACACTTTCTCCACAGCGAACCTTCGCGGGCCGCTTCCAGAAAAGCTTACGTAATGCGGAACAACCTCGGCCCAAACCTATTTTTTGTTGATTGAGATCTCCCAACGAAAATCAACCAGAATTCTCGAGCTCGTCCATCCGGGGCAACAAAATCACCAATCGCCTTCACAGGGTCAACAAGAGCCAACACCGGTCAAACGCAATGGCCTCATCCAAAGCAACAAGCGCCTCGCGCTCCGGCCCTTCAGGCCTAACAAGAGCCTACCTCTGGGCCTACAACACCCTCAACCTCATCGCCTGGGGCACCTGCGTCGCGTACACAGCCTCCCTCCTCCCATCCCATCTCTCAACCAACACCCTCCCCAAGGTGTTCAAGTTGAGCTTCAATCCGCTGCTCCTGGCCACGCAGTCTCTCGCCATTTTGGAGGTCGTGCACAGCCTGGTGGGCCTTGTGCGCGCGCCGTTCATGACGACCGCCATGCAGGTTGCTAGTCGGCTGCTGCTTGTTTGGGGTATCATGGCGCAGTTTGGTGGGGAGATTGTTGGTGCTGGGCGCAACACTCAGCTGGGTGATTATGCTTATCTGGGTTGCGTGACTGCTTGGGGTATCACTGAGATTATCCGTTATGGATTCTTTGCTATTACCCTGTCTGGAAATGCGGTTCCGAGCTGGTGGACTTGGTTGCGGTATGTTTGATTCTATCTCTGAGTATCCGGTGGATATTGTGTTCAGTGGGCTGACAAAATTGGAACAGATACAACACTTTCTACATTCTCTACCCTATCGGTATCTCCAGCGAGTGCACGCTTATTTACCTGGCCCTTGGACCCGCTGGCGAGATCGGCCCGCTGTTCCGCTACGCTTTGATCGCTATCCTCGCTATTTATGTGCCTGGTAGGTTGTCCGCATCCATTGTCGACGGTGTCTCGTACTGACTAGCGTCTAGGCTCTTACATCCTGTACACTCACATGATTGCGCAGCGACGCAAGGTCATGCGCGGCAAGAAGAGAGCTGATTAGATGTAGCTCCGTCGAGGGCGGTAAAACACCACTGAAATGAGTGGGACACAAATTCACGATCTGACTTATAGCCAGCGTGATATGAAAATGCGGGAATTGTCCATAGACCCCTGCTTGTGGTGACATGTCATTTTACCTGTACCTAATATTGAGCAGGACCACCTGCTAACCCCATATTGTATACCTAGATATGGTCACTGTATCTTATTTTGATTGAACACGGCCTGGCTACGACATACAAAAAACAAATAGAGTAGAAGAAAAAAAAAGAGGTTGCTACCATCAATCAAGGGCTAGGCAGAAGACAAAACGACCGAGCCATTAACCATTGCGCCACGCATAAAGTCTTCCTCGCTCTGAAGACCCGTCGAGAGGTATCATATCTTCAAGCATCCAATCAGCTTGCGCATCTCTGAAAGCGCAAGTTTCTCATTCCTGCCTAACGCAGTTTCTTAGACGCAGTGCTGGCGGGACGCCCATCACGTCTCAAATAAGCCAAGTAGCCAAAGCTACCCAGCGCAATCAGACTTATGATGACGATGTTTCCTTTCGCATAAACCGTTAGCTCGTTTATCGAGATCACAAGGCATTGAAACTCACCGGCAATGAATGAACCAACTCCACCCGCAGCTTCCAAGCTCCCCTTCACCATATGTCCGAACATAATGGGGATACCAGCGAAGAAATCGAAGAAGGCGCGGAGGAGCGACGACACTGTGTCTATCGCGTTTTTGAACACGGAGAAGATTACCTCGAAGATAGAGGTGATAAGGTCCTTGATGGAAGTGATGATTGAGGCCATGGTTGCGGGTATTAGATTGGTGAGCTTGGGTGCGTGAAAGTAGTAGTGGATGGTGTAGATGTGTGGTTAGTTTCACAGAAGGTGCAGCGGTGAGGTTGAGATTGAAAGGGCGCGTTGTAGTTGCAGCCGGGTCTTTGTACAGCAATAAGAATGCTGGGTTCGATGACGAAGTGTGTATACAGAATGGCGGCTTGTTTCTGAGTATCCTGGAACGAAGCGGGATTGGATGAGATTGATTGTCTCGTGTTCTTGTTTTTGCCTCTGTCGCCGGGTTGGTGATCGCTGATGACGTAGTGTATACTCAACGTGTCTCTAGGTATGCTACTTCGATTTGACAAGCATGAGAATGTTCTAGTGCGCAATGCACGATGTATCTTGTAACACATGGCTCTACTCCATCCATCCTATGTGGATAATCTTGGCTTAGCGCCAATATGATGTCATACCTATATTTGTTGATTGTGAAAGATTCATGTCCTCAGATGTAGACGGGAAGCTTAGACGGGCTAGGTACTGAAAAGAGGCTACACAGACGAAGCTCTCATATAGGGTAAGATATATCACTTATTGAGAATTGAGGTACTTAGGTGGTGGCTTAGGTCTCTGATCAGGCACCTGTCAGACTGTACACCATCGTAGGAAATTGCCCGGCAGAATATGTTCCAAGATGGTAGATTGTAATGCGGAGAAGCGGTGACGCTGGCGGTAAGAAGGACGATGGAACATTCCGAGCCCATTGTACACCGCCTTTATTATTCTGCCATGCTTTCTAATGGTACATACACCCATCAGTCGTTCTATATAACAATCAGGCTCTACCTAGTATTTCGCCAGCTCCAGTGATTAACTGGGGGGCTCGTTCCAAGAGCAGCGGAAGGTCGCTTGTTCAACTCGGACAGACGACAAAAGTATCATCGACATCTCTACTGCCATGGCTGTCGTTCTGCCTTGGTGGCCCAGGGCCGATTGGACCAGTTTTGAAGGGACGATGTGGTCGACTGGTACAGACGGTTCACTGAGAGGTCCAATGGTAACTGGAACGGATTAGGGAAATCCATTCGTTGATGGCGGGTATGTGTTGATACTTCTTTGATTTTCTGTTTTATAGATCTATCTAGTTTATAGATATACCGTTCGTGTGTATACATGTACCTATGCATATGTTTGGATACCGTAGCTTGATTAGACTTGTTGTTTAGTAACATAGTAAGGAAAAGCGTCGTTGTGCAGATGTTAGTGCGCCACGCATGTATTAAGTTTGCTATATAAACCTTTATTTATCACTTTCTTTCCTTCTTCTTTCTCTTCCCTCCTCCATCTCCAATATTCTCATTTCAAGGCGGTCGACGTTATTTTTCTCTATTTACTTGTCTAGGCTGGCATCATCGCAACAAGTTGACCCATTTGATTTATTAAATATCCTTTCTCTGCGCCTTGATGTGGTCACAGCCACCAGTGGCTTAGTGGTTACAGCTTTTGTGGTCTAGTTGGATCCTGGACGTAGATAACAGCTGAATGGGATTTCGAATATTCTGGACCTGCAATATAAAGGCCAAGAGTTAGGTTCTTATTTTCAGGGATAGGTCTGCCATTTATTTGACCCCTTGGCAGATCAGCCCGTCAAGTCTCCGGAGACATTGAACGGCCCATATGACAGGCAAGGATTACCATGACATAGAGGGCATAGGAAATCCAAACCGCACATCAGGTACATATGTAGTCATCATGGAGATATATTTTTGCATGGTAACCAAGCATTATATGAAGTGGCTCTCTCGATCCATGGATGTATACTGGTTGTTGAGAAAAGTAATAGGTTGGGTAAACATGCCTATTATTCCTGACAACCAACTTCTGTCAACCGAAGAAAACAGGTTCTACTGAAATAACTTACCCATATAGAAGGTTTGGTTGTACAAAAGCTGCTGATCACATATGGAAGTAGAAAGTCCAAGTAGCAAGTTTACTCTACTAATGTGCTCTGTTGGATACGCAAGGTGGACACATGGATGATAAGTTTCCATATAGTAATTCAATTTTCGTTAAGTTGAATTGTCATAACAGTCGTCTGCATGTAGGTGAGGAGCAATGTCTCTCACCAGCACCTAAAGCTAGCAAAAGTGGTATCTCATCGTCACACAGCGGTCACATCTCGTGTTCGCTGATTTAGTGCTTAGCGGCCTCTGTACATATTATTAGCATTGATTCCACACACGCTTGTATTGGATGTTGGTAGCTTACCCTTGTGGACATCAGCCTTGGTCTCGTGGGACGCCTCGTCCTTCTTGTCGACGAGGGCGTCCTTTGCGGCGGTGGCACGGCTGCCGAGGCTGGTATCAGAGTCCTTGGCGACGTTCTTGTTGGCCTCCTTGGAAGCGGTGGCACCTCCGCCCTGGACGGACTCAGAGACGTAGTTGGCAGCGTTCTAGGAATGTTGTTAGTGTATGTTGAGAAGATGTTATCCAGGTAGATGATGTTGCGAACCTTAACGGTCTCCATTGTGAAGTTGTTGTGGAAGTTTTTTGAAAGTGGGTTTGAAAGTGTGTTTTAAAGTTGGAAGATTGATGAGTTGATGATGGAAGGAAGAATGGCAGAAGAGAGAGGGCTTCTTATAGATAATTTGGCCAGGAGGTTTGATGGCAGGTTTGACTCTATGACGTCATCAGTTAAACAAGAACCAAAGGTGGGCTACCTTATGTGATGTAAGAGCAAGATTACTTGTTCTCCTGAATGATCATAAAGATCTGTGATGTAAGCTACAGGGTTTACAAGGTTTCCCCCAGGGTTTCTTTTAATAGGACAGCCATTTAGTCATTGGGGTCGATTCACATCGGTTTAGAACATACAGCGCCCTTGGTAGGCCGATGGAGGCCGATATGACATATTGTGGGGCCGGTTCCTTGGAATTATGGTGCAGATCGATTATATTCCCTTAGGTAGCTAATATGATTACAATGCTATGATGCTGGTTGAAGACAAGAGCATAGTTGTAGCTTCGTGGGGCAATCATCCCAAAACAGGTCCTGTAGATTGTAAATCGTACATTGCATGATGTACAATGCACACAATGTCGATCTCACTCATTAATTACTCCTTGTTTGCAAGAACAGCTGGATATGACAGCCGATTAGACAGGCCGAGGTTTGTGGCTCGACGAAAGATTCGAAATGTGAGAAAAGGGATGTCTTAAATGGTTATGTCGAATTGACACACCATTGTGTTGTCTTCACATGTATTACGATAAATCCTGATACTCTTGAAGTAAAGCATATACAACATTGCTGTACAACAATTGCTCAACTTATTTGCCGAGCCTTAGGCTACTAAATAGCAATTTTGCTATTTGCACACTCTTGGCTTTCGGCTTTTGGCATGAATATTATCAAGACTAGTTACGATGCAATGGGAAACTCAGTAGGCTCTAAATGCAAGACTTTAACTTGTCAAAACGTTGATAGTTCGGTATCGTTTTGCATTTTGCACCAAGGCACATCGATAGACTAAGCGCGAGAATCGGGATGATTTCCAATAGACATAAAAGAGCATAAATCATAAGCGCTTCAGGCTTGCTTAGGGAATCTAAATAGCTGAATCGCTTATCATATGCAATGCAAAGGTAGTTATTCCCATCAAATCTTGCAAGTGCGAAGTATGACTGCACAGAGAAAAGACTTTGGCTGTCACTTCCTCGATCTATGGGACTTCACTTCTACTTCCTGTTCGGATCACATGACCTACTCAATTATCTTGTCTCTCACTCTCCAGATAGTTTCTTCCTTCTACAAGCTTCAGCAACTCTCAACAACGTATTTAGCTCACAATTAACTATATCAGGTTGCATACTCCTATCTAACCTCATAGACACTTTTGTTATGCATTTCTGTTGAGAGTTTGCTCTCTCCATTTGCTCGCTCTCTCGCTGAGCCCTAGTTTACAAAGCCTTAGCCAGCTCCTCTCGTTTTTCAACCAAGCAATGCACTTCGACGTTGATCTCCAGTCCCCTTCTCTCAGCTTTCATGTTCATTGAGCAGACCTCCAATTTCGTAAACTGACAAAAGCGAGGGTAAATTGATTATGATTCCCTTCATTCAAGGAGGTTGATCCTTTGTAGTATTGATAGAGTAGTCACAATGGAATTGATTCTTTTGCAGGTACAGGCTTTCTTTCAACATGGTTTATATCTGGAAAAAGAAACTTCATAGACTACAACAGTCAAAGTATATTGTCAAAGCTTTGCATTGTTGGACTTGGTGCTCTTTCAATTTCACTCCTTGTTCTCACCCTTGTTCCTATTATTTCCCTCATGAAAGAAGTACCAAAGAATAAAGCACATTTGATGAAAGGCGCACTTGAAAGCCATAGTCTATTCGAAGCGAAATATTGGACAAAGGGCCACCGGACTGAGGTCACTAGATAGATGATATATAAGAGAACGAAGTTCACCTCGACCTTGATCATCATTCTCAAGTAAAAACGAACAATCGCAATAAGTATCAACTTTCAGACAACTAACATTTAACTCTCAGGCACCCTGTCCAACACCTTTCAAGACAACATTCGTGTCATTCTTTCAAGATGCCTGTCCTCAACTTCTCCAAGACTAACACAAAATTCTCTTACATCGTGAATTTCTGGGCCAAACTTCACATTCCAAACCAACCTGAACTTCAAAGAGAAGTCACTGCGTACGTTCAATCAATCTACGCTCCCCTGCTTAACGAGTTTCTCACCACCGGTCAACCGGCTGTTGACATGTTTAAACATAACCCCAGCGTCGGCAAGAGAATGAGAGACGAGATTAGGAGAAGGTTGAATGAGCTGCCCGAACCCCTCCTGACTAGGAATACAAAGCATAAGTTGCTTACTGAGACCTTGTTTGACCTTATCAGATTCTACAGAATTTTTTTACCTGCCTGGTCGAGACGAATGCAAGTCGACGATGGTGCCGATACTGGTTCCGCTGCTGGTCCCGCTGCTCCTGCTACAGGTCTAGGTACTGCCGGTGCTCCTCCCCCCATGGCAGATGCTCCTGCTCCTGTCCCATCTCCGGCTCCTGCTTGTACACCGACTCCTGCTCGAACGCGGACTCCTGCTCGAACACGGACTCCTGCTCGTACACGGACTCCTGCTCGTACGCCGACTCCTGCTCGAACACCGACTCCTGCTCGAACACGGACTCCTGCTCGTACACGGACTCCTGCTCGTACGCCGACTCCTGCTCGAACACCGACTCCTGCTCGTACACCAACTCCTGCCCCCGTTACTGTGCCTGTTCCTGCCCCTGTTCCTGCCCCCGTTCCTGCCCCTGTTCCTGCCCCGGTTTCTTCCCAGGTTTCTTCCCCAGTTACTGTCTCTGTTCAGGCTGCCACTGCCACTGCCTCGTCTCCGGCTCCGGCTCCGGCTCCGGCTCCTACTTCAGGTCCTGTTCCCACCGTCGCTTCCCTCTTCTCCATCGAATCCGGCCTCTGGTCACCCCGCGCGCGAGTCGAAGAAAGCCCCGACTATGTTGACTTTTCGAATAATCAGACATCCATCGAGCGAGCTAGTCAGACATACCTGCAGGAAAAACTCGCCGAGACTGGACTGCCTGAACACCCCGTCGATCCAGCCTTCGACCGACACAACCAGACGATGTACAAGCCGTGGGATGAGTTGTACGCGACCGAGCAGGCTGCTATGCCGGCAAACGATGAGATTATCTCTTCTGAGCAGCGCGAGTATCTTCAAGTGTTCGAGAGTGAGAATGAGCCGTTCTTTGAGGATTGATGAGGATGTGCTTTGGAGTGAGGGAGTCAAGTGTCAGGTAGGTGTTACTTTTTATTTAGACGTCGCGTTTAGCAAGGTTTTGAACTCGTTTTAGATATAACACTTTTTTTATGGACTTCTTTTGGTTGGTTTTGTCTTTCTTGGCCCGGGTTACTGATAGACAATCGTAAAGTAATAACGCTGTATGGTCCTGAGCGACATCAATCCTCAACAGCACATCCTCTTCTCCTCTTCATCATATTCGACGACCATGACCTTTCGTCCTTGGTACCAATGTCAATTTCACATTTCTGGCCGCCATAGTAAAAACTGTCTTCTTTTCTTGCTGTTTTTGCTGTTTTTGATTTTCATTTTGAATGCTTGTTGGGAAGTATTTTTCAATTTTGCCTGTGCATCATGAGACTGCGTATCTTCTCGAATAGGTCGCGGCCCAGAGGCTTTGTTAGTGCATCTGCAATGTTGTCGGTGCTGGGGATCAATTTCAGGAGATAATTCCTTGCCGGACTGCATGCCTCACGAAGTGATATCTCGCATCGATCCACTTCGTTGCCTTTGAGTAGTTATCCTTCTTCATGATTGTAAAGGCGTTATCACTATCAGTGAAAAGGGTGATAGGCAGATCCTGGTCGATTCCCATCTGTGTCATGACTTTGTGAAGCCACATTGCTTCCCGGGTAGCAGCGTCAAATGCAATGTACTCGGCAGAAGTACTGCTTCTTGCGACGATCTCCTCCTTATGCGAATGCCAGCTGATAGGTGCTCCCGCGAAGAAGAAGATAAACGCTTCAGTGCTCTTCCCATCCTCGCAGTCTTGATAGGAAGCGTCGACATATCCAACCAGTCCTTCCTGCGGATTTTTCCCAAGCAAGATACCTAGCTTCATCGTACCCTTAAGGTATCGGATTAGCTGCTTCAGAGCATTGACATCCTCGGGTCTTGGCGCAGCTGCTCTTCGTTGTCATGCAGGCCCTCTTGCTGGTCGGATCCTTCTTGTACACGAACCAGATGGTCTCCGATTAAGCACGGGTAGTTCGAGTGGATGATCCGTGGAGGCAGAGTGAACTTCTGCGTTTTTGGGTTGACCTCTTCCAACAAGTAGACGCACTGGGTCTTCAACTGCCCTTCCGATCTGAAGGCGTGAGGGAACCAGGATCGGATAGTTGGAGCGAACTTGGTTAGTGCTTGGATCTGTTCGGGTGTCAGGGAGATGGGAATTTGGCCGGGTTTCCTTTCCTTGTTGACAATCCGTTGCAGGTCCTTGGGTAAATCCTTCTCCATTTTCCACTGATCCTTGGATTTCTTGCTAGCATAGGTTCGATCGTCGCAGTAGTATCTTCACAGTGGAGTTCCCCGGAAAAAGTTCAGCAAAGTCATGGCGTCCTTGTCCTTTTCGAGTTGTGATGTCTTCATCTTTTTCCACTGGATCTTAGCTTTGATGGGAGGCAGCCACCGTACTTCCTCTAGACAACGGATGACTGCCAGACACTCTTTCTCGGTTGTGTGGACAAGCTGGCACGAGTCTGGAAAACTGATATCGAACGGAAGTCCCTCAGTTAAAGGTGAATCATCTGATTCAGAACTCAAAAACTGACGGCGTCGGAAGTCCTTCTCCCAGTTACGTAGAGAGACATTCCGTCGCAGAGTTTGCGTTGTGAGTAGAGAGGCCTCAATCGCCTCGGCGAGCATTTTATCGAACCATGCGATAATTTTGGCCTTGTCGAGACGCCAATCAAATATCACAGAAGAGAAAAGCCGCCGTTCCGAGTCCATGAACCAGAACTGATATTTAGTACTATCCGTCGTGATTCCGAAAGCAATAGCATGGATCTTTTGGATTTTGGCCCGACAGTCCTGCACAGCTGCGAGATATGTAGCCATTTGACGGTCGGCACAGGAAAACTCGCAACTCAGCTTAGCCTCTATAGCAATCAACGTCGAATCAATGCCATATTGAGGGTCATCATAACAAAGTAGCCAGTCGGCACAGCCAGTGACATATGTATTGCCGCGTAAAAGATTGACATCCACCTCCGGATACAGCTGTAGATGTTCGAGCGACCCTTTATCAGAAAGGTGATGGAGCCGGTCAAGAATAAGTAGCTCGACAACGACGCGTAAAAAAGCTTCTGAGTTGTCGATTGTGTGACATTCCGAGATTTGGAGTCGGTGAATGACACTGTCTACATCAGGGGAGAGGGTAGCCGAGGGCAAGCTCTATGTACATAATTCACTGAGCTTGATGGTCTGCCTGCAACGTGCGACCTTCTGTAAAGATCGAGGACTCCCTTTGATTCTGGGTGCTGGTAACTCTTTCCCAAACTCCATGAAGTGAAGGAGAAGGAGAATAGCTTGCATTCCCATGTCCTAGTCTGCCACACGGACATCATCTTCAACATTCTCGAGTACTCGCCCTCTCTAACAGGAGCGAACGACAACAAAAGTATCAGTCTCTAGAACGGCTCCTCTATTGAATCCAAGAGAACATCGGTCTTCTCTGAAATAGGGGATGATTCCGGACGGCCACCGTTATTGCAGGTGGTTGCGACGTTATTGGCACGTCACGGAAGGGCACAGGGAAATAGCACTTGTCGAAGTGCATCCAGGTTGTCACCGCATCCCTCCCACTCCTCACCACCCCTTAGCTTTTTCCGGGGCAATAAGCCTTCGACAACCTAACATTCGGTTCCAGCCTCGTCGAGCATGTTCTCGTCATCACACTTCACATCAACGGGATTTAGACATATTAATATCCTACCACGGGTGGTGGATATCGCAGTCCTCAGAGGAGGATTGCGGGGAAGACAGGCGGAGGAGATAGGGTACGTTCAAGTGCATGTCTGTTGACAGATGATCCTGACACTGATGGGTTCATTCAAATGCTTGCTCCGCCTTAGGTGAGTTATCGATGTCTGGCCGATTCCATAGATCCATCGGATTATGTGTGATCTCCAGAATAGTACAGGCCACTCCAAGGGTTTTGAACTCCCTTGCAGCATAATGGACGCCGGCGGCGTTCTTTGCAAAGGCGAGTTGTTGCATTAAAGGAGATAATACTGAAAGCTGCGCGGCCGCACGGGATCGAATGACAGGATCATGCTGTTCATATCAGTGAGCATATCCGAAAAGCGGTTAAGTGGCTCGATCATGTCAGGATCAATCGTAGGAACGAGTGGCTTGTTCGACTGGAAAGCCTGGCTTGGCGCTTGGCCTGACGTCTCTGGTGATGAGGATCATCGCGCCTCAGGCGATAACCGTGTCTCTACTAAACATAGGGAGACTGCACTATCGCAACGAAAAGGAAAGGCTCCCCGCTAAGCACACCCCCACACAACCGAGGGTGATGACTCTGACAGTCCTACTCCCCGAGACCGCGGACGTTCCCCGCGCTCACCGTAGTGGTGGGCGCCACCGGAAGGGTAACGAGTCTAGCGGAAAAACACATAAAAAGAAGAAACACCATAAGAAACGGAGCCGTCGACACCGAACTGACACCTCTGAATCTGATGACGACTCGGATTCTGAGACAACTGCATGGTTAGCTCTGATAGCTGAAGTTGCTGAATGCTTGGTAACTGGCGATGAGTCAAGACGAAGACAGTACCTAGTGAAGAGGGGAACGCTCTAAGGCAGTATGCTCTGAGGCATACGGGTCGATTCAGCAGTTGCCACCTAGCATAGCATCATACCAAGGTCCAAGGAGAGTGAAGCTTGCGCCCAAGAAGTAAAGTAAGAGATGTGTAGAGGTGTATTGTCTAATCTGTCACTGTCTGCGTACTACATCTCAGTCCCGCTGGGCGGTGATGACATAATCTAAAAGAGCGGCCGGGGATAGGGGAGTTTCACAGGAGGGGAGAGCCTGGCTCCCCACTACACTAGGTAAGAGCGGCCCGGGACACTATACCTTAAGGAGAATGCGGCTAGCAGACCTGGGTAGGCGGTCAGGGGCGGCATATCGGCAGAGCGGCGGAGCCATCTCTAGCGACCCCGCTACCCAAACCGTCACAACGTGTAGGTAATATCGTGTCAGAGCCAGCTAAAACAGAATGGACTAGTATGCGACAGAGTGAATAGGATCGAGGATGTGTGTATTGGTGCTGGTCTAACACAGAAAAGGGGGGCACATAAACATGCGTTAAACGAGTGGAATCTAACCAAATCTGTCTTGTGGCTAGGTGGACAACACCAGTGGACCGACAGATCCAAAGCTCACGGTCTCCAGAAAGTCTTTAATTATCATTTACCGCCTCCGTTCTGACAATATCATAGTTGATAGCCTCATTATGAGAACACGACAATAAATATATCACGAGAAACGGGTGATGGGACTGTAGCTAATGATTGGTCGTGCAGTTGCTCATTCTAGTATCAATTTTATCTTATGTATCCGTCGAATGAGTATGAGTTTCAGCGGGACACGAAGAACGCCATGCAAGCGAAGAACAAAATGAAAATGAAAGTAAAAGGCAGAACTCGACAGCCTAATATCTCCAGTTCCAATGTCGCATAAGATACCACCATTTGAATTTCCATCATTCAAGATTCCACCGTTCAAGCTTTCACCGTTTACGACTCCACCATTTAAGACCACCGTTTAAGACCATCGTTTAAGACCACCGGGAAGTAGCTTTGAAGAGACTTGAGATCATCTGAGCGGATCTCCAACACATTTCCCAACCAGGTTGGTCGCCATTGACCGCTCGTACAAATGACAAGCTCTATGTACATAATTCACTGAGCTTGGATATCCGATACTCATTACATGTAGTTATAAGATATTGCTCGGAGCTAGGTGATGTCTGTTTGCATCCTCTTCAAAATGTTGCTAGGTTCAGATAAGGTTTCGTTAAAATAAGCTTATCATGAACCGCTCGCTACCGGCGAACCACGTTTTCGACGCCGTACCCGCCAAAACAGTCCGCGATCCGAGCTTATAGAGAAGGTGCCTCATAATCAGCTTCCAAGAAGCAAGATATCGGGCAAGCTGCTTTCGGCGGCTGGGATTTCTTCGCAGCACCGTATCGCAGCGAATGTCCAACCTTGTACAGACCGTGCAAGCTGCCGAGATAATTGGATTTTGGATCTTGTCTCTGATGGAAGGATAGACGAGGATACTGCTGGATTGAGGGGTAGTGAGGACGGCAGGTATGAAGCTTTGGAGGATTTTGTCGGCCTACGTTCCCCGTTCCCGGTGATTTCGCCGAGAACACGTGAATTGATAGGTACACCGCAATTCTTCCTCTTCATAACTGCCTGCGGGCTCAACGGGGAGCTCGGTGAGTTGGCATGCAAAATGACGGCACGTTCTGCACTCTCTCGAGGTTCAGCTCGCCTCAAGTTTGGCAGTTTACTGGATGATGATAATCCACACCCTCCCTCTGTATGAGGCATTATTGGCTAAGTAATGTTGTTCAGGCAGCCTCTGGTACTCTCACCGCTATATGATACGTAGTATCACTCCACACTGACATATTTATACTTGTATGGTCCCTCTTACCCCCTCAAAATCCTCTTCTCTTCTTCATCTCAATACTTGATATCAAGCTACTGTTTCGGCCAATCTTTACTCCGAGCCCAGCACATCTTGAAATATGGTGATACCTTCTCATGATGAAATCGCGGCACGAGTGAAGAAGGTTGTTGCCACGGTCAGGCAACGTGAACCAGAAATAATGCAGGACCCAAAAGACGTATGATAACATTGCCGGATCTTTTGGTATTTCACTCATTCTAATCTATTTCTACTACTATATAGATTAATGACAACACAAGTTTGACGTTGGTATTCACCGGGAGGGGATATCAGGAAGATTGGACTTATGACGATATAGTGAAGGGCCTAGAAAAGGTATATATGGTTTATGTCCTTTAAGTTCTCAAGATACTGACAGTACATGACAAGGAATTCAACTTCACATATCGCAGCAAAGAGTACAAAATTGAGACAGGTAAGTGATATGATGCAACTGGTAATCCGATTTTATTTGCCTCGTATCCCTCCTACCGTTCGAATGTCAATAGTTCATGCGGCTATTGAGCTTTGCACATATGAGGTTACTATTCAGGATCCAGAGTGGAGGAAGCAGCACGGTGCCAAGGGCCCATATACGGATAATGGACTGTAACTCTGAGGTCTACTTCCGTATGTTAGCTCCGGTTAGGCACTATATTCGAAAGCTTGCTCCTATTCCTACTGGTCCCTCGTAGGTCTCAGAATGAGAATAACAGTATAGAGTGGCATTAAGAGAGGAGTAGGATCGAAAACAAGCAGCGATGGCACACAGCTCCAATTCGCTGGTACCCACTTGCATTGCTAGCTTCACTCAGCTCAGCTCCGCCACTGAGCGCAGCTGCACTTTTACTTGAGCATTGAGCTGTATCTGCAGGTTGTGTCTTGAAGGGGAACATTGCATATCGAGCACCAAATAAGATGGAGGTAAACTGCATGCCACTTACATTCCTCAGTCCACCTGCGCTTCTGCATGATGTTGTTGATCGGGTGTGGTCTGCTTCACTTCTACAAGTAAGTATTAGCCGAACCCTAATGGCTCCAAACGTACCTATTGTAGTGGGGGGCCTCTACGACCCGCTACCTAACCTAAGCGGTCTAAGCTGACTCAGCGGGATACGTGACGGGTATTCAAGTGCCAGATGCATGAGATTAGACAAAGGGTCAGTCGAAAAGTACCCAGCGCTAACGCCCGATTAGGCTAGCACATGATCTTCAGATGTACCTGTTTTTTTGATGGGTAATCCTGCGTATTTGCCTGGAAAAAAGGACACGTACGTCTCACATTTTTTAAAGCTATTATTTTAGATACATTTATTAATCTAGATAGATCTGACGGATTAATGGTAAATCCATTAATCCGTCAGATCTGTCGTCTCGCCCTGGGACGTCTCATCCGTTCTTCTCCTCTTGGGCCTGGGCGCCCGGCCTGATCTTCTTGGGCCTTCATCCTCCGATGCCTCCCACCCTGCCTCCCATGCCTCCCATGCCTGCGATACCGATGCCGTCTGCGATACCGATGCCGTCTGCGATGCCGATGCCGTCTGCGATGCCGATACTGTCTGCGATGCCGATGCCGTCTGCGATGCCGATACTGTCTGCGATGCCGATGCCGCCTGCGATACCCGTGATGCCGCCCGTAATACCTCAAAAGACCGGTTCCCAGCCACTATCTGCTGTTCAACGATCTCAAATTGAGACGGTGAGCGCTGGGTTGAGCGCTGGGTTAAGCGCTGGGTCTGGGAAATAGCCTGCCGGGCAGATGAGTTCGGAGGGCGGCCTCGGGTGATGGCTTTAGCCGGGTTCTGCACCTGAGATGCAGGAATAGGCGGATTCCACGGCGATACTGGGAGAGTCCCTGGGAGAGTCCCTGGGAGACTAGCTGGGAGACTCTCAGATAGACTCTCAGATAGACTAGCTGGGAGACTCGCTGGGAGACTAGCTGGGAGACTCAGAGATAGACTCGCTGGGAGACTCAGAGATAGACTCGCTGGGAGACTCAGAGATAGACTCGCTGGGAGACTAGCTGGGAGACTCTCAGATAGACTCGATGGGAGACTCGATGGGAGACTAGCTGGGAGACTAGCTGGGAGACTCAGAGATAGACTCGATGGGAGACTAGCTGGGAGAGTCCCTGGGAGACTAGCTGGGAGACTAGCTGGGAGACTAGCTGGGAGACTAGCTGGGAGACTCGATGGGAGATGCCAGTGGGGATGGAAATCAGCAACTGAGAGGCCTGTCCGCCTCTCAGCGATTAACAACGTATAGATACACGGGATCCCTGTTGTGTGGATAGCCAATCCGCTGCACTCTTCACGAATCCGGGGTTTATTAGGATCTGTATCGGGTATATAGTGATTATATATAGTGGCAGCTATATATATCGCCTTCTCTGAGATCTGATGCTCAATAGGTCGGAGGAATTCATAGAGGACGCCCTGTTTTCGCGTCTTTTGGTGCTGAATTTTATTTACTATCGTATCGGCATGACGCTGAATAGTGATAGTAAAGGAATTAGCCACTAAAAGGAGATCCGCATTTGATACCTAGAGGGTTCGCTTTAATACTATATAGGCGCCTATTATAGTTAATAAATAGTCTGTTAAATAAGCTTAATTACTTACCTTCTACTCGGGATGTTAATAGCTTATTTAAATGAAAATAAGCCTTTGTGTGATACCGGAGAAAGGCCTTAGGGACCTGATTTATCTATTCATCATAGATATATCGGAGGATATCTCCGTAATCATCTTCATAGAGATCCCGGAACTCCTACCAGCGTAGGTTATACTCCTCTTTTGTGAATACGAGAAAGATCTGATTAAGCTGGGTCTTTATGGTGTCCCACTTCTCACTGACCGTATCTCGATGCTCCCGAGATGTACGAGACCGGGCCGGCTGTTGAGCGGCAATAACTAGGTTAATACGGGTGCGTAACCGGGCTTAAATGTTCTTGATAATATGCCAGTAGCAAATCAAGGTCTTCGTGTCCGGGAAAACCTATAAAAAACCGGTAATTAGCATCGCTTAAAATAGACTCTCAGATAGACTCAGAGAGAGACTCGCTGGGAGACTCAGAGAGAGACTCAGAGATAGACTCAGATAGCTATCCAGAGAGAGACTCAGAGATAGACTCAGAGATAGACCCAGAGAGAGACTCAGAGAGAGACTCAGAGAGCTATCCAGAGCTATCCAGATAGCTATCCAGAGCTATCCAGATAGCTATCCAGAGAGAGACTCAGAGAGAGACTCAGAGATAGACTCATATACATACCTCAAAAACTGCATTCCGTAGCGCCTTCTCTTTATCTGTCATGATTGTCTTCGGATAGGGAATTTGCTCCTGATCAAGAAGCCCTTTCAGCCACCGGAGCACCTGTTGATAGGCCATTTCTCGCTCATTAGCGATAAATGTAAGCCCTATATAGAAGCTCTTCCCCACCGAAGACTCGCCGATAATATCAAGCATTGGGAAGTGATATCTATTGGTTTTGTAGGTACAGTCTATCTATAAAAAGAAGGGATTATTCCTTAGTAATTCAATCGAACTACGGTAGACTAAGAATACCATAGTTAATCGGTCTTCTCCATCTATATCGTAGTGAATAATCTATTGATTATTCTCTTACTTTAGGAGGGTTTAAATCTGTGAATAACCTCCTAAATCCGCTTTGCGATATTCGAAGATAAAGTGCTTAATCCTTATAGGATTAAGAACGAATTCTTCGCCTATTACCTTACACTGATTCTTGATCCCTTATGATATTATAGATAGCGAGGAGCCTTAATCGATTGCAGCAACAATTTAGGATCTAAACCGCTCGATCTACCTTATTTAATAAATCGCGAAGGTATGTCCGGGTTGTCGATTATAGTTATAGCCACTTTCAATGACCTAGATATCCTAAATCCCGTGATTACTGATGATATCGGAATTCGTACGTAGGTGGAGGGTCGCTCGATATAGGCATTGGGTTGAATGGGTAAATGATTGCCGGTCGGTGTTTTTGTTGGCTTTGTAGGGCCTACTTCGGGCGCATTGAAGTCGTACCCGATTAGACTGGGAGCCTCGCTTCGAGACTGCGAAGCCCTAGGGCTGGGCATGTATGTTGATAGCCTCGATAGCCTGCTCAATAGAGCGATAGAAGGGCTCGCCAAATTCAGAGATAGGCGGTGGGAGAGGTAGGGCATTAAAAATGATAGACATGATAGATTTGGAGGCTGGATTTGGGACTAGATTCGGAGGCTGGATTTGGGACTGGATTCGGAGGAAGGATTTGGAGGAAGGATTTGGGAGTTGGGATTGGTATTGAAATGTAGGTGTAAATGACCATTAAAAAAACAGGGTACATCTGAAAATCATGTGATAGCCTAATCGGTGTTAGCGCGGGTACTTTTCGACTGACCCTAGACAAATAGCCAACTTCACTTCTACAACCTATCCTTGGTCTCCTTCTCCTACCTTCTGCTACTCAAGATCCTGCCCCGGTGTATCTGGTTCGCAGACAGATATGCCCACGCCAATGACCAGCGTACCCCATTACACTATGTTAGTTTGTATACAGTATGTGTCAAGCTGGCTAAGCCTCTCATGAACCCACTAGGCAGTAATGCTGTATTTTAGTTAGAATGGGGAATTGATGTGGTGTTTAATGAAGAGATGGGAGTAGCTAACAGCTTCGTGGGAATAATATATTTAGGAGGTAGGAAATGTAACTTCGAATTGCTATGTCCATGTCACTGTTGAATGAGTGACAGATACTTCTGTACCTCCACTGAGGTTGGGATCTCTACCTATACTACATATTGATTTTCACTTACGAACCTAGATGATAAAGGGCACGGAGACAACTTGATCAATTGAGCGAGTTGCAAATACAATATTTACAGAGAAAATATAGTATCCTACCGCCATGTTAGCTAAAAGTCCACCAAGAGTTGCCCGGAATGATACCAGAGTTAACATGAAAAGCAAGAAACAAACTCCACAGACCTCGTTGTATTCACTCTAATCATTACAGATATTCCCAAACAGAGCCAGCGTAAAAAGCCTGATACGCAGGACCAAATATCAGTGAACGCACCCTTGAGACCCGTTTCTATCCCCCAAAGCATCCACAACCTCTACAATAACAGGAACCCCCTCCCATCTATCCACACCAACACCCCTTCAAATCAGTGATCATCGCCTGGTTCCCAGGGCTCCTTCTTTCTTTCGCTGACACCCTGCTAGAACGACATCGAGAGTTGTGGATAATAGTCTTGTCTTCGATGCTGTAGACTTTATGCGCTTTGGTTAAACTGTCGTTGGGTAGTACGACTATGTGATCAATCTCACAGGGTGGAGTATATATGACAGCATCTATTAAATCCCAGATACGGTGTTGAATGTTAGATGTGAATGATCTGGGCGTTATGCACATCGAACGGTTCCCGCGCTGCGGGAGGGTTTGCTCGTGTAACATTTGGGGAAAATGACGGGAGCATCGCTGTGTAGACATGTCGTTCTGGTTGACTGGGGTCTCCGGCCTTACCGTTTATCCCCGGGGAGCGGGAGAGTCCCCTGCTGTATGTGACGAGGCTCTGTCTGGACGCGCTGGTTCGGATGGCGAGAAGGTTGTTGTTGTTGAGGCTGGATCAGGTAACGCTGGAGCGGTTCGAGAAACTGTGAGTGCAATGCATTCGTCCGATTCAGCGCGTCAATAGCTTGGGAGGGTTGTTCCATTGCGCGATGGTAGATTTCGCCAGGGATAGGGTTAGTTGAATGCGAGAACTTGATATGCTTAATGTAATATATACCAGGAACCGATTCCATATTCACCCATCTAGTCCAGACAAGAATCAAGCGAACATCAACCAAAGCCCAACCGCAGCTTTCCAATCTATCAAAGAAACCACCAACCATCACCGTCATAAACATCATAAATCATAATCCCAATTCTTTCCATCCACCCATTCCGAACCCAATTTTAAAAAAATCACCCATTCCCAAATCCCCGCTCAGGACTACTCCCCCACTCCAACTCCCCCCACTCCAACTCCCCCAACTAAACCTCCCCGACCCTCCCGACGACCCAGACCCCGATCTCGATCCGGATCCAGAAGAAACAGCATCCTCCTCCTGCCCGATCTTTCCGCTCCCCCTCCCACTCCCAATCGCAACCCGCATGCCCTGCACAATGCCCCCATCATCATGGCCAGCCGGGTACATTCCGTCGTTGACGGAGAAATTCCGACAGATAAGGTACGCGTGCATGGCGGCGCTCTCGCGAGCTAGTATTTCGCTTGCGCAGATGTTGTCTGTTTTGTATTCGCGGTTGTTGACGCGGACGGTGCAGGTGTAGCCGGTGCCGCAAGTGAAGGCATTGTAGGTTGGTTCGGGCCAGTTGCGGCGGCGGCAGAGGCCTGGATTAGATGTTGTTAGCTTGGTGTGTGGGGTTAGGGTCTGTTATTGGAAGGCGTTTGGGGATTGGTGTCTGCGATTAGGTACGAGGGGAGACGGAAGTGGTACGTACTGGTCAAGTAGAGGATATAGTACATCTTGGGATTTGGACTGGCGAAGACGAAAAAGTACGCTTAGAATCAGGGCGTTGCCACTGTCACTGCAACGAATTGCGGTTACGCTGTACGCATTGGGATTGGGCGTGAATGGGAACTGGTGAGCTAGGGCTGGATCTGGATGATATGCGGATTGTGGTGCCCAACGGCTGCTGCGTTTGTTTTGTGGCGGGTGGGTGTGCTGGCTGCCGGAATAGAATTAGAAAGTACGTTTTATGATGCGAGTGCTGTGGAGTCATCCAAGCTTTGAGCTCAAGTATCGAGAATGTAGGAATAGAAAAGATGTGGACGAGCGTCCATTCAGTGGGGGATGTGTTGAGATATTAGAAAGAAGCGGACTCCATACATGTATACAAGTATGAATGAAATAAATCCACCCCTCTTCCGTACAACAAAAAGAAATTAATTTCTGGCTTTGAGGGGGACTCAGAAGCATTTCTCTCTATACAACATACAATCTACCTGCTTGGAATACCAGAAAACGGGTGGGGCTTTTGCATTTGCACTTCGCAAGTCATATCGTGAGCTGGCTGGTGTACACAGTACCCGATGGAGGGGAGACGGTTGCAATTGCGACAGCGCACAAAGAAACTATGAATGTACCTTGGATGCAGATGTCCTGAAGAAGAAAATGGTTAGTAATTAAACGGGGAAAGGTTAGAAGAGATTCTAATATCCACCGTTGAATCGAGGAAAAGAAAAGTAGAGTGTACAGACAGTAGCCAAATCAGACTTCGTCTATGAACCTCAGGGAATGGGTCTAGGGTCTGGGTATAGACTACCTCAACCATGTAAACAATGTACAAGCACGAAATCAAATGCAGAAGATTAGGAATTGGACCGACTAGAACTGATAGAACTAAAGGTTACAGTATCTCAACTTCCCTTTCGGCGGGTTTCTACTGATGCGCTGGCATAGCTCTTTGCCAGTAGAATCGAACCGAGTTGAGGTACACCCGGGCGAGACTTGGTCCTGCAATTCGCCGATCGATTAAACATTCTCGGAGACTAAGAGACCTTGTAACGGTGCAATATAATATACAGAAATTAGAAGAATTATATCTACATGGTGCTGGTCAACCATGTAGGTAGATTACCCGCAGAGAATTTTGCTGGGATTGGGATCCTGGTCTTGGTTTATATACTCCGCACTTGCGTGTCTTGTTTCTTTTTATGTGAAGTCGTCGATTTGTTGTTTTAGCTTCTTTTCTCTTTCTCAATTGCGTATGCCCACAGTAACATTAAAGAAAGTAAACGCGCATCAATAGTTGGCGCCAAGAGGGGCCGTTCATGTGCCGAACGCGTCTGGAGAGTAGAAACCTTTTATGATTCATGTACAACTAGATTCATGTATGAGTCAAATCCATATACACAATTGTACCTCACCCAATACCGGAGAATGGGAAAACGCAAACTAAACTCACTACAAAGTTACTCGACAGGCATCGGACGCAGCGATGAGCTGGCATTGCAGCGGAAACGGCGTTGGATTTTATCTGCATATGCTGGAGTTTCAAGCTCATTAAACACGGACGATTCCCTTTTCCTTCTTGGGCCTCGTGCAGCTTTCACAATCGTGGCGAACACATTCTAATCGAGGGGTAAATGTAAAATTGAGGGGGGGCACAGTGAATTTGCTGATCGACAAGAACTATGACAATGTCCGAGGGAAATTGACTTTGAGATCGATCCACTTTCTAGCACTGGGAGCTCGATACAAATCCTCAAAAAATATCGGTGAATCGATTGCCAACACCTAATATCACATATGATGAACACAAACCCGAAGTGCTACGTGCTATGACCTGGAGGCCATCCTCGGGCCTCTGACGCGCCGAGACTCGCCTGCCGCATAGACCCCAATTCATCCCTTGCGTCTGGGTCTCGTTCAGATTCCTGATCTGGGAGATTCATCCTCGTGGCTTCCATGCTATGACTGCGGGGCTTGGCTTCAAGGGAACCGAGACAAGATAAGTCGTGCATAATGCGCTCGGAGCCCTACCATGGAATCATATTGCTTCAGATCTACCGTAGAGAATATCTGACTGCAGGCTCATCCGCCGTGGCGCTTTGCTCCGTGTCTTTCTTTGCAATTGACCGGCTCATGCTCCGGCTACACAGTGAGGGGCTGGCACTCGGACCAGAGCCGCATTTCCTCCGCCGCCTTGTGCGGGACCATATACAATGGATGAAAAGGCGCCAGCCGATCACCCCTTGAGAATACATTGTCTGCAGATCGGTTCGGTGAAGACTTCCAAGAGAAAGAGGATGAGAAATTCTTGCTTGAGACACTCGAGTCTGTGCGGTAGTGGTGGTTTTGAGTTGCGCTCAAACCGGCTAGAACATAGCAGGTGTGGTATGAATCGACGTGTCTACAATTTGGTCAGCTGGTTCTGCGTAAAGGCTGTTATGGGGCAATTGAGGTGACTTACTTGCCCGGCTTGTCACGAAGACCACCGTTGTTACCTTGACAGCATGCGAGGATGTATCTGGTAAGACCTTCACGGCTGAAAAGACTGTTAGCTGGCGGCTCGGTGCTACTCGGCTTGCCGGCCAGAGATGATTCAATCAATGGCCAGCATCCACCAACCCAATGGCTGTAACATCCATCTACCAGCTTATTTGTTCGTCCCGAATAACCGCCTTCTGGAGCGGACTGGCGTGCAGACAACCATGACACTAATAAGGGCATGTCCATGTGTCTGCCAAAGCCATTAGCATATTAACGTCGAAGAGAGTAATATGGACTAGACTAGCAACTCACCTGTTGAAGATCTCCTCGGGGGGCGCCAGGATAGACAGACACGCCAGTGCGCAAAAAGCGTAGGCCCCATGGGCCTCCGATCCAGGGCTTCCAGAGATTCCTCCTTCAAACGTCTGGCCTAAGAGCAAGTGTTAGCAACAGCTTAGCTACAATCCCCACCACCAATAGCTCTTACATCTCGACAGATATTCAGGAAGTCCACTCGTCAAAGTTTCCAATCCCGCCTCCCGCGCTTGCGAACCCGGAGCCAGCGCCAGCGGCAGGTCAAGCAGCGATAAAAGGGTCATCGCGCAGTACGCGCCACTGCAATAATGACAGGTCAGACCGAGTCCGATCTCACATGGGACGGAAACAATTCGGTTCCCGAGAAAAGCTCCCAGCTGTATTGACTTACCGCACATCTTCCTCTCCGCCCTCGCAAACTCGGAAGCCTCCATCAGCCTGCTTCAACCGGCCGAGCCATTGCCACCTGCAAGAAAAAGAAAGATCAGAACCCAGGATCCTGGTCGGCACAGTATTGCAGATGCACATGCAGTAGCCATCTGCCGGTGACAACTCACATTGCGTGTCGATCGACCAATCCAAAGGCCTCCTCTCCTCCAACCATGGCCAGCGCTAGGACGGCTGCATAACTGCCCGCCACATGAGATGTCTGGCCGTGGCCGCCGCCAAAGCCACCTGTGGGGTTCTGCATTGGTCGGAGCGTAGCGATCACACTGTAGACGAAGGTTTAGAATGTCATTTTCTTTTTGGTTCTTATTCCGGTTTCATGTATAATGAGATGATCGTTTCCGATTGAGGGATTCTCCAGGTTCTGACATCTCCATTGTGTGGATAGAAGCAAATAATGACAAAGAAGCAAAAAAGGAATAACGAGGCGGGAGAAGCAAGGAGCAGTACTCACCGTTCACGGAATCGAGTCGTATCCTCTCCCAGCATCGCCAGTCCCGCCAACCCCCAGTACAAGATCCACGGGCGGCTGGCATCCATCGCGACAAAGCCCTCGGGATAATCCTCCAGCGAGTCGTAGAGGTAGCTTACATGTTGGTCGCGCTGGAGAGCCGGCACGCCATGCTCGTTGAAGTCCTTCTGGCTGCTGTGAATGCCCTTCAGGAATGGCAGGCATTTTGCCAGGGTCGCGTTCTGCAGATCGAGGGTCTCGGTGATGAGCGGGTCGCGGATGGGCGGCGGCTGCGTGAACATGGCCGGGATCCCCGGGCGCGCTGCTTGTTCGGTCATTTTTGGTAATATTGGTGACGGTGTAGTTGTCTTCGTTTTGTTGGTTGGGTTTTGTGCGCTGTTCGGGAATCGAACTTTCCGTCGAGATTTGCCTGCTATCAGTGGCATCAATTGGTGGTGTGGTGGGTGTCGGGGATTTTTGTAGTCTTTGTGATATCTTTGAGATTTGGTTGTCGTCAAAGAAAAAAGTGTGTTTGGTCTCTTAGTATTGTTCTCGTGTGGTGAATGCGAATGTCGAAGGTCTAGAATTGCTCTCTTTGTTTTCTCCCCGCTCTTGACCGCGGGGTTCCTTCGCGGGACTTGGGATGTTCCTCATCTACGATGTCTACAGTATGAAATATGAGTACATTGATGGAGTATTCAATATACGATAACATGGTCTCGGATAGTTTCATTGTTTCATCTTTCTTTAATTGTCGAGGACTGTACTATCCCAATAAGGCTAGAAGGTCTCAACAGGAGGTTCTCGCTTCAACACAACATTCACATCCCATGTATATCCGAGATAATGATCCAGATGCATGTCAGAAGCAAAGACCAACACGATATGACGGGTTCAAACATGCACGCGATGGTGGCTGGTGAGTAGGACCTTGGAAGTTCCCCTCCCTTGCTGCATGTGCCCCCAGTAACTTATTTAGAATAGAAAGATGTGACCTGTCAATTTTCTTATTACCCTTTTTTTTTCCCTTTTTCTCCCGGGGACTGCCGGAGCCATCAGAGTTCACGATGATGCCAACTTGGCACGGTCTCAACAGGAGTTAGTTCACCACGTATGTCCTTAGCTTAGGATAATTATCTTGATCGACATGGAAATCCCGGCACTGTCAGCATCCTGAACTCCTCAAGTGGCCCACTCAAGTTACCTTTTTGGTGGTATGGGGACATTGTCCGAATCACGGGCATGGAAGTGGGCAGGGTATTGGAGGGAGCTGATTGGATCTGATTAGGAAGGACTCTGCTTTTTGGGGAGTAGGCTCAAGTATAACACATCGTGACTGTCAGATCTCGTGTTTTATTGCCACGCTCTCAACGTTTGGCTATTTTTTCTCCTTCCCCCACTGATCTCCCTCCCGGCTTCTGTCTCACGGTCGATCCGATGAGAGTTAGGACATAAGGATCTCAGTCAGAACTTAGGAGATGTAGAAAGTCAGAAAGAAATGTAAGTTATGAAATGTTAGAATGCAAAATTAAATAAATACCGAGAGAAGGTAGAGAGAGAAGAAGAAGAAGAAAATGCAGAAATAAGGCAACCGGTGAATTCCCCTTTTAGGAAATAATTCAATAGTAGAAAAGAAACTAAAAGAAATTAAAAAAAAAAAAAAGATCATGGGATCAACCACCATCTCCGCTCTATCTCTCTCTCTCTCTCTCTCTCTGTAATATTTCACTCTCTAGGTATTCTCCACTCAATGCCTATAAACTAGCCCCCCGTGGAATTAATTCTCACCTCAAGACTGGCTCCAACTCCCTCCACGCAGCATCTCCACTCTCCACAACTCCCCTAGCGTATTTCTTCACCGCTGCTTTGTCCCCCCCACCGCCTCACTCTCCCTCCTCTTCATGCTTGTGTGACTCTTCTGAAGAAGGTCCTCTCATCCAGGCTGGTCCTTTCTTTCCCTTCCCTTTCACTTTCCCGTGATCATTTTGACTCGAAAAAAAAGTCATGTCCAATGTCGATTTGTCCAGTGATGGCCTGATGGGCGTCGATTACGACTCCAGAGGCTATCTACACCATCAATCATGGCCCGTGGTAGATCAAGCGCCCCCACGGTCAGATGAAGCCCATGGTCTCTCCCCGTTGCAAACCAGCGGTCACCCCCTGGAACAGTCGGTGACCCAAGATCCAAATCTCATGGTCGATTGGCACTTTCAACCACTTCATACTTCTCACCACCACCACCTTCCATATTCATCTGAAGACCCGTCCTCCGCGCCCCAGTTTACCACCAGTTATGGCATGCCAATGCAGTCTTCGCCCGTCGATCTCATGTCTGGCCAGGGCCAGATGAACGCCGGCTTACTCGATGGTCCGTTCCTGCCCATGTCCGCACCGGTCGATATGGTGCCATTCACCTATCAGGACTTCCAGTCGGATCTGATGGCGTTCCCTAACGGACTCCCCACCGGACTTTCGGATGTTTCCTATGCCCCGCACCCGGTGCTGGAGAGTAGTTCGCCCACTGATACTTATTTGGAGGTCCGTTCCTTATCCAGCAGTGACAACGGCTGGAGTACTGTCGACCACCGCCGCTCTCTCGACTTTGGTTATCCGGAACAAGGTGTTTTTGTCAACCCCACCCAGACTTTGCACGACCGTAGTCTGTCAGAGTCCTCATATTCCACCTCTTACGGCAGCTTTGTGGATATCACGAATCCGATCGGCTCTCCCGGTTCCGAGCCCAATATGGACTTGCCTTGCTATACTCACAACCATAGCCACGGCTATAGCCACAGTCACAGTCACAGCCATAGCAGCTCCATTGGCATCCACGGTACTTCCCCAACGAGCAGTGCAATCGTCCGTCGGGACCCGTCTTCGCAAGGCTCTCGCTCGCCGTCCGCTGTCAGCCCCATTGGAATGGTGCGGCCGATCCCGGTTCCGATTAAGAAGTCAACATCCCCTGCTCGATCTGCTGGGTCCCAGGCCTCGTCCGCTTCTCCGCCAAGCCGCAAGCCGTCCCGCAGAAGCCCCATTGCCGCCAAGACCGCCGAAACCAAGGTTCGCAAGCAATCCCAGACCGGCAAACCCGAGACCGAGAAGCGTGTGGGCAAGCGAAAGGGCCCTCTCAAGCCCGACCAGCGTAAACAGGCCAGTGAAATACGGAAATTGCGCGCGTGTCTGCGCTGCAAATTCCTCAAGAAGACGTGTGATAAGGGCGAGCCTTGCGCAGGATGCCAACCGTCACATGCACGGTTATGGCAGGTGCCGTGTACTCGTATCGATATCAAGGAGATTGGCTATTTCATGAAGGATTGGAAAGCGGATTACGAGCGTCACATCACCATGGGTTTCTCGGTCGGCAACATCACCGGATTTTCCGACCAGGAACGCACTCTGTTCATCACCCACGGTTACGGACAGATTCTGCCCATCAACGCCCGCGAGGTCTATGTCCGTGACGAGCAGTGCTTTACCGTGGACTGGGTCGAGTCGATGCAGCGTGATCCCACACAATACGAGGTCGAGACTGCCAAACTCTCCGCTGGTATGGAGGGCATCTCGCACGCGATGTTGTCGGACTACCTTGACCGCCACATTGATGGTAACGGCACCTTTGAGAAGTTTGTTGATGATTACTTCGATGGTACCCCCTTCCTGACGCAGATGCTTAAGACGGCGTTCCGCTTTTACTTCCGTACCAAACTGCCCGTCATTCGCAAAGCACTCAAGCTGGTTGTTGCTTACAACCTCACTATGCATGTCACTATGGTCGAGGGTATCGGCGAGGAGGAGGGCTTCCTGGGCAAGATCAAGAACATGGGCTCCAGGTTCTCCGGCAAGACCATGGCCCCTGTCATGATCAATTTCCAGATCAAGTGTGCCATGGCTAGCATGTGGCGTGAGCTGCAGAAGGATGTGCTCGAGGAGCTGTCTGCACTCTACTCGAGCGTGTACAGCGGCGACAAGCTGAAGAACTGGCCGACGATCTTCATCCTGGCCTCGATTCTGCTGGCTGTGTGGGAGGAGATGCAGTTCGACAGCCACTACCGGACTCCGGACCCGGCCGCCGTTGACAAGTTCTGCACCGACATGGAGACCACCCCGGTGGGTGTCATCGTCGGACTGTTCCAGGCTATCTCGCAGAAGCTACCTCCCTTCACCGAGTGGGATTCACAAAAGCACCACCAGCTTTTGTACTCCAACCCGGATGTTTGCAACACCATGACCGAAGTCCGCCAACATGTCGAGCAACATGGTAAGATTTACCCGTCTTGTACTCACCATTCACTCCAAATACTAACCATCTCACAGAGACCTACCTCCGCAGCCGTTCCAACTCTAAATTCAACCGTGGCGACTTCGACTGCCTCTCCAATAAATTTGTGTCGCGACTGGTCATTCGCGCCAACTAAACCACGACCCCGATGCGCACACGCATTATGATGATGATATATAACACGACTTGCGTTTTCCAGCAGCGAGTACAGTTGCGCGATTTTGTTTTGAATGCTCAATGATACAAACCCACGAACTGGATGAGAATATGCGAACGATTGTCGTGCCGATGCCGCGCATCGATTTCCACTCTTTAACGATGAATCCGACGGGCTCCCTCCCAGCGAGGGCCTACCTTTGCCCTTTTTGTACTGTGGTTCCCAGACAACCGTCTTTCCTTTGATCTAGCTTTTCATGAGCCGTTTTCTTTTTGAGCTTGTCTTTTGTCATATTTATCTTTTTTATTTCCTTGATCATTGTGTTTTTTTGGAATCCTTTTATTTTTTTTTTTTTTGCTCTCGTCTTTGGTGTATACCTTTCTTCGCATAGCTTTGTCTCCAGCGATGAACGAGGACCACGAATGTCATGACTGTGTACGGCCGAAGGTGTTTCTATTGTTTTGTTTTTCATTCTGCGGCACCTGGCACCCGCCGCGAACAGGGCAACAATCCAAGTTGAAGGCCCCTGAGAAAGTTTGAAGAGACGGGGCGTTGCAGGCTGTCTGAATACCCCGACTCACTTCTTTGTGGTTGGCCCTGCGGCCTTTTTGCCGGGGAGAATACGGCGTCGGACCGGGATAAATTTCGCCAGCGTTTGTTTATATACTGCCGATTAAAGGGCCTTTTGAGTCTATGGGTATCTCAATCGAGTATAGTTCTACCTTATTTTCACTCTTATCTTCACTCTTATTAACTCGGCATAATTTCAAGATTGTGATGTGCGAGGTCAGGTTGGCGGTGAACCCGGATGCGGGAAATCGGGATTGATACATGTGGGTACTTGGTACCCGGAGGCGCGCAGCAGTTGCCGCGCACAGCCCCGTACCAGGTACCTTCTGGCCACACTAGCGTCTCCATTTAGTCTCCATTTAGGTCCACCCCCTCTTTTCGCGATAAGCAACTAGACGTCATCACCCTTGGCTGTAGGCAGGTAAAGGAATAGAGACAGAGAGAACGGGGGAATATGGTATATGTAATATATAAAGAAAAAATACAGGGATCCTGGAAGATCGTAGAATCCAGATATTCTTAATAATCCTCCAACAGTCGGAGTTTTCCTGGGGTGGCGTCTATGAAATGATAGGCTGTTCTCAGGCACCTGTTTGACTCATCCGGCATCTTCTGGCATTTTCAGCCTTCTCGCGTCACTGGCACCTTCTGACTAAGACGCCCCCTCATCCTTCCACTGTTTCCTACATAAAGCCTCTGTTTCCCCTCTCAGCCACCCTCTTCCTCTTCCTTTACCATCCATCACTTTACCCCCTGGGCACCTTACCCTTTCGACATATCCCATTTCTATTCACATAAATCGTCTAGAATCTCTCGCCATCATGCAGATTTTCGTCAAGACTCGTACGTTTACACCCTTATCTAGCGGTCTTGCTAGAGGGATGATCACCTGGATTGCCCTCCAGCGCGCTCTCATGATTTGACTTTGAACATCCCTGCTAACTGCTCTTTGTCTACAGTCACTGGCAAGACCATCACTCTCGAGGTTGAGTCCAGCGATACTATCGACAACGTCAAGTCTAAAATTCAGGACAAGGAGGGCATTCCCCCTGACCAACAGCGTTTGATCTTCGCCGGCAAGCAGCTTGAGGACGGTCGCACTCTTTCCGACTACAACATCCAGAAGGAGTCTACTCTTCACCTGGTCCTCCGCCTCCGTGGTGGTATGCAAATTTGTAAGTGTCGTCTTGTCACACTGCCCTCATCCTTTGACTTTTGACTAACATTCGCCACAGTCGTCAAGACCCTCACCGGAAAGACCATCACCCTCGAGGTCGAGTCATCCGACACCATCGATAATGTGAAGTCCAAGATTCAGGATAAGGAGGGCATCCCTCCCGATCAACAGCGTCTTATCTTCGCCGGTAAGCAGCTCGAGGACGGCCGCACTCTGTCCGACTACAACATTCAGAAGGAGTCCACTCTCCACCTCGTCCTGCGTCTCCGTGGTGGTATGCAAATTTTCGTGAAGACCCTCACAGGCAAGACGATTACACTTGAAGTCGAGTCATCGGACACAATCGACAACGTCAAGTCCAAGATCCAAGATAAGGAGGGTATCCCACCCGACCAGCAGCGTCTCATTTTTGCAGGCAAGCAGCTTGAAGATGGCCGCACACTCTCCGACTACAACATCCAGAAGGAATCCACACTACACCTTGTCCTCCGTCTCCGTGGTGGTATGCAGATCTTCGTCAAGACTTTGACTGGAAAGACCATCACGCTAGAGGTCGAGAGCTCAGACACCATTGACAATGTCAAGAGCAAAATCCAGGACAAGGAGGGTATTCCTCCTGACCAGCAGCGTCTTATCTTCGCTGGCAAGCAGCTGGAGGACGGGCGGACTCTATCGGACTACAATATCCAGAAGGAGAGCACTCTGCACCTCGTGCTGCGTCTGCGTGGCGGCCAGTAAATGATGACATGATGCTTTTTTTCTCGACGATGGGTTCTTGAACCTGCATGGCGTTTATTGGTTTTTCGAGGCTGAGGCTTCTTTTTCAATTTCAGGACGGCCTCTCTCTTTACTTGGCCTTTATTATTATCACGCATCTGTGATCGATAGTTCTCTACAATCAACCCTATAGCATTTGCTATTATTTGGCAAAACACTCTCCATTGTATGTCTGTAATCTAGAATCGTTGTAAGAACATGATCCAACTAGATAGGCCAAGAATTGGGTATAGGATCGATATGTTGTAAACCTCGATATATCGCCTATGTCCGACCTCAAAACTCTTGCTGTTCATCCATCTCAGTCAATTTGGTCAACTTGCACATCGCTCTCGCCACCTCACCATTCCAACAGAAAGATCAGAAATCCCTTCTAGAATCTCTTCGCCATTCTTTGCCTCTTTGCCACCTGCGTGTCAGGAACGAGGGTGGCGTAAGACGCAGTGGCGGCCGTTATCAAAGATTAAGTAATCGTCCTTATCGCGGTCTATGATCCACGGATAACACGACTTCCTCTTTCGACAGCGTGAACCTCAAATTGCAAGCTCCAGAGGATGCGAGCCATCATCCGGGATGCCCGCTTATTTCTACCATATCAGCTTCCAAATCCTCTCCCACAGCTCAACTAACTCGTCGACCTCAAGCTCCTCGTCCACCGCAATACAATCCACATGGGAAGCTCTACAACCATTCCAGCAACGGAGCCGGTCTTCAAGCTCAAGCCGTCTATCACTCACAGGATATAATCACACATCAGCAAACGCCGAATACCCCCTGGTGCATCGGCAACGTCTGTCATCTACATTTCCCACCCACGCTCAGACCACGCCGCCCCAAATAACCCACTCCGATAGCTCCTCTCCCTACGAAACCTACACTACCCCCACCTCCATCGAAGACGACAAGCGCTTCGGCGCCGTCTCAATTGAGTGCATTGATATGGTCACCCCGAAGGATCCGCCAAATAGAACCAAGCGCGCCTCCGCGGCCGCCACGGAGCCGGAGAACCTCGTTGTCGCGGGCATCGGCACAGACATCTCAGGTGGCCTCCGCACAAAAGGCCGCTACATCCCACTCGATCACCAGCTTTCTGATAGTGTTTGGGGAATTGTACACCTGTACCGCGACATACAGGAGACGCCATACCTTGGGGGCGATGATGATTACCCCACCTATCTCAAAGGCTCCGCGGCTGCGGCCCGCCACCCTGGTGAGCAGCAGGCTACGGTGAGAACTGGTACGGCGGGCTCCAAACAGTCTGCTGGGAAGGGACTTGCAGCGTACCCGTTTCCTGAGACTGTTTCTTCCTCTGCGCAGAATATTGATGAGAATTGTACGACGCTGTGCATACTTGCTGTGCCGTCTTATCTGTCGCCCTCGGATTTTCTGGGATTTATGGGTGAGAAAACTATGGATGATGTTAGTCATTTCCGTATGATTAGGACTGCGCGTGCGAATCGGTATATGGTTTTGATGAAGTTCCGCAATGGGCGGAAGGCGAAGGAATGGCAGAAGGAATGGAATGGGAAAGTGTTTAACAGCATTGAGCCTGAGACTTGTCATGTGGTGTTTGTGAAGACGGTCGAGATCCAAGTCGCGGATGCCGCAACACCGTCTGAGCATGGCGCGCTCTCCAATCTTTCCTCGCCCTCTCGTCCTCCAAAGCCCTCCGCCGGACAGGCAACTCTCACCGGCAAACCTCTCGCACCACCAACCCCAGCCCTAATCGAATTACCCACCTGTCCCGTCTGCCTAGAGCGAATGGACGAAACTACCGGCCTACTAACAATCATCTGCCAACACGTCTTCCACTGCACCTGTCTCGAGAAATGGAAAGGCAGCGGCTGTCCCGTATGCCGCTACACCCAAGATGACTGCCGCAAATCCAACGCGGGCCCAAAACCAGACCAAGAACCACAAGAATGCAGCATCTGCCACTCAGACCAAAACCTCTGGGCCTGTCTAATTTGCGGCACAATCGGCTGCGGACGCTACGACGGCGCCCACGCCTTCGACCACTGGAAAGAAACAACCCACGCCTTCGCCATGGACCTCTCCACCGAGCGCGTCTGGGACTATGTAGGCGACGCCTACGTCCACCGCATAATCCAGAACAAAACAGACGGCAAGCTCCTCGAACTACCGGCCGCAGACCACAGCGCCCTCGATCCACCTGACTGGGGCGATGCGGTTCCCCGCGAAAAACTAGAGAACATGAGCATAGAATACACACACCTCCTCACCAGCCAGCTGGAAAGCCAGCGTGCATATTTCGAAGAAGTCGTCGAGCGCGCCGTTGACAAGGCGTCGCAGGCTAGTGCTGCTGCCGCTCTGGCGGAAGTTAGTTCTACTACTGCGGCTTCGCGTCTTGAAGAACTGCAGGCTAAGTACGATGTTCTGACTATGGAGACGTTGCCGGGTCTTGAGCATGATTGCGCGAGAGCGGAGAAACGGGCGGAGAAGTTCGAGGCGTTGGCTAGGTCTTTTGAGAAGAGGTTTCAGGAGGAAAAGGCTATGAATGAAAATATGTTGCAGAGGATTGAGGGACTTTCGAAGGAGGTTGAGGGTCTTCGGAGTGAGAAAGCGGATTTGGCGGAGCAGAATCGGGATTTGAGCTTTTTTATTAGTGGGTCGCAGAGGTTGCAGGGGCAAGGGGAGGAGGTTGAGCAGGGGACTGTTTCTGTGCCGGAGGTTGCTGAGAAGAAGAAGAGGAAAGGGAGGGGGAAGAAGTAGGTGGATGGTTGTTGCTCGGTGTTCTGTTGAAGCAGTCTTGCCTATCGATGTTGAAGGATTGAGTGTTACTCCCTCTCCAGCGGATGGGATACGATTTGTACAGTAGCGACGAGGAAATGCGTTTACGATATATGAGTTACGAATCGGTCTCTGCAATGCCAGTGCAACTGAAACAGAATGAATGCTCCACGAAACCAATGCCAAATCGAACCAAAATATCTACTAATATACAGACAGACACAACAACCCTATTCTACATATTACCCATTTAGAACTCTCTCCTAACAGCCCAAAAATAATTCCCCCAATCCTCACTCCCCCTAACCATCCTCCACCCAATTCCAGGAACATAAACAGCCCCAACACACTTCCACCTCATCCCCTCAACCTCCTTCGCTCCACCCCGGTAAACCCCCGAATCCGCAACCCTCATCAACCCCTCCTCCAACCAACCCTTAACCTCATCCGGATTCACAAACTTGCTCCACTCGTGCGTGCCCCGCGGCACAACACCAATAGGCCACGGCGCCTCAGCGATAACCTGGTTCAGCAGGAAAGACGGCAATGTCCGCGATATTGTCGAGCCGATCAGCCAGCCGCCGGGCTTGAGGGCACGGAGACAGTTCGTTAAGAAGGTTAAAGGTGTTGTAGTTTTGGGGTCGATGTGTTCGAGGACTTCGAAGAGGGTTACGATGTCGAATTGTGCGGGGCTCGGGATAGAACTTGAGTCCGGGCTTGGACTTTGGCTTGCTGGTGAAGTTGTTGCCGTGCCGGCAAGCACATCCTCCAACGTCGTATTCAAATACCGAAACTTCCCAGAGCGAAGATGCGCATCGACGGTAGGATCCATGCGGGCGTGCGAGCGCGCCATGCGGATTAGGTCTGTTGACGGGTCGATGGCTGTCATTGTTGCGGCTAGCGTTGGGGTTGGTGCTGAGCTGGTGTTTAGGGGGATTGTGCGCGCTAGGGACTCGGCGAAGATGCCGCCGCCGCAGCCGACGTCTAGGTAGTTGAGGGTTGCACGGGGGGATTTTGTTGTTGGTGAGGGGGTGCCTTCTGCTAGGCAGGAGGCAATGAATTCGTGGCGGAGGGGGTTCATTAGGTGCAGGATGCGTGAGGGGCCCATTGGGTCCCACCAGGAACTGGCGAGGGCTGAGAAGTGGGTGAGTTCGTCGGCGGAGACGGAGGAGTGCTTGCGGGTTTGCGGGAGGGTGCGTGTTGAGGGGTAGGAGAGCGCCGGTGATGCGCGGGTTGGGCGCAGGGCTCGGAGGGGGAGGCGGAGGGATGCCATTGTTGGGACTGGAGGTGTTCCCAAGGTTGGTGAGGTGAGGTTTTGGGATTAGCTCCGGGTTGGTGCTCTGGGAGCGTTTGGTTTGTGTGGATAGTTAAAGATAATCTGTGCGGAATGTCAATTGGCTATTCGGAAGGGATTGGAAGTGACAGTGGACATACCAGTGGAGCATTTTGTGAGTAATTGGGCAGAAGAGAAACATGAAGCTCTTCGCGAAATTGGAGAATTGCCGAGTCAAACATGCCAAGGAAGTTTGATTGGTCTAGCTTCAGCCGGAGAACATCGATGGGCTCATATAGTCTTGAGCCTCTCAGATATCATTCTACACACAGGTTGACCTCCTTGAGACTTTTAGGTGCTTTATCTCTTTTCACAAGGCTATCAGTACCGTTCGTCCCAAGGTCCCATACCTCAACCTGCTTGAGTCAACGAGCGTTTGAAGCCGGTTGTTGGCAACATGTATCGGAAGCTCAAGACACAAGGCGAGATCTGCTCTAGGTAAATTAGAGGCCTTTAGATCTCCGCCATTCTACCACGCCTTCCCATTCCTTTCTCGAGTATCGACTGATCAGGAAGATATCCAGCCATTGCGCATTGATCGTGTTCTATTCAACTCAATTCATATAACAACCGTCTATAAAAACTCCACTTGGTATCATAAGACAAAATCCACTTCCCAAACTCACAAAAATACAGCAATCATCTCAATATACAATTCTGAAAGCCTAATTCCTGCACAGATGCATGAGATGCCGACTCTTGGCCATCGACATCAATATCCTCGCCACCACCGGTATAGTCCCACACATGCTGACCAGACCACGAAGCCAACTGATCCGGCACAGCAGCACCGAGTATAGGAAGGAAATTTCCCGTGGTGATCGTGCAGTCGAGTCCAAGCACGGTCCTACAGCGCTCGAGCAATGTCGGGAAGAGGTATGAAGGGGAGCCACGGATCTGAGATAGCGTGTGCAGTATACCCCACAGCAACTCGTTTGGATCAATAGTCGACTCAGCTAGTCTGTGGACTGCTTTTGGTCCGAGAGATCTTGTCACGTCGGCGACGGAGACGCCTAGATCGAAGAGTTTTTGTTCCTGCACAACATCCCAATCAGTATACGAAAAACTGAGTGTACTAGGCTTTGGCTTACCATTCCAATTCCATGGGCATCAACAGCTCCCTGTGAGGCTGCCCCAATCACACTCATCACGGCTTTGCCTACCATCACAGGTAGGTGAAATGGTAAGACTGCGTCATCGCGGGATCCACTCTGCGTGGCATGGCTCATAGACAGCTTCCACATCATTGCCTGCAGCCACTGCTGTGTGATCAGGATATCCACCTGCTGGATTTCAAGTACTCCCTCTAGGGAGATAGGCTTGCACAGGCTCGATTGGATGGCTGAAGTTGGTGGTCTCTCCAAGATGCCATCTCCGCCACCGGCCGAGACCCAGTCATAAAGATTGGGAGTGAGATTCTCAAAAATATTAACCAAATTGATGAACCCATATGCCAAGATGGGATCCTCCGAGCAAAGAACTTGAGGCTTATGAATCGAGCTGCGCAGCATGACCGGCTTCGCTTGCTGGAGAGCATATCCCCTGCAATCACAAATCAGCACAGCCATCACCACTATCGCAATCTCACTCACCTCTCCGTAATAAACAAAAGCCAAAAAACCCTCCGTCTCTCCTCCGCCTCCTCAACCTCAAACTCAGCATACGTCCCCTCTCGATGCAACCCAAGCGTAAACGCAAACGAAGTTGCCTGACACAAGAAGAACCAAGCATGATCCTGCCTATCCAAATTCCCATACGAAGCAAACAAGAAGAAAGAAGTCAAAAGCGACTCCGTCCCAACCTCCTCCAAAACATCCACCTCCCGCCGCGCCCGCACAGCCTCACAAAGCAGCTCCTCCCCAGACATCAACGACTGCCCATCCCCGATACTCCGCTGCGTCGAATTCGCCACCGGCGCAGCCCCATCTAGCTTTAGCTGGATATGCGTCGCTGCACACAACGACGCAAGAAACGCGTACCGGCGCGCTGTCAGCTGCTCCGGCGCGTGGCAGTCCAGCCGCAGCTGGTCCCCGCGCACAACGGGCATAATCGGGAACAGGTACTTGAGGTAGACGTTGACGTGCGCCAGGAGAATATGCGGCGAGAGCCGTCGGGGCTGCGGTCTGGCATAGCCGTAGCTGTAGCCGTATCCGATGGCGGATTCGACGGTTGAGTCTGTTGAGCCGGGGGAGGAGACGAGTTCCGGCGGTGGCAGGTGCGAGAATGTATCTGAGAAGTCCTGGCCTGCGAACTGCGAATCGGTGATTATGAACTCTGGGGAGATGGGGGAGTTCTTAAATGCGTATTCCGGGATCTCTGGGTCCAGATCCGGGCCGGATCCGTCTTTGTCGGGATTGTGATGCTCGGGAGGGTCGAGTCGGGATGAGAGAGGGTGGATCGGGGCTAGAGGGTAGAGAGTGCGGAATTTGGGGCCCTTTCTGCGGAGAACATCGCTATATGAGCAGGAGAGAAGTAGCCGTTGGCATTTATCGCATGGAAGTTCGCGAGAACACTTTATCTTTCGGCGACGACAGTTGTCGCAGGCTTGTTTAGAGGGTTTTCTGGTTGACATCGTTGGATTTTGGGTATATGTCTAAGGAGTTTGACTCGACTCGGCAGAGGAGAAGTTCATGTTATGTTTTTTTCAGGTCTGGAATAATCATGCGATGTTTCATCGGGGACTTTAGAGACCCATTATAAAATAAATCCCAGAAACCTGGGGAAGTGCGCGGGGGGGGAAGGGGGCTTGCGAGCGAAGAAAAAAAACCCCGCAAAGGCCCCTGCGTCTGGCGTTTATATTCTCTTTTCTTGATCTTATTCGCATTCGACGCTGCTTGCTTTTACTCTTTCCAGGCTTCTTCTAGATCAGGGGCGTTACTCTCCCTCTCGGCCCGACTTCTCGTGTCAACCACGTATACCCCTCAGCCTCCCCCAGATTTCGAGTCAAGGACGTGGACTTGCAAGATTGACATGCATATTGACTCATTCAGGGAGTATACTCCGATTTTCGAATTCTATGTCATCCTGCCAAATCCTGCGAAACACTATTATAGCTCCATGATCTCGGCCCGTAAGCCCAAGGTACCCTAACTAGACGGGCCAAGTCGGCTATGATGTCTGACATCTTCATGGCGTTGTTTGAGCAGAGACTAAGATCAAAAGATGCGCGATTTTCTGGCCCTGCTTAACCTGTTTGAATGGGAGTGGACACCGCTAGGCTATGCTGAGCGTTCATCTCCGCTTCGGTGTCTTCTCAGACCCAATCAAGCTCTTCACGGCTTCTTTTAGTTCAGGTATTGTCTGAACTGGACCTCCGAAAGTACCGAGAGAGCTTGTTTTGATTCTCGGCTTCCCGAACAGAGGAGTTTCTTGGGGGGATGTTTGCCTGCTATATCGTGGGTTAAGGGGTGAAGTGCATATTCTCGTTACAAATTCGAAGAGGGGAAGTGTTGATCAGGATATGTATCGAGATTATCCCCCGAGGTTCCTATGAGAGCTTTCTCCAGAGTTACTCCAGACTCTCCAGAAGTCTTCCGGGTGTCCGTCTACCGGTAGTTATAGTGTTCTTCACTAGTGAGAAAGGGCTCACCGCAGACATGAGACGTAGCAGGGGAATTACAAGGAGTCAAAGGACACGGACAATTATCGGGCAATTGGCCAATCACAGGCCTCATATCGTATGATCGGCGGTCTTTGGAGGTGGGATCTCCCTATTACTACGCTACATGGAGACTGCTAACTACTTACGCAGGACATTGTGGGACTATGGAGTACTTTGAACTCTGTTGACTTGTCTTTTTACATAAAAAGTTGGATATTTCTACCTACAATATACACCATGTAGGTATTACTACTACATAGGCAGTACTTCCAGGCGGCTTCGTCCAGATTGATATGTTTGGTACACAATGATTGGACATCGAATCGTCGTGTTTCAATGTTGACTGTCTGAATACTTCTCACGGAGTACTCCATTCCACTGTCACGCAGTGTGCAGTCGGATCGCACGGGTCAACGCAAGGGTCATCTCCGCAATGCCCAGCCCCAGCTTCCCCAATTTAGCTTGAAAGCTTGACCAACCCCGCAAAGGCACTCGGCAAACTATGCGATCCATCGGAGAATCAACGGAGATTCAATCGTATTCCGGCCTCGGGATGGTAATCGGTTCCTGTTAGTTCCTGTACAGCTGCGGTGCAACGAGCCTCTGCGCGCTCTGGACCTATAAGAACGGGGCTGCGCTGGACAGATCGTTTGAGAAACACGAACTTCCCTGCTCTAAACCCCAAGGAACCCGGTCGCCATGGTCGGTGTAAGGAACTTCCTCGTCGGCACCTGGCTCCTGCCAGCTGCCTATGGTGCTTTCTCAACATCCGCATCGGGCTCTCGCTCTGCTGCTTCTTCGACTTCTTCATCGGCATACTCACAATTCACTGTTCCAAGTAATGCAGATGCGGGCGCGCATCTAATCGCCAATATCGATGATCCGGAAGCTGTTGACGCGCAGTCCGTGTGTCCCGGCTACAAGGCTTCCAACGTGAAGGAGTCTTCTCGGGGCTTGACTGCTACTTTGAAGTTGGCAGGGAAACCATGCAATGTCTATGGTACGGATGTGGACTCATTGGATCTTTCTATTGAGTACCTCGCCGATGACCGACTCAATGTTCAAATCGTCCCGACTTATCTTGATCCTTCCAACTCTTCTTGGTTCGTGCTGGATGAGCATGTCGTTCCCCGGCCTAGTTCCGATAAGCATGCTTCAAAGAGAACAAGTGACCTTGAGGTTACCTGGTCGAACCAGCCGTCTTTCCACTTTAAGGTCACTCGTAAAGCTACGCGTGATGCTATCTTCGATACCACTGGCTCGGTCTTGGTGTTTGAGAACCAGTTTGTTGAGTTTGTTACTTCTTTGCCAAAGGATTACAACTTGTACGGAATTGGAGAACACATCGAGCAACTGCGCATCTTGAACAATCGCACATTGACTCTCTATGCGTCGGATATTGGTGACCCTATTGATGAGTGAGTTTCGTCCGTCCAGCGTGATGTTTCTCTACTCATTGAGTCAATACTAACTACCGGCCAGTAACCTGTACGGGACCCAACCTTTCTATCTGGACACCCGCTACTACGAGGTCAATCACAAGGGCCATCACACCCTTGTGGCAGCCGACAAGGCCGATCAGTCTAAGAACTATGTTTCTTATTCGCACGGTGTCTTCTTCCGAAACGCTCATGGCCAGGAGGTTATCATGCAGCCTGAAGGTCTAAAGTGGCGCACCCTTGGGGGCAGCATTGATCTCACTTTCTACTCTGGTCCAACCCAGGTGGATGTCACCAAGAACTACCAGCTGAGCACCATCGGTCTGCCAGCATTGCAGCAGTACTTTACTTTTGGGTACCACCAGTGCCGCTGGGGCTACAATAACTGGACTGAGCTTGAGCAAGTTGTCTCCAACTTTGAGAAGTTTGGTATTCCATTGGAGACTATCTGGTAGGCTGATCGCTCACGTTCCGCTGTTCGGACAATTGCTAACATGGGCCAGGAATGACATTGATTATATGCATGGCTACCGTGACTTCGACAATGATCAACACCGCTATCCGTACAGCGAGGGTGAGAAGTTCCTGGACAAGCTTCACAGTAGTGGCCGTCACTATGTTCCCATCATTGATGCTGCCATCTATATTCCGAACCCTAACAATGCCTCTGATGCGTAAGACTCCCTGATCCTGTCTTCATAAGTACTTGCTGATGTTTGCAGTTATGATACCTACACCCGCGGACATAAAGATGATGTCTTCCTGAAGAACCCGGACGGAAGCGAGTACATTGGCGCTGTCTGGCCCGGTTACACCGTCTTCCCTGACTGGCATAACCCCAAGACAGGCGATTTCTGGGCGAACGAGATCGTGACCTGGCACAAGAAAGTTGCCATTGACGGCATCTGGATCGACATGAATGAAGTTTCCTCCTTCTGCGTTGGCAGCTGCGGATCTAAGAATCTGAGCATGAACCCAGTCCACCCTCCCTTCGCACTTCCCGGAGAGCCTGGCAACGTGATCTATGATTACCCGGAAGGGTTCGAGCTGAGCAACAAGACCGAAGCTGCAGCCGCGTCTTCGGCATCGTCTAGTCAGGCCGTCGCCGCTGCAACCGGTGGCTCCAGCACTTCCTCCGTCCCTTATATGCGTACCACACCCACTGCAGGAGTACGCAACATCAACTACCCACCCTACGTGATCAACCACGACCAGGACGGCCACGATCTCAGCGCCCACGCCGTCTCCCCGAACGCCACTCACTCCGACGGCGTCCAAGAATACGACGTACACAGCCTCTACGGCCACCAAATCCTCAACGCCACCTACCAAGGCCTGCTAAAGGTAGACTCAAAGAAACGCCCCTTCATCATCGGCCGCTCCACCTTTGCCGGCTCCGGCAAATGGGCCGGCCACTGGGGCGGCGACAACGCCTCCAGGTGGGCCTTCATGTTCTTCTCCATCCCGCAAGCCCTCTCCTTCTCCCTCTTCGGCATCCCCATGTTCGGCGTCGACACCTGCGGCTTCAACGGAAACTCAGACGAAGAACTCTGCAACCGCTGGATGCAGCTATCCGCCTTCTTCCCCTTCTATCGAAACCACAATACCCTCTCCGCAAACCCGCAAGAGCCCTATGTCTGGGACTCCGTGGCCAAAGCCGCCAAAGACGCAATGCAAATCCGCTACGCTATCCTGCCTTACTTCTACACTCTCTTCCACGAAGCTCACACAAAGGGAACGACCGTTATGCGCGCCCTCGCCTGGGAATTCCCAACTGATCCCTCCCTCGCTGCCGTCGACACACAGTTCCTCCTCGGTTCGGCCATCATGGTCGTCCCCGTCCTCGCGCCACAGACTACATCTGTCAAAGGTGTCTTCCCGGGTCTCAAGCACGGAGAGATCTGGTATGACTGGTACAGCCATGAAGCCGTCGACGCGAAACCGGGCGTTAATACCACTATCCCCGCGCCGCTGGGCCATATCCCCGTTTTCGTGAGGGGTGGCAGTGTCTTGCCGATGCAGGAGCCGGCGTTGACGACTAAGGAGGCGCGTGCCACGCCTTGGTCTTTGCTTGTTGCGCTTAGTGGACACGGAGTTGCGTCTGGTCAGCTGTATCTCGATGATGGGGAGAGTAATGTGCCGGATGAGACGCTTGACGTTGTGTTCAAGGTTGAGAGATCGGCTCTGAGTGCTAGAGCGAAGGGGAGCTGGAAGGAGGTGAATCCGTTGGAGAGGGTTACTGTTCTTGGGGTCGAGAGGAGGCCTGGGGTTGTTAGGTTTGGTAGGCGGGTAGTGTCCGCTGAGGATGTGCAGTGGAATGCTACATCGCATGTGCTGTCTGTTGGTGGGTTGCAGAAGTTGACTGGTGAGGGTGCGTTTAGTGAGGATTGGACTTTGACGTGGTAGATTTGCGAGTGAGATTGTTTGTCTTGAGAGGTGGTCGTGGTTTTTATAGTCTTCAATGGCATGTATCTCGAGGTGATGCATTTGTGAAACAGTGTGACTCGCGACAATAGATCCTTCTTCTAATCGCAGTCATATTCTACCTTAGAGTATCCAACCAGAACTCCCTGTCTAGCCCTCCGTGGTGCACAAAGCCTCATTCGGCTTCGAAGAAGAAACGCCTCTCAATCTATTCCCCGGTCGCATTCCCAAACTGTCTATCCATAATCATCGTCATCATCCTCCTCCTCACAAATCAAAGTCTCTGACATCCTCGATCTCGGGCCGAATACCAACATTGCTCCCTTCTACCGTCGAATCACACTTCTACATAAAACCCATATCCCCCGGCTAAACCCCGTAGAAACCAAGATAAAGGACCGATCGACATCACCTCAAACAAGCCAGTAACCACCCCTATTGCACTGTACGCCCGTCCCGACGACCCCTGTTGGTTTGGCAGGGTTGTGTGAGATTTGATTCGATGGGACCCCGTGTTCAGGGGTTATGGGGTTATGCAGGCAGGGATTTATTTCTCGCATTTACATTCACTTGTACTTTCACACTCACATTGTGTGCATGTTCCTTGTCTTTGGATTTGGGCTGTATGTTCGAGTGTTACTGGTGAATAAGTAGAGATATATGTACCTACTAGGGCTTGGACTCGATTCATATTTGATAGAGGGAAAGTTGAGAATTGAGTCTGCATGATAGCCATGATTAGCACACTTTTTCTTTTTATTTCTCTAACTGTGCATACATGTACTCTCTAAATCCTAGTTAGTTATTTGTTTCATACTCCCAAAATCCAAACTCCTGCCTGGGGGCGGTCATTTACAGGATTTCTCCCATCCGCACCCGTGAAGATCATCATCGATATACTGTCTTTGATTGGCCTACTCCATTCTCCCCTCGGACTCCGAGTCAAACGGTCATTCGTCTCCGGTCGATGCTGCTCATCTGCCATTGTGAGGATAGTTTTGCGGTCTTAATATAAAGACAGTCCCTCGCGACCGAAGTCCAGGTTCCTCATTACATTTTCTTGCACGTTACCGGTCAAATATACTACACGTGCTGCCAATATGGTCCTCCCACGCCTCGCATATCTCGCCAGCTTCATCGGCGCCGCTATTGCGGCGACACCAGCTGAATGGCGCTCGCAGTCTGTTTACTTTATGCTTACCGATCGCTTTGCGAGGAGTGATGGGTCGACGACGGCTGCTTGTGATACCGATAGTCGGGTGGGTTTGGGGTTTGTTCTGCATTTATTTCCATTGGTAATGCTAACTGGGTTGAATAGAAATACTGTGGTGGAACCTGGAAGGGGATTATTGATCAGGTTGGTTACGCTACTTTCGACTTTCTTCGAACGGTAATACTCATTACTGTGATTTGTTTCTAGCTGGACTATATCCAAGGAATGGGCTTCACTGCTATCTGGATTACGCCCGTGACTGCCCAGTTGACGGAAGATACGAAGTACGGCGAGGCGTATCATGGGTATTGGCAGCAGGATATGTGAGTCTATGAGGTATATACCTAAAATGTAGACTGCATGACTGATCCACCCAGTAACGCTCTCAACCAAAACTACGGAACAGCAGACGACCTCAAAGCCCTGTCTTCCGCTCTGCATGAACGCAACATGTACCTCATGGTCGACGTCGTAGCTAACCACATGGTGAGATGGAGCCAGGATGCAATTTTTAAAGAATACTGTATACTGACATGTATTGGGATGAAAGGGCTACGCAGGCGCAGGCAACAGCGTCGATTATAGCAAATTCAACCCCTTCAACGACGAGAAATACTTCCACTCTTACTGTCCCGTCTCCGATTACAATGACCAGACCCAGGTGCAGAATTGCTGGCTCGGCGATGATACGGTCTCGCTGCCGGATTTGAATACCGAGAGCGAAGATGTGCAGAAGTTGTGGTATGATTGGATTGCGGGGTTGGTTTCTGATTATTCGAGTAAGTTTGGCTGTGGATGGCTGCTGAGCAAGCTATCAGTAGCTATATTGGTTAGTACTAACAACTTCAAGTCGACGGCCTCCGCATCGACACGGTCAAACACGTCGCAAAGGATTTCTGGCCTGGTTTCAATAAGGCCGCCGGTGTTTACTGCGTTGGTGAAGTCTTTGATGGAGACGCGACATACACTTGTCCGTACCAGGAGGTTATGGATGGTGTGCTGAATTATCCAATGTGAGTTGTCTTGGTGTTATATACATATATCACCTACCATCTAATGGAAGAGGAATGAGAAGAAACTAACAGAACTAGTTACTACCCCCTTCTCAACGCATTCAAATCCACATCCGGAAGCATGACAGACCTCTACAACGCCATCAACACCGTCAAATCAACTTGCAAGGACTCAACTCTCCTCGGAACATTCCTAGAAAACCATGATAACGCGCGTTTCGCCTCGTAAGTGCAATCCCTCTGTAAAAAAAAAATATTATAACCAAAAACTAATGATCTCTCTCTTTCCCACAGCCTCACAGACGACATCTCCCTCGCCAAAAACGCCGCCGCCTTCACTATCATGGCAGACGGAATCCCGATTATCTACGCAGGACAGGAACAGCACTACAGCGGGGGCGAGGACCCAGCTAACCGTGAGGCGTTGTGGCTATCCGGCTTCAACACTGACAGCGAGCTGTACAAGCTTATTGCGAAGGCGAATGGTGTGAGGAATCTCGCGGTTAAGGGGACGAATTATACTATTTATCAGGTATGCACGCTTCCACTCGAGACCAGAGGGAATGGAGTAAAGGAAGAATAGACTGATTGACTCTGTGCTGTGGCAGAACTACCCCTTCTACAAAGATGAAAACACAATCGCTATGCGCAAGGGCTTTGATGGCGAGCAGACTATCACGGTTTTATCGAATAAGGGTTCCGGCGGGGATGCGTATGAGCTTTCGTTGGAGGGTACAGGGTTCGCGGCTGGTGTGGAGTTGACGGAGGTTGTTACTTGTGAGAGTGTTACTGTTCAGGAAGGGGGCAAGGTGGGCGTTGCGATGAAGGGGGGAGAGCCGAGGATTTTGTATCCTAGTTCTTTGGTTGGGAAGTTGTGTTAGAGGTGGTTGGTTGGGGTAGTGGTCCTTGTTCTGCAAGTGCTGGAGGGAAGATTGTTCTATAGGGGGGATTTAGGGTTTGTCTGCTTTAGAAATCGATATATCTTGAAAGGTTTCATTTCTAGTGACTGCCAACTTTGTCTTGTATTCTAGATTGGGTGGGTGAAAGGCTCAAAACGTAGTTTAGTGTCTGGATATGGTACTAAGGTTTCTATTACGTAGAATGGTCACTCTGCCTCTACTTAGTATCTATCCAGTTGTGATGGGATGCTCCTCTTGAAGAGAACAAACATCCCCAGCATGTCAATCCACGCTAAAACCAAAGTACTAGTGACCTGACACTGACATCTCCAAATTAGCCTATTTACCCTCATCAGTGGATAGACAAAGAACCCATCAAAAGGGGTCTCTAAGTACAGTATGTGCCATATTTAGCGCCAGTCAGGCACTAGTGCATCACCCACGCCATAAATAAAACAGAAACCCGCCCCCGGCCCCCGAATGGCCCAATAGCGGATAGAGGCCAGCTTGCATGGAAGAGATTGGATGCTGTCACGAACTACCCTCTTGGCAATGAATGCAGTGGCAGGAGTGTCGGGTTGTGGGAAAAAGTAATTATGACGGGGGGTGGAGAATGCCGGGATGGTGCTGGTAGGGCTATGCTCATCAATAGTCTGGGGAGTATGCACCCAGCCATTTTGGGATAGAATTTATGAACCATGGGTCTTTGTGCCTCAATTTGGGTTTGGATTAGACTGTGTGGGGTATATTATTTTCTTCCAAGTTATATGTAGAGCACTGAATTGGATCTTGATTGTGAATTGACTGTGTGAATTGTTATATGTGTATTTACTATTAAAATCGAATTGATCTAGAAGAATACCTGTTCAAGTGAAATAACAGAATCAATCAAGCTCAAATGTCACGAGAATTAAGGTTAACACACACACCAGAACAGAAACTGAACCAAATGATCGGCGAACCCACGTACCGGGAAATGACAAATACTTCCACAGATCTGGAGTAATTCCTCCGGTGTGCATGTATGTTGTAGTACTACTGTAACTACTGCTGTATGTACTGTTAGCGCAACTAGATTTCATTCCTAAGTAAAATAGACCAGTCATTTCCAGGGCCGATCCTAGCTCCTGTTCTGCGAGATCCGATGATCTGCATTCCTTTTCATGCACGATCTCGGGATCTCGTCAATGGGACTGGGGCATGGCAGATATGACGATATGATGGATTTTCAATCATTTTTAATCATCGGCTTGATTTATTTTATTTTATATTTTATATTTATTTATTTTATTTTAATTCCTTAACCGATATGGTTCGGGGTTTGTGGTGTGGCTGAAAGTTGCAAGGGTAGTAGATTTCAGATCGCGCCCTGGAATGACGGGCGAATCATGGGAAGGATACTAATAAGGATTCCGTAACTAGGTCGAGGTCCACGAGGATAGTTGGGTTCTTATTTCATGCTGAATTTAAATTATCTGGCATCTACAACATATCTAATTATCTGGATCCATTTGGGTGGATCGTAAGGAACTTAGCTTGCACTCGACGTGCAATAACGCTGGCTCACTAACGCCCGGGGTTGATTGCCATCTTGAGACATGTTACAGACCATAAATTGGGACACATCGGGACAGTCGCCAAGGCATCAGGATTCGGGCGTAAACGTCAGATGAAGAGGGGTATTTCTCTCTCGCCTTGTCTTTAAAACTAACATATGATCAATAGAATAATCTGACACTTCTAGCCTTGCATTATCCCACACTCCACCAATCACGAAAAGTCACTCTCGACCTCCCATTGTTTCCGCTTTGGCATTGGATCTCTTGCAGCAGGTCCACTCGGGCACTAAGGGATCTCCCAAATATTATCGAATTGTCAGAATGTGACTAGTTTGCAAAGTGGGTCGACTCGGGATATGCCTGTGTCAAGAGCTGAGCCCGGTAGAAAGAGAGTGAGGCAACCTCAATACCCTAATACACTAAAGAAAAAAAGATACTAAGAAATCAGAATGGTCCTAATGTAAAGTGCCCTGCTGTCACATATCCCTGCACCACCCTTGAGATATCATATGCACGCTTCCCTCCAATCAGGATACCAGCCAGTATTACCAGCTCACAGTGCATAGAATTACGATTCATATAGCCAAAGCGGGTTCCGGGTGATCCTTGATCTGACGTTGCCCTACAACATACATAATAAAAAACGAGAAAGAGAAAGAGAAAAGAAAATGTTGCGCCACATCTCGAAGGAAGTGGAGATACTAAATTGACGAACCCCTAGGCGATCCCATCCCTGACCAATACCAACCCCCTCTCCCCGTTGCGGTCGTTGTTTGGTCGATCGATCTCCGTGCCCGCCGATGAGAGGCTCTGGGCAATCTGCGATCGAGCCGAGGCGTCACTCGTCGGCTTTCTTATTCGCTTGAAATGGACCTGTGATTCTTAAGCTATCTTCTGGGAGGCAGTCGGTGATCTTTCTTTTTTTCAATTGGAGTCGTCTTTTATTTTACCGTACAGAGTTCGACTCATTGATTCAATGTCTGGTTGTTTTTTTTTCTTTCCATGGAACTGGACTGAATGGGTAAGGTTTCCTTTTTTTTAGTCTTTCTTCTTTTTCTTTTTCTTTTTCTTTTTCTTTTTATTTTTATTTTTCTTTTCTTTTCTTTTCTTTTCTTTCTTTTCTTTTCTTCCACTGGATATCACATCTCCCCACAGAAAAAGCAATGAGGATGTGATTTGAATAGATTTCATTACTACGTTGGAGAAGTCATTGGCTTCTGCCTGACTCAGGCACATATGACAGGATTCACTCCGGCTCTTACTGCCGGGCTCTTCTACTCTTTGTTCTCATTTGGTCATTGTCGTATGTGTTTATGATGGTACCTATCTATTAGCTTGAAGACATCAATACCTCTGGCAGGGATATGACTGGGTCCAATTTTCAAATAAATCAGAAAAATTAGAAATAACCAAAAATGGTAATTCCATCTATTTTCCTTTTTCATTATTTACTACGAACCAAGGGATCCTTCCCCCTCCTCCAATCACACCCCCCAAACTTCCTCCCCTACCCCCCTCAATCTATGGAACCGCAGTTCGTGAGAGAGATCCCTTCCATTTGGCATCTGTCAACCTTAAGCTAGTGATTTTCCATTTTGACACTCAACTCCACACGATCGTCATTTTCGGCCCCTGTTCTTGCTTTTCCATGGACATGTAACAGCTGGATGTCTTTTTCCGATTTAATGAGATTTGTTTCTTTTTCTTTTTCTTTTCTCGCATTCGGGTTCGACGGGGCCCTTATTTGGAACGCATTTCCATCTTTGCCCTCATTCCCCAACCTTGCATATAATCTCGGCCTTTCTTTCTACTATGTCAACGTAAACGCCTATTTCTCTTAGTCTTCTTTTGACACTTCATCCCTTCCTCAACAACTTCTCGACATCTCGAGACTCGTCTTGTCTCATAACTTACAGGCTGTCTTATATCGAGTTGAAAGTCAACCAGTATACAACATAGTTCTATCTTGTGCTACTGTGAACTCATTCTACGTCGGGGACATCTCAACCTTGTGTCCCACTCACACCTTGTCTATGTCCCAGTCCCGAGAGGTCGACGAAGACACCGATATGGCTATTTCGTATACAACCCAGCCCTCAACCGGACACCCTCACCAAACCCTCCCCTCATTCCGCGAGGTAAGACATTCAGGATCACTTTACCCAAGCATCGCAATACTAATTTCCTCCAGCTCCTCCCCGCCCACCTCCACGATGAAATAGAATCAACACCATACTACACCCCTCAACAAACCCGCCCCCCTTCAGCCCACGAAATGGCAGACCCCCGCTCAATTCCCTACCCCCAACCCTCCACCCCATACGAATCCCATCGCGAATACACCGTCGCCCGCGATCACCAACAACCCCGCATGCCCGACCCAGTCCACCACATGCGCGGCCCAAGCCCCATCCTCCCGCCCATCCGCGATCTGGACTCCATCCCAGGCCGAAGCATGAACGCTCCGCCCTCCAGGGAAGGCTATGTCGAGCGCGCCCCGCGGTCTGACCCCTTTGCGCAACAGGAATACCGCCAGCCCGCCGCGCACGATCCGCCGCGCGAGTTCGCACAGCCCATGATGCAGCCGCCGTATGGACATGCGTTCGAGCAGGAGCAGATATCGGCGATGATGGGTGGCGGCGGCCATGGACAGGCGAATTTCGGGATCATGGGGGATCCGATTGATCCGAAGACGAAGAGGAGACGGGGAAATTTGCCGAAGCCTGTTACAGATATACTTAGGGCTTGGTTCCATGAGCATCTTGATCATCCTTATCCCAGTGAGGAGGATAAGCAGATGTTTATGACGAGGACGGGGTTGTCGATTAGTCAGGTGAGTGAACTGCGACTATGACGGGGACTTGATTGAATGGGTTGCTAATTTGATACAGATCAGTAATTGGTTCATTAATGCCCGCAGACGACAGCTTCCTGCTTTGCGGAATCAGATGCGCAGTGGTGTGGATGCTGAGTCGAGACACTCGCCTTTCAGTGATGTCGATGGCTCGGAGCATCTGGCTTCTCCTCATCACTGATTCGATGATACGATCACGGCCTTTTTCTGTTTCTTCTTTTCAACGTTACACGGCATTCGCAACAGCGTTTTCACTTTACGACTGGGAGGTTCATCTTGTTTTCTTGCTACAATTTACGAGTCACGGGGTTGAACGGCGATAGACTGGCATTTTTTTTTTTTTCTCTTTCCTATCTGCTTTAATGTTCTGCTTTTTTCTTTTTTCTTACTTCTTCGGTTCTGGACTTCACTACATGTCGCATTGCCGTCCGGTACGGGGACAGAGTCAGACATGACATTTTGATACCCTTCTCTTTGGCTGCGTTTACCAGCGGGAACGTCTTTTGTTGCTGGAATCAAAATGGCAAGGGTTGTACGTTTGGAATCTCATCTGATCACATATGTTACATGTGGTTATTTACATTTTGTCTTTTCATTTCTTTACTACGATCGACTGCCGACGGAAGTCCGCAAAATCGCATTTGCATTTCCTAGGTGTTAGGAACCTCGGCTCCCACTGCATGACACATTTGTTTTCTCCATTTTTTATTATCCTGATTGTGATGAGCAGTTCATCCACAGAGCAGAGTGCCACAATTGCGGGTCCGAATATCATCCAGAGAATACGCAAGCGGATCTCAGCTGTCCACCGCACAACCCGTCTCCACTGCGCATCCCTCGGTACTTGGCCTCTTTTCTTCCCTGCCGATCTGGCGATCTGGTTCGCTTACAGCATACAACATAGAATAAAAGTGCACTACATTTACAACGTTGTACAGTATATATGAGGTCCATTGAGTTTATCTGAATGTTAAAATTACTTAAAAGAATAAAAGTAAGACATTTACCTGAAAAAGGCACATCCCAAAAAATGATTTTCCAAGGTTAGGCTGGGGGGGGAACTGAACCATGGAACGGGCTGTCACTAATTTGCATTCAATTTTGGATTTCCAGACCCGCAAACTAGCCTGACATTGATCCTCAATAATCTTTTACCTGTGGATATCCTCATTCCGACTTCTCCGATCTGGAGATCGAGATCGTCAACTTTTGACTTTTCTCTGACGTCGGATTGTCAATCTAGGGCTCTTGCTTTGACAGCGCTTAGTTGTCCGCGCGTTTACAATCTATAATCTGATCGGATATCCGATTGCATTGTATCTTGTGTTAGTGTTGCTTCAGTAAATCTTCAATCTCAAGTTCCAAGGTTGAGACACAGCTATAAATACCCTTATTAAGCCCACTACAGCTTTAGGTACTTTAGGTAACCTATACCTTAATATCCCTCGTTGCACTCCCAAACCTGCAGTAGGTTAGGTAGGTAAAAAAGAATTCCAAATTTTTTTCCAACATTGAACCCACACACCAAAATATCCTTCCAAATATCCACAGAACCACAACCACGGAACGCCCTTCCCTCCAGCCACGTGAATCCTGCGGGATTCGATCAGATCAGATCCCCGCCCAGTTTCGGGGTTTGGGACTGACAGCTGGAGCCCGGGATTATTACATGTCCGCTTTCAATATGTGTTTAACCTTTGCGATTATGATCGACGGTGATACGCTGGAATTAATTTAATCGATGGAGTTGCTTAACTTTGTTTTCCTTTCAGCCCTGTTCCGTTGGTGCTCCGAGAGTTGTCCGTTTAGCTGTTGATTTTGTTGTTCGAGGATTCTGGGATTTATGTGAGAATTGACCTCAGTAACCGGGTAGATACATGTACTATTAGTCTATTAGTGTACAAGTAGATTTGTGTTGTACTCTGCTTTTCCCCTCGATGATGATCCCAGATATTATTTGTAGTTGTTCCCCCTGAAGACCATTACAACAGACGGGGTCCTACACAACTCCGAAAAGATTGCAGATCTCGGCTGACGTTCTGCCGAGAAATTGCTGGGAGTGGGACTTGTCTCTTACATTGGGTATGGAAGTTTGGGTAGAAGTTTTTCCCCAATTTTCAGGCTGCCCCGGTGAGGGGAATATCCACTTCTAGTCTTCCACTGCACTCCATAGTTGACCTTACATTGTGAAAGAGTGAGAATGTAAATCCAAGTACAACAAAACAGGATTCGGGATGCAGTTACAGTTACATTTACATCTACATACGTTTACTTTCTGCAAGTACACACCACTCACGGAGTAAATACCTACATGGACAAATCCCAGCCCCACAAAAGACAGCGGTTATGCAAGCCATTAGGGCCTAGCAACTAAGAAAATGAAACAAAACAAAGAAATACAATTATCTCCGGCCCCAATGACTGGCTTATCATGCACCGCACTGGTGTCGTGCAGTGTGCATTAGACACTTATAGGCTGCATACATGTTGTAAGGGGATGAGGGGCGAATCATAGGTTGTGGAAGTATGCATCCCTCTTGAACTAACCCTGTCGTTTTAGCACTTTGTAGACTACATGTAGACCCTGGTTTTTGTTTTTTTTTTCGTTTGGTAGTATTTCCCCTTGGAAATCCACCATTTCAGGAACTTAATAGTATTGGAGTCCGATCTGACTCGCACTTTCGCGACGGCTGCCTGCATCCGACCCGTCATATAGCGGTGAATTAAGCGTTACCTTTATGTTTATTTGTGTGGGTTGGATGGAGTATTTATGCTATATGGTACATGTTCGAGTACGTTATGTATGTACATAGTACATCTGTGAGTGTAGGTGTAACTAGTATGCGCTGGCAGAACAGGGCTAGATCGATCGGGTACATAACTACATAACTACAACATACATATCAGAATATAATGAATATAACACATGTCTGCTAAATATGCATGTCCATTAGAAAGTAATGTAATGCTCATACAGATGTGGCGCATGACAATCCCATCGAAGCTGTCAACTGCGGGATTTGTGAGCTGTCTCATGTCAGGAATTGGGTTGCGATGATCGTGTAGATCGAGGTTCGTCCGAGCGTCGGTCTCACCGTATATTTTTGATGGATGGACATGGACTAGAGTCTTGGAATTGTATCTGTATGTCTTTGACTTATGTGATCATCTACACGTGTTTAGTGCATGCATTTTTAATTGGTCCAAGTATGCGTAGGTATACATTCTTATGTGATGATAATTATACTTATATCCCATTTACACAGTATGTATATTGTGTTCAGTCCTCGCGTTAAGTGGACGTGGATCCGATCTCCTAGTGATCCCTTTTTCTGTCTCCTTGAATGTGTTGTATGATGTAGGTAGGTACACATTCTTGACTCTAGTTTTATGCAGGGTCCTTGCATTTCATATTTTATGTCTACATTCTGTAATTGTGCAGTTGCCGTCTAAGCCCGGACTATTGAATCTTGTCCTGGAGATTTTAATTTCTGATCGACGGACCCACCGTTCGAGACTTCTTCTGGTACGGGAATCAATAGTGTCGCTAGGGTAGTTCTGCTTTTGATCTGGTTTAAGGCTTTTGGGTCTTTTGCTCGGAACTTGCTTTCCTTTGCGAGACATAGCTTGTGGGGTCGGGAGGTTGTTGTATAGTGTAGGCGAGGTAGCCGCTTGTGCTATCTCGTTCAACATTTATGTATACTCGGTACAGACCGACTTTCAACGCCAATGCGATGTACCTATGCTAGCGTGTACCTTGCCATCCAGATCTGATCATGCGGAGTCGAATTTGAGATCTTATGTACTGGAAACAGGTTTATGCTGCCGATGTACGATGCTGTAGAAATGCAGGGCCACGTTGGAATCGACATCGAGATCGGATTATGTGTCCAGTAGATTGACTTTACGGTGACAGCGCATACTCACATCCATTGCAGTCGACTAAGTGCTTACATATACCCTGGACGATGTAGGTGGCATGCATATGACAGCTCTTGTGGATGATATATATATGTTATGTCGTCATCTCATTCTTTTTTCTATCTGTCTTCAAGTGGTTAAAGCTGCAAGGGTAGGGACGACACAGATTTGCATTATAACTGGCCCATCTGTGTAGATTATGATATGGGCTTATGTTCTACGCTGTCTGGCATCATGTTGTGCTACATATTTAGGGCACGGTCGCGATAGACACACCGCTAGTTCTTTTCTTGTTTGTTCCCTCTCTTTGTTCTCTCCCTTGAAAGCCTAGCAAAGTTACATCCCACCTTAACTGTCTTTTGGCAGTTCCTAGCTCAACCAGATGGCCCACCGAGCAAGGTCTCCTGGAAAAAAGTGACAGCCAAATCGTCAATTTCTTCCTTCGGACTCGATGGGATGAGCTCCGTCGAATGCTTCAGGTCTGGCCGGCCATGACTGCGTGGCCTTAGACTAGGTTGCGAACGGTCTCAACAGTATCGTCCGTGTGCCATTCCTCCGACAAGACTCGATGAGCAGCCCGGGGTTCATTAAAAGGGACACCCTCCACGTCGTCAGCAGCACCAATCTCGAACTTGAAGCTGCGATAATGAGATTGATCGAAGGAGCATTCCCTGCTACCAGTGTCTCGAGTTCATGCATAGGATGTTGACTAGAACGCCGCTTTCATACTAATGGAGCTACTCCCGGCAGTCTCGCTATTGATGCCCTACACCGTTACGATGGCGGCACAGAGCCCTGGCAACTCTTGTATCGCTCCGTTGCGAAGTGTCATGCGTATCCCTCCTAGCCTGGTACTCAGCCGCTCTACTCGCCATATGTGTCTAGTCAACTCCTAGCACTCCCTACCACTTCCAGAAGTTGGTATGATTATCCAGAACCGCGAGGGCGGATGCGATTGTGGCCCGTTCCCTGGCGTCGGTGGCCATTCGACGCAGTAGCCGCATTCTTCGAAGCGTGGGCTGGTGAGCTTGTTATGTTCCCTGACTTTCTTACTGCCGTGCTGGTCTCCTTCGATTTGTCTAGGAGCTATGACTAGAACGGGTCGCCTTGGGTGTGAAACTGCGAGAACGGTGGCTCCAGGGAGGAGGGTATATTGAGATGGTATGATCAGCTGAGTGTGAAAATTTCCTGCTCTCGGCTTGCCTCCGTAGCGAGAGATATTAAGAAGCTAGGATTCTACGATTAGGTCGTGGAAGATTTGAAGAAGGGATTAAAGCCTCATGGAGTGAGCATTGCTAGTTGGACTAGGTATATTGATGCCTGGGAGCCCTTAGGAGGACAAGACCAAACACCAGTAGACATTTGCCCCTCTCTCCCTCCTGTCTCTTCTGTTTTCTTTTTTTTCCCCTGGGTCTAAGATAGTTGTTTTCCGATCTACTTCCAAGGTTCTGATCTAGCACTTGTGGAACATGACTTCAATTTTACGGTCTCAATATCGCTATCACTACTATATTGCAACTTGTTGAGCAGATCGCCCTCAGAACACAGACTTTGCACTGAGATATGATTAACTAAACATACACCTAGCAGCTGCTCTGGTGAGACACCACTACCTATCACGTAGACCTTCCAATCCACTTTTGGGCTCCCTGGGTGCCAGCATTCTTTTAATCTTTCCAAGGTTCTCTCCACGTTCTCTTGAGCGTGTATTAACTAAAATTCGTCTGTGTCTAGTCGATAGCAAGGACATCATTCTGCAGAATGAACGACAACCAATATACACACATTCGCACAAGCATTAGCCCTATGCACGTACCTATCTTGGCAATGCCAAAATATATACTTCAATACGGATATCCAACTTCCCACAAAAATGGCAGAAACCTTCAACCACAAAAAGCTGTCAAACCTTCCCCTTGAGCACAGAATAACAATCAAATGCAAAGTCATCAATCTACAGGCCCTAACTCACCAATTCCTGTCCTTGATACATACTTCCAACATATTGTAATCACGTGCACACTAAGTGGGTCCTAATTAGTCTCCGCCTATAATGTAAATTTGGACCAAATTGACAACAAATAGGCCGGCTGGCCCAATGGCAAGGCGCTTGACTACGACCACTCGGGAATCAAGAGATTGCAGGTTCGATCCCTGCGTCGGTCAATATTTTTTTGTTCTTTTATTGTGCTTTTTGCTTCGTTGATCAGCTGGGAATGCGTTGTAAGTTGGTTTGAGTGTTGTGTGGGATTGTGGGAGGATCGCTGGTGGTGCTCTTTTTTGTGGGAGGCTGTGCTATTAGAGAGTCCTCACAGATAATAAGAGCAGGATCATGTACCTAAGAGACAGAGACAGCATTGTTCCTGCGGATAGAGCTTGTTCTCTCCATCCATGAAGATACTGATACTGTGAATGGAGGGGTTTGGCACAGGTAATAGGTAGGATGATAGAGGATGAAACCCTCAATAGTGAGAAGTCTGACTGCCAAAGTGATAATGGATAGAAAGGAACGACGAAGAGACAACCCCTCTGGACGTCTAGCTCCGTACTCGATACACACGGAAAATAAAGAAACCCGACAACCAGCAACAAACGCCGAAGCGGGGTTCCAATCCAAATCAAAACAAAGAGTTGGGGATATCATTGATAGGCTATTGCTGCACACATCGTACCCCGGGCGTATTCGAAACCCTAATATCTGATGGCTTATCCTGCAAGCTTAGAAACGCCACGGACCCTGCTGACCCAGATATTCAGGGTTTAGAACCCTTTTCTTACCACGATGGAGGGGGGTTCGCTTGTGATTGTGGGGTATTGTTGGATCAGGTGTGTTGTTAGTGAGGGGAATTGTGCTCGAGCTTAAATTGTATGTCGAACAGGGCATAGTTGGTGCGCCATGTCGGGCCGCATGGGGCGGGGTTGCTATTTTAAACGTAATAGGGTTTATATTTGCAGGGTGTGTTGAAGTATAAGGCTAGTGGGATTGCGATTGTACCTTTGTACTGGTATCAGGCGATAGTTATGGGTTACAAATACTACGATGAGCATGTTTGCGTAAGATGGGATCTCATATTGATCACGTTGGACTATTATGGGAAGTGATTAGGCTACTCATGAATATACTCAATTCGCCCGCGGAGAAGCTCTTAGTGACTACATTGAATTGAGAATTGAATTTTGCTATCAAAAGGTTTCATAGTAGTGTCAAACTCGCCCCTCGAGCACGCCTAGTCACGCTGATCTTTTAGAACGATTGCCACCAACTCCATGTGATCGAAGTCCTGAACTTGTTGTACATCGTATCGTTCTCTAACCGATCTAATATCGTGGCTAAGATCTCCGAGTTTCATCAAAAGTACCATTTGTATGTACATCCCGCACTAAAAGTACATTCTAAGCTCGCTTGGTTTATGCTTTAGCCCGAGCGGCCCCCACCCCCCAAAAGGACTAGGGCAAAAGTGAACAGACCAGGTACACAGATGACTTCCCTCCTTCCCAAATCGAAGACATCACAAGAAATGTTATCTCTGACACGGGCTGAGCGATTTCTCTTTCTAGAAAATGGTCTCAACGCATATCAGCTCAAAGTCTACGAGCAGCTATCATAGTATGCCCAGAACCAAATCTCCTATCGGCTGATACCCAGATCGAGAAGCACGTACGCTTCGCTAGCGGGCACCAGGCCGGAACACGACTAGCCCGCGACCCCTCAGCGGAAGCGGGTGTTTTATGTACGGTATAAATTCGGACCCGAAGCCAGTGGCTGCAGGCGAGTCTTCATTGGAGCATGTTGGTCAGACGGCCCTGCAGCGAAGATGCAAAGAAGCAAAAAGGAAAAGGGGGGCAAACTTCAGCCCACCAATGAGATACACCCGTATCAAGCGTGCAGCTTGATCTGACAGCATTGTGTGGTTAATCCACGTCGATTCCTCACTGTTAATTTAAGAGGGGGCTTGGTGGCTTTTGGTGGCTTCCACCTACGCGCCGTGATTGAAAGCTTGCTACTGCATTGCTGCGCTGTTAAAGCGGGCAGGATGGGTTTTACTTTCGAGGACATCGTTTGGGGTATTTCGAAGTGATCGACATTTCGTTTAGATATGTTACTTCAGAAGGTTGCTTTGACCGGGGGATTGGAAACCAGCGGTATCTCGAGGATATTGACCCATTTGACTTTGTGCAGTTAGCACTGCCTCGAACTTTGAATCGCATATCTTGTCGCATAAACCCGGCTAGCATCTCAAGCGTTGGAGGCGTATCGCCGGATATCTGGGCATAGCTTGATCGGCGCTGTTGACGCTAGAGGGGAGAAGAATAACACACAAATTAAGCGATGACAGCTCGCATAATGCAGCTCAATTGGGCCGATAACGAAGCCGAGGATGTTAGTTCTTCAAGGTTGTCAAGGGTTATGGATGTGGACCAGGGCCAGCCCATGGTCGATTACCCCAGAATTCAACACTTTAGGTGGGCATTCGGATATTTTTTTTCGGAATATTAGTGATCTTGGAGATATAGATATCAAAACTGACCGCTTGTTTACCCGAGGCTCTAGCCTGAAGGCCCAAAAAGGGAGGAATCCCGGAGTCAGTGAGATTATATTCATTATATTCATTTTATAGAGTGGATCCCTTTAGGGTCAAAGAAGCCTCGGGTGACTCGGGTGACTTGGATCAATTCATCCGCATTGCCACTCAGTATTGCGCGATTAGCAATCCTATAACTTGCTAGGTTGCATTTGATTGAATAATGTTTGGTCAATGAGCATAGGTAGGGAAGTGACTATGATCTCTCTCGATCTTCGATTTTAAGGATTTGAATCGGTACAGTCACTAAAAGATAACTACCGACAATCCCCCCCACATCTCTATATTTTCACTTTTCCTTATTAGCAAAGATTGTAACTAAAGACCCATCCTCAATTCCACAATCCCTAAGATGGCTAAAAAGAATCCAAAGACGCTCGGGATTAGAATAAATCCGCCTAAATCGACTAAAAGCGACTAACCGGGGGCCACTAATGTACTAAGTCATGTACTAACTAGCAAGCGAATGGGCCTAGAAACCTACAATATGACATTGCTGTGACCCTCCAATCCTGATAGCCTTCCTTTGAGACATTGCACATGCTAACCAATGATATCTGGGTTATATCTCTCTCTCTATGCTTGTCCCAATTTCCACTAGGATCTGTCTGCCCCACTGGTCAGCTTAGAAAGATGGCAAATCTTGAGAGTACTATTCTCTAGACCTAGACCTTGAACGGTGGAATCTTTAGAAGAACATAATAGCAAAAAGAAAAAAAGAAAAAAAAAAAGGAAAAAAGAGATAATGAACTAAATGCATGTAGATAGAGACAGGAACAGCAGGGATCTCACGATAACCTCTTAAAAAACCAAAAGAAGTACAATAAATGTAGATAGATGGGTGCCACCCCCTCCTCCAACGGTTCTCGTCGGAGATATCGAAAGAGACTAAGAACAAAGTTCCCCTCTCTGGACCATTTCTAGAAGTTCCATTTTACCCCAGGTAACTCAAAATTGTATTTGAATCTCTCTCAATATCGTCAGTAATCCGAGTCTTGTCGCAATTGGCTAAACCTCCTTAAACCTCCCCTACCCGCTATTATAAGGCTTGCATCTCCCTATGAAAGCGATCTTCAGCATTGTTTTCCTTTTTTCCTGTTCGTCTTGGAGGTTGATCTTTTCTCCCCCTCTCTCCATCTTTGCCGATCAGACATAGATGATCCTCATAAAACAGTACCTACAGTAACTCTATGCAATGACGAGAACCGGCCCTACACATAATCCCATATGGGAGACCAAGAGCATTGCCCCCGATGATGGCAGAATTGACTCGGTCGCTTGTCAGGATGTGAGGCCAAAGGGGCGCATCCGTCGGTCCATGACTGCTTGTAATACCTGTCGCAAGCTCAAGACCCGCTGCGATGTGGATCCTCGTGGGCATGCATGTCGGCGGTGTTTATCTCTGAGGTTTGTTGGGTCCTTTTGCTCATGTTTGCTCGGTTTCAATTGATCTATACTGACTATCAGATAAGGCTTGAATGCGAGCTCCCCGAGACAACGGAGCGATTCCAGGACAATGCATCCACCTGGTCCGATGCCACAGCCGCCATTCCCTCGATCGAAGAACGACTGGTCTCTCTCGAACGCGGCATGGGCGAAATGATCCATCTCATGCGCCAGATGGTCAACCGCTCCCCCAGCATGTCCTGCAGCCCAGCCTCCCAGCCCAGAAGCAACAGTATAGACGGATCGGGCTCAGAGAGCATGTCCTCATCGTTCTATCCACCCAAGCCCGCGCAGCTCATCCGGGACCTACAAGCGGAATGCTTCGGCGAGAGAGACCACTCTGCCGAGGCCGATATCCTCGGAGACATCGTCACCCAAGGCATCGTAGATGCCAAGCTCTCCCATAAATTGATTGAACTGTGTGTCTGACTTGTGTGTTCGTCGCCGGAGCTTCGTGCTAACCATATCGCCAGCTTCGTGGAATATTTCGGTCATTGGGTCTCGATAAATCATCCGTCCAGCATTCAACGCTCAAATACACTCTTATTCAACACCGCATGTCTAATGGCTGCTCGCTATCTGCCCGGACTCCCACAGCACACCGTCCGCGATATCTCTCTCCACGTACAACACGCCGTAGCCAAGATGCTGTGGAAGCCCCCGCCAATGACGGGGGATATGCTGCAGGCGTTGACACTACTTTGTCTGTACTCGACCTCCATTCACAAAGATGGTTTAATGGATGACTGGCTGCTGAGCGGGATCTCAATCAACCATGCCCTCGTCTCATTCAACTTCCTCAATGCCCTGCCAGGAGATAATCTGAACCCAGACGAGCTACTCGCTCAATTGCGTCTGTGGAATACTCTCTGCGCAACCCAACTACAGTATGTTCACCTACATTCACCCAGAGAAAACACAATCCTAACACCAACCCAACAGCTCCGCCCTCGCAAACGGCCGCACAGTCAACATCCAACCCCAATACCTCGACCAATGCCCCCGAATCCTCGAACATGCCGCCGCAACCCCCGAAGACGGCCGAATCGTCGCAGAAATCCAACTCTACCGCATCGCCCTCAAGCTCCAAAACAACCAGCACCGCCTCCAATTCGCAGAACCCGAATACGAGGAACTCGAGCGCTGGAAGATGGAATGGGCGCATCTTCTCGGTAAGCTTCCTCTTTCCCATCCCTACCACACAATCAAACTAACAACCCCAGCCTCAACATCAGACTCAACCCTGGACCTAAACCTCTGGTTCTGCCAGCTCCTCCTCCACCGCACCGCAACCCGCTGCACCCCCGAAACAGACCGCCTCCTCCCGGAGATCTGCAACACATCCCGCCTAATCATCTCCAAATTCCTGCAAACCCGCTTCTCCTCCGCCCCAGCCCTAATAGACCACGTCTACTTCATCGTCGGCTACGCAGCCCTATCGCTATGCGACTACAATCTCTCCGATCCCCTGATCACGCAGGTCCGCGGCTTCCTACTGCATCTTGCGCCTGGAGGCGACAATCTGCCCTACCGCATTGCCTGTATTGTTGGCGAGGTGCAGAGAAGGTATTCAGAGAGTGCGGCGTCATCACCGGTGGACGGGAAGGGGCAGGGGCAGGGCTTTGCGGGGCGGATGCAGATTGCGGGGATTATGCCGCCTGCTGAGGTTTTGGATTCGCTGGTTGAGGGGTATGGGTGTCTTGAACAGTTGATGCCGGGGTATGCGCAGGGGTTTAGTGAGGGTGAATTGTTTTCGGGGGGTGTCGGTGTTACTGGGGGTGCTATGCCTGTTGGGCTTGTGCCGAGGGCTTTGCATGATTGGTGAATTGTTTGAATTGGTTGGATTGGGATTGGTTGGGATGGGAATGGGGTGTTTTCTTTTGGGTATACTAGATTAATGGAGTATGTGATGTGGGAATATGTGGAGATGGATGTGAATACGGTTATGATATATGGACTCACGTGGATATTGGGGGTATTTGGTTCTGGCGCTGGCACGTGCAAAAGCAAATACAACCCAAAATGGAATATTGGAGATTGTCGAGACTTGTTCAACCAGGCTTTCTTTTTACGGACTACTTTCACTTATGTAGGAAGTTTGTGCATTCCGCTCTTAGCTGGATTATTATTTGTTTCCTATACATGTGGCAAAGAAAGAAGAAAAAGAAGAACCAGAGACCATAAATGCGGTATGTATTGGCTAGCTACTGGGAAAATGAAGAGGAAGGAGAGGGGAGCAATACAGAATAGCAAGAAGAGATTAAGCAATCCATTAGCGGGTAAGAGACTCGGCCCACTAGGGGTATTAGGCCTAACTGCCCCTTTAAAAGAGGACCTAGAAAGCGGCGAGAACCTCTCCGGCCTTAACAGCGACCTCCTCAGCCACAATAAGGGTATCCTTTACGTCCTCAACAACCTTCTTTGTCGCCACAATAACCTCTCCCGCCGCTAGTATAATATCCTTAACCCCGGTAAGAAAGGCGAGCGTATCCGCCGTAGAGACGGATATCGAGGTAGGCAGAAGAGCGGTAATAATAGCGGACAGCGCGGAAGTTAGCGTATCGCGAAGCGTAGTAGGTAGCGAGGAAGGAAGGTGATATTGGAGAGATGACCTGATCAGATCTCCTTCACACCAACCCAACATTTGAGATCGGCATCCAGCACCTCGCCCAACCATTCATCTCACCAACGACCCAGTCCCGATTGATTGTCCGCCTGCAACGTGCGACCTTCTGTGAAGATCGAGGACTCCCTTTGATTCTAGGTGCTGGTAACTCTTTCCCAAACTCCATGAAGTGAAGGAGAAGGAGAATAGCTTGCATTCCCATGTCCGGGCTCATAACCTCTGAGCACCACAGAAGAAGCAGGAAAGGAAGCAGAAGCAACAAGTTTGATTCTTCTGTCGTGACTATGGACTCTGGGGGCGGGCTGGGCGTGGGGGTGGGGCCATAAGCCCCCGGACCATCTCGACACCAAGGTGGACACGCCAGCAGTTAGAGAGCGTATGGCCCCCACAACGACATTGGCGGTGGTCTGCCATGTCTGAGCACTACAGAAGAATACGAGACGAGAAGCAGATAGTCTGCAACACGGACATCGTCTTCAACATTCTCGAGTACTCGCCCTCTCTGACAGGAGCGGACGATAACAAAAGCATCAATCTCTAGAACGGCTCCTCTATTGAATCAAGAGAACCTCGGTCTTCTCTGAAATAGGGGATGAACCCTGACGGCCACCGTTATTGCAGGTGGTTGCGACGTTATTAGCACGTCGCGGAAGGGCATAGGGAAATAGCACTTATTGAAGTGCATCCAGGTTGTCACCGCATCCCTCCCACTCCTCACCACCCCTCAGCCTTTTCAGGGGCGAACAAGCCCTCGACAACCTAACATTCGGTCCCAGCCTCGTCGAGCATATTCTCGTCATCACACTTCACATCCCCGGGATTTAGACATGTTGATAGCCTACCACGGGTGGTGGATATCGCTCTGCGAACTCTGACAGATCTTTTATAGAGTTCCTATCCAATCTGCGAGCTCCACCAGTGGCACGAGAGAGGAGACATCGCACTCCCTTGGTGGATTCAAGTCCATGTCTTTTTTGTCGATGATTTTGGAACTGATGATCTTTATTTTAAGACTTGCTCCGCTTTAGCCGCTTGGGCCAGGCTTTACGAACCTGCCTGACACGCAGGAATGGCACAGGGCGGTCATGTACCGCTCCGTCGCAGTCCTCAGAGGAGGATTGCGGGGAAGACAGGCGGAGGAGATAGGGCACTTCAAGTGCATGTCTGTTGGCAGATGATCCTGACACTGATGGGGTTCATTCAAATGCTTGCTCCGCCTTAGCCGCTTGAGCCAGTGTTCGAGCACCTACGCAACATGCAGGGAAGGCAGAGAGAGGGTGGTCATGTGCCGCCCTGACGCGGTCCTCCGGGAAGGATTGCGGGGAGGACAGACAGCGGAGATATGGCACATTTGAGTTCATGTCTGCTTGCAGATGCCCCTGGAAATGACGGTTTCCATTTATGAGCTTGATAGCCGCTGGGGCCAGTCTTCAAGGGCCTGAATCATACGCAGGAAAGGCCCCTAGTGCTCATGTACCGCTCCATAGCAGTCCTCAGAAGAATGGTTGAATCCACGCACGCTTCGGTTGTAGGAGTCACGGCGGGATTTTCGGGTTAGAGAATCGGGAGCGGAACTGAGGGCAAGAGTAGGAGCGGAAGAGGAGGATTGCGGTGAAGATAGGGCACATTTAACTCCATGTTTGCTTGCAGATGCTCTCGGAACTGATGGGCTTCATTCAAGAGCTTGCTCCGCCTTAGTTGTTTGGGCCAATCTTCAAGACCCTGCATCATACGCAGGAAAGGCAGAGGATAGCCCATTTACTGCTCGCAACCTTCGCGTTAGAGAATAGGGCGCGGAGCTGTGAGAAAGTTCAGGAGCAGAAGAGGAAGAATTCCGAAACCTTCTAGTTTCCAACGGGGTCCCGCTCTCAGTTCCTTATTGTGCTGGGAGTTTGACGAGGATAGGATGGCTGGAAACCCGACTGGCCGATAAAGCTCGATGCGCGCTTCTTAGGGCACGCTGAGGGCTTTGGGGCAAAGTGAGACATCATCGCCTTCTGGGACCTCGAAGGAACATGGGTGGAATCACAGGTATCAGTTCATCCTCGAATCTCACCTCCTGCGAACCCGAAGGTACTATTGGTCGGCGCATTACTGGAGAGACCGCAAGAATGTGGCACTTGTCGGCGACGGTTGATGTCATCGCGTTTCCAGCCTCCCAACGGGATCACCATGACGGCGGTGCCCCGCCGTGTGACATGTGCAGGTAGCATAACCAGGGCGCTCTTCCCGCCTCCCGTCGGTATGATAACCACGAGAGGGCTACGTCCCTGCTGGATAGCTTTAATAGCCGGGCCCTGTATACCTCGGAACCCGACCCGGGGATCCCGCATCATGTCCCGAGCTGGTCGCGCGGAACATGTTGCGACAATGGTCCATGGAGCGGGGTTGGTCTGCGATACTCCGGACATAGACCACCAAAAGCCACGGGCGGACATCCGCGACTGCAAGACAGACTCATGACGATCTTGCTCGGAAGCCACATTCGTGATTGCGGTCGCAATCTTTGCGGTCAAGACGAAGTGAGAAATATTATGTGAAAGAAAAGCACGGGCAGACGGAATCACTAGCGGCGTGGAGGTCTCTTGGTTGGGCTCAACAAACATCATCTCATCAACTCGGCCACGTGCGACGAGTGCGCTGCCTGGAGGTCGGCGAGGTGGCCGATCCAGGCCTCGGCGTCCATGTGGGACTCGTCGAAGGTTGGGATCTTGTCCCCTTGTCAACCCTGAAATTCGTTGGGGTGACAGGCCAATTTGGCCTGACGACCGAAAACTTGCCCATAGTCCCATTGTTCAAGGTCCCGTCAGTTGCATTTCCATCTGGAAATCTCCTCCGACGTACACTAATACACGACCATGTGTGTCAAGCTGTATTGCTCTGGGCGCAGATTACTCTTGCGGTGGGAGATTATACCCCGGCAATGCTGAGAGCCGCAATATGTCATGCTGCGGGTGCCGGGGAAGTCTGCTTTTTTGTATTCTTCCAGAATCACCATGTTTGAGAAAACCGCTGCTTCCGAGCTCCGAAGGTATCGTAGATCTTGCCTGCCACACTGCATCTCCATGGCACATTCTAGCGCAGATCAGCTTCACTTCCTTGCCAAAGTTGAGCAGCACAGCCACCAGCCTGCATTGCGGGGCTGATAGGGGACTCAGAAGACTCATGGGAGTCATGGGGCCTCACCGGCCGCAAAGAGAACATTATAGCTCACACTGGCGGGAAAGAGGCGTCTAACAGGTGTCTATCACGACAGGAAGTCAGCAAATAAGTTCGCATTCATAGGGGATAAGGGGGTACCTTAAACTCGACTTGGTATTTTTAGGAAGCTGCTCCTAATTAGCAACCTGCTGGCTCCTCTGCGTTGTATGAGTCGATAGAGAAGAAGGCCCATGAATGTGGATGCCGTTCTATAGCGTCATAGACCAGATCCTACTATCTAGGGTCTAGGCGGAGAGAGATAGAGAACGGACACTCATTTGCAGATGATCGTTGTGCTCAGCGGACTCTGCAGGGACCTTTGAGGCGTTATATAACCCTGTCATAGACTGGGATTGTCATGGGAGTTGACGAGAATGGCTGGAAACGAGAGTGGCCATGCTGCTTGGGGCAGATGACAGCTTTGAGGGAACATGCTGAATCGTTGTCGGCAACCAGGCCAATCATACTGGGCAGGTCACTTGTCAGTGCCGCGTTTGTTCGGCACCTTTGGTGACTTCTGCACACGATCGAGCTGCTGATGACTGAGTTGTCAGCCTAGCAGAGCCTCGTCGCCGATTGTTGCTTCCGTCGGGTCTGGTAAGGCGTGATTGCTGCACTTCCCACTTCTAAGACTTGTTCAACTTCTTCCTTGTCCCCAGAATTGGTGCCATTGCCACTCCATGTCGATGGCTCTGCCAAGGTTGCTGACCTGTCAGCTTCGGCCTTCTCTCCATCTTTCGTTTACCATAATGATGGGAAAGAATATAATAGAACAGAGCGGAGCAATGTGAGCCCCGGGGTTTCAAGTGCAGGTGCGCCGCAGATAAGCGAGAGAATGCAAGAAGCCAAGCTCTGTTCACGCTTGACCACGAGTTGTTGAGGCAGTGGGTCAAAAGACCAAGCTTGTTCCTTCCCGCGATACGACACTGAGACTCCGCCGGATCGCTTGCATGGCAGCTGAACACCTCGAAATCGGATCTGGTCATCCTACATCATCTCCCGCATTCGATCTTCTTTTCGAGAAGGTGGCTATGGTGTGGCGGCGCTATCTACTCCGCCTGGTCCTCGGCCCTCTCTGACAAGTTTGCATGGCTTGTCCAAAGGGAGATTCATCCGGATAGGTTGATCCAGACGCCAGAGCAAGGGTTGTTAGCTCCACAAATCAGGGGCCATGTCTCCTGAGAAGTTCTGAACAGGTTATCAAGCCGCACAGGCAACCTTTTTCTTTGACAAGAAAGTCACTCGCAGTTCTCTCTCTCATAATCTGCTTTGGTTGGCTGCTTGCCAGGACCCCTTCCAACACCTTTGTGATATGCTCCTAGCGAGGACAGGTGGCTTCAATCTGCTGCATGCCATCTGTCATTCGAGAAAGAAAGAATGGAAAGGGGGAAATGGCCCCCGGCAGATAGGATCAAGCCGAGGGGGAATCAAGCTCTGTTCACGCTTGACCCGAGTAAAAGCTGTGGGTCAAGCATGCTCCTCCTTGCGATACCATCGGTGATTCGAGACAGAGGCAAGCAGAACGCAATATACCTTAGATCTGCAACCGGGTTCATCAGAGCCGAGCGAGACCTAGTCTCACCCCGACATGAGAAGCACCGGCCTGCCAGACTGGCGTAGGAGCTAAGGGAGAAGTTCTCTCACTTATCCCTCAGCTGTCAGCCACCTGTCATTCGAAAAAGGAGGAAAGGAAGGGAACTATAGTATAGGTCAGAGAATGGTTCCCGCACAGGGACAGAAGCTGCGAGAGTACCTGTTTCTTTTCACGCTCCACTGGAGTAGAGGCCGCAATCAATCGACCGAGTCAGTCCCTCGTCTGACGCCATCGATAACTAGTGAGTTTGATGTAGGACAGAAGGCAATATACCTTCAATCACCCCAGTCTACACTCGTTCGTCGGGCGTACTCGCGGCCCCGGTTTGGACTCGTTCGTCAGGCGGCAAACTGGGCGAGGTAGATTGAGACAGGCGCCTGGTTGCCGCCAGTCCTTCGGGCTTCGGCAATTGTAGACGCTTGTAGATCTTTGCCAACGCCACAGAGGATCAGCCACAGGGCCCATCAGAAGAGAGCGAGATGTAGTCTCACCTCGACATATGATCCGGAGTTGGCGCTGGTTCGAGGTGTTCGATACTGATGACCGGGTGTACGCGCCAACTGGGAGGTAGATCCAATCGGTATGCCAGTTTGCCGACGCGTTCGAGCACCTTGAAACAGCCTGGAGTAGCATCGTTCTGCCCACCTAGCGTAGGAGCTAAGGGAGAAGATCTCTCACTTGTCCCTCACGCATCAGCCATCAGTCATTCGAGAAGGAAGGAAAGGAAGGGAACCATGGCATAGGTCAGAGAATGGTTCCCTGCAAACATAGGCAGAAGCCGCGAGGGTTACCTCTTTCTTTTCACGCTCCACCGGAGTAGAGGCCGTTTGTCAATCGACCGAGCCCGTTCGCCTCGACTTCATTGTTGAGTGGCGAGAGGCAACCAGAACAGAACATATCGGAACACGAAATATGAATATTCCATATAAAAACCGCATATAACCCTGCATACTGGGGGAAAAATTTGACGTCGGAGAAATTTCCTTTGGCTCTGCATCGCCAGACTTTGTGGATACGGTCTCTTCTTTGTAGACGACTCCGCCGCCAAGTGCACCGCAGATATGACGGTGGTCAATCTCCCTCGACATGAAACTGCTCGCCACGTCAACTGGCCTAGCAGCCAGGGTGAAACCCTCAGACTTGTGCCGCACCTGGATGACACCTGTGATTAGGAAGGGTGTCACTAACGGAAGATAGGTTTCACAGGGCACAGGGTCCAACGCGGAGGGGGAAGAGGATTTCCATTGCCCGTAGATTTCCTGGCTATGGTGAACAGGCTTAGAAGCGTGGGCAGTGTATGTAGTATTTCCAATCGGTCCAGCAATCTCGATTCGGGTTAAGCTGGGCCAGGATGTGATCTGATTATTGGCAGCGGCGGCAGGGTCTCTGCCGCCATTCTCATGTCCGTTCTCCAGGTTCGTTCTCCATGTCAAGAAAGTGAGTTAATGAGTCTCATCTGTGACGCGTTCGACAGAGCCAGGTGCTTGGGAGCCCGACAAAGTCGGCTCGATTTGGCCGCCGGATTGGGTGGCAAGTCAGGTGATAGAAGGATCGGCGATCTTGGAAGGGGATTGGAAATGTGTAAGTGGTGATAGGAGTGAGGTGGGGTTATATATATGGAGATGATGAGATGGGGAAGAAGGAAGGTGTTGGTGATAGGTGGGAGGTTTGGTTTATATAGATGGAGATGAGGTGATGAGTGACGGGGTTCTGATGAGTGAGAGCAACTTCTCACATGATCTTCCTCTTAACAAAGACGCTGCTTAGGTGACGAATATCTCTCGCACCGAGGGGTTTTTACATGCTTTCTGTGCAGACTACCCTGCTGAACACTGTTCTTAGGTGGTATGGTATTAGATCTGTATGGCTAGCCGGCTACTATTCGGAGCAGGGATACCTGAAGCAACGATGGGCGAAAGATATTGCCTGAATAGTCTACCAAGAGCTTACCACAGACAGTGGATTATCACGGAAGCCGCAGCATTGTTTAGAAGAATGTATGCATCTTGAAGTAACTGTCTTTGGAAAGAAATCAGACAAAAATGCTGTAGACAGAAAACAGATGACCACCCCGCTAAAAAACATGATCAGGAAAAAAGCTCGCGAAACCAAGGACCTAACGACGACCTAGTCGTCAGTGTACCCCTGAAGAGCACGAGCCGAAAGAAGAGTGACTGCAAAGCTTTTGTGCAGGCAGGATGGAACAATATGTACAACGCGGAAAATGCTATGTTTTGCACGAGGGTAGCTGTGTCGAAGATCCGAGGTATAGATCATCCATGCAACTCGTAATTTGGTATCGCATCTGGTATGAACAAATCACCACGTTTCCTGTCAAAGAATGTCAGTAAGAGCAATCGCAAGAGAAAGCACCGGAAAGAAACTCACAGCAATGTACTGCCCCGCCTCCTTTTTACGCTGCCAGAACATATTGGCCTCCTGGGCATTGAGATTTCCCTTCGCCATCGCAACGTCAACAAGTGCAGCCTCAACACCCTCACCCATACCCTTGCCCGATCCGCAAACAAACACCCGGCCATCCAGCGAGTTGATAACGAACCAAACAAGGTCAGCCTGGTGTCGAACCTCCTCCTGCACATATCGGCTCTCGCCCTTGCGGCTCTGCACAACAGTCCGCACCTTGTCTTCATGCACACCCCACTCGCCAGAGTAAAGCTCATCAAGCAGCGAGTCCCGCACACCCTGCAGCACCCACACCTTGTTCGCACAGTTCGCGGACTGCAGTCGGCGCTGCACAAACCCGCGGAATGGAGCGATGCCCACGCCGGCACCGATGAGCAGCATCGGACCGTCGGAGGCGAAGCGTGTTGCTAGCGGGTTTGCCATCAGACCGCGGAACATCGGAATGTGGAGGTCAACTTTCTCGCCCTTGGCTTCGGCAGCGATTGCTCGCTTTGCGAGGGATTCGAGGTAGCCGGATCCGACGCCTGTGCGCGTGCCGCCACGCCAGTCGTCGGACTCGGCGACTGTGACAGCTATCTCGACTAGGCGGCGACATTCGCTGCCTTTGTATTGGCACGAAATTTGGGGATCTTGAGAGAGAGAGTAGAAGCGGGGCATCAGGGTGTTGAGGACGGAGAGGAGGTGGTCGAGGGGGGGTTGGGAGGAGGGGAAAGCGTGGAGGAGTTGGGAAAGGGTGACGAAGGAGCTTGTGCGCAGATCGCAGAAGGCACCTTGGCCTTGAGCGGACGAAAGGTATTCGAGAATTTTCTTCTCGTTTGCCTCGCTGCTGTACTCGGCCAGAAGACGGAAGAGGGACTTTGTGGGTGCATAACTCTGGATATCGGAGCACCAGCTGAGGACTTCACGTCGAGTAGTGATCAGCTCGCGGGGCTTGTCATCGCCCCAGATTGTCGGCCAGCGGCCCTTGGTTGTTCGCATGAGAACTTTCTTATCTCGCAAGGATTTCGGCACGCCTAGGAGGTCGAGGACGTCTTCAACTTCGGAGTCCTTATTTTTAGGACACACACCAATTGCACCGCCGACTACAAAGTCCACCATACCGCTCTCGGCAGGGTAGTCAGTGACATCAATGTCGAAGTGGTAAGTGCGCTTCTCGGCACCGGGCCCTGTCAACTCACGGGTATGGAACAGAGGCGCACGGTAGACCGAATAAGGTGGATGAGGTTGCACAAATTCTGGTGGGTGGTCTGCGGGACCGAAGGTCATTTCAACCGCCGATGCAGGGGCCGGTTTGAAGGAAACGGTCTTCTCTGGGAGTGGGGCAATGTTGGAAAGCTCACTGTCCATGGTGAGGAGGTCAAGGTTCAGGTTCAGGCTATCGAAAGCCTTGTTCCCAACAGGTCCAGTGATAGAATTAAACCCCGAGATTGGTCCATCTACAGGACGCAATGACTGTCCTCGGCAACAACCTCCACCACAGCAGAGAGATTGGAGCTTTTGAGTTCCTGATGTGCCCACGTTCTCCAACACCCGTCTCATATCATTGGAGTTTTGTGAAATGAGAACGGTTGACGCCCGTCGTCTTTGCCGACCATCTTCAGGCTTTCCGTCTGCTAGTTCTTCCTCTTGTGACTCGCTGGGTGGCGTAAGAGGGGTAGCCGGGGACTCTGAGCCGGCCGATTCAGTGCCTTGTGAGGAGCTTGAGGAGACGACATTGAAGTTTATGTCGGTTACTGAGAGAGAACGCACACCTCGGGGCTCTTCCGGAATGGGGTTGTCTGGGTGGGAAGTCGAGGACACCGGGATTTCCTGATAGGTGCCTCTGCGGGGGCGTAACCCCGAAGAAGCATAAGTCACGGACGGCATGATGGATTGAACGGCGTGAACTGTGCTGATAATGTCAGAATCAAGTCACGATAATTGGACGATAGTTGATTGTGTAGCGCATACCCATGAGGAAATTTGGTGAAGTGGTTGGAATGACTGAAAAGTTACACCAGATTCGAGGCAATAAGGAAAGACGAGGATATATGAGTCGAGACGTGGTGCTGATTGAGGGACATAAGAGACCCCCTTTTTCTATTCTATGAATAAATCATGCGTTGGACGGTGAGTTCATTAGGAGAGTCACGGGTGGAATGAGGATGGAGAACATGCACCCGAGGAATTCTTTGCCGGGAGGATAATTCCGTTTGAAAATAACGGTATATGTAATCTAGGATTATAAGAACATGATAAATACAGTTTCACAGCTGGGGAACGGGGAGAATATCGGAAACGATCAGGGATTTATCAGATTCGCCACATTCTTCGTCACCGGTCATGTTATGCGGTTGGTTCCGGCAGGTTGATTCTTCAAATGTTCGTTACTTGAGCGTTACCCCATTCTCCTTGAGATTGACTACCGATGATCTTACTTGTCAGCAATAATAAGGACTTGACTACTGGATATGGCGCTGACTCCATTTGGGGCTATCGTATCCATCTTGATCGACGGTGCATATGGGAAAAGAACAGAGTGTACGGAGTAACGGAGTACTTTACCTGTAATGGCGTTGAACAGCCGAGACGGCCCCGGTCGGGTGTAAACCGAACCGTACAACACATCGGTAAGTTGGGCGAGCTTTGATCCAGGTTATTTCCTATATGAGGTATTTGTATCTTGCTACTTTAGCTGTACAACGACATGCGCATTCTACAAGGATGATTTGAATTGCAATTGGAAGCATTGTATGTAGGTTCTAGGGCTCCGAAATCGGCCGAGAATGTCACTTTTTTTGTGTAACATACGTAACAATACCATACCATAAACAGTACCTCGGTTATCAGATCAATCAGATAGCGACACTGCCCCGGACTCGGCCGCCCTTTTGAGTATGTAATCCCATCTGATAACCTCATCACAGTCACATTCCTTGGAAGGTTCATCACCGCATGTCAGCATGCGCTTTCCATGATGTAAGCATACGCTATCCATGCTGTACTGTGTATATACCTTCTACGGCGCACATCTCACATAGGAACCCCGGAATCCCAGAGAAGGGGTAACTCCAAATAAGGGAAAAACATCCCTGATCTCCCTATCAAGCCCCCATTCATAAATGGGTCTCTACGTACATTGACCACCCCACCTTCCGAACAGCCGGTGTTGGCCTGGTGTCTCCTGTTGGTCCATCGCAGCCGCCTAGCTATCTTGTAGCTTAGTACATGCCGCTCGGTAGCCCACCAATTTCCCAACTGCCCGGTCCAGAGTGGGGAGACCAGCCCGGTCGAGATCAATCAGTGGGTCGTGTTGGGTGGGCTAGGAAGTTCTAGAAGAGCAGAATGAAAACAGATCACCCCTAGAGCTTCCACCCTGGGAGGCTCGCGGGTCAAGGATCCAATAGTCACTCATAGCCTGGAATCATTCCCTCTACTATACATGGAGGTACAGAATACGCATTTGTGAGCTGACTAGCTCGACCGTTTCACTACGCGTATGTCTCACCCTCGCTAGTGGCGCCGTATCTCGGCTGTTGGCCCGATCCACTCCGTGTCTGGTTTTGCGGCTTGAGATGGCGTTCTCCGTGTATTGGGCACTGTACATTACGTGGTAACGCGCTTGGGTAAGGGGACACGGCTAGTCCGTGGATGGTTCCATCTGATAACTTAATTTCAATCCCGGTTATGGGGGCCCGACTGGATGGTTGAGGTCTTGCCCTTGCACGCCAAAGTCTCAAGAGACTTCTCATTAATAGGCCGGGGGCTGCCACGTCAATATTGCTGGTCTATTCGAACAAGAGGCATGAAACAAATGTAACAATAACAGCAGATTCTCGACTTCGTACCTACATCGCACATCGTAAGTACCTATATACGTCACATCATCACATCATCAAAATACACCATTTCCCGGGGCCCGAACATAAACAGAAAAGGGGAAAAATTAACAGAAAAAGGAGGAATCCTGCAGCCCACTCTCACCAAACCCTAACTAATTTCGTCTCTGTGAACTAAAGCAACAGGTGGGATGAAATGGTGTTTCCCCCGAACGAAGTAATAAATCGACGCCGAACCAACAATACCGACATACATCGCCACGCTCCAGTTCATCGTTTCGACCGTGACATCCGTCGACAGAGGGAAGAAAGCAAAGACAAACATCGGGCAGAGGAATACCAATGCCCCAAAGTTGACCGCCATGCCGTATCTTCCAAGTGACCAACGGTGGTGCGGAAGCGGCTCGCCCCGAACCCGCTTCAGGAATACGCAGGCGATTGAGACAATGTATGCGGATAGCAGGGATGTGATAGTTAGCGAGGTTACGGCGTTCAGGGCCACCTGCGACCCGAGGTTGACCATTGATAGTAGGATCGTGATGACTAGAGACACCATCACGGAGTTGAGAGGAATATTCCAACCGGGTGTGACCTGATATTTGCGTATTAGTATTCGACCCCACAGGGGTGAGAGGGAGACAAGTCACTTACATATGCGAAAAAGGGCGAAAAGGGCAGCCCCTCGTCGCGGGCAAAGGACCACAGCTGCCGCGACGCCGTTGCTACTTCGGTAATGGTGCTAGCGATTAGGGTTACCACCACCACGGCTGTCATGGCATTTGTTGCGGCGATGCTGCCCGTAGTGTTATAAAAGATCTGAATGAAGGGAAATCCTGTCGGGGTATTTAGGACTTTGTCGACATCGCCCAGCGTGAAGCACAGTGTGACTAGCATGATGAACCCTAGCACGCCGTTGACGGCGACAGAGGACATCATTGCTTTGGGGAGTGTTTCGGATGCGTCTTTGATTTCTTCGGCTTTTGGATGTTAGCAACTTGTATCATTTCAAATAACACCAATCCAGGGTGCTCCTTCTTACACATATGAACAGAGCAATCATATCCAAGCATGGATGTGATAGTCGTCGACAATCCAACCAGCGTTGCTGTCCCAGGATTGTCCCAGCCGCCACCGTTGTTAAACGTGGTAAAAACTGCGTGGGCATTGTTGCGCGGCGCAAGAACCCACAACGGGATGATGATGGCAAACAGACCAACAACGTGGATGATCAAGATCAGTCCTTCCACAAAGGGGAGGTTCTTGGCCAAGAAGGTGTTGAACAGGATTGAGAATGTAGAGATGGCAATCACTAGCATAGTACCGTGCCATCTTTGAAATTCATAGTCTGGCTGGTTCAAAACGATCAGGCCTTGAATGATTGTGCCAGCAAGGTAGGCAATGGTTACGATGGCGCATTGCCACCCCATTGCAGAAAGCCATCCTGAGAGGACATGTTAGCCGATGAGGTTTTATACAGAGACTAGCTATTTTACCTGTGATATAGCTCAGGAACTTTTGTCCTCTCTTGGGAGCGAATTCCGACACCCAATGATACTGCCCACCAGCAGTGGGGGCCCTATTTGTCGATCAATCAGTATCAACAGCTTGGCAAGGAGTAAGGGCACATTGGGCACATACATTGAGGCCATCTCAGCGATGCTGGCATAAACAAGGGTAAACCCTATCGAGACGCCGATGAATCCCCATATCAAGCCCGCTGTACCGCCGTCGGTCAAACCAGCCGACAACAATCTATTAATGGAGTCAGTGGCCCGCATGAACAACATATGCAGGGATGAACACATACGTCAAGATGACTTCCCATGTGCAGATCAAAGTGCAGCCAAATCCAACAATAGAGATAAAGCGGAAGTTTCTCTTCGTGGTGTTAGCAAGGACAGGAGAACCACCGAGAGATAGGACAGAGAAAACTTACTCGTAGAACTTGCACTCGGCCAAGGGCATTCATATCCCGCTGATCAGCCAGCGTGCCCATATACCGGGGCTCAACAAGGCCTTTTTGTCCATACTCCTCGTCGTCCTCGAGGGCAGTCATGGTCTGCTGCGAGTCCGGCCTGGATTTGTTGAAGACCGTCATGTTTGCGAGTTCTCCAACAAACAGACAAGATATCGAAGATGAAGATGAAGATCCCTCGCGGAAAGGAAAAAAGAATGGAGAAATAAACAAACCCCTATATACCCTGGCAACTCAACGCCCCGAAGGATCTAGGAAGTGAAGTATAAAGTGCGCAGCGACAAAAGAACCACCTAATAAACCTAACAAAATCTTCTTAGCCTAAAGAAGCAAGTATCAGGAGAAAACCCAAAGAGCTGGGATTATGACGGTCTCTGCATTGCAATGGAAGCGTGGTATTGACGTGGGAGCAAGACATGGCCAGGGAAAAATTCTCGCCATGTGGAAAAAGAACCCCCAAAAACCTCCAAATGACACATCGTTGTTTGATGGAGGGCTACTGCGTCTCTCATCCAATTGGGAATGGGGTTGTTGAAACTCATTTTGTGGGAGAGCTGTGTATCCCTTGTCTCTTTGTGCCTGGAATGGGGCTATTGGGACCTTGCATGCCAAGGGGGGCGTTTGCACATCTGGCATTGGGCGTTGGACTTGAGGATAATATTGGGATTTAGACTGGATTTTATGGTTGTAAGGCTACGCGAGATTTCTGTATGCCATGTGTTTTGTTGTGTTGTTGATCTATGGATTCTCTTTTTTTTTCTCTTTGAGCGTGGTCGATCATTTTGACCACGCTCAAAGAGAAAAAAAAAAAAAGAAACAAAAGAATCCTAACCCTTGAGAACGGGCCTTGACTTCACACTATTCGTTACATTTCTGATGCATCGCTCGCACTAACTCTCTCACCCTATTAATCCTGGTCGCAAAGCCCTCCCTTGATGCTTAACCCAGACAATTCCGCCACACGCCATGCCTCGAACAAACTGGGCGCCGGGTGAATGCACTAGCCCCTCGCATCGTTTGCTTCGAAGCAACATGCATGGCCTATCGGAATACAGCCTGCTAAAGATTCACGCCCGAATCCACAAGGGGCACATGCTGATCGACCCTACAGCGGGCCGCCGTGCCCTATAATGTACAGCATTGATCAGGTCTGGGGAGTCGCCTTGACGTGAGGGAGAGAAGGCAAAACGCCATTCCACCCAGATGACCTCAGCGTCGACAGGAATTGACAATAATTGGTAACGCCTACAATGCATATTCTCTTTTTGAACAAGGGATGAACCGTCCACGCACACTCGGCGTCGATGTCAGCATCTACCCATCTCGAGTATACACAAGCCCTACCTGTTTCCGGAGGACGATACAACATACTCGGTTCTATGTATATCCCTGGACTCGATAACCCGTGGCTTCAACGGCTATCGACATATGATCTGGCAAACCAGCAACAGTCACAATCGCAAGCAGCCGTAGCCCAGCTCGACGCCGCCCTTATCGCCTCGACTCGACACCCGCATACCTCCTGCTTCTGCACAAAGTGCTGAGTATATACTAGCAATATCGAAACCAACCCCTTCTTTCATCGGTCCCGCCTTCCAACCCACATGGCTCTGCAATCTGACAGCCTTTCACAGTTCTTCCTGTGTCTGTGTTGATATTCCTCGAGCTCGTATACATATACATGAATTCCGTCCTTGCACATGGTACATCGTTGGAACCAGCAGGATCATTGTCTAGCTTCCGTTTGAGCTGGCTCCTGCTTCCCCACCCCTGCCATGGGCCCGTATGTGCCACCGGGCCAGTCGCCGCCCTTTGAGGTTGTCGATGACTTGCACCACGGTGCGTGGGTGATTATCACTGCAGCGCTGGGGCTGGTTGTTTCGCTTGTGTGCTTGTTGATTCGGCTCTATGTGCGGCTCATGCTGATTCCGCCGTTTGCGCGCGACGATTGGATTTTGTTGGGGGCGACGGTGAGTTGGGTTAGATGTCG